>JAKTTN010000005.1:0-600000 GCA_030581475.1 Yamadazyma akitaensis
AAGAGAATGCCTCCACAGTCCCCCACTACCACGAGTATGAATCTGATCAATCGGATTCCACTTATCGTGAGTCCGAACCAGCTGTCACTGTTGAGCCTGAGTCTCCTGACTCTAACGCACCAGAATCTGTTTACTCTACCGAACAGGAGCCGATTGACTGGAGCGATCCGGTAAGTACCTCGGAGATTGAATCGGTCAACACTTCTGAGTTTGAGTCGGCCAACGCTTCAGAGTTTGAGTCCGCTAACTTTTCTGAGTTTGAGTCACTCAACCCTACCGAATCGGAATCTAACGACCACACCGAATCTGGTTCTAATGACCACTCCGTTCTTGAAATACAAAGCGACTCGGATGTCTCCATGGACCAAGATGACGATTCTGACGAGTCTTATCAACCAAATTCTCCTGACTCTCCGGAGCTTGTACACTCCTCCGAGTCTGAGCCAAACGAGTCCACTGCATCTCGTGCATCTGCCATGTCTCATGAATCTGCTGAGTCCACTGACTCTACCGACTCTTATGTGCATTCTGACTCCCAAGGCACCAGGAAAAAGAGTTCCAAAAACTCAGACCTCCTTGCCTCCCTAATTCTCTCCGATTCTAATCCTTATCAATGAGTGTGAGTGAACTAAACATTACAACCAAGAATGTGGCCAATATACACAACCCCAAAAGGGTTCGTGAAATCATTGACCTATTCTTTACACCAGACACTGATATACTACTTCTTCAAGAATGTAGACTATCGGTTGAAACTATCCACTCTTTCCATAATCAATTACAGCTCCAGGCTGCCTCGCTTATTACGGTGCCCGATTCGCTTACTGCAATCGTAGTTCGTGACAAGCACCCAAATTCCAGAATTACTATGTTGACTTCAAACGTGCTACACAATGCAATGCCTTTGGACTTTCGTCTATATGTATCTGACTGTGTACTCACGGTTGCCAATCTATCCCTTCACATAGTTAATGTGTATGGGGTGAGAGACGCCAGTCTTCGTAGGAGGTTCTATAATCGTCTCAATGAAGCACTTCTCAGTATTTCTTCAATGTCTAACATGGCCTCAACATCGCTTATTCTTGGGGGTGACTTCAACTGTATCCTTGATCTCAGGGACACTGATTCCGGGACCAATCAGGACGTCAGTTCGGAAGCTCTTCAGGAGATTGTTGAAAACATGAACTTGGTAGATGCCTTTCGGTATCTCCATCCCAAGTCTACAGAGTCCTCTAATAAAGGTTCACATAGTAACCGTCGTATCGATCGGTTTCACCTTACTGAGGGTCTCTTACCACACCTTAGGTCATCAGAGCTAAAAGACTCTCAGATATCAACTCACAAGCACGGTACGCTTACTCTTGATCCTGACCTCTCAGGTCGCCTCAAAGTAGGTCGTGGTCGCTTCCTGATGTTCAAACACACCATAATGCCCCAGCTACAGGACTACTATTTCGATGCAGAAGTAGACCCGTCCATACTGTGGGATCACTTTATGGCCGAGCTTCAGTCCAAGGCTCGTCACGTGGCTGCTATGAATAGACGTCGTCAGCGTCTTCTACCAAAAGACCCTTTGTCTCAGATGGACTTGTTGAAACACAGAATCCATGGTGTTCGTCCTCCAAAGATCTACTACAAGTTATTGGATCTGGATGATAACGAAGTCTCTACTACCGAAGGTATGCTACACATTGCCTCAGACTTCTTTGGTAACTTATACTCGAAACGAGACGCAGCTGACTCCACGGACTTCTTAAAGTACTGTGGTCAGTTCTCGGATTCCAGTACTGCCAACCTTTCTCGGCCTTTTGAACAGCTAGAAATAGTCAAAGCCATTCAGGCAACGAACACAAACCCTGGTTCTTGACGGGATACCATTCGAGATTTATAAAGCGTACCTCTATTCGGCTTCTACTCCGAGTCCATGTCTAAGGCTATCGTCCAGTCCATTCTAAAGTCTGACAAGCGGAAAAAAAAGTTCATCATCTAGATTTAAGATAAAAGGTTTTAGTTTTAATTAAGTATATTTACTACGACTCTCTTTGTATTAAGGTAATTGCCCACAAAAAGAAACAACCGCTGTCAGCTGCTGAAAAAAACAAATCCTCACAACATTCTCTTTGCTTATTCATCCTCAATCTTAGATTTGATGAATTCCTGCTTAGAATCTTTGAATGATTTAAGCTTGTTTCTTATCATTCTGCGAATCTCACAAATGGAGAATACAGAAAACTTGTTCCCCAGATTTCTCAGCTCTATTTATTCTTGCCGCACTCTATCTTTACAAGACCTTTGAGCCTTTTTCAACTTTAAAAGATTCATATTGTTAAATAGTTAAAGTACATGCCACATTGGTATGAATTCCATGCAAGCACCCCGAATGGGTGATATACAGTCCAGACTTGCTATTATACATTCTTTCATACAAGATAAGACTGCACATCTTATACCCGATGAATACACGTATTTAAACTATCGTAAGATATTTCCTGGTCACTACCCATTGGAGTACACATCATTTACGAACTTATTGGCCTCATCTGGCACCCACTCAGATTGTTTTGATATTTATGAGTGCAGCAAAGTTTTGTCGATGTTACCTGTCCTTGATATGGCTTTTGACTGTTACTGGTTGCCACAATTCTTACTATCCATGCCCATTGTCACTTACAGAATTGAAAGGTTTGAAACACTCTCTTATACAGCATCCACAAGTTCCAGCACTTTAGCAACAAATTTAAATCTCCAGTTGAGACCAGAGTATATAACTGACATTGAAGATGATGACCTGAAGAATGTTTTGCATTCTGTATTGAATGATAGGAGAATGCATAGAGAAAAACTCACTAAGGTTTACTTACAAAGGTTGGAAATATTGCTGGCACCTCCAGAGGCAGATGTCTCTCGTGTCTTCGGCCGAATTCTTGAAGGTGTCTGTGAATTCCTTGATTTGGTGGTAAAGTCTCAGATGGTCTTGAGGCCCCCTAATAATGACCCTTCAGACCCTAGAATACCCATCGATATGAATCCTGTGCAACCTGATTATTGTATTCTCGATAAGGAAGAAATTGTATGCGTTGTTGAAATGAAGAAACCGAACCTATTCGGGGGTGAACAAAGTCCTCCATTGATAAAAGAATCTCTTTGTTTGGAAAGATTTGCAAAAATCGTTACCCAGCTCCAATCATATATGTACGCATCATCTGTAAGATATGGAATATTGTGTGATGGATACCATTTGATTCTTGTGGAGTTTGATGGAACTTTCGACAATAGAAATGGCCTTTGCATTCCATTCAAAACTAAATTTTTGAATGTGAACAGCAGTTGTCCCACTTTACTCGAAGGATTGGTTTTTCTCCTTCAAAAAGCTAAAGTTGACAACCTGAGTGGTAATAATAAAAGATTTTATTTGGGCCTCCCCTTCAAGCTACAGCGCAGAACTGATTATCACACAGCAGAAAAGAGGAAACCTGGACACCCAGATTCCCAAAATGACACACAGCAAGGGAATTCTCGTCAGGGAAGACTGTTTAATCCTAAACTTGGTAGCATCAAAGAGGTCAATAAACAGCTCATCACACCACCCAGTAGTGCTTCTAGTGATAACAAAGATGGAGCAATTGTCAAATTCGGTTACTCTTCAGGGGCAGTGCCTTTGCAGTTTTCAAATATCAGTGTTTCAGTGGTCTATAAGGTTAAAGCACGATATATTTGGGATGTAATTCTAGATGACATCGGTGGCGATATGGATCTTGTAGTGAAGATTTACGATCCGTCGAGGCTTATTGATCCTTTGGAGAAGCGGCATAATTCCCAAGCAGAGAATTTTGTGAAGGAATGCTGTTTCAAAGAAAGACGTGCGATACAAAGATTGATTAGAGTAGAGGGTTATAACAATATCTATTTGAGCCATATTCCTATTGATGTTCTGTATGAAAGAGGATTTGGAGCATTGATCGAAGGTCAAGGAATAATTTCAAGATACATAGAATCAGAGCGCATTCCCGAAACTGAAGGATTCTTCGAGGAAGCAAAAAGACAGCTCGAAATTATCCATAAAGCTGGGGTGATTCATGGTGATATCAGCATAAGGAACATCTTGTTCAAGGAGAAGGTGTACATCTTTGATTTCAGTCATTCCACGTTAGGGCAAGATGTAAGTACAGAGGAGGCAAAAAAACTAATGCAAAGAGATTTAAACTCCTTGAAGGAACAATTCGAGACTTATAAATGGGAAAGAGAGAATGAAAATCAATCGAAAGAGGCTGAAAGCTGATTGATCAGTTTTGTAAGGTAATAGGTCAAAAATAATTCTGAAATACATAATTAATAATATGCATTCATAACTCACAATTAAAAGGTTCCTGAACTTACGAGCTCCCATCAAATGCTCAGTGGTGGTGAAGATTCGCAATTCCAGCAATATCACAGCTGGTGTTCAAGTGTCAGTTGCTGTAAATATACCCCAGAATTCTCTCACAGAGTCCTTAGTCAAGATCACATTTATATTGCCGCGGTCTATCTGTTTCTTCTTGACACGATTCGTCAAGCAGAGAAGCAAAATCTTTCTGATCCAACCTGGATCCATCATGGCTAACTCATCGTTCACTTGCCTCTTACTTTCGACAGGCTACCCTTAGCAGCTTGATTTTAGCTCGATCTCAGTTTGACCTCAGCTTGATGTCACTTGACAATGCATTCTTTCGCGTTTCTGGGTTGTCTTATTTTATTTTCGAGTGCGATTCTTTTTCGTTCCTTCTCACTTATATTTTGCAGCCATTTCGCAGCCATTCTTAGCTATGCAAAATAGTTACTATCCTTTGAAGATTGAAGTAATGACTTTGATTATAAGAACTCAATCAGCCTGTCATGGCTACTGAGAAGTAATGACTAAATCACTCATATTGGCCACGGTTCCACCGGCTACTGGCGTATGTTTCAAGCTAGCCTCATTGGATGGAAAAGAGTCCATTTGTGACTCACTATCCAAATACCCGAATCCTCCTCCACCGGGGGTTTTTATCCTAACAAAATCACCGGCTTCAACTTTGAATTGGGCAAAAGAAGGGAGTAAAATCCATTGAATTCCTTCTGCTCTTTTTCTACCTAATCTGTTTTCGCCTCTTTTTCCTGAACCACCACCTTTCATTCCATAAGGTTCATTGACTCTTCTTTGAGTTCTCAAAGTACAAGACAACTTACTGGTGAATTCATACAATCTAACCAAACCATCACCACCTCTGTATTTACCTTTACCACCAGAATATCTACGTAAACCGAATTCATGAAGCACCACAGGGTATCTCAATTCCAAAACTTCAGGATCGGTAATTTTGGTGTTAGTCATATGACAATGAACCCCGGAGAACCCATCGCTACCATCTATAGCTCCAATACCTCCACCGATGGTTTCCACCATGGCAAAACCTTGCTTCATGATGCCATTTTCAATTCCTCCCTTACCAAAGGCTAGAGTGTTATTGGAACCAGAAGAAGCACCAGCAATCTCGTATGCTTTCAAGATGGTGTCAGTCAATCTTTGAGCAGTTGCACTATTGGCAGCAGAAACTGCAGCGTAGGGTGAAGGGTTCAAAATGCTACCTTTAGGAATGATGGGGGTTACTGGTTTGAGGCAGCCTTCATTCAAACAAATATCCGAATTCACCATCAACCGGAGGCAGTAAATGATGCAAGCATAACTTATAGCGATGGGGGCGTTTCCACAGTTGTAAGCCTCCTCACTGGTGCCTGTAAAGTCATAAACAGCCGAGCCGTCTTCCTTGTTGATATCAATAGAGATGCATATTTTTGAACCGTCATCCAAGATTTCTTCAGCTTTTAGTGGCAACTGAGCTCTCTTCTCGTGAGCAACTTTCTTCAAGAACTTCCTGACAGCCACTTCTGCACTGTTCTCGACACCCTTCATGTAAAATAAGACAGTCTCCGTACCATACTCTTTGAATAGTTCGGTCAATAAATTAACACCTCTTTGATTGGAAGCTATTTGAGCCTTCAAGTCAGATATATTATCCTGAAGCTTTCTTGTTCCCGAACATCCCTCGTAAGCTCGGGGCTCTTCTACAAAATATTTCTGAACACCATCATAATCGAACTTCCCGTTACTAACAATTTTCCAGGCTACAAATTGAGCACCTTCTTCATATAGGGAAGTAGCGTCAGCAGCACAAGAGCCAGGAGCAGAACCTCCAATTTCTGCATGATGAGCTCTTGAAGCAGTAAAGAAGACAATCTTTCCATTTCTAAAAAAGGGAGAAATCAACGTAATATCCGGCAAATGTGTCCCCCCAGCAATGGGGTGATTAGTGGCTAAAATATCTCCTGGGTGAATGTCTCCTTCCCAGTATTTTTTGGCATATCTAATACTGTTGGACATGGATCCCAAATGTACCGGCACATGTGGGGCGTTGGCCGTAAGATTCCCGTCTTCATCAAACAAAGCACAGGAGAAATCCATTCTTTCCTTGATATTAGGACTGATACTAATTTTTTGTAAAGTATTTCCCATATCTTCAGCAATAGAAGTGAACCTGTTAGAAAACACAGACAACAATATGGGGTCGAAATGTTGGGTAGAAAAAATGGCTTTTTCACTTTCCTTTAAGTCAATAAGAATATGTCTAGTAAGAATAGTGGCTTTTGAACCTGGGGGTACCAAGATTGTTTGGGTAGTATCCAACACTAAAGCAGGGCCATGTACAACAGAACCATTAGGTAAATCGTTTAACTTGTAGGCTTTAGTGTCCAACATACCTTCATCGAAACAAACTTTGACAGTAACAACAGCACATTCTTCGTTAATATCTTGGATTTGTGATTCAATAGCTTTTAAACTTTTGTAAGGAGAGATTTCTTTCAATTTTGAAACATTGCCACTAGCTCTTACCCGAATATCATGAACAATGACATCTCTTTCCAAATCCACAAAAGAGAATTCCCTTTCATGTGTCTCGGTGAAAGCTTTATGGAAATCACCATCTTTAGGCTCAAGGACCATAATAAAAGTATCAGAGCCAGCGTATCCCATATTGAAGAAGATCTCGTGTTTTATAGTATTCGCATCAACAGTTTGATCGTACAATTTTTGTTTAACTGATGAAACCAAGGTCTGACATTGCTCCAATAGTTTGTCTCTTGCTTTGAGACTGTAACTTTCATGGCAAGGTTTCTGTTCTTCTTGAACAATATCAGCCAAAGCAATTCCATAAGCTGACAAGATCGAAGAGTATCTGTGAATGATGACTCTTTGCATCTTCAAAATGGACGCAATTGAAACAGCATGTTGGCCACCAGCACCTCCAAAAGAAGCAAGATTATGATTGGAAACATCAAACCCTCTTGACTCAGTAAGTACTCTAATAGGCTTAGCCATTGAAAAATTGGCCACTTTCAAAAACCCAAGGGCAACATCATAAGCAGTATAAGGCTTTTCTGGGTTGTCTTTGTTTATTATTTTGGTCAATTCTTTAAATTTCTTTTCAACGATATCACGATCTAAAGGCTGGTCTTCATTTTCACCAAAAATTTGGGGAAAGAATTCTGGCAAAATTCTCCCAGTAAATAAATTGGCATCAGTGATTGTGAGAGGACCACCTTTTCGATAACAAGCAGGGCCCGGGTGTGCACCAGCAGATTCAGGACCGACTTTAAAAACACCATGTCGGTAGTCTAGTATAGACCCTCCACCAGCTGCAACTGTGCTGATGTCTAGCTGAGGAGCAGCAATTTGAACACCAGCTGTAACGCTCTTAAAGACCAATTCATATTGACCAGCATATCTCGAAACATCGGTAGAGGTTCCACCCATATCAAAACCAACAATAGGAGATCCTTCTTCTTCATCGTAAGAAGTTTCAGCTTCTCCTACTACACCACCAGCTGGTCCAGATAACAAGGCTTTCAAACCAGTGAAGGATTTCCAAGTACAAAGTCCACCATCCGATTGCATAAATTCTATTCTGGTGTTTTCAGCCGTATCATCACGGAACCCAGCGATAAAATTGTTGAGGTAACTTTTAACCACTGGAGTAAGATAAGCATCACACACAGTTGACTGAGACCTAGGAATAGCGCTAATCATAGGGATAAGTTCATGCGACACAGAAATGTACTGAAACCCGACCTCTTGAGCTATACGTTTAAGTTGCTGCTCGTGACGCTGAAAGCTGTACCCGTGAACTAAGCAAATAGCAATGGACACAATTCCTTCCAGTTTAAGGGATTTTAATTTGGATCTAGAATCTTCCTCGTCAAGTGGCTTAAGGACTTGAAAAGTGTCAGAACTTTCCCCCTCATAATAAGTTTCGCTATCTACCAAGTTACTGCAGTCAACAGACTCTGGGTCTTCGGTGGCATTGGGAATAGTAACTCTCTCATCGATCTCAACTACTTTTTCATACAATGGAGTAGGCTTTTCGATCTTAAGAGCAAACAAATCAGGACGGGTTTGATCACCAATGTGCAAGATATCTTTGAACCCCTTGGTTACTAAAAAAGCTACTCGTTCCCCTTTTCTCTCAAGTAAAGCATTGGTAGCCACTGTAGTTCCCATTCTAATGGAAGACACACAAGAAATATCTAAAGGTACACCTTTAGGAATCTTGGTGTCGTTAACTTTTTCTAACACTCTTCTGATACCTTCAATAGTAGCATCCTTATAGTTAGCAGGGTCTACCGATAACAACTTGAACATATAATCATCCTGCCCAGGAATCATGGCAAGGACATCGGTGAAAGTTCCACCTCTGTCGATCGCAACTTTGATGTTTCCAATTGTCATGATAAGAAAAGAAAAGGTTGAAGATTGAGGTCTTCTCTAAATACCTGGATTAAATAAGAAAGATAACAGTGAGTGCCTTATATGGTGAATCGGGATCTCCGACTCTCGTAAGGCCCCGCTTAACGCATCATGCATAAATCTGAAGAGGTACATAACCGAGATAAGAGAGAAAAATAATCGCGGACTTCGTTGTTATCTTGTCGGGTTCGCCGACTGGCATAGGTTTTTCGTCTTCTCCGAAATTGTATAAGTATGGGTATATGAAGGAGCATAAGAAATAAAGAACAAGCTAACTAGTTCTTCAAGGTTCAGGATGACAGAGAAAAATTACGACTCCAACAACATTCTCAATACTTCAGATTCTCCTGGGTCTAATTTTGACAGCGAAAAGAATGCAGGTATCAAGGTTGAAATTCAAACGTTGGACGACAATATTGTAAAGTTACACGGAAAAGTGGATATCGCTATGCAATACGCTAAAGAGTCTAAGAACATGGTTTTAACTGAAGAAGATAACATAAGAATTCGGAAAAGAGTGGACACTTTTGTAATGCCGTTCATGGCCACTATGTACGGTTTTCAATTTATGGATCGGTCCACCATGAGTTATTCCGCAATCATGGGTATTAGAGATATCGGCCCTATGGTTGGTGATATGTACTCATGGACTGCCACATCATTTTACCTAGGCTATTTATTTTGGGCCTTCCCCGGTTCTTATTCTCTTCAAAAACTTCCCTTAGTCAAGTGTTTGAGCTTTTATATTTTTTCCTGGGGTTTGTGTCTTTGCTTACATGCAGCTATCTACAATTACGCTGGCGTAATTGTTGCCAGAGTGTTTTTGGGTATTCTTGAAGCACCTTTGCTAACGGGTTTGGCATTGATCACCAACAATTTCTACCATAAATCTGAGCAATATGCCCGTACTTGCTTTTATTTTTCATTCTGTGGATTGGGAAATATTCTTGGGTCTGTGATTTCTTTTGCCATTCAGAAACATCAGGATTCTTTTGCTTTTGAACCTTGGAGAGCCTTGTTTCTCATTCTTGGTGCTACCACCATGCTCGCTGCTGTAGCCATGGTATTGGTGGTTCCAGACGTTCCCACTAAGGCTTGGTGGTTGAAAGGTGACGATAAATTGTTAACGGTTGAAAGAATTAGAGAAAACGAGCAAGGTTTTGGGTCTGACGAGTTCAAATGGTACCAAGTCAAAGAAGCATTTATGGAACCAAGAGCTTACATTTACGCTTTGCTTGCCCTTTGCACTGAGATTCCCAATTCTGGTATCACGGCTTTTGCTTCTATTATGTTGAATGAATCTTTTGGGTACGACACTGATACGGCTTTGTTGATGAAGGCTCCTATGGGGGTTGTTCAATTATTCGGATTGACACTCCTTGGTGTTTGTAATTATTTCAAACTCATCAAACACCCTTTGATAATTTCATGTTTTGGAGTTGCCTTTGCTTTGACTGGTTCTTGTATGTTGACTTTTGCTGGACCAAAGAGAGTTGCCTTGGCTGGTTTTTATCTTGTTGGATTTTCTCCTATTTCTATGATCACTGCCCTTTCGGGGTTGTCTTCCAATATTGGGGGCAGAACTAAAAAGGTTGTTTGTAACGCCATGTACTTAATTGGATTTTGTGTTGCCTGTTGTGTTGGCCCTCAGACTTTCCTTGAAAGTGAAGCACCTCATTACGGTACCGCTAAAAGATGTATTGTGGCATTCTACCTTACTGGTATGGTTACTGTTATCACACTTGCCACTTATAATTGGTACTCCAACAGAGAGAGAGACAGGGAACGGGAAGCTTTGGGTGACGCTTACCAGAAAGTGGTCAACTCTGAGTTTGCTGATTTGACCGATAGAGAAAACAGAGACTTTAGATATATCTGGTAGATGTTAGTAATTAGTGTAAATCGATGAAATGTGTTATTAAGTGAAAATAAATATCTGTGATTTTTAACCATAAGAAAAATCCAACCTCTTCCAGAAATCATCATCAAACGTGAAATTAAATAACTTGTCATTGTCCAGCAAGAAATCTGATTGAGGGCTTTGGGTTTTGGACGTCACGTTCCCGGTTGTTAGCTCTTTGAATACATCAGCATTGTATAATATATTCTCGATTAGATTCTCGAACAAGATTCGATAAGTTTCCGCTTCGTCAGTACGTTCCGAAAACGAATACAACAAATTAGAGCAAGCCCGTATGTCATTATGCACTTTAATGTTCGGTGGATTTCCTATTGCCCATACACAATAAACCAAGGTTACACCGGCCAAGAATATTGTATGCAATGAAAACGTACTAAACCCAAATAAGGAGTCTCTCTGAATTTTTTTAAAAGCTTTACATATCCCACCAGCAGCTCGTAAGGTTTGCTGTATTATAATTTCACGGTTTGTTTCTTCAAGATTATCTGTGATCTTGGGAAGCAACAAGAACAATTTGGCCCTATGATAAATTAGTAACATGTAATCGAACGAAAGTTCGTATCGAAGACCTTCATTGAACTCGGCTCTGCTGGGAACAGACAGAAGCCAGTTTTCCAAAGCCATATTAATTGCATCATATTCATTGCTATTCTGTATGTTGCTTGTTCTACCGTATGCTAGAATATTTATTCTACCCTCAATCTCTCGTATCTTGCATGTCTCAACTAGATAGGTGATAGATGTCACTGGTTGTTTCAACGTCTCATTGAAATGGCTTGTTTGAAGAGCCAAAAGTGTTTGTCTATCCTCTCCTACTTCTTCCAAGCTCAAAGGAAAAGGAGTGTCGATTTCAACATCTGAGATAGAAGATGGTCTCCCCAATGATAGTGAAAGTAATCGATCGAAAGCATAAACTGACCAAAAAAGCCGTTTTTCCAACTCTACTTGAATACAAGTTGACAAGGTCGGAAGCTTTTTTTTATGATACCCCAACTGGGTCATTTTACGAATAGCCATTCCAGATAATTCCCACACATTAATTACATATGGATCAAGATAATCAAAATTATAGTGTAAATATAACGCCAACATCATACAGGTTTGGATTTGTTGCATGGGGCTCAACGTTTCTACATAAGCCAAAACCTCAAGAGCCTTATCGAAATAAAATTTAGGAGGTGGTCTCAAAGCCAATCTTTCTAGTTCTGCTACTCGACATCCATTGGCAAGAATCATTAGGGCTACAAAAGTTTCCCATCTATTACGTTCGTATGACTCCTTGGCAAAGATCTTGATCACATCAGTCTTCTCAATGAAATGGTATCTATTCCTGGAAAAGGTCAAATAACATTGAACAAATAAATCTTCTACTTCCTTACTGGTGTCAAAAGTTTGGGAATACTCTTCATCTCTAAGCTTTACTCGAAGGGTATGTTTAGTGAAATCTAGTTCTTGGTCGTTAGTCAAAATTCTCCTTATGGCCTGAACTTTGGAAATCACTGCTCCTTGGCCAATGTAGAGTTTTTCGCCCGAGGGCTGTCGAACAAGATATAGAACAGGATCGATAAAATTACATCTTTGATCTCTTTGTTCCTTATCTGTATAACCGTTGACATCTGCGTTTAAAATTTCTGATCGCAAGTGTTTCATTTCATTCGACACTTCCTTCAACTGATTTTCTAAATAACTAATTCTCTCTAATTGATAGGTCATTTGGCTCTTATGAGCTTGCAAGTTGGTGTCTATATAATTACAAATGACATTAGAAGTCCTGCATCCCGTACAAGATGGTATAACTCCATCACACTGTGGTTAATAAAGGCTTCTTGAGGGTCGAGCTGTACATACTTTTTTCTTCCTATGCTTGCATCTTTCACAGGCTGAGAGTACTCTTCTCTTTTTACTCTCAGGCTCCATTATTAAAAAAAATGGGGAAATCCCAGATTGTCGGGGATGCCGATCGTTTTATCATATTTTTTTCTTATCGCATAAGGGATCACAGTGTAGATTCCGAAATGAGATGTAGAGGCTCATAACTTAGTATACATAAATACTTTATGTCTCACAGCCTACCAAAAGCATATTCAATATGGCTTATGAATATGATGTTATTATAGTTGGTTGTGGAGTGTTCGGTTTATCAGCGGCTTTGGAACTTAACAAAAAAGGACACAAGGTATTGGCACTCGATGCTTATCCAGTTCCTTCTGAATTTTCTGCTGCTAATGATATGAACAAGATTATTCGTATAGAATATTCTGATGAAATTTCAGCAAAATTGGCGGTAGAGGCTCTAAGATACTGGAAGGATGATAGTCTTTATAATGATTCATTCGTCAAAACCGGAAGATTAACATTGACACCTGATGATCCAAGCTCTATTAGAGCCAAGTATGAGATGAAAAGCTTACAGATTTTGAAGAAGTTGGGGATTGACCAAAAAATAGTGAAAATCACCAACCCAGCTCAACTAGGTCAATATATCAGTCATTTCAAGAAAAACAATCTTCCCTCGAATTTCAATTCGACTTACAATTATGATTGTGGTACGGGGTTGGCTGCAAATGCTTTGAAAGCAGTTTACGCCAAAGCTAATGCTGATGGGGTTAGGTTCATTTTCGGTGATGAAGGTAGAGTTACACAAATCAAAAGCCATCAAGTCACGGTCAAATCAGGGAAAACCTTCAGTGCTGAAAAAATCATTGTAACAGCAGGAGCTGGAACTGGTCTTATTGTTCCCTTGGACAACCAGACTAAAGTTTTTGGTACATTTGTTACCCATGTTCAGCTTACAGACCAAGAATACGAAAAGTATAAAAATATGCCCATCTTCTTCAGTGCCGAACACGGCTACTTTTTTCCTCCAGATGCAGAAAAGCACCGAGTGAAAATCGGTGTTACTACTTGTGATGCTTATTCGGAGGTAGATCATCCATTTGAAGCAGGTAAAAAACTAAGGGCTCCCAGATACACAATTGATCACCCTAACGAAACGTTACCCGAGCACCATGTTAATGATGTTAGGAAACTTTTGAATTTGGTAGTTCCTGAGCTTTCATCTCATAAATTGGTAAATTTCAAAACGTGCTGGGTGGCTGATTCGTGTGATTCGTACTTTTTGATTGATGAATGTCCATATCATAAGGATGTTTATGTTGCAACTGGAGATTCAAGTCACTCTTTCAAATTTTTGCCCACCATAGGGAAATACATTGCTCAAAGATTAGATGGTTCTTTAGATAAGGTATTAGCCGACAAATGGAAATGGAAAGTAAATCCATCTTTTTCTAAGGGTGAAAATGCTAAAAGTAGGTATCCAAGACCACATTATAATTTAGAGGAAACTATATTTGTGAAATCATCAACAAAACTCTAATGAAGTTTAGAGATAATTATCAAATTTGTTTGTACCGTAAGAAACAAGAGAAGAGTATCTTATGAATTTTCTCTGTTTAAAGAACTTGACGCTGAAAGTGTAGGCAGCTTCTTCCTTAATAACTTAAACTTAACTATCTTATGTTCAACTGCACTCGTTTCACGATTCCTTTAAGGGAAGAGGACCACTGTAATTATACCAATTTATTAACACAAATGGTTACAAAATCGCTGCAAATAGAAGAAATCTAATTTGAAGACTCAAGAAAGTCAATCAGGACGGACTCAATGTACTGCCGAGTGATATTGAACTGAGTTCAACTAGGTACCAGCGAACTCCGTTCTCCGGAAATACTTTTCTATATCAAATTTACGCTTATACAAATTTCCAATCGAAAAGTAGGAATTCGTTTACTTCAATCATTTCTTATTCCCTCGAACACCACCTTCTCTTAATATCGTTCAGGTGAAATTCTATCCTGTGTTCACTATTATACCCCTCTTCCTTATACTGTGTTATTCTATTCCTCTACTATTCTCTAACGTTTTCTATAATTTTCCATTACTCATTACTCTCCCCTTCCCTCCTCTAAGTTTGCAGCCAAAGATACCATTCTTTGAAAATCTTAAATTGACTCCAATTAATTTCTTACCTATAAAATTTCACTCGACATACACAAAAAAGACTACGATACACATCATTTTACTTCACCATTTGTACTCATTCTCTCTATAGCTCTCTTGATTCCCAAACCCATTACCCCATTTAGATTTCACCATTTTCACCCTATTACCACCCCCTCCCCTCAAATATGAGTATGCCCCCACCAACGGTCAAAAGTGGAAATCACCTGGTGGTGGAGGCCCTCAATGCCTTCCGGCAGATAAACCAGTTTCCCATATATGTGGGGAGATAAGATAAATCATCATCTCAAGTAGTATATAACTCCATATGAAATACCATTTGGAGGCAACAATGACTGGAGACACAATTTCTCAGTCGAGTATTCATTCCACCGATAAACAGGACGTGGAGCACGAAGTAATTGCCATTGATGATGTTAAAAGACAGGTTGAGATCTTAGAAGACAATGATATATCTCTTACCCAACTTTTAAAAGCACATCCTGTCAAAAGATGGTCTCGTGATAGAGCCAAACTTTATTTGGCTATTTGCTGTCTTTACTTGGTTGCTACTTGTTCCGGTTTCGATGGCTCTTTAATGACTAGTATTAATACATTAGATGAATACATGAAGTATTTCAATCTTTCTGAATCGGCTGCTGGTACCGGATTAGTATTTTCTATTTTCCCCATCGGATCAATGGCTTCTACTTGTTTGGTCTGGTTAGGTGATTATATTGGAAGAGTTTATACTATTGCAATTGGGTTGGTTATTGTTATAGCTGGTGCTATTCTTTCTGCTGCTACTAGTAACCACCAGGCGTTTATTGGTGCTAGATTTATTCTTAGTTTTGGTGCCACTTTATGTACTACAACAACTCCTGCTTATTTGGTGGAAATCATCCCTAGTGATATGAAACAATTGACTTTATTCTATAATACTTTTTATTATATTGGAAGCCTTATTGCTACCTGGACCATGTATGGTACAAGTATTCATTACGCTGGTACTTCTAAAAGTTTCACCATTGCTCTCTGGTTGCAAATTTTGTGCCCAGGAATCATTTTGGTGTTCATTTACTTCTTCCCTGAAAGTCCTAGACACCTTTATAATAAGGGGAAAGTAGATGAGTGTAGAGACTTTATTATTAAATACCATGCTGACGGTGATAGCAATCACCCAATAGTGCTAGCAGAAATGAACCAAATTGCTAAATCTTGTGAAAAGTCAGGGGGCTTTTTACGCCCAAGAGATTATGTTGATTTTTCAGTGTTTTTTAGAACCAAAACCTCCAGAAAGAGAACTTTTCTTATTTGCTTATGGGCTTGGTTTTCCCAATTTTCTGGAAATCAGGTTATCACTTATTATATGACCACTTTGTTCCTCAATCTAGGTATAACGAATTCTACAACCAGATTACTTTTAACTGCTGTGAATTCTATTATCTGTTTTATAACTTCTAATATCGGAGCGTTAACCATTGAATCATTTGGTAGGAGGCCGGTATTGATATATGCTAATATTGGATTCATAATTTGCTTTGCTGCATTAGCAGGTTCTACGAAAGCATTCAACGAGGATCCAAATAATAAAGTGGCCTCAAAAGCTGGTATTGCGTTCATGTATATTTTCCAAGCAGTGTTCTTTTCCTACGCATTTACTCCATTACAAGCAGTTTTTGGAGGAGAAATAGCTGGAAATGAATCCAGGGCAAGATTTATGGCCCTTTGGCACTTGGTTTCCAATTTGGCATCCTTCTTAAATTTATACACAGCACCAATTGCCATGAAAAATATAACTTATTGGTACTATGTATTCTTCTGTTTTTGGGATTTTATTCAGTTATCACTTATCTACTTCTTCTTCATTGAAACTAGTAGATTAAGTTTGGAAGAGATCGAGAAGATATTGGAAAGACCAAATAGTGTTAAAGAGAGTATCAGGTTATCGGAAGCCGCTAGAAATGGAGACGTAGAGGCAGTCAAGAAAGCTTTGGGGGTTGAGGTAGTTGAATTTAACTAGTATATGAGTATGAATATGAGTATGTAGAAATGTAATTGTGACAACTTAGAACAGCGAAAGCTCAATTGAAAAGTGGTATTGCACGACACAAACGTATTTCCGTATATGCTCCCAGACGGATATGATCGTTTACCTTCGCGACTTCCCCGTTAAAATACTGATAAGGAAATACGAAAATGGGGGAGATACTGACACCAAGTGTATGGTACTACTTACTAAGGCATGTGTACAAAAGTACTACTCTTTACTGATTGGGTGTTGTTAAAGGGTGATTAGAGATATAATGGGGGCGAATGCATTGATTTCTTTACTTTATCGATATTGTTTACTCGGAGGGGAGCTAAAGATATCAGTTTAGTGGGGGCATATATACGAGATTCTTTCCTTTACCAATCAGGAATTCTTCGGGGAGGAGACTCAAGATAATAGTCTAGTGGGGGCATGCATACGAGATTCTTTCCTTTACCGATTGGGTCTTGACGGGAGGGGATATTTAAGATATCATGTTAGTGGGGGCATGTAATAGCTAACTCCTACTCCTTATATTTTCCCGTTGATCCTAATTCATTAACATACAGCTTAAGATGCCAATCACCGTGGAATCCACTCTCAAAGGTTGGAAATTTAAACAGTCAACTGAACACTCTTGGAATGAGTGCAAGAAACATAAGGAAATCACTGAAATTCATCCTGATTTAATGGATATCGGGAAGATTCCCGACCCTTTCATTGATGATAATGAGAAGAAAGTCCAGTGGGTTGCTGAGAAAGATTGGGAATATAAAAGTTCGTTCTCAGTTGATCAAAGTTCTTTTGGGTGCAAAAAGCACAAATTAGTATTTGAAGGTTTAGATACCTTCACCGACATCTATTTAAATGGAAACAAAATCTTCTCCACTGACAACATGTTTGCTACTTGGCAAGTAGATGTTAGTAATGAGATCAAACAAGGGGAAAATGAGTTAAGAATTTATTTCTATTCTTCCCTTTTAAGGGGTAGAGAGTTACAAGATAAGTATGGGAAATATATTTGTTCCAATGGTGAGATGAGTAGAGCTCATGTTAGAAAGGCCCAATACCAATACGGATGGGATTGGGGTCCCTTATTGCTTACCTGTGGTCCTTACAGACCGGTAAAGATCATTTCATATGATAGTTACATTGAAGACGTGTTCGTTAATGCCTTGGTACGCGATGATCATTCTGTTGAGGTTGAGATCAAGGCGAATATTGAAACTGAAGATCTAGTCACTTTTGAGTATGAATGTTTAAACCCAGAAGGGAAATTAATTAGACGAGGGGAACAAAAAGTTGGTTCCGGTGAGTGCAAGTTCAGTTTCTTCTTGGAGAATCCTGAATTATGGTTTCCATTCTCTCATGGGAAACCTTCTCTACATGATTTCAATTTCAGTTTATCGGCTGAAAAACGACTTCATAGCTTACAAAAGAAATTAGGATTTAGAAAAGTTGAATTGGTTCAAGAACCCCTAATTGATCAAGAAGGGTCAAGTTTTTACTTTAAAGTAAATGATGTTCCAGTATATTCCAGCGGTTCTAATTGGATCCCAGCGCACTCTTTCCAAACTTCTATGACTGATCAGGATTATATGGATTGGATGAATATTATGGTTCAAGGTAATCAGAACATGATAAGAATTTGGGGCGGTGGTTACTTTGAAAGAGATGTTTTCTACGATGAGTGTGATAAATTAGGTATCATGGTTTGGCACGATATGATGTTCGCATGCGGAGCTTATCCTGGCTATCCAGAATTTATTCAATCTGTCACAAGGGAAATTACTAGTCAATTCAAAAGACTCAGAAACCATTGCTCGATAAGTTTAATTTGCGGTAATAATGAAGATTATGAATTTGCAGAAAGACATAATCTTGAATGGAATAAAGAGGATTTATCTGGTGATTATACGCAAACAACATTCCCTGCTCGAACTCTCTATGAAAGTCTTTTTCCTAAGAAGGTCACGGAACTTTGTCCGGCATGGCCCTATCACCCAGGAACTCCGTATGGTGGCAGCTCTACCACTGATACTACTGCTGGTGATATCCACCAATGGAATGTCTGGCACGGCAAACATGAAAAATATCAACTTTGGTATAAATTGGGCGGAAGATTTGTTTCTGAATTCGGCATGGAAGGAGCCCCAAACCTTGAAACCTTCCAAGATTGTATAACTGACTCAAATCAGCTCTATCCTCAATCGTATATGGTAGACCACCATAACAAGTGTGAGTTTTTTGAAAGAAAACTTGCACTTTATATTACGGAAAATATTCGTATTGAAGGGTATGACTTAGAGTCTTGGATTTATGCTACTCAATTAATGCAATCCGAATGTTTAGGGTATGCTTATAGATGTTGGAGAAGAGAGTGGAAAGGTGAAGGAAGAAGATATTCTGGTGGTACTATCGTATGGCAAATTGATGATTGTTGGCCATGTACTTCTTGGGGCCTCGTAGATTTCTACAAGAGACCAAAATTAGCTTATTATTCTGTTAAAAGAGAAAGTTTGCCTTTGTCTCTTGGTATATATAGACATGAAACTAAAGGTCCTAGTGAATGGAGAGAGCGAGCTTTGAAAAAGACTGCTCCTTTTGACTATAGTGAAGTAATGAACCATATCGATATCTGGGGTGTTAATTCTAGTTTAGAAGCTGTGGATGCTACGTTAAAAATTGATTTGTATCATGTGACAACAGGAAATAAGTTAGAGTCTCTTCCTGAAAAGCAAGTTGTGTTAAAATCCAACCAAACAACGGAGTTTGTTCTCGGATATAAAATTCCTACTGACGTCCCGGTGGTTGTATATGCTAGATTTGTTAATACCAAGGGAGAAATCATTGCCTCTGCTGGTGATTGGCCCCAGCCTTTGAAGTATCTTCAGTTTCCAGGAAGAGATGTTCAAATGACAGTAGAAGGTGAACTTGTCAAGCTTTCATGTAACAAGCCGGTTTTAGGTGTTGAATTAAAAGCCTCAGGTTATATTGAAGATAATGGATTTGACTTGTTTCCAGATGGAGAGAAGACAGTCAGAATCCAAGGCTTAAAGGGGGGTGTTAAAATGAGATACTACCAATCAAGTTTGTCACACTAAATAATTGCTACAGATTCTTTACGTAAAACACCGCGCTATTGCTACTAATTTATATTACTAGATAATCAAATACTTTTTCGAGGTTCATGCCATGTAAAGTGAACGAAACTACTCTAATTTACATTGATTTAAAAAGTCCCAATTGGTGTGAGTTAAGATTCACTTGGGGTGTTGTTTCTGGTTGTGAATGAATGTATCTATTGTACTGCTCAAGTTCACATTGCTCAGAATGGCTGCAAAATGGCTGCAAAATGGCTGCAAAATGGCAGGTACCAGGACGAAAAACAAGCCACTAAAAAAGGTTGCGAAAGAAAATTACTGTCAAGCTGGGTCAAACTTCAGGAAAAGACCCACCCTGGAACAGAAGCTTTATATAGGTAAGTCAACTTCCATTTTAGCTATAAATAAGGTAGCGGAACTCTCGTACCTAAAGTCTCATAGGTTTGGCCTCCCAATTGCAGTGACACTTCCACTTCAAGCAACATTGGAAAATCTTCCTTACCATAGATTAATTCAACAATTTGAAAAGATTGAACGGAAACAACGCTTAAAAACAATTTGCGCTGGTGGTGGATTTGCTTTTAGTGACTCCTATGGCGAGGTAATGTGTGTTGTGGCTACCAATGAGTGCTACAAACAATGCGTTTAGCATTTCAAGAAATCCTGGAATTGCTTTGGGATGGTCAAGGGTAGTGAAAGAGAAACTCAGTTTCCTATCAGCTGATTGAATTAAAATATGGGATCCGCAGAAATATCGTTGTTGAAGTGTCTGACAGCCCCGGAGAAGGGGGCTCTGCTGATCGAACTCATCAATTATTTAAACTTGTAAATTCTAGCAGTACTTTCTTATGTTTGTTGAAAATGTTTATGTCCTACTTGCCAGTAAATCATCCGTTGTTGACATGGGAAGACCTTCTAAATTACATTTGGGACTCAATCGAGTTACCCACCAAGTAAAACACTCGCAACAAGAGCAAGAGCTTTTAAGTTATGAGACTACAAATACTCTAATGTTGGACCTAGGTAATATGAGAAAACGTGAAGGGGTGGTGAAACCACCCTATTAGATATACCATATAGGATCCTACACCTCATTAGCAGGTCAAAGGGATCAAACTTGTTAGAACATCTGGCTGGTCCGATACTGATTACTGATTTGACAATGAACAAGTATTTTTATAGAAGGAGAGTCGGAACTCAAATGTCTCACTAAACCAGATGTTATTAGAAAGGCAGAATCCATTTGAGGTGGAAATACCTCGTCTATATAGATTATTGTAAATGTATGACAATTTTTCTTTAAATCGAAATATTCAATTGTGAAATTCGTAACTTGTAAAAAAACCTTACACGAAAGGTTTCATGTTACGATATGGAAGTATTCTCGTATGTAGATTTAAACCCAGCTAATAAGGGCTGTAAAATTGTCCCAAGGTAAAAGTCAATGCAACGAAGAATAATCGCATTAGATTTGACAGATAATCTTACGAAAAGACTCACAAAATCACCCTAGAGCGCGCTACAAATGGGCTATTGAGCGTGTTGAGTTGAGACTTATCGTGCGATTCTCTTCAGTTTGCAATACCTGCAGTTTTGCAGCCACTCTACATCCAGTTCTAGCTATGTTATTTTAGTTAGAGTAGTTATTATTTTATTTCAAAAAAAGTCCAATGGACCTCGAACCCAAAGATTCTTGAGATTTCAGTAGGAATGAGAGGTATAGGGACTACGTATACGCATACAATTTATGTATGAATTCAAAATAGCTTCATATATAAATATGTATCATTTGAAGAATTGATCAAAGTTAGTCATTACAAATCTATACCTAACATCATTCTTGTCGAGACGATTGAGGGCAGACTCGTAATTTTCTATATTCATTGGCTTGGTTTCCACCATTGGGTAAACTTTCTTTTCAGCTGCTAGCTTCAACATATCTTTCATATCTTTATTACCGCCCGTCAAAGAACCGACAAAGCTAACCCCGTTCATAACAAATTGGTGAACTGGAATAGAGACGGTCTCAGAACCAACTGGAACACCCACAGTGACAAAAGATCCTCCAGTCTTTAAAGCTTCCAAATACGGACCTAAATCAAGATTTTCCATACTGTTACCACAGAAGAGGAAAAAATCTATACTTCTAGAGTACTTCTTCAACCAGTCTTTATCCTCAAAAGTGGCAACAAATTCGTCGGCACCTAATTCTTTGATAGCCTCATCCTTTTTGGCAGAAGACCTAGAGAATGCAACAACTTTAGCACCCATTACTTTGGCAAATTTAACAGCCAAATGGCCAAGACCACCAATACCAATGATTCCCACTGTTTTCTTCTCTGGATTTTCTCGGAGACGCTGCAGCAAAGGTGTGTAAACGGTTAAACCAGCACATAATAACGGAGCGGCGTGCTCTTCTAATAAACCATCCGGAATAGCGAACACAAATCTCTTGTCTGTAGTGAAGTGAGATGCTTGACCACCTTTCATAAAATAACCACTCCTGTGATCATGGTCCGCATAAGTTTGAACTAATTGGGTACAATATTGTTCTCTACTACATGAACAGTTTTCACATTCCCCACAAGAATTAGATGCTGGTCCAACGCCTACTAATTGACCTATTTTGATATCTTTGACATTTTTACCGACTTTTATAGCTTCTCCAATCATTTCATGACCAGTAACCAAATGATCGTTTTCGGAACCACGGAATGGCCCCCAACCATCTTTGAAGGTAATTAAATCGGTACCACATAAACCACAAGCATGGACTTTAAGCATAATATCGTCATCATTAAAAGGCTTTGGCTCGTATTCAACGAGTTTAGTTTTGTTCCAATTTTTCAAGTCTTGACGAGCAAGACCCTTGACAACAAGAGGAACTGAAGGAGTGGACATTGATCGTTCTTTACTAATTTGAGTGATAAACCTGATGACTTAGGAACTCTTTATATATACAAATTTATTGCCCTCGCACGACATAATCGATGAACGTTAAGCAGCTCCTACATGTTTTGCGGCCAAAAATTGTTCCGTCCGACTGGGATAATTACCCTTTTGAGGAACGAAAAGCGCATAGTTCTACCCTTTTGAGAATCCATACTCTAAAATGCCTATCTGGATTAGTAATTCGACAGGTTTCACCAGTAAGGTTTCCAGAAAACCTCATACGGTATTATTGTAGGTCCGAAGAAACTATGTAAATCCCAAAAAATTCTACAAAGTTTTATTTCTCATTAGCACCTTAATCTACCCGAACAATGAGCATTTTCTAATCCATTTCAAGATTCTTGCTTCAATTTAAGAACAGATTGTTTCCTTGTTTTCACGAACTTTTAACTGTAACCACCAATAGCATGGTGGTTGGTCCTACTATGTATTTAAAGTGATTGACTACGGTTTTCAATCATCGCAAAATTTACACATTTCTTGTTTAAATACAAGGAACTTTTTATTCAACTGGTGTAGCAACTTGAAACTTGAAACTTTTAGCCAAAGTATGCGAAGCTAGATTGAATCAGGAGGTCTCCAATAACTAGATAATGGCTTAGATGAGTACGTAATGGGTCAAGCCAATGAGAATGAGAGATTCGAGCACAAAAACCTTATAAATACGCGGACCAAAATATGTATTGCAGTGCATGCTAAAAGTTTTCTGAGTGCTAGAAGAAATTTTATCAGCTTGGAGAAGATCCAAGAGTAACGACTTTAGAAAATAAAATAATTATGATGAATTTTGACCCTAATGGCGCATCCTTTTTTGAGACTCAATTACATTCTGCGACATTTTTGCAGCAACGGCACAAACATTTTATAGTTAGGATACAGAAGTAAACAAACTAAGGAAGTGAAATATGAAGAACCTACACCCCAATTTTCCAAAGTTTACCACAAATGTATATGTCACTGTCAAACTTGTTCTGCTATTCTGTTCTGTATTTAAAGGTTTGACCGAGTCATGTGATATAGAGATAACGGTTTCACCTAGTGGCTTGAGGTTACTTCTTTACGACGATATACGGCTCAAGATTGCAAAATTTTGATTAAATGAGACAAGCAGAGATCAATTTATGGGCACACAAGTATATCAACTGTATATATATAAATATATAAAACATAAGCCTCACGTTCATTTCATTTATGGCACATAGTGCCCAGATGTGCTATCCCATACCTTGATGTTCAAATTCTCTTCGACCACTTTTTGGAAGTGACTCAATTCTTCATCCAATACAGACCAGTAGCCATCATTTAAATTGCTGTTGTCTGGGTTTGAGAATATGTTACTTGATGGAGAAGAGATTGTAGATGCTATTTCCAATTCCACTGGGGCTCTATAAATATGCTCCCATATAGCCTGTTTTAATTCTGCAAGTAGAGCCCATCTGTCTTTGCAAAGCTGCGTGGTATTCTGGGAAAGATAAGTGAGAGTCTCAAATGCCTGGTTTATACAGACAACTCTGGGATCCAATCTGAATGTATGCAAATGGTTATCGATGGCTCTTGATTGGGCGTGTTTTATATCTGTAATGAGAGAATTCAAAATTGATAGGATTGTTTGAATTGGCTGAAATTTTCTGATTTCCCATAAATACATGATGTTCGTGGGCATCTTGCCATGTTTGAGAAACTCGTTCATTAAGTGGAGCTGTGCATGCTCTAATGCCGGGGTGGTGTAAAGTTCATCTTTGGAGACCGAAGAAATGTTAATTATTTTTCGGTTCGCTCGAGTTCTTCCATTCAATCCTACCTGCCCTTCCAGCTTGAAGTCAAACAATACATTAAGAAGGAGGTGACATCTGTCAGGTAGAGACGATATCATGGAGGTGCTGAATTGAACAAATGATTCCTGAGAAGGGATGATGTTTGCAGGATTCAGGATCTTTTCTATTGCTCCTGAGCAGTGAATAGATAGATTATTAATTTCTGTTTCTAAGGCTGTTATGTCTGTTGAATTAGTGGATTTAAGATCAAACCAATTTTTCAAGATCTTGTTGCATGTTTCGGCCCACCTCAACTTGGCATTTGAAAATGAAATCATAGGATCTAGAATGTAGTGACCTAAATAATCTTTACTGTACTCATTGGGAAGAAGTGTGTCGTGTTCATTTTCGGTAATAATTGGAGGGAGCTTGGACGAGAGTGAAGTGGTGGTATCCAAATAGAATATCTGCCACCAGAGTAATCTCCTTTCTTGTATTTTTTTCTCGTCTTTAATTCCATGGTATTTGCTTGGATCCCTATGGAGCTCTATAAGCTGTGCTAACCGAACCAACGCTCCAGTTGAGCCACAGTCGTCGGTTCGACAATCATTTCTGAGGACTGAATGAAGAATCACCGAAGATTTTAATGCAGTGATGGTGACTGTGCGAGGGAAACCGCTCATGGATAAGGCAATCTCAGTGGCACCTACATAGTATTTCATATTCTTCACGAGTTGCTCATTCTGAGAGTTATTTTTGTAGGTATACTCTTCATAATCTGACACGGCAGCAGCATAGAATATAGTGAACAAGTTGATGTAAAATTCAAGATTTGCCACCAGTTTATCACTCCAATACCTTTCGTATACTGGACATATAGCATTCCAATCTAAGAGTGGGAGTAAAGAGTGTACCGAACTTTTATACCTTGCAAATAAGATATCAGCTGATTTCTTATCGGGGACAAAAGATGCGAGAGATTCAAGGTCTCCGTTAACGCTGTCACTCATTTTCAAAAGACAAGTATCGAGGATAGTGGTAAAAACCGGTCCAGTTCTGGAATCTGGGGTTATTTTTTGTTCGTTCAAAGGGGCTCTTTCGATCCATGAAGAAAGTGGCCGAGTAGAATTGGCTGATGTGGGGACTACCGGAACAGAGCGAGATTTCACACGCTCTTCCTCATCGAGAGAATTCATTAATGATTTGATTGAAGGTATTGAATTAGAGGTTGAAATATTGGTGGGTTTTGGGAGAATAATTTCCGGAGTCAAGGGTAGGTGTTTCCTCGATGTGTCCGACACCACAGATGACATGGAAGAGTTCGAATTTAATGGTTGTAATAATTCAAGTTTATCTGTGGAAGTATTAAATGCTGAAGTTGAAGTTCTGAAGTTCAGTCCCGATTGATTAGGAGTTTTTGCAGCCAGATTTATACCTTCATAAATACACTCCAGTGACACACTTCTACATGATTCGCAGGATGGCTGGTCTCTTGAGCACCGTCTCTTTTGTGTCCTACATCTCATACAAGAGACAGCCCTGGAAGATTTATCAGCTCTGAATCGTATCACTGGGATCGAATCTTTCATGCGTAAAATTGTTGCGAAAACAGGGAAATGCGGGCCTTAAGTATTTTGGGAAAAAATCCACAGTTTATTACCGCTACAAAAATATATATACTATTCGGAATCCAATGGATGAACAGTTGGATCCCAACCGGTAGTCAAATACTCATCTTTAGAATCGAGAGTAGCAATCTCCTTGTCAGTCAACTTAAAGTTGAAAACATCGAAGTTAGATGCCAATCTCTCTCGGGATATTGTTTTTGGAAGGGTAATAAATCCTTTGGCTAAAGACCATTTAATTAGAATTTGGGCCTCACTTACATTGTACTTATTGCTCAATTCAACGAGATCTTTGTCGCCAAACTTTTTCCCCTTGACGAGAGGTGAGTAGGCTTCAACTTCAATACCGTTGTCTTTTGAAAAAACTACAAGGTCTTCCCGGGTCAACCAAGGATGAACCTCAATTTGATTAACAACTGGTTTGTACTTCAAATCTGGATACGCCAACAATTCCTTCAAGTGGGGAACTCCATAGTTAGATACTCCAATACTCTTAACCTTCCCCGAATCGACTGCTTCTTGCAATGCTAACCAGCTGCCATGGCGGTTCGTGGCGTTGGCTAAGGGTGAATGAAGCAAGAGCAAATCAATATATCCAATTTTTTTAGCTTTTTCCAAACTGGCTGCTACAGCCTTTTTGGTAGCTTCATATCCAAGTGAAAGATCTTGCGTGTGAATCTTAGTGGTGTAGAAAATACTCTCTCTTTTGGCATTATTGTCCTCGAGCCATTTACTGATTCCTTCAACAGTTTCTTGCTCGTTTCGGTAGCCCGCAGCCGAGTCTATATGCCTGTAGCCGATGCTTAATGCGTCGTACACTATTTGGGTAGCAACGTCAGCTGGGGTCAAATATACTCCCAATCCCAAAGCTGGGATGGATTTGCCGTTGTTGAGTTTGATTATGTTTGCCATAGTTCGGTGAAAAGAAAGAACACCAATCAACCTGAGAAATAAAAAGTGTGGAGACTTACAATCTGAGAGGCGTCGAAATGGCAAATTGTTGCACGGTATTAGTAAAATTAAACGGTGAATTAAAAAGTGCGGACATATTCCTCAAATAGGAAATTGTCTCCGACTCCTTCTATAAAGCCACAGTTTTCAGAGACATGTCCTTATATAGTTAATTTCCCCGGATGAAGTAGATTAATGGAGTTTGAAGAAGTCCAGTTGCCTGGTAGCCGTAGTTTCCAGGGCAGACAATTCCCTGTCGCTTTTCTGCTAAGAAAAGGTTCCCAATCCCAGTCTCAGGTGATTGAATACTTGAGTCACAAAGCCGAATCTGGTTTTTTTAATAAGCTTCTAGAAGACCATGGCGTGGTTGTTTTGAGAAACCTCGGAAATAGTCATCCTGATGCTTTGGCCTCTTTCGTAAAGGCAATAGGGTTAGGCAGCGGAGACAAGTTTTTCGAACAGAACGGAACCGTTGCACAACGAACTGAAATTAATGACGTTTTAAGTACAGCCAACGAAGGTCCTTCTACGAGAACTCTTTATCAACATAATGAGTTTTCCAGATTTCATGCGTTTCCTCTGAAATTGTTTTTTGTGTGCTCTGAGTTCGATGCTGATGGAGGCGAAACTCCAGTGGTTCATGGGGGAGAGATCTTTGAACATCTCTTCAAGCAGGACCCGGATACTATAGAGAAATTGAGTAGGAAAGGTCTATTTTTTGAGCAAGAATGGCCCTTGAAAACTGACAACAAAACCAGTTGGTCTGACAAATTTACGTTTGGTCGTAATATTAACAAAGAAACAGATTCTTTGGAACAGCAGAAAAAGAAGGCAGAAAAAATCGTTGCTAAAAGTGTCAGTAATGACTTCAAATGGGATCTGAACGACAATTTGGTAGTAGGACAACACACTGCCCCAATCAGGGAGTACAATAGAAGTGACGGAGAGAAGTTTCCTAGTTTTTTCAATAGTATTCCTACGTTCTACGCGGACTTGAAATTTTCGGCTGAAGGGCATAGAAAGACTGCTACCATCAAGTATGATGATGATGATAAAACTAATATACCTGAAAGTGTCCTAGACAATATTCTCGATGCTTCTATAAAGCTAGCTTATAACCACAAATGGGTAAGGGGTGATGTGGTGATTGTAGATAATTATCAAGCAAGCCATGGAAGACTCCCATGGAAAGGCAATAGAAAAATTTTAGTTAGTATGTGGGATAACCCCGAGAAAGAATTTCCGCCTTGGAAAGCTTAGTTCTAACTTGCAGTCATTTATGTAACACAATATATTATGTTTCTGGTCTACTTGTGGTACCGATCGACCTGACTCTTTGTTCTGCCTTATCTCGTAATTACATTTTGTATGGCTGAACTATCAGCACAAGATCTGTCCCTTTAAGGAAATATAAGTCCGCAGTTTACTGAGGTACCATCAAGGAGCCACACTAAAAATCGGAATTGGTTATGAACTTTGAATAAGTTGAATATATAAAACTAGTCAAAGAATATAGTTTATCAAACCTAAATGTCTAGCTTGAATTCAGACGCCAAGATCACTGATGTTGTAAACGAAGAAGCTGCTTCCAACATATCGTCTAACGAAAACACACCTGTATTGGTTAAAGAATCTGTGGGAAAGGGCTCGAAATTCACCAAGATCTTTTTTGATGGAAATCATTACGAAGTTTCTAAAAATCTAGCGGATGCAACATTAGACTTAGTTCAGCAAAATGGTGGAGATGTCGGTCAGTTGACACCTGAAAAGGAACAGAAGCTTAAGAGAAAGCTTTGGCTTACAATTGTTCCTTTGGTTTTTTTCATCAATGCTATTTTATTCATTGATAAGGATGCTGTTACATTCTCTTCACTCTTGGGTTTGTGGGATGACATGCAAATAACTTCCCAAGATTACAACAACATTCAGACGTTCTTTTACGTTGGGTATTTATTAGGGCAAGCACCATCTCATTATATTTTTCAGAGAATTCCGATGTCCCAATACGTGGCCGGTAGTTTAGCCATTTGGACCATCCTCAACTTTGCTACCCTAGGATGTAGCAGCTATGCTGGTATGTCAGTGCTCAGGTTGGCATTAGGCTTTTTTGAATCTGGTATCACTCCTTGTGTCGAACAAACCATTGGAATGTTCTTTACATTAGAAGAACAAGCATTTGTGAACCCAATCTTTTGGATATCGTGTATGGGAATTGATCTACCATTTGCATTTGTAGCTTATGGACTTCAATATACCACTTCTTGGAGACCATGGAAATGGTATTGGGTTATAATAGGCCTTATTTCAGGACTTGGTTCAATTTTTGCATTTTTCTATTACCCAGATAACCCAGCCAAAGCCAAGTTCTTTACCACGGAAGAGAAATTGCATATTATTGAACGGGTCAAAAATAAGTCGAGATCCTCAATTGAACAGAAAACTTTTAAAAGGCATCAGTTCATTGAAGCATTGAAAGATCCAATTTCCTGGCTTTTCTTCCTGTTTGCGCTTTTGAATATGATGGAAAATGCCACCACATATCAAGCATCTTCTATCTATGGCCAATTAGGATTCTCGAGACTTACTACCACTCTTTTGATTGCAGTTCAAACTGCTTTTTCTGTATTCTGTGCTCTTACAGGTTCCTTGGCATTGAGTAAGTTCAGAAGTCAGTCATGTTTTGTTGCTGTTGTTTGGGTTTTTCCAGCATTCTTAGGAGCCATTCTTGCAATCAGTATTCCTTGGGATAACAAGGCGGGGATTCTTGGAGGTATATTCATGACTCGTTCAAATGGTACCGTCTATATCACTGCATTGGCATTATCTCTGGCTACCGCTGCTGGTTATACTAAGAAACTAACCAGAACATTCTTGTTCATGATTGCCTACTCTATTTCGAATATTCTTGCTCCCCAAATGTGGGCTAAACAATTTCAACCAAGATACAGAGTTCCATGGATTCTTCAAATTGTTCTTTCCTGGTTTTTGGCTCCGTGTTGCTTATTAGTTATCCGTTACATTCTATCCAAGAGAAATAAAGAAAGAAAACGATTGGCGGATCTATCTGAAGAGTCGGAGTTAGATTATGGTTTTATTGACACTGTTGATTCAAGTGGTAAAATCAGAAAAGAAAGAGTAGACATTTCTATGCTTGATCTCACAGACTTGGAAAATAAGAGATTTATCTATCCATTGTGAAGAAATCATATAAATAGTATTTAGCCTTCAATGTACTGTATGGTTCTATTTCTATATATGACCAACTATATAATATTTCCAGTCATTCAGGGTCTTTAATGAGAGTAGCCAAATAACATTTCTGTATGACTCAATAGTCTGAGAGCTTGAGAGTACGATGCCTACTACCAAGGCTGGTTGCGGTCCATAATTCCCAATCGGGTATATTTTGTCCGTGACTGCAATGAGTAATTTGTCCCGCATTTTGCAAATACTGTGGTGCAAATAGATTGGGGAACCGAAGGCTCTTTTGGACAAAAAAGCCTGTTGAGCTCAGTTTCAGCCCCTCATTAATCCTCACAAGAGCCACTTCCTCAATCACATTCAAAAATAATACCTTTTATCTTTGAACGCACGCTCTGAGAATTCTACTGCAAATTCAGAATCGTGGGTAACCTGTTCCCTGTTCAATAAAACTTTTATAAAAAAAAAGGTTTAAATCAAACACCAAAATTCTAACACCATAATCAATTTGGCAGTAGACTCCTAGATTTCCGCTGTAATAGTTGATAAATATGCTGTTAAGAATATTCCAACGGAATCACAGATCAATAGATCTTGATTGAGTAATTTTGGCCCGAGTCCCAAATTATTTAAAAATTATGAGCCCGATAATTTCCGAGCTGTGGATCTCATCTAACATCCTTATAAGACGCTATCAAAACCTCTCTACGGAACTAAGAATGGGATACGACAAAACTTCCAAGATCATAATTGTGGGTTCCGGGGCTTTTGGGCTTTCCGTTGCGTACAACTTGACAAAAAATGGATACAAGAATATAGAAATATTCGACAGAATCAACCACGAAGAAACTAAGTACAACCCATTTAATGGATCTGACAGTGCCAGTGGGGATATCAACAAATTTTTCCGAATTTACTATGAAAATAAATCTCTCTACTCGAAATTGGCTATCAAAGGATTAGACATTTGGGAACAATGGAATAAGGATATCCAGTTGCTTTCTCCTGAAGATAAAAGACGATTTCTTGATGACGACTTGGAATTGGTCCGAAACTCAGGTGGGTTACGAATCAGTGATACCCCTAGTCTCACACCAATTGAGTTGACAAACTTAGAAGGGTTTAATGAATTGGGGTTGAGGGATCTCCAATACAATATCAATTCTCCTAAAGATAGACAAAGAGCTAAACTTGTAGGCTTGTCCCGTAAGCTAGATGTAATTGAGGACTGGAAAAATAGGAACAAAGTTACTAGTGTTTCTGGAACCTTAGATGGAGTTGGGAGAATGCTTAAGGCTGACAAGGCTTGTTACTATGTGAAAATTCTATTGGAGAAAGAGGGAGTGAAATTTCATTATGGACAAGCAGGGGACTTGGTTAGTCCAGTGGTGGAAAATAATCAAGTTAAGGGAATTAAAACTAAGGATGGGAAAACACACGAAGCTGAACTTACTATCATAAGTGCAGGGCCATGGACCACCTCGTTAGTTCCTGCTTTGCAGCACCACACTCAGGCTTCTTTGGCCAACGTAGCGTACATTGAAATTCCTAAATCTAGACAGGACCTCATCAACAAGTACTCTGAATACCCCCATATTCAGTGGAAAACCACCTCCAGTGAGAATGATAGAATAAAAAATTTCTACGATGGGGAAGGAGGATTTGCGTTCTTTCCCCCTACCAGGGCCGAAGGAATATTGAAAGTCAATACTAGACAGGTGAAGTTCTGGAATCCAGTGAAAATAGAAGGTCAGTACATATCTGTTCCCAAGACTTTGGGAGATGAGAAGCTCCCTAGATCAGTCATAAAAGAAGCAAAAGACATTTTCATGGCCATTGCTCCGGACGTGGTACAGCTAGAAGGAATCCAAATTAAGTCGAAACTTCTCTGGTACACTGATGCTATAAATAGTGATTTTGTCATCGACTTCGTCCCAGGGTACAAGAACTTGATAGTTGCAACCGGAGGATCATCCCACGGGTTCAAGTTCTTGCCGGTTTTAGGGCAAACTGTTGTTGACAGGATTGAACGAATTCATAATGAGTATACTGAATTGTTCAAATGGAAGAGCCCAGATGAAATCATCGTTGACAACTACGGGTTGAAAACAGAAGACATCAGCAAAGTTGACAGAAGAGTCTTTAACAACACGGAGTTTCTTCATGAGTCTGACCTTAGATACAATGAACAAGACTTGAGTAGAATTGACTCAGTTACCCTATGAAGCGGCAGAATTCTATTTATTACTCCGAATAATAGCGATCTGGCCATGCTTCATTTCATCCCTAAATTCAAGCACGTTATGTAAGAGAAGTATGTATATCTAAATTTTTAACAAGTGAGTTTCCTACTTTGTCTAATTCAAGTTTGAGTTATTCTTCGATTCCTTTACTTTTGATTCCAGTTGTCTGTCAGAGGAGCCATGTAAAATCTCTCCTCTACCTAGATAGTTCTGTTCTGTGCTACTGGGTGCTACTTTATTGGCTATTCTGGTCAACAGCTCTATCTTCAATAACCTCACATTCTCTAAAAAGGCGGTGACTATGGAATATGATTTAATTATCATCAGCCGGATGTCTTGCCTTAGCCATGTTTCCTTGAGACTCAATCGCATTCCACGACATTTTTGCAACAGCGACACGAAGACTTTTCCCAAGAAGTATGTTGTAATTTTTAGAATAAGAAGCAGAAGAATTTCTACCCTTAGGTGCAAAAACTTGTACAATCATGAAGGAGTACCGTGAGAGATGTCTTTTAACCAATTCCATATTTATGTCGAGTAATTAAAATTCTTATGGTTTGCGATAAGCGACAAACTTTGATTACATGCTCAATCCAAACCTTAAATTTGACTTACTTGTGAATTATGCACTTCAAATTTCTTGAATAACGATATAATGTTAAAAAAATCATTGTTTAGAACCTAGAAACACTGGTGCTCATTTTTCTGTCTTGCTTTTTTGGGTCCTTAGAGTTGTACCACAATAACGCAGCGATCTGACGCTCAGCAGATCAGTGTGACCCTTATATACAATGGTATATATTGCTATTCAAAGTATTTACTGAAATCCAGCCCAAATCAAATTGAATTTAAACGAGCTTATCTTTAGCTTGAAAAAAAGGATATCCTGAGAAAAGCAATATCCGTAATTTCTCAATCCTTTTGTGTACAAAAGAAAGCCCCTACTTTTTTCATCAGGAAATTTCGGAGTTCTTAAAAGGTCCACTGCAATTTGAAACCTAAATAACTTCAACTTTCATTGGGGTACTTAAAGTCGTTTTCATATCTAACAGCATCCATAGTTTGCATAACCAAAAGAGTTTCAGCAGGAGGTATAACAGAGTTTTGGATTTTACCTGCATGAATATCTTTAGCAACAGCATTAGCCTCATGAATGAAGCCAAAGTAAGCCAGATCATCCTTGACTTCAAAAGACTGTCCGTTTTTGAGATTAACTTTGAACAGTCTAAGTCTGGCTGGATTCTTGGCATATAATTCAATATTTCCCTTAGTACCTTCAAGTCTAGCGAATGGCATTGGACAGTCAGTATGGTTCGTACAAGTAAGAATAGCGTGTTTTCCGGTTTTGTACTTCATCAACATGGAAGTATTGTAGTCAACCTTGTCCACTGGATCAACTGTAACGACAGATTTCAAATCAAATGGTGTGTGGTCGTCACCCAATTTTTCATCTAATAAGAATCTGGCATAAGTAATACAATATATACCAATATCTAATAAAGCACCTGCGCCTAACTCTCTATTTCTAATTCTCGACTCAGGGGGGCAATTTTCCAAGTCTGCATCAAAGGAAAACTCCATAAACAATCTGTAGACATCCCCGATCAACTTCTCATCAAACACTTTAGATTTCAAGTCATCAACGAGAGGTAAAAATCTAGTCCACACAGCTTCCATCAAAAACTTCTTATGCTTCTTGGCCAAGTCAAATAATTCTTTAGCATCTTTAGCATTTATAGTCATTGGTTTTTCACATAAAACATTCAATCCGTTGGTTAAACAGCCAATCACTTGCTCTTTGTGAAAAACGTGAGGAGTTCCGATATATACAACATCGATGTCTTCGTTTTTATAAAGATCGTTGTAGTTTTGAACTACAGGCTCAATACCTTCGTTCTTTTCTTTGGTGATTTCATTTTTCTCGATGAATGCTTGTCCCTTGGATTGAGTAGAGGTACCAATTGACCTGATGATGTGTTTTATCTCGCTATTCTCCAGGTTGTTCAACAAAATGTCATGGACAAACTTATTAGAGATGTTACCTGCTCCTAATATACCCCAATTCAATGTAATCATAGTGATAGTATACTGGTTGGAAATTGTAAGTGGGTGAAGTTTTCTCCACTTTTCAAGTGCGACTTGGAGCATTTACGGAGTTTTTTTTTGTGTAACGTTCACGTATACGAAATATTTCCTCTCCACACAAATTTACCTACACTCATTGGAGATATATGCACAGTCTACTGAATCCCTCTTTGAACGTTCAAACACAAAAATGGCTAAATCCTTTTGTCAACTAGAATCTAGGTGCAGCTAGATGAGCATTACTTGAACTAGAGTCGAAGTACTCTGTTCCACCACTACTACAAGTTACCTTGATTAGTTATCATGAATAGGATGGGTGGCCGAGTGGTTAAGGCGGCAGATTCAAGTCCTGTTGGCGTAAAGCCGCGCGAGTTCGAATCTCGCCCCATTCAATATTTTTTTATTTTCTCATGAATAGTACATTTAAGTATTTTTACATGAAAGCTTTCTCGTAGTATTTGCTGATGCACATATATTTATAATATTGAATTCGTTATTAACTAAATAATTTGATAGAATCGCCTGACAAGGTTTCATTGTCTTCGTAAGAATCTCCATCGACCTCATCCATGTTAACTCTCTGGCCCAATAATGATGCAAAAAACTCATCAATTTGATTATCATCCCACTTTAAATTTAATGGCGTGTCAAAGTGAGCAATTGGATCTTGAATATTAAACCTTAGTTTCCTACCTTTGGAGGCTTTTGTGTCAACATTTTTGTTGCTCTTTTGTGCTTTTTGAGTTTGCCTAATTGATAGAGTGGAGCCATTAACCGGGTTATTTGAAGAAATCTTTTTATCGACTAAGTCATTCAACAATAACCTATAGAAATCTTCATCATCAAAAATTTGCTCAATTTCATTTTTGTCCTTCCTCGTATTCATTTTTGGGATATCTGGATTCTCTTCTGTATCTTCTTCTTCTTCGTCTTTGGCAATTTCTTTGAAGCCCAATGGATTAGTGGAACTCCTGTTGAGACGAGTTCTCTTTTTCAATCTTTCAATGTCATTCAAATTACTTAACACTTGTTGTTCGGCAGATTGGTTGATGACTTTAAATTTACTAGCATTTAATGCACTTGAGCCTGAAGAGTTCAGTACTTTGTTCGACCATTTGGTCAATGTAACGGATCTGAAATGAGCTAGTTTTTTATCAAATTCAACAGTAGCCTCAACATAATTATCCAATTTTCTCTTCTTCGGTATTTTAACGGTTTCCACTGAATCTCTCTCGTTGAGTTTATTTCTTAGTTCCATAATACTAGTCAATATGGTGAAACACTTATTTTCAACTTCTTCAATATTCAATTTGGTTTCCTTGGTTTTGAACTTTTTTGCTGTTTCCGAGTCTTTCGGTAAAAGGTTAGATTTATTTAATGATTTTTGTAACTTTATACGAGAGTCGATCAACTGATCGAAGAACCTGTTTTGGTTGTTGATCGAAAAGCCTTTTAATCCATCTTTGATATTCGATTGGGCTGCTCTTTTACCGACTGTTTGACGTTCTTGAGCAATTAGAGACCTCATTTTAGTTCTCTTGTGTTCTTCTTCTAATTCATTTTGAGTTTCTTCTTTCTCTTCTTCCGATTCAGAATTAAACTTATCAAGAGAAATACCTGATTGAAAGTCAGAATCATCATCTTCTTCTTCTTCTTCTTCTCCTTCTTCTTCTTCTTCTTCGTCGTCGTCGTCGTCATCTTGTTCATCGTCTTCCTCTTCTTTGTCTCCGTCACCAAATATCTGGTCTCTGCTTCTTACCTCCCCATCGTACACATTTTTTGGTACATTTCTTCTCAACTTGGATTTTGATGCCTGAACATAATGATTAGTTCTCAATTCATCCTCAGACTCACTACTCCCCTCATCGGAGTCACTGGGTGCTCTATCTATGTCTTCGATATCAAAGTCGTTTTGTGGCTGATTTAGCTCCAATAACTCGTCTGCTAATGATTTCTTCCCCATTATACTGATTCTCTTCTCATCTCAAATTTTTCACCTGAGATATCGCACACATTATACCTGCATACTAATTACTATCTTGGGGGAGATATAAAATTCAAAAACCAAACAAGATGGAGTTGGTACATGAAACGTCAAATCTACATCACAAAGACCTAGAGAATTTTAGTGTAAACATCTTGTTCTTACTCACCAATGAATCTAATTCGGATGCAACTAGGCTGTGCACTCACCGTGTAAGATCGGGGTTCACATCTGGAGCAAGTGTCCCCTTACCAAACGCCGCGTTGCGTCTATAATCTCGCATTAACTACAAAGTAAGAACAATATTTATTCTTTCAAGAGCAGACTCTTTCTATCCTATACACCATGAACTTACTCAGATTCATCGTTTATGTATTTTCGTTGATGCTTTCAGTTAATGCCTTGGCAAACCAAAATGACGATGGTAACGATAAAAAGAAAACCACAGCCACGAGTATTTATGTTACCATAACTACCAAAGGTAAAGTTACTGTAATTCAAACAAAGTACTCACAAAGCTTTATGACCACGTACAGTGAGACTACTTCAGGGGTAAAGTCAGGAAATATCGGTTTGGCAAGCACCGCTGACAAGTCTGTCGGGCAAATAAGAAGTTACGATAAGACCACTGTTTCCCAACCTAACGGAGCAGGCCAACTTTATAGTGGAATTTTGGGTATTTCTGTTTTAGTGCTCAGTTTGTTATAGAGCAGATACTATCCCATTTATATAACGACACTCAATAAAGAAATTGATGATAAACATAGTAAAACAAAACGTGATAATACGACAGAGAATCAGGTTGAATTTATACCTCAAACACCCGAGATAATTTACATTATGACTTGGTTGTGTCGACTTGGTGATACCGTCTCTTCTCCTCTTAACCAAATGCCTTTTATACAAGGTTACACCCTTAGATCTATGTCAGTATCTATTTTACGCGCACAAGATCCATGATTTATACTCACAATTACGCTGCGCGAATCTTCATTGACAAAAAATTTTCTCATCCATAGTATCGTTTGTGGAACTTACAATGTCTGAAGAATTAGCCAACAAAACTGAATCCTTGTCTTTGGAAAACAAAGACACCATTTTGAGTAACAAAGAAGAATTCACTGCTAAACACCCATTGAACAACAAGTGGACTTTATGGTACACCAAACCTCAAACTAACAAGACCGAAAATTGGCATGACTTGTTAAAGCCAGTTATTACGTTTTCCTCAGTGGAAGAATTCTGGGGAATCTACAATTCTATTCCTCCTGCCAACCAATTACCATTGAAATCCGATTACCACTTGTTTAAAGAAGGAATTAAGCCAGAATGGGAAGATGAGCAAAATGCTAAAGGTGGTAAATGGCAATACTCTTTCTCTAATAGAAGAGAAATTCACACAACTATTAATGAGTTATGGTTACGTGGTTTGTTATCCATCATCGGTGAAACCATTGAAGATGACGAAAATGAAGTTAATGGTATCGTTTTAAATATCAGAAAGCAGGTTATTAAAATTGGTATTTGGACCAAGGATTGTGATGAAACTAAATTGAAAACTGTCGGTGAAAGATTGAAGAAAGTCTTGAGATTAGCTGAAGAACAAAAAGTAGAATTCATTTCTCATGACGCTTCTACTGATAAGAATGCCAAGGCTCAAATTGTTTTATAATTTAATGATTAAGTAATTATGAGTTACCTTTTGTAACAATAGAAACAAATCAGAACATCAATAAATGTGGACTAGGAGAATAACCAAGTGTTGTGTTATACTTATGCATTCACTACTTAAATTCCTCCTCTAAAGCCCTTCCCTCTCCCTCCTTCTTTCTCATCTTTCCCTCTCCTATTCCGTCCTTTGGTCTTCTCTTCATCCACTGCCTAATACCCAATAGGATTTACTTGCATTTGAATAAAATCCTGAATCTTATCCCAGTAATTGTCTTGGGTCACAGTATCATTGTGTTGGCTATTTGAAAATCTATGAATAGTCTTGTTCTCGGTCTTCAACAAATTGTAAATAGTCTGCATATGTTCAGGAGGGACTATTTCATCTTTACCTGCACTCATCAAAAGAACTGGTATATCCTCAGGGATTGAGGGTACTAAACTTTCCAGGTCCCAAACTTGATGAACGAAAAATGTAAAATATTTTAAAAAGGGGAATATATGAGGGACTGTCTTTTTGATCGATAAGAAGGTATTTTCCAAGATCAACCCACTAACTGTGTTAGACTGTGTAGCAGCTATGTAAATGGCAACGGCTCCCCCTAGAGATCTTCCGTACAACACCAAAGAGCTCTCCAGGTATTGTTTGTCTTGCCTCAAGTATTGCATTACAGTATTGGCATCAATCTTAATCCCCTTTTCGGAAGCATCCCCAGTAGACTTTCCGTAACCTCTATAGGAATATATAAAAACATTGTAGCCGAAATTCTTGTAAAAGATGGAAACAATTGGTAAGGCATGCCCGATGTTCCCAGCATTGGGTGACAACATCACCACAGTTTTGTTCGTATAGTCTGGTGTGTTGGGGTTTTGCTTCAACAGGTAGCACTGCAATTTCTCTCCATCTTCCGTCTTCAACTCTACTAGCTCGTACTCCGGCATATCGTACTCATCTGGGGTAGCACAGTATCCACGACCATCGTTTATCGAAGAAGGATAAATTAATTTGGATTGGTAGCTGTAAAGACCGACAAGGATGAGTCCACTCAAAGAGACGCCAATTTTAGCTATTAGTTTAATAAATTTAAAGAGTTTAATGAATAACGTACCAGCTGAAATCAAACTCATTATGAAAACTACAAAAATAAGTCTACAGAAATCGAGAAATTAAAGAAAATCTTATCAATTGAGAAACTTCAATGTCTTCCAATTCAGGAACGCACCTGAACTTGGCCAAGTTTGCTTTCAACATATACGGCACACTCAATAACTTGACTGATAATTCTCCCACATCCTCCAACAGTTCCACCAGGTCCAGAGGCTACTTCAAATCTCCTCAGTATGATAATTTGATATACAATTGTGAAAAAGAAGTCAATTCCCTCGCAGAGCTTGAGCTTATACCTAACTCAGAATTCAACAACAATGTGGTCCTCGGAGGTAAAAACTACTTAAAATTATTGGTTCTAAATGCTGATCAATCTTCCATACTAAACGAAACTGATATATTAGAGCTTCCCTCAAATACATCGAGGCTACCAGGTAGTAGTAAACTATTGAACTTCAACACCATTAAGACTTATAAGAACACCATTGCTGGCGGTATGGTCAATGGTAGCTTGAACTTGTACCAGGTGATGAATAACGGGAAATCACGACTTTTGAGAAAGTATACTGACCATAAACGTTGCATTAACTCTCTAGACTTTCTCACTCCTTTAAACGATGAACCCGCAGCCAATTTGTTGATCTCAGGATCACAAGATGGATCTATAAAACTATGGGACTTGAGACTTTCGAGTTCCAAACCATCGATCAATATCGTGCCTAAAAGTAACCACGATTCAGTCAGATCTTGTCAGTTCTCCAAGCTGACATTGGTGAGAAACAAGCTCGTAATTCTTTCTGTGCATGATTCAGGGACTTTGAACAAGTATGATCTTCGTTCTGTGGGCCAATCTTCTCAATCAGTAGTCCCTGAACGGAAATGGAACTTCCACACAGGACCTGCATTATCCTTGAACGTCCACCCTGAAAGGGAGTATGTTTTAACAGGGGGAAGAGATCAGAAAGTCTGCTTGTGGAATTATGGAGAGGCACACGGAGGTTACAATAACACGTCCCCTGATTATGTGATAAATAATTATGGTCCCGTAATGAAGGTTAGGTGGGCGCCTTACGCTAACCCACAATCAAATCATGAGGAGTTAGATGATCCCTCATACGAAGATATCAGCACGTATAATAACAACCCGATATTCAGCCACGACTTTGCATGTCTGTATTTGAATGAAGACCCTACCATCACCGTCTTCAATTTGAAGAGACGATATGTCCCTAAAGAGATAGTAAACTCCTACTCAAACAAACCTTACCAAAACTTCACGTGGGCCAGGCACCCCAGTTCCAAAAGGAGACTTTGGACTGTCACTAAATCCAATCAATTCATGTCTAGATGCCTTGATTCTTCTGGTGTAAGTGATAATATTACAAGGCCTAATGAGCTTTTGCCGCCAGTTTCAGTTGACTGGGGAACGAGCACTGGAGAGCTTTCATTCATAAGTCAGGAAACAAATGAATTTGAAAACACTGATCCTTTGAACAAACCAAGCCTGGATACTTTCTATGACACTCCTTATGATTCCGAAGATAACACGGGGGAGTTCGAACAAGATGATTATAACAAGGTCGTCATTGGTTCCCTTCAAAATAGCTTATTCAACGTCAGTCCCCAGGATTCCTGGTTGGGATCATCTCCTTTAGAATCCCTGGTTCCTTCGAGGCCAGGACTCTTTCGCTCGTCAACACACGGTAATTTCAATTTTCCTAACAAAGCTTCCTCACCTTCTTTGACATTGAAGAATTCTCATAGCACTCATAGCTTCAACGATCTTCCCCACCCCAAAGGAATCAATTTCAGACGAGATTCACAGATCACAATTGACTCTACCGCATCAGTTAGTTCACCTTCGAATAAACAAGAATTTGTCCCAGATTTGAGAAAGAAAGTTCTGATCTATCATGCATCACCCTTTGTTATCCCCGTGTCGCTTCCACTTCCTTTAGACGATGATATTGTCTTTGAGACACTTTCTAACAATTACGTCTTGACAATTCCTGATGGATTTACATTAGTGGATGTCTGTCTCTTGAATGCTAGTGTTGCTGCAAGTGTGAACAAATTCAAGGACTGCCAAATTTGGAGAATGCTCTCTGTTGGATTGGAACAACACACTGATGCTATCTCTAGTAATGAATATGGAAATGAGACTTCACACCAACGTTTGGAGAATGAAAGACTTGACCTTCCCGAAGAAAACAACGATAACAAATCTATTCTATCAGATGATGAGAATTTGAACTTTGGTTCTTACAATTCGAATTCTACCCTGACCACTAACTATGGGGGCTCTGAAGTTGCATCAGAAAGGCGACCCCCTGACCCAAAAAGCGCTTCCAACCACAATTTGATGGAAATGATTAATCAAAACCGGAATAGTCAAAACGCATTGAGTGTAAGTCCATTGAGCACTGGAGGCTCGAGATCAAATAGTATGATTACGCAACTCAACAGCATAAGATTGAATCCCAAAGGCGAACCATACGATAATGCAATCCTCGATGATGAGCACGAAAATATAGAGGAAAGGGATATTGCCATTTCTGACGAGAAAAAAGATGACGTGGGTGGGGCTGAAGCCGTCTCTGAAAACAAATGGACCCCTTCAGTCAAAACAATCAAGAAGCATTCTTCGGTTCCTGAGCTCTCTAAAAAGTTCGATTCAGGTTTGAGTGTTTCGCCTTCTAAGAAAAATGCTGCCGATAGGATTGGATATAGCACCTCGCCTAAAAGCATATATAAACCGAACAGGATGAGACCGAAAAGAGATTCAACTTCCTACTCTAATGCAATGAACTCAAGGTCATTTCAAAGGGGTTTAGATTTAGACAATGAAAACATTAACATTTTGGATAATGCTTCCAACAACTCATTTTCTTCGTCTGCCATGTCGGCATCACACACAATAGATAATAGAAGCTCAATTGGTTCTCTCCCAAGCAATCAGTTAGGATCATTCAGAAGTAGAAGATCTTCTTCGATAGCTCCGACATACGGATTTTTAAACAGTAGAACGTTCGATCAAGGTCTACAAGATGTAGATGAAACTACCTCAAATGACAGTAGTCGACAAGGTGAATTAGCTAAAGAATCCGATCTCACAAAAGCCATAGAGAGTGACAAAAGTCGGAAAAGCGACTTGCAAATCCCTTGGACTATAGCGAATTTGTTAGAAAAGGCATTAGTGCATGCTAGACTACAAGGTGACGTGATTTTATGTTCATCTATATGTTTATTATTTTATCCGTTCTCCAACTCATTGGGATTGAATTCAATGGACAAAGAGAGCTGCTTAGAATGGCTATCTCTTTACATCGAAATCCTTCACAAAAAGAGACTTTTCGTAAATGCAATGAATATTTTGAATAATGCACCAAGAGAATTGCAAGAGAAATTACTTGAGTTCTACTACGGAGATAATTTAAAGTTCTACTGTGAACACTGCAATGACTTGATCGTCAACGAAGAAGCTAAAATGAACTTCAATAATGGTACCGCCAAAAGCGTAGGATTTTGGTACTGTGAGCTGTGCAAAAATAGTCAGCTGAGCTGTGTATATTGCAATAAGCCATGTCAAGGTTTAAATGTGGTCATCAGCTTGGCATGTGGACATAGAGGGCATTTTGGTTGTCTTAAAGAATGGTTCATAGAAGATGAAAACTTGGACTGCCCCGGTGGGTGCAATGAAACTGTATTTTAGTAAATATTATATAATACAATAAGATGTCATGGTTCATCATGTCAAAACTACGTCTCCAATCTCCAAATATTTTCGAATTAAACTGTATTTCACCACGAATACATCATCCTTTTTCAACTCGAGATCATCTTCTTCACCAAGATGAATGCTAATGGTGTCTTCTGACAACACTTTGATGAAAACTAGTTCATCCACGTCAGGCTCATTTATCATAGATATCGTTTCATCCTGATCATCCAAGTACGATAGCTCTCTAGGTATTTTTTTCAAAATCGAGTTGTTATAAAGATTCTGAAGAAGGTTCATGTATCGGGCCAAATATTCATGTTCTTCTTGAGATAAAAGAGCGTGCTTCGTATCTGACGTCTCTTTTGTTGATTTCACATAGAAAATGGTGAAATTCTCTAGTTTCGATAGCCTCACTCTGAAGTATAGCCTTATCAAGTAATTCAATCTCTCTATATCAGTTTCCATTATCATAAGTTGGAGCTTGAAATCTCCAGTGATCATTCCAGAGTCCATATTGAGATCGCCATATTCGTGAGAGTCAAGTAGTAGCTGTTGTTGATTTGAAATCTTTTCTAATATCTCGGTGAGTAGTTGTTTCTGGTATGGTAAAAGCTCGGGGGCCATTCTTTCATTCAACATGGCATGCGTTAGCCTCGTATATAAATTCCCCAGCACCTGAGAATATCCCCTGTCTATGTCATGGTCAAACTGGTTGAGAATATCATCAACACCAATGCCATCCATATCCCTCTCGTTCATCCTGACTTTGAGACTGAAACTAACGCCAAAATAAAAACGCGATTGACGTACAATGGATCGGCTGACTCTCTTAGAACAGAAGAGGAAGCGGTTGGAAGAGTTGCGACAGAGACGCTTGGGAATCCGAAAGGACGAATTGGATAATGAGGAGCCAGACCTAGAGGCCGAACCGGACAAGCCTGTTAAAAAACAAACAATCACTGTGGATGTAGCCGTTCAAACTAACTCAGAGAAGGCTGCAACAAAGTTTATCGAAGTTACAAAATTTGACAAAGCCGTACAAACTTTCAAGGCAGAAGAGATTCCAATAGTGAAGGAGAAGAAAACTGAGGAAACATACAACACAATAGAGAAAAGTAAATTAGAAATTGAAGAAAACGTTAACGAAGTAGCCCTCAATCAGCAATTGAGAACAGCCTTGTTTTTACTTGATGAAGTATCGTCAAGCTCTCTGTTACGGAGAATTATAAAACCACTGATATCCGAAACCAATGAGGGTAACCTCTATGTCTTGAACGAGATATCCACATTCAAAGATCGAGTTCCTATACTGATTGACGTCTCAAATCACTCAAAACTAGTATTAATAAACTTCAAGTGCAGCCCCACAGATGAATTTCAGGGTTTTGCAGCAGTATATCAAGAAACCAATGGAAAGTTAACACCATTCCACTTCATAGCATCCTTGACAGCTATCCTGTACGTAAAGTTCGACATCTTTGACGAACACAAAATTTTGGGCGGATTGAAAAGTGGTAAGGTCGTAGCTTGGGATTTATTAGAAGCAGGTGACGTGGAATCTGTTATCCTTCCCACATTGACTAGTCCTGTGGAGTATTCTAATAAATCCCTCCACACTGCCCCTATAACGTCCATTTTGCAGTTATCATCCCTTGTAAACACGTTTATTACTACTTGTGCTAATGGGTTGATCAACACTTGGTCCACTAACTTTCTTGAATATCCAAAATTACAGGCTATTACACTCATTAATGAAGACAAAGATGCCGATGAGCTTGGTATCTTAGCCCTGAAGGTCAAATCAATAAAGCATGCTATCGTATTAACAGACGAGGGCCACAATCTACTCAAAGACTATCACTTTCTAAACTCAATGCTAATTGGAACACTGTCAGGGCACATGCACCACCTAATCAATGATGAAAACTTGTGTTATGTAAATTCCACGATTGAATCTAAAATGGTTGGTTCCTTAACTACTATTGGATACAAAGATGATTTGTCTATAATCTCAAACACATGCTTTGACTCTAACGTACATATATATAACAGCCATAAGGAAATTTTAAGGCTTGTCACCAACTATACAGTTCTAGGGATTGCCAAGAGGCCCGCAACACAATTCGAATTCATATCATTCGGTTTATACGATGAACTCGAAGAGCAGTTGGCTACTGTCATTGACTTTTGGGATTTGAAAACTGACATAAGATCACCTTTATTCACTTTCAAGGAAAGCTCAAAACACCATCCTGTATGCGCTAGTTTTGATGCAGAGGGGCACAAGCTTTTCTTGGGATATTCTGATGGTAGGTTATATGTGTTCAATTTACTGGATAATAGAGACAAGCAGAAGTCCTCTACAGACACGATTTATGATATCATTTGAAAGAAAATATGAAAATTTAATATACATAATTAGCTGCAATCAATAAACTAGGAAAATTCAGTGTAGAAATTATCTCTTGTAGTGATGCTAATATCTTTACCAATGTCAGTATTGGCCACACCTGGTTCTTGGTCTATGGATATACAGTCACGAGAAGCCAAAACTAGCATTTCAAAAAAGCATTTTGAGGCTTCCCTTTTCATATTCAACATATTAGTAGGGCCCCTTCTACTGGTTCCCAAAGGCAACGATTCAATACTGTGAGTGTCCTTTTCGATTATCTTGCTGAAATGGATAGGCTGGTTGGAATCTTGGTTCTTAATTATACTAGCAATTTGTTTAGTAGATGATGCAGTCTCATTTTCTGATTGTGAAATCAAATTGTCTTCAACAATCGTCTCCTCAAGTACCTCGTTGTCGAGCTCAGGAAAAGAGAGGTCAAAGTTGAAATCATCGAAGCTTTCCTGAAATCTTTCATCATCTCCAGGCTGTTCCTCTTGTTGTCCGTGTTGTTTTTCACGTTCACTTGCTTCGTTACATATATTAGTTAACTCTGACGTTAAATCACCAAGTCTCCTTCTTTTGAAAGCAGTAGGCTCTGCAAGTTCTTTTATGAGCTGTAGCTTTTCGTTGTCTGATAACTTCAAAGATATGGATTGATCCCTCCAATTACCGTTTAGCTGTAAATACTGAATCTTCTTTAATTCTTCTATGCTTATACCGTTATTTACATCTTCCTCCGAATCAACTTGGAGTTTTCTTTTGGTAGTTTTGAGCTTACCATCCTCTGTTATACCTACAAGTTGTTTACGAGGTTTTGAAGGTTGAGGTTCGTGGACTGCCTCGGTTGGGGTAACAGGTTCATCCACTTCGGGTGGTGAATTGGCTTCCATGTGTTCATCAATGGTTTCCAAAGGAGCATTATCAAACTGCAACTGGAATTTATCGCCTTCGCCATTGTTTCCTAAGTTAAACGAAGAAGCGTCAGGGTCTATTGATACAGAGACATTCCTGCCAACTTCGATAGAGTCTTCGTTATTATCGAAATTCAAATCAAAATCCAAGTCATCATGCATCATGTCATCGTAGACTCTCCCATGCTCGATAGACCTATCCATATCCATGTCATTATTATCATTAATATTAGCATTAGAATCACTGAGAGTCAGTGTTAAAACTTCAATGGACTCATTAGCCAATCTATCAGCATTTTCTGGTTCGCCAAAAGAGAAGTCCTCTTGGTACAATAAATCGTAACTTGTAACTGTATCAGGTAAGGTGATTGCACCTATATTTGCGATTGTATTTCTATTAGATGTGTTCAGATTTCTGCTAATCTCACTTCCCAATAAAACACCACCACTGGCATATTTAAACGCGTTCTTTAGCTTGAATAAGATATCATTAACATCATCAAGAAGGTACTTTGTTTTACGAGAGTATATTCTCACAATTCCTAATAACAACTGACCCGATAATCTTAAAGTAATGCTCTCCGAATTCAGAACTGGCTGGTTCAAGAGAGATGTTGATGTGACGATATTGGTACTGAGTAATTGTTGTTTTGTAAGCTTCTTCTCATAGTTAGCAGCCATCCATACGGGAGCCAAGGGGCCTCGCTGAAGCGTTGTCGCATGCATTTTTGAGGTTTGTATATATATCCTATGTGTTGTGGTACTCAATCGACGCTAGCACTCCTATTGAGAAACCTTCTTCTGGTTATTTAATTCAAGAAACAAAGTGGTAAACACGAGAATAAATATGTTTCGCGATTGAAAAATTTAGCAGCTATTTCGCGTCTTGTCTCGAAAGAGAAATAGAGGGCTCTAAACTCAAGTTTTTGAGAAAAAAATGAGATTTATTGAGTGAGAAATTCGAATCGTCTTTGAGTTTAAATTGTAGATGAACCTTGAAACAAGACTAACAGAATCGTTGAACGATATATTACGTTCTTCGGGCTACATATTTGAAATTATCAACAAAAACAAAAAGCAAAGTAATTTGATCACTGGTAGCAATAACCAATTGATACCTCCCGTCGTTACTGCCCAACTAGGCAACAGCATAAGTAAATTCGACGATGTTTTGGACGAGACGATCGCCAAGTTCAATGACGCCAAATGGTGTGTAGAGCAAATGCTTGAGAGTAAGCAGAAGCAAGAAGAGTTGAAACTTAAAGAAGAAGAACGTAAGAAGGAAGAGCAAGAGCGTAAGAAATTGGAAGAGGAGAAAAGACTTCGTGAAGAAGAAGCGAGGAAGAAAGAGGAAGAGAGGAAGCACCAGGAGGAGGAAGACCGAAAGAAGGCACAAGAGGAAGAGAAAGATCGGAAGCGTAAACAAGAACAAGAAGCGGAAGAAGAACGTAAACGTCAAGCAGAAGCAGCTGCTCAGCAGCAACAAGCTAAGCAGGATAAGGATATGTTTGATGACTTTATCTCCACCGACTTTGATTTTAATATGAACGACATGTTAGACACGAGTAACAACGGCCAAGCTCAAGGAGATAACATCAATAATGCTAATGACATTCCAAACCCATCAGATATTTTATCGTCAATTAACTATCCAGAGCTTGAAGGTCTCGAAGGATCTGGTAAAACTGCAGGCAGTCATGACACTAACGGTAATAATAATAAAAGCAATGAGGGAGAGACTAATGACAAAAATGAGGTGGAATTAGATATCAATAATATCTTGGGTAATAATGATCTGATCCTTGACGGGCTTAATATGAGTCTATTAGATCCAACAGATGATGCGAATCCCCCCAATGTCAACAGTATGGAAGAAGATTTCGACGTTGACAACTTTTTAAACCAATTCGCTGGTAACGATTAAGGTATTTTTTTTTTGTAATAATAGTAACATATTTTATTCTCAATGCATATATCATAGAATCTCAATAACATTCCGCATCGGGCAGTCTAGATGGACCAATAAAATTTGAAAACTTTGAATCGCACTCGCACTTACTGAAAAATTTAAGAACCCGAAACTTTTATTCCAACAAACAGGTTTATTATTTCAATTCAAAATGTTTAGACAAACCTTCCGTCAGGTCGCCAGACAATCCTTATCCGTGGCTAGAAGATCTTATGCCACTGAAGCCGGCTCCGATGCTTTGAAATTATCCTTGGCTTTGCCTCATCAAACCTTATACTCTGAAAGTGAAGTCGAACAAGTTAACTTACCTTCTGTCAACGGTGACTTGGGTATCTTAGCTAACCACATTCCAACCGTCGAACAATTGAGACCAGGTTTGTTGGAAATCATTTCTAAGGGTGGTGAAACTGAGCAATACTTCGTCAGTGGTGGTATTGCTACTGTTCAACCAGGTAACAAATTAACTATAAGTGCTATCGAAGCCTTCAAGCCAGATCAATTCGATGTTAATGAAGTTAAGAATTTGATTTCCGATGCTCAAAAAAGAGCTGCTTCCTCTGATGAAGTCGAAGCTGCTGAGGCCACCATTGAGTTAGAAGTCTTAGAAGCTTTACAAACTATTGCCAAATAATTAAATTGCATTCCAGATTTCAACAAAATTTATAGTCAATAAACGTATATTAGAACAATTGGAGATGAGGAAGATTTGGGAGGATGTAATATCCAGGATTGTCACATACTTTTGAGTTATAATTGATAAAGGCATTCAACATTGTAGTCTGAGCAATTCTTTTTTTCAGATTCATTCTTCGGTCGTAAACTTCAGAAGCTCAAGAGAAACTGAGTGAAGCTGAAGAAATCTACATTTGTGTGGAAAATCACTCCCAAATTCCCTGGACTTAAACTATTTATAAAGTAAGAAGTAATCTTCTAATATCACTTTTATCAGTTCTTTCCGAAGGAGGAAATCTGGTATCTATAGATGGAATTCATTTGAATGGCTTGAACAAAGTATCTCACTGAATCTTTCCGTCGTCTATGAAGAGTTAGGAGGCCGCCTTAACTATTAGCTGGTTAAACAGTGAGTTATAGAACAGACTCGGTAAATACAGTTGCCTTTGATCCTGAACCGAACCAAAGAGGGTAGAACTGGTCAAAACTAGATAGTCCTCGAAGTTTTTCAGATCTGTTGTACAAAATGAATCAGACTCCTCATTGAATTATACGACAAGTTCTTGGTATAGCCCATCTTGAGGTTGCAAAATAGATGATTGAGCATACACGCCCATGATTTAAATTTTTCACAAAACCAAAAGTAGAAAGTAAGATCTCTTCTATTGAAGAAGATAATTGAGACCTCGTATTCACTTAGAGCACTCTCACACTTTATATCCTTGTTAGCCACTTTTTACAAGGTTATTTCTCTAGCTTACCGTATCTCATCAAGATATCTGAATTTCGCAACAATTAAACAATGTACTTACTGGTATCCATTGACATAAATATTGGATTTCAAAAAAGAATGGAGCTCGAGAGAGATTGAATAAGCACAGAATTACGGATACTCAATCCTATTTACAAAACTTATCTTTCTTTGTCTAGTTACTTTAAAACTCAGTTGAACCCTGAGATAAAAGTGGGGGAGAGAATGAGATGCAAATATAACCACTAACAAGGTTCAAAATAATACATACTCAAATCGAATGCAGAGAAATTCTAACATCTTTTGAATAATACAGTAGAAGTCTCCATGGGTATGGCAGAACTAGGTTTTTTCAATAATTTTGAACTCCCCACCCCCTTTTCCTCCACCGAGTCGACTTCCTAATTGGGGTTGTGCTGCAATTATTGCGCAGATTTTCCCGACCGGAGAGTTTTTTGGAAATACGGGGTACCTAATGGTAAATATAAATACTTAAACAACAAAAATTGAGTGAAAAATTTCAAAAAAAACATTATTTTCAAAAAATGGTTGCCAATCCATCGTTAGTATTGAACAAGGTTAAGGACCTAGAATTCCAAACACATGAAGCTCCAGAAATTACTGATGACTTGGATGTTATAGTTGATGTTAAAAAGACCGGTATATGTGGATCGGATATTCACTACTTCTTACATGGTGAAATCGGTGTATTCAAATTGACAAAGCCATTGGTTATGGGTCACGAATCTTCAGGTGTTGTTAGCAAGATTGGTCCCAAAGTTACCTCATTAAAAGTCGGCGACAAAGTTGCCATTGAACCTGGGTTACCCTCCAGATTTAGTGACGAATATAAGAGTGGTCACTACAACTTGTGTCCACACATGTGCTTTGCTGCTACTCCAGCCCCTGAAGGTACCCCAAATCCTCAAGGTACTTTATCCAAGCATTACAAATGCCCTGAAGATTTCTTGGTCAAGTTGCCAGATACTGTTTCTTTAGAGTTGGGTGCTCTAGTTGAGCCATTGACGGTAGGTGTCCACGCCTCTAAATTGGCTAATGTTAAATTTGGTGATGTTGTTGTGATCTTTGGTGCTGGTCCGGTTGGGTTATTGGCTGCTAGTGCAGCCTCCATGTTTGGTGCTTCTGCTGTTATGGTAGTTGATATTTTTGACAACAAGTTGCAAATGGCTAAAGACATTGGTGCTGCCACTCATACCTTCAACAGTAAATCCGAAGGTGACTATAATAAGTTGGTTGAGAAATTGGGAAGGGCCCCAACGGTCGTTTTGGAATGTACTGGTGCGGAGCCATGTATTAATGTTGGTGTTATGGCTTTAGCCCCTGGCGGTCGTTTTGTCCAAGTAGGTAACGCCCAAGGGCCCGTAAAATTCCCTATCACCGAATTTGCTACAAAAGAATTGACTTTGTTTGGTTCTTTCAGATACGGCTACAATGATTACAAGACTGCAGTGGCTTTATTAGAAAAAAACTATAGAGACGGTAAGGAAAAAGTCATCATTGATTTTGAACAATTGATCACCCACAGATATTCTTTTAAAGACGCCATCAAGGCTTATGAAGAAGTTGCTGCAGGAAACGGATGTGTTAAATGTATTATCGATGGACCCGAATAAATCTCATTGAGCTAATGTGAATTTATAGAATTATCTTTTGATGAGTAGTTATTAAACGTTGAGAAGAATGTAAAATTGTAGGTTTTTCTCGTAAGATAGTAAAAAATTTGAACCGCACTAGTGAAAAAAAATTTCAAAGGTAAAAGCTGTTCAATGTCTTTAACTGCCAAAGAAGCGTTCGGAAAGCTTCCGCAAAAGCTTCATAATTTCTTCATAAAGTACCCACCAAGACCTTTTGCACAGTATTCCGAAAAGCCATCGACCACCAATGATCCAACTATGAACCCGTTTTTACCAAATAAAAACCCTGAGACCGGGAAATGGAATGGGTCTAAGTATTCATTAAGAAGGTCTGCTGATTTGTACAAGATGGCTTACAAATTTGGAATCCCTGATTTGTTACCTCCTTTGCCAAAGAAATTCTACGAAGACAAGTATTATAACAAGAACTGGATGAGAGGTGTGTTGAACCACAAGAAGCACAAATGGGAGAGGAACTTGGAGGAAAAAATCGAAAGCAAAAAAGAGGCACTTGAGAACATGGACAGAACTATCATTGAGGCTAGACCTAGTTACAGAAAACAACTTCAAAAACAACAAAAGAACAAGAGAACCTGGTGGTAATTATCCATTATGGCACATGTATATATTAAATATAACGATACACTATTGAATTCATAACGACATTAGCGCTTACAGATTACTTAAACTTTGAATGTTACACTTTGGACTGGTCGAGCTTGGGGTGATGATGTATAAATATAGACAAAACTATACGGCTCTTCTCTTGAATGGCTTACCGACTTTTGTGGTATTCTTGGATACAGTCTTGCTCTTTTTCGAGACACATCTAGCCAATAAAGCGTCTATGTTCAAGTCTTCAGGTAATAAGACCTGACGTATTTGATTACCTCTGATACTCGTGTAGTTTAAGAATTGGGCATCTTGATGAGGTTGAACGAGCTTAACGTTTTTCAAAGCCAAATTCATGGTGGGAGAACATGAAAGAACTTGTCCGTTCACGGAACTACCATTTTTCAATTCAACAGTTACGGGCAGATTCGTGGAATTGGGGAGCTGCATCAAAAAGGCTACCAACTTCATAGTTATCAATAGAGAAAAGATGCGAAAAATTGAAGGTCTGCAATTGAAGTTCGATTTGAATTGGTATTATGCCAGAATTTTCAACTTTTGCATCATTGTTTGTATCACATCTGTGTTAGTTTTATTGCTGGAAAAATATCTCCATACTGAACGAAGTCCTAGAAAAATTACCCAGATTGAGTAACTCCGTGATTCCAGTACGTTTCTATCCCGTTTTTTCTCAAATCAAATCTTTGCCGCGGCAAATCTACTACTCAATAGTACATGAGCGATTCACCATTAGCTAGAAGCATAGGAAACATCCCCCCTATCACAAGGTTTTTCACCGTTACAGCAGTGGCGTCTTGCATTTTTTGTTCCTTGGAATTTATCTCCACGGGCCACTTCATTTGTCGCTTTTCTGACTTCGCTGATGAATATCAATACTTGAGAGAAGTGTTACGTAGTGAATACATTCCCTTTTCTGAATCAGCTTGGCAAGTGTTTTTGTTTGTTCTTCAATTTTACAAGCTTTTCACCAGCTTTTTCATTCCACAAGGCTATTTTTCACCCGATAAATACTTGGCTATTATGGACATATACTTCTTCTACAATTTTGCAAATAATGTAGAAAAGGGTAAATTTAAGGGAAGTTTCCCTGACTGTTTATGGTTCACCCTCTTATGTGGAACATTCATTCAATTATTGAGTATGGCATATCAGTTGTTGGTGGATTCTAATCATTTTCCGTTTCAGCACCAAATGATGTTGTCTTGTATAACTTACATTTGGGTTAGAACACTGAAAAACTCGGTGATAAATTTTATGGGAATCATCCCTATCAAAGCGTATTACTTACCATTGTTCAATTTGTTCGTAAAGGCAATTCTTGTTGGGTTTAATGGTATGGTCGATACTATGATTGGTATAACAGGTGGGTACCTCTACTTGTGTATTCAATCTGGTACTGCTCCGATCCACAATTTGTTCCCTCAATTATACTCTAGGTACTTTTCCGATCATTACAATCAGAGAAACAAAGTAGGAACTAGTCAAACAACCATCAGTGGTGTGGATGAATACATCGAGGATTCTGTATTTGACTACGGTTATTTACCTGCACCTTTATGGTTATACAAATCGTTGGGGTACACACCTGTTCTATTAAAAAGAAGAGAGAACCTATTATCTTCTGTCAATCCCGCTAGGAAGTCCTCACTCGGGAAGGAAACTTCTACTGCCAGCACTACTTCAGTATTTAGAGGTAAGGGTCAAAGATTAGGAAGTTGAAATGTATTAAGGGATTATGTAGAGGGACCAAAAAAGATAAATAAAAAGTTAATACATTAGATGGCTGTCGTAGATTACTCTACTCACAACTCCGCAACTCACGATTTCTCTATGCATCGAAGCTTCTTCCGTGTGTGAACCGGACCAACATGAATTCTCGATCGGATGTTCCTATTGTTAAAGACCCCTGGTGGGTGCGCGGATTATTATTACACGAATAAATCTCCTAAATCTCCACTATCACCAGTATGCCAGAGAATTCAAAACCCAAAAAACTCTTGGGTGAATTGCCAACGTTCAGACTGGCTAGTGTTGGGAATATTTCAGAAACACTACTTTCACCGTCACTGAAAACGAAAAGTTCAAGTAAATTACGTAGAAAGAGCAGACCTCATTTAAAGCGTTTGTCATCTGGTCATAATAAGCTAGTGTTTTCAGTCGATGATGACATAGATGATGAAATAGACGACAACGGAGGTGACGAAGAACCTGCTCTTAAGATAAAAATCAATCGTGAATACTTGGAAGGTTATAATGATGCTTTGAAAACGTTATATTTAAAGAAATCTAAGAAAGAATTGCACTCTCCACAGGAGGGACCAAGTGGCAGTTATTTCCCGGAGATGGGGGAAATGTCTAAGATTGATGAGTCTGTGAGTACACCAGAAAATAATCTCGAGGATACAGTTAGAGAGCATTTGGTAGCGGCTTCCGAAAACTTAAAAGCTCTAGATAATTTGGGAGGTGAGACCACCCCCGCTAATGTTGTAGACACACCTTTATTGGAGGAAGACGAGTTAGAAGGGGATGATCAGGAAATCGATGGTGACGATGGAAAATCTGTTAAATCTTCTTCATCTTCTCAAACTTTGGAGTCCTTGAACTTAAGAGAGAGACAAGATGCTATTAACTCTACACATCCGTTTGGTATAAAGATTTGGAAACCTTCCTTGTATAAGAAAAAAAGGTCCGTTGCTACCAGAGCGGAAGAGGATATCCACGATATAAGCCAGCAAAGACCATCCAGGATTCATTGGGGTGTTCATGTTACTAACCTAATATGGTGTTTGACAGTGGGTCTATTCCTTTATCTCATGTGTACTTTGTGTGCTCTTGTATTGATAGTAATAAGTGGGTTCGGAATTCAAAAAAATTCCCGACAATACACCAGGTTGTTCTATAAACTTGGTAGATATTGGCTCTTCCCATTTGGCAAGTTTGTTCTCTTGAACAAAGATGAAAATTACCTAGATGAAGATGACATATATGGTTCCTCCATTGGAGAGTTTCATAGATGGAGGGTGGAAGAGGAAGGGAGACTTTTTTTCGCTCCCCCAAGGAGAAACACGAACACTCATGGTGAGAATAGTCCATTGATCAAGGATCACAAAGGTAGAGCATTGAGAGATGCATATACCTTTCTACAAGATGAGGAAAACAATAACGGGATCCTTAGCAATGAAGGGGTAATTGAAGATGACGACCAAGAGGTTGGGGGAAACGATATTAAAGTAAGATTCTTTGGTAGAGGAAGATGGACTTTTTCAAGGGTCATCTTTTATGTCTTGTTTTATGGTATTTTACAACCAATATTCTTTTTGGTTGGCTTGATTTGTTGGATAACGGTTTTCACCATTCCCATGTCGAATGTCACACTGCTTTTGTGCACCCATTTGAGACGTCATCCGCTAGCATTGCATTTTGAAGATGAAAAACAATACTATGCCGCTACAAGGTCTGAAGCTGAACAAAGAAAACGTAAAAATCAATCAATTCTCTTATGTACTTATAGATGTTGTGGTTTCCATTACTACAAGTACACGATTGATGGTACAAATGTGTTCTTCATGAATCTTTTACTTGCTGTTGTCTTCGTCATTTTCGACTTTTACGTCTTAAAGGAACGTATGGAACTTGATATATTTATAACTGAACCGGTGTTTCTTTTCTGTGCCTGTCTATTTTCGACAATTCCCTTGGCATTCTATATTGGTCAAGCTGTTGCCTCGATTTCAGCTCAATCTTCTATGGGCGTAGGTGCAGTTATCAATGCATTTTTCTCAACAGTAGTTGAAATCTTTCTTTACTGTGTTGCATTAATCCAAGCTAAAGCTAAGATCGTGGAAGGTGGTATGATTGGTTCGATTTTGGCGGGTGTTTTATTGTTACCTGGTATGTCTATGTGCGCTGGTGCATTCAAGCGTAAGACTCAAAGGTACAATCCTAGATCTGCTGGCGTTTCTTCAACAATGCTATTGTTTGGTATGGTGATAATGTTTGCACCTTCTATGTTTTATCAAATTTATGGAACTTACGAGATAAAATGTAAAAAATGTGTTATCACTATTGATTCACCAGAATTCAGTGATGATTGCAATAAGTGCAGATTTATCCAACCATCATTCCAGCTAGATAAATTATACCATGACGTGATCCAGCCATTCTCTACTACTGTGGCCATCGCATTACTTTGTGCTTACGCTTGTGGTTTACTTTTCACGTTAAGGACTCATGCATCTTTAATTTGGGCTACTACATCTGAGCACCACGGTAATAAAAGAGAAGATTCGACACCATCCATGAGATCTCCCAGCATTGTAAGTCTCGAAGGAAGAAGGGGCAGACAAGCTAACACATTGATCCCAACCTCAAGTATTCCACAATCAGAAGTCCTCAAGAGATCAGTAAACTCAAACGTTTCTACCGCATTGCCCTCTCCCTCTTTAGAAATCTCCAAGCAGAGAGTACCTAAATTGCATGGTGCATCCAAAAACAAGAATTCAGAACCAGTAGTTTCCAAGAGAGATAGTATCAAAGATATCAGGGATATAAAGAAAGACAGCAAGGATAAGGTGAAGGAAGAGGAAGAAGAACTGAGTGGTCATGATGCTCCTAACTGGTCAAGATCCAAGTCTTCAATAATCTTGTTGACAGCAACTATATTATATGCTGTGATTGCAGAGATTTTGGTTGATGTCGTGGACGGAGTTTTGAAGGACTTCCCAATAAATCCGAAGTTCTTGGGTTTGACTGTATTTGCATTAGTTCCTAATACCACTGAATTCTTGAATGCTATTTCGTTTGCATTAGGAGGAAATGTTGCTTTGTCTATGGAAATTGGTAGTGCTTATGCTTTACAAGTTGTTTTGATTCAAGTTCCAGTTTTGGCTATCTATTCCATTTACCAAGGATTTAGTGATCCGATGCAAATATTTCCTTTGGTTTTCCCAAGATGGGATATAATTGCAACTTTAATCTCCATTTATTTATTTACATATATTTATGCTGAAGGCAAATCTAATTATTTCAAAGGAGTTATTTTGATCTTGACTTATAGTGTGGTTCTTGTTGGATTTTGGCTCAATGACGCCATAGAAGAATTAAATGATGGATATCATTCAGTTCCACCAGGAGTTGGAACCCCTGGACTTTTTTAAACTTTTAAAAAGTACCGATTGCATTTTATTTCTCATACAACTAATAATATATTCAATATAAGTATTCATTGTAAGTTTACTTAGTATAACTTATAGACTCTACTCTCATACGCAGTCAATACAGATGAAACTTCCTCAACGTTGGAACTGATTAATTCCAACTTTCCTTCGATAGCTGGTTTAAAGTCGACTTCCTTGTCACTGAAGTTCAATACAACGTATATAGACTTACCACTGTCTTTTTTCAAGTATTCAAAAGTTTGGTGATTATCAAAATTCAAGATTTCTAAATCGCCATATACTAGTAAATCTTTGTACTCTTTTCTCATTGCAATAGAATGGACCCAAAAATTGTAAAGAGAGGAAGGATCATCAACTTGAGAAGCAGCATTGACCTCTTTGTAATTGTCATTAACCCTCATCCATGGCTCACCGGTGGTAAAGCCACCGTGTTTATGTGAGTTCCATTGAACTGGAGTTCTAGCATTGTCCCTTGCAACCAAGTTGAGCACCTTCATGAACTCATCAACTTTTTCTTTAGGAGCTTCATTAGCGATTAAATCTTTATAATAGTTAGTAGAACAAATATCCTTATATTCCTCAATAGGCCAATCCTTTGAAACATTGGTCATACCAATTTCCTGTCCTTGATAGACAAACAAGGCACCACTCAAAGTAGTTTGCAATGATGCCAACATTTTCCCAGACTTGACTCTCCACTTCGGGTCATCATTCCCGAACCTGGTGATTGATCTTGGTTGATCGTGATTTTCAGTGAACACTGTTGTCCAAGCATCTGTGTTAACTACGAAATCGGATTGGGTTTGAACGGCTGTCTTGAAATCTGGCAACGTGTATCCATTGTATCTGAATCGATCACGAACATCAGATCCTAACTCGACGATATCAAATAAAAACATCATGTTCATTTCACCCCTTCCAGCACCAACATACTTTAACAACTCCTCCTTAGAGCAGTGTCCTACTTCACCAACAGTCATAGCATCATACTTGGAGGTGACTTGTTTAAACATTTCTTGATGGAATTCATGTATTCTTGGGCCATTTTGGTGGTAGATCTTACATGGTTGATATTCTTGATCTGGGAAAACAACCGGAGCATCTAAGAATCTTTGATCCTTTGAATACATACCTGCGGTGTCGATTCTAAAACCATCTATACCTTTATCAAACCAGAACTTGAGAGCTGATCTATAAATCGCCTGTCTAGTTTCTGGATTTTCCCAATTTAAATCCGGCTGATTCTTAGCGAACAAATGTAAATAATATTCATCAGTCTTGTCGTCATACTCCCAAGCAGAACCAGAAAAATAAGAAATCCAATTATTTGGTGGTTGTCTATTACCATTCTTATCATATTTAGCTGGTTTCCAAATATACCAATCCCTCTTAGAATTGGTCTTGGAACTTCTACTTTCTTCAAACCATTTATGTTCAGCTGCAGTATGGTTGATAACCAAGTCCAAAACCAACCTCATACCTCTATTATGGGTTTCCTTGATTAATGAGTCCATGTCTTGCAAGGTGCCATACTTTGGATAAACATTTTCATAGTCGCTGATATCATAACCCATATCATTTTGTGGGGAATCGAACATTGGAGATAACCAAATGATGTCTACACCCAAGTTCTTTATGTGATCTAATTTGGAAATTATACCTGGAATATCACCAACTCCATCTCCATTGGAGTCTTTGAACGAGGCAGGCCAGACTTGGTAGATAGCGGCTTCTTTCCACCACTTATAATCGATAGTCATTGAGGAAAAATTACTGTTGTGGAAGGGCCTTTTGAGCCCAATTTATAATCTGGGGTAATCGATTTTTCCACACATCGGAATTTGCGATCATCTTACGAGATATTTTGCGGCTAGGCATTTTGAGTTGATCACCCATTACAATATAACAAACGAACGGGGAAAGAAAATAAGAGAAGGGGATTCGTTAGTTACCAAAGATCATGATAAGTTGCAAACGTCGTGAATCTTGTTAATTTAAAATGAAAGATACAGTTGATGTCGTAGGCGTGGTTTGATCGGATCATCGATTTTGAATCATCTTCAACCAAGAAGCTGAAAATGCGTTGGAGTTGAACTGAACTTCGAAATTTTGCCAGGCAATTTAGGTACACTGTATCTGATTCCCTGATCCTTCCTCGAGCTTGCTTATTCTGATTACTGAAGACGCAGATTTTCAACATGTAACTTGACGATTGCATATATGGTTATATACAGGAAATTAATTTTTCTTGTAGCCTTTTTCATAGAAGGCAGCAGAATTATAGATACCCCTATAAACGGGAGGCCTGAGCAGCCCCATTCAATTTGAAGAAATCATCTCTATATCGCTTCTACATCCACACGAAAATATGTAGACACTACACCACGCATCCTATTGTGTTTTTCGCTACTAATACTCAGATTTTCGACGCGAAAAATTATCCCTATGCCTATTAAGAATATACTTATTGCCAGACATGGCTACCGTATGAACTGGTTACCGCCTCCACATCCTCCAAATCCCACTGGCATAAACAGCGACTCACCATTAGCTCCACACGGAGTAGATCAGGCCAAAGAATTAGCCGCTTATATAGATAGATTCCCTCAATCTGAAAAGCCTCAATTTATAATAAGCTCTCCTTTTTACAGATGTGTTGAGACGACCGAACCGATCAGCGAGATCCTCGGTATTCCAACAGTCTTGGAAAGGGGTGTTGGTGAATGGTACAATCCCGAAAGAGGAGTGATTCCTGAACCTGCTAACTACAAGACGTTATCTAAGTTTTTCAAGCATTTGGCAGATGCAGAAACCTGGGATCGAGACAGGACCGTAGGAGTAATTCCAAGTTTACTGGGAGAAACTCCTGAACAAATATTTGATCGATGTAGTGAGTTCTGGGTGAAGTTTTTTCCAGTTTTCCAGACCAGATATCCAGAAATCGAGACAATTCTTATTATGACCCATGCGGCCACAAAAATTGCGTTGGGAATGTCATTGATGGGTTACAAGAACGTTTATGAAGACTTAGATAACAAGGGAACAATGTTGAGAGCGGGAGCATGTTCATTGGATAAGTACACTAAGGATGGGACAAAATGGACTCTTGGAATGAACGGTAATTGTACTTTCTTGAGCCTGGGTGAGGAGATGAGCTGGAATTTCCATTGGGGATTTGAGGCTGGATCTGACGAGGATATCAAGGCTCGTAAGGAGAAGGCAGAACGGGAACAGCAGGAACAGGCTCAAAGTAGGACAAATACAAACCTAGAAGAGCAAGAAGCACAAGGAGAAGAAGAGGAAACAGAAGTAAGTAGCTAGACATAGACTCAAACAAAATATACTAACTAATAGGATTTCTATATCACGGTAGATGTACCTCAATATGGTGAAGGAGGTGATGTAATCAAGCCTACGTCAAAGTTCCAAATAGGTAATCTCATAGAGCAACGGCCCATGGCTATGGTCAGCAATAATCAGGTTGACGAGTCATTAAGTAATTTTAAGGTTATTGATGAGCAAGTCTATCGATTAAAGTGGTCCAAACTAGTCGGTAACGATTTAATCTTCGATGAAAATGGAGATCTCATTGCCAAAAACGATGAGCACTTACAATGGGATTCTAATGTGAAGATTACAGAGAAGAAAATCGAAGATGATAGGATCAAAGCTGACGGTAAAGATAATAAGACCAGCTTCTACCATCTGATGGTAAGAAGCCTTGAACAGAAAGAGGGAGTTTCCAGAAAAGATGAAAACAGACCGGTTAATGAAGAATCGGAAGTTGTAAGTGTAGATCCTGTGGAGCAGGTTCTCAGGACGGAACAAGATTCCGTTGATAGTTAGATTAGATAACCGCTAGAGTATGTAGATAATAAATGATGACCCAATAAGAAGATTAGAGAAACTATCGTCGATAATCATCAATTACTCGGTTACTGACGGGCAACGATACTCCAAGAGACCAAATGCAATCTGACGTCACTTTACAAATCCGCTTTTATTGGTCTTGTGCTCTGGATAAGAGCACCGGCATGTTCCGAAACACCGACTGTGGGGCTTATCTTTATCAGTGCGTCAGGTTTCCTTCCCACGGAGGATGTGCGGTGCCCTACGCACCACGAGTTCTCGCACGAGTTCTGGCACGATGCTCATCAGGGGGTAATTGAAATGAGTAGATGATGGTAATTTGTGCACAGCTTTTAGCTATGATTGCGAGACAGCAAGGAACAATTACGGGTCATAACACGAGCCATAACACGAGTTATAACACGAGCCATAACACGAGTAGTAACACGAGTCACAGAATAAATTTTACCTCAAATTAAAGCACGAGTATAGATTTAGGGAATAGTCATTATACAGATACAGTGTATTCGTGGTCTATGATAGCAGTGTCAACGCTTTGTTGTTATGCTATATTCTGCTATAGAAGAATTCCAGTGACAAGTTTAACATGTCTATCGTTTTTGGTCGGTGATATTTCCATTTGGGGCAATTTAAGCCGAGAAACGACTTTCGCAGTCATCAAAACGGGAATAAAATTATAACCGGGAATGAAAAAAATGATCTCGTAAATTCATGCGTTGCATTGTTTCGCTATTAACCGGTATATCAACACACGACCTTCATTTATTGATTGGACAAGCCTCGTCATAGGTCGTGCTAATCAATTATCTATAAAAACCCCATGGTCCCCCTACAATAGACTCCTTAGTTGTTCATCAACATTTTATATGTCCACTTTATCGAGTCCACAATATTCACTTTTTAGTTCTGCCTCAACAAATTTGGCTGCAAGTTTTCAATTTCCTGCTGAAGTCTCACTGGCTGAAAGTTCTACTCCGAGATCTTTGTTTATATCAAATGCCTCATTACAAACTACAACCACTGCTCCCACACAATCTTTACCAAAATCAAGTGATACGATCGCTCACTTGAAACTTATGAAATGCTTTCTTGAATTGAAGAAATCGGTTGTTAAGAACGCATTTGACCCAATGGATACTGAAAGATTATGGAAAGCTTATTTGACTTTAGCGGTCAGAAGATTCTTGTTGTTCAGTAATGCGATCCTCAAGTTACTAGAGTCTGAATCGGCTGAATTCTTGAACGTCAAAATGATTCTGATGCTTCCTCCAATTGATGTGTTAATGGTTTGGCACTCCTTCATATTGAATACCAGTGCTTACCAAAATCACGTAAAAAAGAATAAATTAGATGTATTACTTAACTTTGAATTTCCATTAGAGAAAATCGCTGATCAAATATCTTTGGATTATAAGTTCGACCCTGCTAGTGATTATTGGATCAACTTTGAATTGTTTATGAAGGATTATTCTATGGATACTGAGACTTTTCATTACGAGAGTCTTCCTCATTTCGATCCTTTCAATAAACTGATCAATATCTATTGTCCAATTTGTTCTGTTCATCTAACTACAGTTGACTTTATGAATGTGTTTGAGAATGGTTTTGCTGATGGACATTTCCATACTGCTGATTTCCAAAACTGTAGCTGTGGGTTTACTGACAAACTCAGTAATGAAGAATTACGTAAAAGAATCCTTTGGAAAGACGTGATGGACTTTTGGTTTCCTCTCGTTGACTCAAGCAGATCATTGAGCCCATCCGAATCGGCTTTACCCCTTTTAACGAGTACTTTGAATTCTTTGAAGTCTAACCAATTTGAATATTTTGTGTCTCAAATGGAACACAAAATATCAAGAAAATCTTTTATTCAGTTGAAGAAGTACATTCTCACTAATCCAATCAAGACGACTATTCCCAAGAATACAGTTCATTTGAAGGATGATCTTGTATCTTACATAATGGAACAAGAACAATTCATCAAAGATATCGAGGAGTTGGATTGGCTCAACTTTGAATTTCTAGAAGAGAGTATTGAAGAAGCTACTGACAGGTACAGTAAGTTTTTGAAATTGTCAAGAGAAACAAAAGAGATGTTGGTACCGACACTAGACATCGACCTAATCTGGCATACTCACCAATTAAATCCGGAGAACTACCTTGCTTACACTAAAACTGTTTGCGGCAAAATTTTGTTGCACAGCGATATCATTGCCAGAAATAAAATGCCTAGATTGTTCGGAATTACCAGTCAAAAGTACACTCAAAAGTTTGGCGAGAACTATACTTTTTGCTTTTGTCCCTTCTGTTTATACTATAGACTGAAATCTAAGAGTTTGTTCAGTCGCAGGCCCGGTGCAAACGACCACACAGTTGAAAATTCCCAATTCAATTCCAACCATATCAGCTGCCACAATTCAGAAGATGCTTTCGAGGAAGATGATATGGGATTTGAATTCGAAGCCAGAGATAGAAAGAGACTCAAGAGAGCACACCCTACAAGATCCGGACCACATACAAACAGCGTGTTCATCTCTTCTTTAAATTCAATCCCTGAAGAAAACTCTCTATTGTCATAAGTTATGTGCTGGTCACATTTGTATTAAATATATATTATATTGGTAATTTAGATAATATCTTTATATATGGAACAAACACTTCTGTTTCATTGACCCCACACTCCCCAGAGCAGCTATACGTTTGGATTTAGCACTCAAAATAATATCAAAGTCACATACCTTGATTTCTACTACACAGGAAGTTCCATGTCAGACGTAAGCGTGGGCAATCATAATGCTCCAGCACTTCATAATGACTGCGAAATTATACGTATTTGCTACACCATGACTTTGAAAACAAATGGGATTATACAAAATTGGATAAAATAATTGAGATTAAGAGATTGGTTCATCCTATTCAAAGCAAAACACTTATGTGTTTCAAAACAAGGTTTTCAACGAAAGCTTCTCAGACTGACAACTGCACCATCAATGTAGACATTGCGCTTTTAAAAAGTGCGATCATCTTAATGAATGCATTGAATTTGCACCAGTATTCAATAGTACTAGGAAGCTCTAGCGAGAGAAGAAAACTGATTCTCAAAGAAGTCCTCAAAATCGGTAATGTCAAAATTATCAAACCAGCTTTCGAAGAGAATTTGTCAAAAACACTAAACCCCAGCGACTACGTCTACCAAACTTCCCATGAAAAGTTGCTTTCAATATTGAGAGACAATCAATTCGATAGCCCGACCATAATCATATGCTGTGATACAGTTATTGACTGCAATGGCAAGATACTTGAGAAACCGGGTACTGCCGAAAAACAGAAGCAAATGATGAAGAATTATATAAAGAACCCCGAGATCAAGGTGATCTCTTCGATTCAAGTTGCAAGAGTCGAAGAAGGGAACTCCAATCATCGTATACTCAGCGATGTGGTTTCCACAAAGCTCAATTTCGATACAGAGCTACTGGAGAAAACAATTGATGCCTACATCAAGACTGGAGAGGGCCTTGATGTTGCAGGGGGGTTCAAATATCAAGAGCTTGGAAACATCCTTTTCAATACCATTGATGGAGACTACTTCAACGTTGTAGGATTGCCGGCTAAGAAGACGTTCCAGTTGTTGAACAAGATAGTTGAATAATCAGAAATTTTAAAAATTGAAATCTACAGAATTCAAGAAGAGATGGTTCAAAGTCAGGGTTGTGTTCATTCTCTTTAGTGCAGAAAAATGAAGGCGATTAGAAGAGCGATGTCAACATATAGGCATTGCAGAACACTAATTGTTAGGAAGAAGCTCAAAATTCATACTTTAACATATTCACTAGCATAAGACACTTTGGAATAGTCAGTGTTTAGCCGTAGTTACTTTGGTGGGTGTAGTGATCTCCGATTCATAAGATTATCCCACGAAGTTCCAGAATGGGAAGCTGAAATCCTATGGTATATATTTAAAACATTCATATCAACATAGATCACGTTTATCTACTAATAAAATATCAAGTCCGGATACTTAAAGTAGAATTACTGCAAAAAACTAGTACCAATGTATTAGCATCCTGCATAAAGATCCGCATAAAATTTATTTGAGATGAGATGAAAAATATTCAAGATGGCTAAAGCTACCAACAAAAAGACCCAGGCAAAAGAGCTTAAAAAGGATGACGTTATCGTTCCAGAAGAACAGAATGATGTGATTGATGTGGCGACCAGCTCAGGAGAAGAGAGTGATGACATAGACGACAGCGATGTAGAATTAAGTGAAGATAGTGAATCTGAGTCTGAGGACGCTAATGAATTAAAGGGAATAGAAGACACTGAAAAACATGTTATAATAAAACCATCGCGTCATATCGACACCAGCAAAACCAAAGAAAAGAAGGGAGTGATATATTTGGGCAGAATACCTCATGGATTTCAAGAGTCAGAAATGGAGAAATATTTCAAGCAATTTGGTAGCATAAGTCGGGTTAAGTTATCAAGAAATAAAAAAACTGGTAAAAGTAAGCACTACGGGTTCATTGAATTTGACAACTTGCAAGTTGCTAAAGTAGCCAGTGAAACTATGAACAACTACTTGTTATTTGGACACTTACTCAAGTGTTATGTCGTTGAAAACCCTAGCGACTTGATCTTTAGTCAAACCAAATTCAGGATTATTCCATGGAAGAACATCAGTAAGCACAGAAATGATAGACCAAAAACACAGGATCATTGGGATAAATTGAATAAGAAATTTGATTTAAACAAGGAGAAGAGGAAAAAGCATTTGAGCCTGAAGGGTATTGATCTTGGATACTTAGATTAGAAGGAGTTATAGTTAACGTAGTGTATGTGACAATTTACATCTCAGAAAAATGGAAACGTGAAAAATTGGGAAATGTATAACCCCATCCATGTGAAAATATGGTTAACGTAGAATATCTTGTTAAGAGTAGTATTGTAGGTTATGTATGTGAGTAAGGCTTTAATTGGAGCTTTTAATATACACACAAATATTATGATTTTTCAGGTCATATCAAGCTTATTTTGCAAAGTCCATCCCAAGATCGGGGACTAGTTATCCATAACTAGTTACAATTTCCTGGGTGCGCACACGACTGATTAGTTTTAAGTCCAAAATGATTGGAAGTGTCTTCACATGGTAAATAACATTCACCTGAATTTTTTTGAATATTACCACAGATTATAATTAATATAACCAACATGTCTACCGATCTTAGTGAATTGAAAGTCTATAATATTGACGAAATCAGCAAGCACAAGACCTCTGACGACTTATGGATGGTCTACAACGGGTTAGTTTATGATTGTTCAAAATTTGTTGATGAACATCCAGGTGGTGAAGAGGTTGTGTTGGACGTTGCTGGTACTGATGCTACCGAGGAATTTGATGATATCGGACACTCTGACGATGCCCATGAAATCTTAAAAGGTTTGTTGATTGGTAAGTTGGAAGGTGGTGTGACGAAAGAGATCAAGAGCCAGATACAATTCGACGAACAAGGAAGTAACTTACCATTATTGGCTGCTGTTGCTGTGGTCGTTGCTGTTGGTGCTTATTTTGTGTTGGCCAAGTGAATAGAACAATAAACGACGTTTGTTGGGTGCCCTACAATGTAGAAGTTGGACGATATGGAAGGCTGAGATGGAAGATGAGGCGAGACGGGATCAGAAAGAGGAGATAGAGAAGAATGGTGGGTGACGTATTACAAAGGAGACATGGGATCTGATGATTTGAGAGAGAGGGGTGGGATTTTGATAGGTAATGATGATCTACAGTAGATCCACGTACCCTCTTTCCCAGTGAATCGTCACGCCCATTGACCATCGCACCTCGTATAATAATTGTAGTGGAATAGTTTTGTAGTCAATAGAGTAAAAAACGATATACAATCTGATGTGGAAGTGATAGAAACGTACAGTTACAAGTTATGGTAACTGGTATTATTCTTGAAATTTACAGTCGGACTTTCATGTAGAAGTAGCCGAGGCATTGCCACGACCTAGGAGCAAGTCACGTCGATATTTAAAGCATTTTGAATAGCTCTTCTTCTTACTAGGTATGAGAACTCTGAAACAATTCTTAGAAGTCACTGGTAGCAAGTTCCCAATTATCCAGGCTCCAATGGCTGGAATCAGCACACCAAAATTAGCGGCTGGAGTGACAAATTATGGTGGTTTAGGATCTCTCGCATTTGGACCCTTCTTGAAAAACCCCAAGAAACTCGACACGGAACTAAAAGACTTCAAGTCATTGACTGGTGGGTCTCGTGTAAATGTGAACTTTTTTGCACACGATGTCAATAATAAGCTAACTGATAATCAAGTACTCAACTGGCACAAGCTTTATGGGAACAAGACTAAAGGTATAGAGTTGCAAAACGGAGGTATTTCTTTCAAAGAATTTGAAAAAAAGAATGAATTTCCGGGTTTTTTGAAGCAACTCGTAGAGTTCTCTCCTAGAATGGTTTCTTTCCATTTCGGTTTACCAACCGAGGAAACACTTGACGTGCTTAAAAAGAATGATATCCTCGTTTTCGCTTCTGCTACATCAGTTAAAGAGGTTGAAGAACTTTTAAAGGTTGGGATCGATGGGGTGATACTACAGGGATATGAAGCAGGTGGCCACAGAGGTAATTTCATTGATTTTGAATTAGATGAAAATCTTCTGACTTGGAGTTTATACTCGAAAGTAAAGGCTCTAAATCCGAACTGTTACGTGGTGGTAGCTGGAGGTATTTCGTCTAGTAAAGATATTGAAATATTTTTGGACAATGGAGCTAGTGGAGTACAGTTAGGGACTGTGTTTGTAAACCTGCAAGAATCATCAAGCAATAGATTTATCGCAAATAATGAGTACCCAACTATTATGACTGATTTAGTAAGTGGCCGTAACGCTAGATGTTTAAGGACTCCATTCATAAAGAACTTGATCGAAAACCGGTCAAGCGATCCCAATGCAGATCTTCCTCCTTTCCAGTATCTGTATTCTGGGTACAAACAATATAAAGCTGATAAAGGAGAAGAGTATGGGTTCTATTTGGCGGGTCAAAACTACAATTTGGTGAAACACGGTTTAAGTGTACAAGAGATCATGGATAAGTTGACAAATAACAAGACATTACCTATTACCAAATTCTAGAACTATTTACATATTTACAAGCTAAAAATTTTATTTAACAAATCCTTAATCCTTCAATCTCTTGAGGCTCTGTTTTCTCCACAATATTTACATCTTCTATAGTATGAACTATAATTTCAGTATTATCCTCATTTAATTCGAAAACGAATAATCCACTGATCACTCTCTCTAATCTGTTTTGCTCCTTCACCAACCCTACTAGCCCTGTTGTTAATTGTGAAACCGTACGTCCTATAGACTTGACTTTAATTTCATCGCTATAGCTTGTCTCCAAGTTGGCTCCTAGATTAGGAAATTTCAATGTGTCGACTTTAGACCAAGAGTGAGACCCAAGTTTAGCATTAGCTGTAGTTGTATACGTCTTTGTGCTGTCTTGCTCCTCAAAAAGATGCGGGCAACCAGCATTGCAAGTGGTCCACCTGACCCTGATCTTGGTGGTGTGAGGGTATACACAAAGAAACTCAACATTTGATTCACCGGGACTCATAACTTTGATTGACTGGAGATGTAACTTGACATTGGGGTTGAGAATAATCGAAGTTAGCACAAGTTGTAAGGTCTTGAGTGACGTGTAGTACGACACATGACCTTTTATACGAGGTAAGTAATGGTTAAGTTCATCAAAATGCATGGGGCATACTCTTAGGAGAACATCTGGTGAAATGATTTGTTTGGGGAGCAGTTTCTTCAATACATTTGGTAAAAGGATTTTAAGTTCTTCAATCAATTTCCCTAGATTAGCCCTTCTTTCTAGTTGTAACTTGTCAAGCTCTTTGTGAGATGAGCTAGGGCTGCATAATAAGAGTGGAAGTTTAGGGAGTGCTACTCTGGCGTTCGGATACCCTTGCCAGCTGTATATTTTAGGGGTATCCTTGAAGCCTCGTATCAAGGACTTTCTCATCATAGTTATAAGAGGAAAGGCTGCGAAAAGAATATACTGTAATAGATCCTATAAAGAATCCTGAAATAATGTAGAGTACTAATAATTAGAATCTGATTATTTAGTGCTACTTTAATGACTCCTATTGACACAAGGGATACCACTACACCTGTTTCCGCTCCTAGGAAGCTAAATCCTCAAGGTGGGTACTCCTTTTCAGAAAGCTCCTACCTTTAAAGGCATCTACGGGGAGCTACAAGTCCGCTGCAAGTTTGTTCTCAATACCAAATCGTTGCTTCTATTGAATCAGCAACGTCAGGAACAAGTAAGAGATTTTCAGTTTGTTTAGGTTAGAGTAAGTGTTGTGAGCAATTGAGCTAAAGTGATTATGAAAGTGAAGAAAGCGATACTTCTTCTACTTAATATGACTATTTATGGGATTTATCCAATACTTCGTCGTTCATAGAACCTATAAAAGATATTCTTTGTCCTAAAAACGTCATTACCGGCCTAAAATTCAATCAAGTGAATCAGTCATTTTTTCACTTTTCGTGAAATTTCCCCAGATTTTTTTCACCAATGCATTGTTATATCAGACCGACGATTTGCTAGAGCGAGTACACTGATATAACCCAGTAGTTCGGGCGGAAAGTGACTGGTTCAACTCTCTTTTCTACGTTTCTTTATGTTTCAATACATCAGCATCACTTAACCCTAGGTTGATTGGAAACCTCTTCTTCTTCGTAGCTCTTTTCAGCAAGATTTTCCTTTACAAGCCTTAATTTCCTCTCATGAAGTTTGCAAACTAATATCGGATAATATTTCGAGCTGGAATGAAGAATTCTTATGGTATATCACTACGTTCATATACTGGAATTATGATCTTGATGAATAAAGTGTTAGAAATTGCTAAACAGAGGCATTAAATTGCAAGAGATCTTAAGAAACACACTAGGATCACTATTCAAGATGAGCTTACTTTGTGGCTATTTTGAGGGAATGAATGTCACCCAATCTTCTTTGAATAGATTGACAATACAGATCAGGTACTTCAAAGAGTTGTGGTTAATAATGTGATCAGTCTTGGAATCCTGATACTGGGAAACATTTCCGGAACACTGTGGCCTGCATGAATCCCCAGGAAGTTGAGAGAAGTGTAAGTGAACATCTCCAAAAGTCCAATAATCATCAAATTTGTTCTCGTCATCAAGGAACGTTAATGAACATTTCCAGTTGAGCTATTTTACTATCTGATGATCACTGTTATGCGACATCCAGATTATGGAGGTGCGTGATTCACCCAAAGAATACTGAACCAAATCGTCATCCTACCGCTCCTTTTACACTAGGTTTACTATCTCGAATACCGAATTCTAGAAGATCAGAGAGTGGTAACTGGTGTGTGGTTTCCGTACACTGTCTTTGATTTTTCGTTAGTATCACTAAGTCAAATACAGCACCCAGTCCAAAAAGATTCGTATATTTGAACTCTACGTTTTTAAAAGTCGGATCATTTATAAATTCAATATTGATTGTACAGATAGTTTTTTCTACTTCTTTTCTGCGCTCAAGTCCAATGGGGTCAAACGTAAGTATGGCTTGATAATTCTGAAGTTAGGGAATCTTTCCTTAGCCTCTTCGTTACTAATTGTTACAGGTATTATAGCGTCATCACCAGGAATCCAGTTGATACCAGTAGCAATCTTGTGTTTGTCACCAGCTTGTAAAGCATCAACAACTCTCAAAACTTCAGCAGAGTTTCTACCAACAGAGGCTGGGTAAGTAATGATCAATCTGATCTTTTTAGATGGGTCAATGATGAAAACAGATCTGATGGTCAATTGCAATCCCTTGTTATCAACATTGCTGGCATCTTGGAAGTCCAACATGTCATATAAAGTGGCGACCTTTCTGCTTGGATCAGCGATGATTGGAAAAGTTAATTTAGATCCAGTAACTTCATCAATATCTTTAATCCAAGCCTTGTGAGATTCGGTACCGTTAGCAGATAAACCAATTAACTTAACGTTTCTCTTAGTGAATTCTGGCTCCAATTTAGCGAAAGCACCTAATTCAGTAGTACAAACTGGGGTGAAATCATCTGGGTGAGAGAACAAGACAGCCCAAGAATCACCAATGAACTTGTGGAAAGAGATTGGACCGTTGGAGGAATCGGATTCAAAATCTGGAGCAGTAGATCCTAAACGTAAGGTTTGTTGGGACATTATCAATTGATTTAATTTATATTATTAGCAGGGGAAAAGCTTGTGGTTTAAATAGACGGTTTTGGCTGGTGTCCCACGAAAATCATTCAATCTCACGTGACTTTTGTCAATTAGGTTTATGGCTCGCACAATAGCACAATAGGTCGTGGGATCAGACAGATTTTTGAGTAAGTCGTAGAGTGATGTAAAAGAATAAGAAAATGGATCTCAGTTTTGAAGCTTTTAGTTGAAGAAAAATTTGGGAATAATTGGTAAAAGATTAGTCATGCAAAAGACTGAAACGTAACTCAAGATTTTATATAGATAGTGTACAAATTGTAACTTGTGAGTTTAACAATTTTCAGGTGTCATTTTCTTGATAAAACTGGCGCGGACTTCTCTTGTCTAGGAAGACTTAAATTTCACACAGTGCTAATCACACAACAAAATAATACCAGCTCCGACAGAAAAATATCCCCTGTCTGATCAGATATTGTAACACAACAATACATAATTATATATTAGTTTATTTTTTGACTTCATATAGTTTCTTAAGAAATTCCCGAGGTATCTGAATGAATTCGAATAGTCAACAAAAAGCGCCTTGTAAATTTTCTTAAGTAGTTTTGATGCAAGTTCAATAGAGTTCGTGAGTAAGTGTAATCCAATATGCGCTCCACTTGTCAACAGAGAACTAAAGGGATTATAATTAGCGACGGTTTTGTTACTGGAAAATCGTCCCGCGATCTCCATGATAGCTAAGAAAAGATCGACTCACATATTGGCGGTAGCTAAAAACGGGTATCGTGCTATTTCGAAGATAGACGACTCTAAATTAGACAGATAGCTGGCGGTAACTTCATTCAGAAGACAACCAAGATTATGTACCGCTAACTTGCAAAAACGCCGAACGCAGTACTCTATAGTTCCGCGCCACTTAGCACCTTCACGCTCCCCACCTCCGTGCGATTTCGGACCTTCTATCGCGATATGCGGTATGCGGTATTGAATATCTGTATAGTTTCTCCACCTTACCCATTATGTCTCTCTTTAGGCAGAAACACATCGACTATGTCAAGCACCTCGACGATGAGACCAGTAAGCAATCATACGAGCATTGGCTTTCGGAACATCTCAAAATGAATGGATTGTACTGGGGTATAATGGCTCTTCTGGCCATGAAATCTCTTGATACATTACCCAAGTCCGAAGTAATAGACTTTGTTTTATCATGCTACGATCCTCGATCTGGTGGGTTTGGTGCTTATCCGAAACATGATGGCCATATTCTCTCAACTTTGTCGGGTTTGCAGATTCTATTGATATACGATGAGCTTGACCGTATAAATGAGTTTAGACAGGAAGTAGTCAAATTCATCAAGGGACTTCAACTCGAAGATGGAAGTTTCCAAGGGGATGCATATGGGGAAGTTGACACCCGGTTTGTGTATAATGCCATTAGCAGTTTATCAATATTGGGGGAATTGACCCAGAAAATTGTGGACAAATCTACCAAGTTTTTACTTAGTTGTGAAAACTTTGATGGCTCTTTTGGATCAAAACCTGGAGCAGAAAGTCACGGAGCACAAGTGTTCACGGTGGTTGGGGCATTGGAGATTATGGGTAATTTGCATTTGATTAAAGAGGATAAACTAGCTCTCTGGTTGAGTGAACGTCAAGTTAAAGAGGGCGGGTTCAATGGTAGACCAGAGAAGTTACCGGACGTGTGTTATAGTTGGTGGATCACCAGTCCTTTGAAGATATTGGGCAGATTGAATTGGATTGACCTGGAGAAATTAACATCTTTTATCTTAGAGTGTCAGGACGAAGAAATGGGAGGTTTCAGTGACAGAAAAGATAACCAAACTGACATATATCATACTTGCTTTTCTATTACTGGCCTTAGTTTGATTAATGCAGAGAAATACAATCTTGAGCCAATTGATCCAATTTATTGTATGCCTTATACTGCAACCGCTGGTATCAAGAAGTGGCCATATATAGAATAAAGATAGTGTATAAAGATAGTGTACAAAGATCAAGTATGTAAATGTGCTGAATAGTACACAGGCGATTCATTAAGTTACTCATGCAAACAAAGCACCTCGTATCTTGTGGTTACTATTATTTTAGGGTATATACTAATCACTGGATCTGCCATACTTTCAAATAGTTCAATAGAGCATGGGAAGTTTTCAATTGAAGGTGACGGGTGTTTCCAAAATCGACCAAGTCTACCGAACATTTCTACCCCAACAATATAAAAGTGGAGTCCTGGAAAGTTTATTCTATTCTCTTCCCCTCGGGTTCGAAGCTTGTTTTCTAATAACTAAACGTAAATGTAACATAAAAACCCAACCGAAAGGGCTCCTAAGTTCCAGGCCATGTTGCTATCAAGATAATACTAAATTTTATTAACCTTTTTACAACATGAAGTATAAATGATTTAATAACAACAGGAAGCGATACTCATGTGAATACCTGCTCGCTTACCGTTTCTTGCGTTTAATAAAGAGATGCACTTGGAAACCAACAACTAAACCCCTGGCATAAGCAACAAAGATAGGCTTTAGCATCATAAACCATAAATATTTTTTACAGCTTATGCACAGTTTATTATTCACTATGCAATAGAACCATTAGTAAATAAGCTTAAAACCTGCCTTTTTCCAGAAGTGATATTATGCATGTGAGAATACATTAGTCTTTGATTAGTGAATTTAATCTGCAATATACCTTTTTGTGATATAGTTTAGGTGGGTGGGTGCCTACAGCCCTATGTAAAAAAAGCGCCTGCATTTATGAAATGCAGGATAAGCAGCATCACCTCGGAGTAAGGTTCAATAAACTTAATTTCAAAAACCAGTAACCCTGACTCAGTGAAGCCCTGTGAACTCAAAAGGTAACAAGACTTTATGCTAAAGGCTCTTTCTCTAGTTTTTGCCGTCTATCTCTCAGCAAATTACAGGAGAAGAAATAAAGATGGCTTTAAAAGATTAAGTCGAAAAGGTCCAAGCGGAGAAGGATCAAGTTTAGGTTTGGTATTGGTCGGTTGAACAATCAGAGATACTTACAGAAACCTTCCTTCAAGATCTAGATGGCTGTAGCAGCTTCAAAGTGTATCTGTCAGCTGATATAAGGACTCACTGATACTCTATTATCGTAACATTTTATGGGAAACGCAGTAGCACAGAAACCATAGTGAAAGGGACACGAGATGTTTTCAGAACCTGGGGTATTTCAATGTAGCCATTTTTAAAAGTACTCTGTTTTCCCAAAGGTGTCAAACAAGACACTCACATATCAGATATCTATTAATGTACCTAGACAGACACCAATAGGCGATCGTAGTAAACTGAGAATAGGCAATTGATTTCGAACCCATTTTAAGCATTCTAGACTAGTACTTATAGGTGCACGTATTCATACGAATGTGGACTGCAGCAAAAAAAGAACACATGATCGGGCTTGCTTTAGTGCCAATTGGAGTCTTAACTCAGCCATAATTAGACCAGTGAAGAACGGATAAGATAGTTGTTTAACTCTCAGTTCAAACTTGAATGGATCGATGAAAAATTCACTCTCACGAGCACAACTCTACTCTTGTAACCAAGTCTTCATAAAAAACTTAGTAAGAATTCCCAGCCTTTGAATCAGCAGCATAAAAGTCCACCACAGTTAATTGGGGATCTTCAAACAATTCACACGAAATTATTTTTTGAAAAGTGCATTACTAGAAAATGCCAGAAAAGAAAAAGAGAACCACCAGATACAATTGACCGTGCCACGTACTGTGATCTACACCTATCGCTTTGGATAGGCTAGACTACGAAGATTTGGCTTTCAAAAAATATCCAGCAGGATCCATTTGGACTGGGAGTAATCGTAAAATAAAAATGAAAAAGAAAGAGACAACAACTGAGTATCCACTTGACATATACAGAAGGCACTATCCGCCAACACGACTGGTAGCTGTCAAGTTGACCCCAAGCACTAGCATTCCACTTCACGCCTATCTCAAAGAGGATAAATGATCAAGATCAAGATTTTTTGCAGCGAGTAATTTATTTGCATGATGATATGCAACACTGCAACTGGCTGCAAACCATCAAAAATCATGCCATTTTCTTAAAAAATTCTCGAAGCTGTTAATCTAAAATCGCACCCAGTTGCCAAAAATTAAGGTTAATTTGAGTTAGTTACTACGAAATAAAACCTATTTTAGTGTGTTACGCATGAATCCTCTGGTTCTAGTTTGAACGAAGCTCTTTATTTTTGATTTTGGTGGTGTCGAGTTTCTAAACTCGAGCGACCTCACATACTAGAATGATTCAAGAGTGCGGTAAAACTCAAGTGTACTTCTTGTCTGATATGTACGATCGTGCTCGCTTAGTTATATAGCCCGGCCCAGTTTTCGCCGATTTTGCGCAAGTCAAGGGAACAAAGTGTGGCAGTCCTATTTCGGAAATTTAAGGGGTATTAATTTTTTAGAGAGGGTTGTAAGAAGAGTTAAGGATGCGCGATTGACTACTTGGGAATGTACAATTTGAAGAGTGCAGGTTTGGTTGATCATTACTTGATCAAAACAAGGCGATAAAATACTGTATTATAGAATAAAGCCTCTGACAAGGGGATTCAAGAGTGTGGAAGTAAATTCCCCAAGTTTTACCACTCTCGATAAATTGTCTAAATGGGGTAGGTAATGAGGCAGTCCGTAGACTTGTTGACATTGACAACTGAAATTGTTACAAATTAGTAAGGCGCGATGACTATTGTTACAACTCAACAATCAAGAATGTTGAGAAGAGCAGAGATCGGACTTATTTTTTCACAAAAATAATTCAATTTTCACTACATGCAGGTGTTCAGGTCTGTAAACTCTTCTTTATTTTTACTTTTGCAGGTTAGCGACGGTTGAGTGGGGACTTAGCCTAAAACAGATATGGTGATGGGATACGTGGACAACGTAGTGCCATACAAACAGGTGATGTTTCCACGCAGCAGCAGCATTCCATAAAATACTAACCAAATTAGCTCTAAAATTGGTAAATGTATACACGAATTATCAAGTGCTACCTCGAAAAAAGAACAAAGGGGAAAGGGGGGTCAATAGCAAAAAGCGTACTCACATTATATAGCTCAATACATTGTACTACGGTGCGCTTGTAGTAACTCAAGCATTTCAGACTGGGGACTTTTTGGAAAGCTGCGTTCATCGGTTGAAACATCAAGACACTCATCGATATTCGATCAATCTAAAAAACTGCAAAAGTGTGTGAAAAGCTTAAATCGCAATAATGCCTGCATATATGCACGGAAGGATTTAACTCCCGAGGATAGACGATTGTGCATTCTAACCTGGTACAGGAACTGATCTGCAATCGATATCCCCCCGTAAATGCAACTTTTCCGCCTGTCTCCAGTACATAGAGGTTCATTCCTAAAAGACTTACTCTTTAACTCCCCAATTATCAAAGATTGATTTTTGTGACTTTCAGCTCCTCGAGTTTGCGACGTCAACTTGGTGCAGGTCTACACTCTTTTAGGCGTTAACTTGTATATTAATCTAACAAAAGTTAAATTCTTGTACATAATTAAAAAAATATTTTGTAAGTTTAAAAAAATGCGTTCATTACGTACATAACCCTATATGCAAAGAAGTTGGAGCTTAGAATTGAATAAAGAAGGAAATTATTTCTGAAACCACGTACAATAGAATGGGGGCTTCTAAATCCCAATTGTATGAAAAATGCCGTTTTATTGTAACCCGTAACCAATTATCAATTATCAATTAAATTGGATTAAATAGTTCTTACATATTATTAGTTTAATATGTAATTGATTGAGTGATGTGATTTCTTATTAATGTGTGAGTTGGAGACGGAGGAAATAGACGATGACGAATGCATCGACGTTAATGAACTCACGGAAGACGACCTACTGTTTAGCTTAGTCTCAGTTACTTTTGGTGACGTAGTAATACCAGTAGTACTTTTAGTGATTGAAGAAATTATCCTTCTCCATCTGAATTGACAAGCATTTGGGGTTCTATCATTGAAAAAAGTTGAAATGTCTCTCCAACCCAACTTCTGATTTTCTTTCAATTCCCGTAAGAGTTTATCTTCTTTAGCAGTCCATGTAGTTGACAGTTTACTCTTTTTCTCGTTAACATTATTGTAATAATAGAATGGCAATGGGGACGCATTGCTTGGTGATCCACTAAATTGTGGTACCACCGCTCCTGTAATCGGAGCCCCCGAGACGGAAGCTGGTCTCCCAGTATAATAATTGGCCGGGGATATTATATGTGATTGATTCATATGTGGAGGTTGTGGAGATTGATTATAATAATAAACGGGATATTGATATCCGTATTGATATTGTTGAGGATATACACTCATAATTAATAAATATTTAGTTTTTAATTGAAGTTATCAAAGTTATGGGGGATCAAGATGCTTTTATATTTAGAGATCGATTGGTAAAAAATCCAAAAACTTAAAATTCATAAAATTAAAGTAAAAAAAACCCAAAACTTAAAAAAAATGTAAAGGAAAATAAAATGAAAATCAAAATAAATTAAACCATAAAAATAAAAATAAAGGAAAATTTCCTTATGATACGAAATGTGATAGATAACTAAACAAACCCGTTAAATCTTCGATAATACTTGTTTGAAACATTGGCGTATGATCTAAACCTTTTCAGGGGTGGCATGCCATCCCAAAGCCCCTACAAATTACAGGAAACAATTGGAACAATGCATAAAATAATTAAAAAAATCACCCTCCTGTATAATGATATTCAATATATTGTTCAATTTAGGCAAAACTGTTGGAAAACCCTCTTGTTCATATCAACTGGGGTTGAAAAGTGCCGTTCCTATTGTTTAAAACTGAAAAATAAATTGTACATAAATTGGAACATTACCTCGCCAATATCGGTATCTTAAATGAATACAATGTTTGCATATTAACCCACGTATATGCACCTATCAACAGGGGACGGATATCTTTATAGTTATTTATATACAGTCCGCTAATCATTTTCCCTTGCTTAATTAAAATCAGTTTCAACATTTTACAGGTTGACAAAATCGACTTTCAGTTCTACGTATATTCTTTTTGACTGTAGACCGGAATAAAAATGTCGTCTGTACGAATTAACTTTGCACCATCCCCGAAGAGAAGTACACGATTTCTGGTGGTAACTTTGTCCTTCATTGACCAAAAATAGCGATGGTCGGAAACTAGAAAGTTTGAGCGACATTTTTTTAAGTTGATTTTTATAGCTAAAAGTCTTGAACAATTTCTCATGAAGAAATTAACTGTGTGTAGCCAACTCTATAGTACCACGATCTCTTTTGAGAAAAGAAAATTGGTTTATATACCAATGGAAAGAATAAACTAATTAAGATATCAGTCTTGTCTAAGTATTTCTCTTTCAATGAAAAGCTCTCTTAAATCAATATCATATACACTTCTCTTGACTAATTTTTTTTTTGATTTGGTAGCCGCCATTTTCCAAACGATCTATTTCCTCTTCCAATCCAGAAGCGTACTCTTATAAGAGCAGATTCAACTCAATGACTTCACACTGATCTCTCTCCTTGTTTTATTGAACTTACAATCATTATAAGGAGCATAGTGTCATAAAAACTGAGTATAGAGGACGAAATTCTAGAGAAGATTGGAAAGATACTCGTTCTCTTTTTGTCTGCAGTGTTGGTCAATATATGGGCGGTATTTCTCCGTTTTCTCTCCAGTGAAGAATTAGGCAAATCGGTCTTGGATTTAATGGAGTCCATACTATTATTGAATCTTATAGGGACAGAGTGGCAACCGAAAAGGGTTGATTAGCATACTGTTCTTTTGTTCTACTTCCTTGCTACAAGTATAGAAGTGGTCTTTGTTGAATTCGTTTCCCAAAAACAACTAGGAAACAGCACTTTGAACCTTACAGGTTTGATAGAAAGCAAAGAAAAACTTGCGGAGTCCAGCTGAATAGGTGATAACCAGTCAATTTAAATTCTTCAACGACTTCAAAGTCGTATTGAATCAATGCATGCACGAGAACCCATGAAATATATTCTAGTGTCCATCAGAAGTATATATGAAATCTCAATCTTAGAGTTGATTTTAAGAACCCATTCACTTCCTCTTTTTAGAGACGACATTTTTTCTGGTCAGATGTCTAAAAACGTATGCAGCACTCAAAGTTGATTTTGTCAACCCGCAAAATTTTGAAACTGATTGTTCCATAGTTTTTTTCATTTCCACAGGAATATGCGTACATCTTGCATACATCTTGCGCTTGTTAAAAAAAAAAGGTGGGGTGCGGCAATAAGCGGCATCAACCCACATTCTCTTCTAATACTAGCCACTAAGGATCAGCCACTTTCCGGTTTACAGGTTAACCTATCGCCTTTTTCCACCCGGACACACATCCATAGACATGTATACACTTCTACACACATTCACACACATTCGGGCACCCTTGGACGATTTTGTTATAATTGTTTGTCGGTTCTTGATTCGAATTAATATGATGAACTCTTTTGTGAAAGGTTTTCCATTGAGTCTATACAATGTTCACTAGTTACCTCCAACATACTCCTTTACAATGCTTCCATGTTTCATATCAAAAGCCGATAAAATACATATACAACAAATAAAAAAATTTGCTCCAAGGGGTTGCGTATTTATTTTCGGTAACCTGTAAAGTTTTACCCGCGAACAAAGACCTGGCAGTCCTGCAACTTCAAGCAGTAGTGTGTTTCATATTTAAATTCGTAAATAACATCGGGATGGTTAAGTTTACCTAATATAGTATAATTATGTATATTGCCGATTTCTATTATGTTAAGAATCTGCATTCTGTTATCAAACGTATTGTGTTTGCTTCTGATTCATGCATTATTTACCCTACAAACTGTTTTAGTCTAGACCCATATTCGCCTACACCCCTAGTCCCCAGTCGAACCCACCTAAAACCACGGCGTAATTATCAACCCAATTGTTGTCCTTGTTGCACATTTCCCGATCAATATTATTCTCAATAAGAATTTGAGTTATTTTTAATTTTTCTAAAAAATAAAAAATCAACTTTTATTTTTCCTTCCCGCTTGTCTCCCGTCTAAAGCTTATTTTAAAATAAAAATTTGTGTCATCAATACCGTTTTTGATCAATATTATAGTTTCTTATATGCTCTTCAACTTAAACCCCCAGAGATCCAAATTTTTTTGCCCAATCTTCATATTTGACTAAACTTTCAATCAGAACACTGGGTTTGATAAACTTAACACTATTACAAAAATCTTCAATATTCAACGGTCTAATCTCTTCAGTTGGTGTCAGTAATAATAATTCTCCTAGAGATCTCAAGGGACCCATAGCACTGTCCTTACATAAAGCAGTTATGTCACTACCGCTGAATTGTCTTGTCAATATCATCAATTTCTCGTAATCATCATCTGTAAGGGTATTCTTTTGATACTTCAAGAGTCTTCTTATTTGATTCAACCTTGTATTGTCTTCAGGTAACGGAATGTATTGTCTTTTGACAAATCTACGCCTAGCTGCTTCATCAATTGACCATGGCATGTTTGTAGCTCCCAATATCAAAACTTGATGTTTCAACTCATTTGAATCATTTTCCTTAGTGGTTGAACTACTTAGTTCACTCCATTGAATCAAAAACTCATTTTTTATTCTCCTAATACTTTCTAACTCACCTTCGGATCTTGAACCTAAAAGCGAGTCAATTTCATCAATAAACACGATTGATGGTGAAAGCCTTTTAGCCAATAAAAACAATGCCCTAACTAATTTTTCACTCTCTCCCAAATATTTAGAAGTTATTGACGAAGCAGTAATGGAAAAGAACGTAGACTTACTTTCGGTGGCAACAGCTCTTGCAAGCATTGTTTTACCAGTACCCGGTGGACCAAATAATAGCATCCCCCTAGTGGGTTCTCTTAAACCTTTAAATAAATCAGGTCTAAGAAAAGGATAAACTACCGCTTCTTTTAAACTGCTTTTAGCACTTTCCAATCCAACTATATCATCCCAATAAACTTCATCTCCATGCACAACTATATCATTTAAAATCTGTTTAGCTGCATCTACATCGATACCTCTCACCAGTTTAATAACTTTCTCTTGTACTTTTGGATCTAAGAGATTTGAAGTATCCAAAGCGGCGTCATCATCTTCATCATCCTCCGGCTCACTGCTACTATCCTTCGGTACTTGAGTTAATGTACTCTTTGGTGAGGTCACTGTGGATATATTCGATTTAGACTTTGGTGATGTAACAGTTGTGCCCTTTTTCATTACGGGAACGTAATTGTACAGTATGTTTGATTTCTTAGCCTTATTAGCAACGGGTTTTATCGATTGCTTCGGTGCTGCATTAGTCACGGTTTTTGTGGGTACCGAATGAGTAGAAACTGATGCAGTAGGTCGAGGTGCAGGTTTGGAGTTTGCTTTTTTTGGTGACGTAGATGTCTTCGAATTGGCTGTCGGAAAAGGTTTCATAAGTCTGTTTATGTTCATAGGCTTGGGTTTATTATAAACATACTTTTTCTCTGCTATCGTAGGAGTTTGTACACTTTGGCCATTCTGGCTATTCTGGTAGCGTATATCAGGGGTACTGGTACTCTGATACTTTTCAGGTCTTGGTGGTTGTAGAATTGAATTATTGGGTGAAGAATTATTATTACTACTCAAACTGCTCTGCCTCGAGTTTGGCTTTATGCTAAGGTCTTCCATAGAATGACTGAATTGGAAATAATCTGATTCTAAATCTATCAAATCTGGAGGACTAGTAGGATTCGTGGGTTTGTCGTCATCACTGATTTTCTCCCAATTTTGTTCCAAATCTTGATCAAAATCATTGAATACACCATCATCCATCTCTTCTTTGTTGTTTACTACAATGCTTGGTTTCTGCCACGAAAGATTGGCCGCCATATTGGCCTGTTGCTGTTTATGCTTAGATTTCAACCCAGCAGAAGATGCTTGAGGTCTTAATGACTTAAGAAGCTTCTTTTTTTGTGTACTCAGACTTTCAAAGCTTCTCATCCCTGATCCCAGACGTAATGAGGGAACTGACATATTTGATTTAGAATTAGTAGAATTTGTAGATGTAACTCTTGGAGTAGCAGATTGACTAGCTTTACGATTAAGTTCATCCATTCTAAGTTGTACTCGTATGAGATGTTTCACATTTTGATCTCTGATAGCTCTCAACTCGTAAAACACCTCGAGCTCCTCGGAGCTCATCTTTGTGAGGTTCTTTTCAAATAGCTCCAATTTGAATAGAAGCGAAGTGTGGAGTGATTTCCAACCTTTCAATGCATCTTCCACTCTATTTTCTTCCTCTAAAGTAAGGTTCTTTATGCTGATGTTACAGCAGTCGTTGTAAGTTTGCTTCAATTCGTCTTGGACCGTTAATTGTGGTGGTCTTTTTCTTTGAAACATGAAACTTGAATTTGCTACTCTTATCATTTGCGAACCGAAACATAAATGCGAATTGGGCGTAGGACGCAGACTGGCACGCGACCTGTGCCTAGCGATGACCGAAGTATAATTTTGGGAATCATAGTGGCTGATATCACATCATCGAATTTCTACACAAGAATCTTTCAAAAACTGCAATATCTTTTTTGCAAGTTCCTCTTCTTTACAAGTTTACCTCTTTACAAGGATCTCTTTATAAAAATACACAAAAGAATTGAAAACAACTACCTAAAAGTTGGGAATGTTTAAATCAAGAACCTCCCTCTGTTCATCAGGTACAGGGTCACGACCCTCAAATATACAATGATAGTCAATCAAAAGAAGACTCAACACGTCCAATGAAATGTTAAGTGTTGGAACAAACACTATACAAACGTTTCGTAGATTCATTTTGTTCACTTCTTTATTATTAATAATTTCTTTCAAGAATTTGAATATGATAATACTAGTATCATAATGAATCTTATCAATGTTATTAGGATTATTGAGATAATCTCTAAACATAAGAGAAGTGTCACTACCACTTCCATGATTGATTACCAAATGTCTCATATCATTGTATGCTTTATCAGAAATAATTGGAGAAGGTAACTCCCTTAAATAAGTTTTAAATAATCCAGCAACTGTATGTATATCTGGTTTTAACTCGTGCTGGAATAAATCAATATCAAATTTTTTATTAAAAGCTTCTTTGAGTTGCCGTATAGTTGAAGCTGATCCACTTAGTCTGAATATACCTTCCTCGTAAACAGCTTTTGTCTTCAAAAGAAATTTAATACATCTGAAGATGATACTGGGAATCTCTCTGTTCAAAAATGGATGACAGGAAATTTCAAATGCTTGAACAATATCTCTTCCGAAAATCAGCTTGCTTAATTGATCATCCAATCCCATTTTATCAAGATACAGTTGGATACTGGACTCATCATGTGAAGTACTTCCAAGTCCAATATTACCATTGCTGGTTTGATGACTCAAATTACTCGAAAATGAAGTGTTAGCATTTGGAGTATTCGCCTCATTGTCTACAAGGGTGCTTTGATCAAGATTTGAATTATTGTTTGCCTTGTTTCTAAACGGGAAAATGCTTCTCTTCTTGGCCCTTTTATCATTCTTCTCTTTCTGTTCGTTACTTCTGTCAGTTTCAACTGTTTGATTTGAGACTGTCAGAGGAACAGGGGATTTAAATTGCTTGTTGCTGTTATAAGAACTATCAATATCGTCATCATAACCTCCATATGTTCTGGGAGTATTGATATTACTCATATCAGCATAAGCACTTGAATCTTCCTTTATAGAGTTAGCAGTAGAAGTTGAGTTAGAATCATAAGAAACACTCATCTCGATCAAGGCATTCACCCAATCATCACGTTCTTCATCACTTTCAGCGCAGAAGAAGTGTTTTGGTAAAGAATTCGAAAGCTTAGAAGTCCGTTGACCTTCCATTATTAAAAATGCATGTCTGTATCCTTTATCTTCTGCAACAGAATCACTTGATTGTCTTCCAATCTGACAATTTGCCAAGTTTATCAGCTCGATAAGATTTCCTCCTGGTGTGTCATATAATTCTAGAAGTGGCCCATCGACTTGACACCATCTGACTTTCCAGTTAGTACCCAACCCTTTGTATTTTCTTACTAGGTATCCCTCTTTTCTAGCACCGCTCTTGAACTCGTCCAAAGGATTAACAAAGTCAAGTGAAAGGTACTTACAGATCCTAAAGAGAATCAAATGTGGTATATGAGGCATCACGAATAATGTGTTGAAATAATTTTGCAACCCGTTGATACGGACATCGATCTTGTTCGGAGTGGTGGAGAAGAATAAGGATTTGTCCGGGAGAACAGGCAATCCAAAGTATGCAACAGTAGGTCTTATTTCATTGTCGAAAGCAATCAATTGATTGAGACTCTTCTTGATCCTCCACATTTCCTTTCCTGTGCCTCTGTCAATTATAGCAATGGTGACTTGTATGTCATCTAATTTCTTCAGAGATGTTGAAGCTTGACCCTGGGAATTTCCTACACAAATGGTACTCACTACATGAATCGATATCGTTTGGAAGTCGTCAGGCTTGATGAATAAAGGTTCTTCGTCATCGTTTGGTAAACTTTTATTTACCAGAACATTTGAATCATTGACGCCGCCAAGATTCAGACTAGTACTTCTCATTCCCTTGTTTCTGTTAGAGCTAGAACCATTTCGTAGGTTATACAATGAATCCTGAGAAAAATCATTTGTCACTGGGGTCCTGAAACTATCGTGCTCGTAATCAAAAGTACCCCTTGGACTACTTTCAGTAACAGGTGATGCTTGAGAGAAGTTTGAAGGGGGAACCGCTGGCGAAGACACATTACTGACGCCACCTTCAAATGGAAGATGTAACAGGTAATCTTTATACTGAGATGACGCATTGTAAAAGGCTTCAGGGGTGCTTGGAACATTATTAAATTCAGAGTTATCCATCTTGGGAGTTTCTAATCTTGATACGGACGAGTCGTGTCCTTGTGGTGTGGATGATTGATTGTAATTCAAAATGGCTGGTGATCTTAAAGCATTCACATCGTTTTGATGAACTCCAGCGGAAGGTACATTGACTTTTAAATTTTGAATATTCAAATCTTTGAAAGTTTTACTATGACTCAAAGTTTTACTTGGAGATAGAACATTGACTCTATTCTTATCCGGAGACTCTGGCAACGGAATACGAGGTGGCTCAACCAGAGGAGATTGGCCTGATTGCGGAAGCGCAGGTGTTAAAGGAGATCCAAACAGAGACCCACCAACATGAGGAACTGGGGACAGTGCTTGAGACGACAGTGTTTGGGAAGGCAGGGGATTCTGTTGAGCTGGTTGTTGAGCAGCTTTGACTTGTGCTTGTTGTTGTAACGTTGGAGGCAATTTAATCCTTGATCTGTATGATTGGAAGCTACCAGAGCTATGATTTTTGTGTTGAAATATATCGTTGGCCTCACCACTGGCTTGTGTTTCAGCAGATTTCATTTGTTTGAGAGCATTGCCTTCATACTCAGCAGGGTGTTCCAAATCATGCTCTTCTTTGTGGCCCTCATGACTCACAATACTATCCCTACGGGTTCCTGAATGTTCCTGATTATCTTGACGTTCTGTACGTTCTTGAGAACTACCCTTGTCTTTCTTATCTCTACTTGAATGCTCAGCATCCATTATCTCGGTGTTGTGATCTAACTTATCTTCTATCGTACTATCGTTCTGGTAAACAGGCGTGGTATCATTATTCTCTGAGACCTCCACTTTTCTATCCTCGTCGGAGTATATCGAAGAACGGTTTGACTGCGATTCCTGATCAACAGATTGATGACCAATGGAAGTAGAGGCGGATATATTGCTTATTGATTTATCAAGGTTCACTGCACTTGCTGATTCTTCCTGTTTCAATACTTCATTGCTCAGCACTTCGTTACTTGGCTTCAATCCCTCAATCTCCAGCACGCCGTTTTTAACCTCATGTTTTTTCAACCCTTTGCTTTTGTTAATATCCAAGGCATGAGTCGACTCGTTTTTATTATTAGTATAGTTAGTTTCATTGACAATGGAGCCGAGAATGTTCTCCTGTTTGATTTCATTGTTGTCAATTCCCAGTCTACTCTCGTCGAAACTAGACTCATCAGCACGCCTACGAGATGATCTCTGTGGTATAGCCAATACAGGACTTCCTCCGGCTGCTGGAATGTCCTTGGCGGGAACAGCAGGTTTGGGCTCTTCAAAAGTACCTTGTAAACTTTGAATCAATTGATCCTTTCTTACAATTGTCGACTTCAATTCTTTGATCTCAAAGAGAAGTTGTTCAATATATTGCTGATCTGAAAGCCCCGATCTATCAAATAATGGATGAGACGGTGTGATATCATGGGAGTCGTTACGTGACTTTTGACTGGATCTAGGCATCTTAAAGCAAAAAGATTTGGAAAATCAATTAGACTCTATGGGAGGGAAAACTGTTAAGTGTTTATGGATAGATATATGCAATAGAACAGATATAGCGAAGATGCCGATGATGTAATTAGACCCTTGTTCCAGCGTGTAGTAGGGCGTTTGGAGTAGCTTAATTGCCGAGCTAGTATTAACAGTTAAAAATTTTACGCGTCGAAATGCCAGATCGGTTGGGTGCAAAACGCTGCAGAGAACTTTAGATAAATGTGTCTGCATTTTTTTTATACGAAATGACTATTATATGTATTATGCTGATCTATGCATGACAAAGACTGATTAATGCTAAAAACCGTATGCTAAAGATATGACTATTTGAAAATTTTTGTGCTTATGAATCCTTCATGCTTCCTCCTTAGCTAAAGCAAGTTTTTTGAAATAAGATCTCGTATGTCTCGTCCCTAAATCATCACTGAATCTTGCATCTGGATCAATGAGGTCCTTCACCATTCTACTTACAGGAATATCAGTTGCATGAGTCTCTTCCTTATGATGATAAATGTAGCTGTTTGCCAATATAGCATTGGGCATCATTGATCTACCCAACTTTAAAGTTTCGTTTGCCCATATAGTGATATCAGTCTTGGGTTGCTTGTATGGAGACCAATTCTTCTTACAGCCTTTGGTCAACTCTTTCATTACCACTTCAGACCCCCAAGTCGAATTCCAAAGATTTGAATCCATATTGGCATCCCGATCACTAACCTGAGCATTCAAACTATTGGTTAATCCAATCAAGTGAGAAAATACACCTGTAGTTAAGGCTCCATCAGAGTAACCTCCTTCTAAAAATGAAATCAACTTGGCATGGTGGATCTTGGACAATTTCACTACATCATTTGTAAACTTGGAGTAAAATGAGGTAGGAACATTTATTCCATGTCTTTGCATTTGGGAATTTTCGTACTCAGATGCATCGAAGCCTGCAGATATAACGATCAATGGTTTAAATGCTTTGGGAGGCTTGTCTTTTGAATTAGAGTTCAAACTACCGTTTTTCTTATTGATCAAATACTTTTGTAACTCAAACTCGTGTTGTTTTTTTGATTGATTCATGAACTGGTTAACTCGGTTGAGTATGGATACATACTTAGTTTGATAATGTTTGTAGAACTCGTCCTCGTCCCCCCATTCCTGTAAGTGGACATTCCAGATATTTAAGTCATGGTCCATTATACAAGTGGAAGCATTCTTGATGTTCTCCTTGGTTGCATACCCTAATTCTGTAGGATAAGATTTAATATCGTGTAAGGAAAAGTAGCCCACTTTTGGATACCTGGCAAATCTTTTTCCATATTGATCTCTTGGTTCAAAGCCGAGCTCTTGATCCTCTTCTTCGTCCTTACCATAGTCACCTGTGAAACCTGCTCTTTCCCAACATATATCTTGTGATCCGTCACCATGATGCAAGTCAATATCTAAGATGGCCACATGACTGACATCGTAATTTTCAAAAGCGTACTCTATACCGATCTGTACGTTGTTTAACAAGCAGAAGCCGCTAGGCAAGCAAGCATGTGAATGATGGCCTGGGGGTCTGATCATAATAAACGAAAGATTGTAATTCTGTTTATATAATGAATCAATTCCGGTTTCAATCGTACCAATGACCCCTTCTATAGCGTTAATTGTTTTAGGAATCAAGTAGATGTCACCAGTATTCCAGTCTTCCGGTACCTCTAAGTTATCTGCCGAGAGCTTTTCGTGACTTTCGAGGCACAACTCATATAATTTTTTGGGCCAGTTTTTACCATGAATCTTCAACACATGAGGAGAGAAGATCGAACCCCGTTTAGTCGAATTAACTATCTTATAAAAAAATGGGTACATTGTCAATGCTGCTGCAACACCAATACATGATGCCAATAGCCGTTGAGGTCTTTCGAATATCGTAGCAAGATACGATTTTGTCACCCATTTTCTACCAAATGCATGCTCTGCCGAATAGGGGGATAAAATCACCAAAGTTTTATCAGTTTCCTTTCTGAATTTTGGAGATTCACGTTCGATCTGAGGATTCGACTTGAGGAAGTCTGAGAATGTTTTATTGAACTTGGATAAACTAGAGTCAATCAAACTTGATGGCTTTAATATCTTCTCATATTGCTTCAATTGTTCGTTAATTTCATCTGGCAACGGGCTGGGACTTTTACTAGACCTCGAGTGTGACCTAGAACGGTTGGAATTAGAGCGGGAGCGATTAGACTCTGGTCTTGACCGATTCAGGGCAGTCGTATCTCTATCCTCATTCTCATCGTACTTAGTCTCTTTGGTCTTACCCTCCTTAGGTTCGTACTTCACTTTAGAAGCATTTGTGGGTTTAAGTTTATTGCCCCGCTTACTCCTGAACTGTGTGATCTCTCCCGTGTATATCTCGTCATCTTCTTCCTCATCTTCCTCATTTATGGGAATCGTATCTTTCATATAACTGGTGTGATTATAGAAAGTAGAATGTGCCATTGAAATATCATCATCATAGTCATTAGCAGTAGACTTGATGGTCAAAGTCGTCTCAAACTGGGATATAAGCGAATCCTCGCTGTCATTATCCTTGAGTTGATCCTGCAATGACATTACTGCTTTTGAAAGTAGATCAAGTTTCTATTGTTATTGATTGCGTTGCGCGCAGGAGTATGAAATTGGATAGAAGCGTGAATTTAAATCGAAGCGTGGATCGAATTTTACGGTGAAACTGAGACACTTATTCTAGGCTTGAGTCTATATTTTCAAACCTTGAATCTATATATATTCTAACCACCTGTTGAGGGTTATATGCCATTTATATACTACTTATAACCAATGTATTAGCTCATGGTAGAAGCCTTGACCTGGCTCAACCTTGGGGCTTCCCCCACATTATGCTTTCTCTTCCTAATAACATTTTCAATGAATGCTTCCCCGGCCTTATAAGAGGACCTTACCAATGGTCCACTAGCCACGTACAAGAATCCCATCTCCAAGGCCTTGGTCTTCCAATGATCGAATTTTTCTGGCGTCACATATTCAACCACCTTCATATGCCTCTTAGTGGGCCTCATATACTGACCAAATGTCACCACATCACAATTGATCTCTCTCAAATCCTTTAAAGTTTGTAAGATTTGCTCGTCATTCTCTCCCAATCCCAACATCAATGACGTTTTGGTTATAAGATTTGGCTTTACTTGCTTAGCTCTCTCTAAAACTGCCAAACTCTGTCTATAAGTAGCTCTTCTATCTCTCACGTGGGGTGTCAAATCCTCCACTGTTTCCATATTGTGGGCATACACGTCCAATCCACTAGATGCTAAAATATTGACCATATCAAGGTTACCTCTGAAATCACCGCCTAATACCTCTACAAGGATTTGGGGTGCCTTTTGTTTTACTTTCATTACAGTCTCTGCTAAATGGTGAGATCCACCATCTACTAGATCGTCTCTGTCAACAGTTGTGAACACTACGTACCCTAATCCCCATCTACTGATGGCTTCAGCGGTATTTTCTGGTTCCATTGGATCAGGTTTAGCAGGGGCTCTATTAGTTTTGACTGAACAGAACCGACAACCTCTGGTACATGTATCTCCCAATAACATGATGGTGGCAGTAGCCTCACTCTTTTTTCCTCCCCAACATTCTCCAATGTTTGGACACTTTGCCTCTTCACAAACGGTGGCTAACTTTAATTCTCTAACGTCATCCTTTAATTTTTGGAAGGATTTACCTTTTGGAATTGGGACCTTCAACCAAGAAGGCAATCTCTGCTCTGGATCTTTTCTGGCTGCTTCTAAGGGGTCCACTACTATTTTTGCGGCATCACCCGTAAGGAAATCAGCAAAAGAAGGGCCCTTATTCAAAGAATCAGAAAACTTAGTGGTTCTTCTCCTTTTTTTTGTACCAACTTTTGGCTTTGTCAAGTCTTCCGAAACTTCCGTAGCTAGGTACCGCATACTTGTAAGCCCATTAGCCTTGATACCGTGGGATTTTATTGCTACTCTGGACCACATCTCTAGTTTTTAATCGGATGACAAAAAGCCATAAAAATTCGCGGTTTTGAGGAGTAGGTAAGAGTCGCGGAAAGAGTCAGACATGAAGAAGTCACAATTCAGCCACAACGCAGACACGAATAAGGGCAAAAAATTGGGTACTATCTTTCGTACTATCAGCAAATTATGATATTAACTCGCGTCTTGAAGTTCTTACTAGTTATTTTTACTTTAATAATTATTTACATGGTTACATATTATATAAATAATGGCTGCAACTATTTCCTAGTGCGCTCTTTGATTTTTGCAGCCAAAATTCTGAGATACTTATTCACATACCCATAAGTTACTAAAAGAAAGACGAGGTTGAATAAAATATAGACACAGAAGAATCCAATATTTCTCCATCTGTATGTCCACTTCATACCCCTAGTAGTCATAAATTCGTCTGCAACTTTCATCATACAAAACTTACACTGGTCTTTTGCAGAAGAATCTTTCAAATATCCTGGTGCGTACTTTAAATATCCTGAAATATACTCTCCACAAGTCATACCAGATGGAGGGTTGAAAACAGCGTATTCGTTTTCTGTACAAATTACCCGTCTGTTATGAAGAACTCCAAGTGCAAAATTTTGAATAAAATACGTGAATGGATTCAACTTGGTGATGAATCTCCATATACCAGGTGATAAAGAAACAACTTGAATTACCCCGCTTGCCTGAAAAATTATAGCAATAAATAAAGCAGAAATAACAGAAGCAGTTTGAAAATCAGGTGCTAAGAAACCAAAGATCATACTAAACGATGTCAGAAAAAGCGTACCAAACACCGCCATTGTCAAGTAGATAATACTGAACTTTTGGCCACTCCATTCTAGTTTCAATGGGAAGTAACAGTAGAAAACATACAACAGGGAAACGATGAACACGTAAAAAGATTCCATGATAAATTGACTTATAATCATAACTGAGAAGTGGTGTGTTCTTGAAACCAGCTCTCTCGCTTCAAAAACTTTTTTGGGTTGAACAAGTTTCAATTGCACTTGGTTGATAACTGGCACTAAGACAGTTATAACCAATAAAGCCCAAAACAATCCATTTTGCATGTCAGCGACTGAGTCCTTCAAATCCCAATAAGTAAATCCAATTAATAGACCACAAGATAAGAACATGACAAATTTACTCATGAAGCAAGGCACATCTCTCCAAAAAGCTTTCAGTAACCTTCCAAAATAATAGTAAAATTGTATGAGATATGGGACAGAATAAGTGTCAGTTAGTTCTTTGTTTTCCTCTTCATTTGGATTATTTGTTTGGTACTGTTCGATCAATTCTTCTAACCTCACATCGTTCTTAGCCTTTTGCGGGGATTCATTCCATATTTTGAACCAATCTGTATCAGTTTCTCTATTTGCTCCGGCACCAATGGTATCCAAAATATATTCGGCAGGATTTTCGTCATTTTCACATCTTTTGGCCCCGTTGGATTCAAAGTAATCAAGCACTGTTCTAGCATACAAACCAATTTCATCAAAGTAAACTGTTTCGCCACCTTTTTTCAACAAGAAGAGTCTATCAAATTGTTGGAACAACGTTGAACTAGGTTGATGAATAGTGCATAAAATAGATTGTCCAGCTTCACTCAAGTCTCTCAACAATTGAACAATTGCCCATGAGCTTTGACTATCTAAACCAGATGTTGGCTCGTCCAAAAACAATAAAAGAGAAGGTTTGGAAACCAATTCAACGCCGATAGATAATTTCTTTCTTTGTTCAACATTGATACCATTACCGGGAATTCCTACAATGGCATCTTTATAGGCATTCATATTTAAAATCAGAATGATCTTATCAACATATTCAACTTTTTCCTCGTCTGAAACAGACTTCGGACGTCTTAATCTAGCAGCAAATATTAAAGACTCTCTCACTGTTAACTGAGTGATGTGGATATCTTGTTGCTGAACAAAACCCGTACGCTTGAAGAAAGAATTAGTCAATGGCTTTCCGCTCACCAACATATCACCCGTGATAATTCCCGTATCAAGACGTTGGGCCAAAAAATTTAATAACGTAGTTTTACCAGCGCCAGATTCACCCATTAATGCCGTTAAAGTACCTGGAACGCAAAACCCACTAACATTGTTCAATAGTTTCCTGTTTTGGCCCTTAATTGAGATATCGTAGTTGATGTCCTTCCAAGCAAATAAGTCCTTAGATTTTAAGTCATCAAAATTGTTGGAAGATTTTTCACGAAGAATATATTCTTGACCAATATCATCAAGAGCATTTTCTTCGTCAGAGGGAGCACGTTTTGGGATATTCCTACTCAAAAACATCAATTTATCGCTGGTTATAACGATTGGATTCATGTAGTCAAGACAGAAACTATTTAACATAATAAATCCAACACAGAAAGCAATCATGATTCCGAGATTTCTCCAGATATGACTGAAGTAATAATCGTAGTTGAAAAGAGCGTAATTATCACCGAGAACAGAAGATTGCCCTTGGAGTGCACCCTTTTGAGCACAAGCAAAGGTGCCATTTGCAAGATTTTGATATCCCGGACCACTTGGGACTAAAGAAGATGGGGAACACTCATACTCAACGTTGTGAAACTCAAATGAAAGAATTGATTCAAAAGTGTAAAACATTGGATTGATATAGGAGATCCATTCGAACCAGGGATGCATGAGAGGCCTTTGTATAACATATGAGGTATACAAGAAGGAAATAAAAAAAGTAGACCCACCAAGTGCTTGGGCCACTTCACTAAGACTATTCATGTTTGCAATCAATTGGAAAAGTGTAGAATAAGACATTGATAATAGCATGGTGAAGAGCAAAAGAACAAAGTAATTACTTGCCGTTTGTTTCAATTGCATCATGAAAAAAATAGGTATTGTCAATAATACAGAGTTCAAGAAGTCAATTGGAAGTCTGTTCAACTGAAAAGCAATACCTTCTGCGGATAATCGATACATGGAGTAGTTGTTTTGTTTCTTAAGAACTGGTCTTTTTAAGAAATTAAGATCAATTTCACTCATAGACATCATAACAATGAACAAGACCATCCCAAATATGGCACCGCCTCTTGGTAAAAGTCCATCTGTGTCTTTGCCTGTTTTGTAGAAAAGAGAACCAACGACTAAAGCTTGAAACAAAGAAGCGCCAATTTGACTCAATAAGTAAGAATTGTCCCCTAAGGCATTTTGGAAACCTCTCTTCAGCAAAAGCTTCAATTGATTCAAATACGGAACCTTATAAGGAGAGCTTAGTCCATTATAACCCAGGATTTCTCTCCTTCTCGATTCTTTGAACGATTCAAGGGTTGCTTCTCTTGTATGTGCTCTTCTGCGACGGTCAATCTCGTTGATCAAAGCTTTAAAAGAACTTGAATTGATCCAGTACTCTTCAAACTCCGCAGGAGTCACGGGGACTTTATCTTCAAATCCCTCCCTCGTGAATCTACCATTTGGATCTGTGACAGCCGTCAAGAACTCCGCTGTAGATTGCCTAGGTTGACATTCATAGCCCATACTCTCAAAATAGTCTTTAGCTTCTGAAGCAGGTCCATAGTATATCTGTCTACCATTGTATATGACAGTCACTTTATCAAATAATTTGTATATCTTTTCACTTGCTTGATAAATGGTAACAATATTAGTCTTTTGAATCTTCTCAGAGCAATTCTTTAAAATCTTTGTGAACTCCAAAGCAGTGGAAGAATCTAACCCTCTAGTAGCATTGTCCCAGTACATGATAGATCCTTTGTTAGCTAAAGCCTCAGCAATAGAGACTCTCTTTCTTTCACCGCCAGAAATGCCTCTCACAAATTCATCTCCAACCTTGGTATTGGAGGTATGTTCAATACCAAGGATACGTAACAACAAATGCCTCGTTCTATCAGTATACTCTTGATCATCTACTCCTTTAGGAATATTGCATCCAATTGCAAAATCTAAAGTTTGCTTCACAGTCAAATGGGGGAAATGATCGTCTAATTCAGGGTTGTAGATCAAATCGGACTTGAAGTATTTCAAAAATTTCTGTTGTTCAATTCCATCAAAGTCAACGTCACCTTCGATAGACTTGAATATTTTCAAGTCTGTTCCACTCAATGTTTTCAAAAGCGACGTGCAGCCAGCTCCCGGTCTTCCTAGAACCAAGACCATTTCACCATTCTCAACTAAACCGTTGAAATTATTCAAGATGACTTTATCCTCTGCCTTCTTACGTCTTGCCAATTTAATATAAGTCAACGGATTGAAAACCTCCCCGATAGTTGGAAGTACCTGAATTGTGTCATTATTACCCTTCACTGTCAAACCAGTAAAACACAAGCCAGGGTTTCTATCCATTTTAACAGACTGTTCATGGCCTGCAAACATGTACTCATCTTGGACTAATTCGACCTTCTCACCACTCCTAGATGCTTCAATCGAAGTTTCCGAAGTCATTGGTGATTTTGTCTTCGAATGTTCTAAATTCATGGAGCTTACCATCTGTTCCACTTCTTTTATACTTGATAACTCAGAGAATAATTCGATTATGTAAGCCGCTCACGTGCAGATTTACCAAGGGTGCTGCAGCACTTTGCCCGTTTCTGTGCGCTTATGTAAGCAAGAAATGACTACAATTTACTAAGGTCGTCACGATATCGTAAAGGAAACTTTTACGAATCAGCTAAGGGATTTTCCGGGCAGTTATTTCTTTTGGAGCTATGTATTAATTGGACTATGCCTATACTACAGGATCTCACTTTTATGTAAGCTTTCATCAATTCAATAAACGATGAATGGTATCGTCCTTGAATGGTTCTAAATTGTCTAGATTATCCCACCATTTGAACAAAAATGTTTGACAAATCAATTTGAACCATGGAGTGAACACCAAGTTCGAATCGTTAAACATTTCTCTTAGGGCTGAGGCACTAACATATTTATAGTCTTTGACTTCATTAAAATTAGCATTGATAGTAATGTCTTTGGCCTTCAAGATTAAAATATAGTCGATCTCATGCTCCCCCCATTTACTATCTTCTCCTCCACTGGAAGATTTATAGTGTATTCTAGTCAAAAAGTTGAAATCTTCCAAGATAACTTGATCAGTTGGAATACCCAATTCATGCTCTAATTTTCTTTGAGCAGCTGCTTTTGCTCCTTCAATAGCGCTATCTAAGTCGAAAATGTTTGGACCTAATTCCTTTTGAACGGCTAATGGATGAGAACAACACGTATTAGTCCACATTGATGGGAATGTAATTTTCTCATCAGCTCTTTGTTGCAACAATAATTCATTTCTTTCATTGAAAAGAAAAACGGAAAAGGCTCTATGCAATAATCCGTCATTGATGTTGTCCATCAAGTGACACAACTTCTTCGTTCCTGCTCCCAAAGGTTTGTCGTCATAGTCCAAAACAATGCACAACTCATCCATCAATCTGATCTGCTCTTCGTCGTGTCCATCAAACACGTCTTCGCTTTCTTGGGAAGATGATGCTGATGTAGCAACTCCCGATATATTCTTGAGAGGAACTATGCTGTTCCACTTGGTGAGTATCTCTTGTTCTTCGAGTCCTTTTACCAACTCTTCGTAGCCAGACATATTTGCGTCGTATAAAATAGTATAATTTTTTTTTCAAAACGCGATTTATTCCGGGCTTTCTTTTTTTTTTGCAGTCAATGATAAGCATAAAACAAAACCACACTGTAAACTAGAAACAATGTGGACACTAAAATTAGAAAAAAAAAAAACAGTTGCAGATCGTCAATGCTTTATTGTATACTAAACGTAGAATATTAACAATTTTAAATAAATGTGATTCCTTCAACATTTCCTAGATTATCCCGTCCTAAAGCCTCGACTAACGAGCCCAATTCACCGCCTGCCGTCGTGCCACAAGAAAATTTTTTCGAGATTTCGTCGAAACCGAAAAATCGAGAAGTGAAAAATTACCTGTTCGATTTTGATTCTGATTTAAAAAACGGTATTATGTCTGAAGTCACCGAAAAGCCTCGTGCCGCTACCGCTGCCAGTAACAAGCGTTTCATTAAGCGTCCAGATGACTCTTCTATGAAAGAAGAAGTAGGTAAATTGAGAAATGAAATCTCCAAACTTGATTTATCTATCAATACTTTAGTCGCCAACTCTAAAAAAATCACCATTGATGCTAGTTCCAAAGCCAGAAAGGAAGAATTACAAAAGGAATTAAAGGATTTGTCTGCCCAACAATCTAAGCTCAAAACTACTAGACAAAGAATCTTGGACCAAATCAAATCTCATGATGATTCTATTAAGAAAAGAGCCAATGAAATTCAACAACAAACTAATAAAAATAGTTTCAAGAGCATTAAAGACATTGATGCCAGAATTGATGCTTTGGACAGATTAGTCGACAGCGGTGAATTGAAATTAGCTGAAGAAAGAAAGACTGTCAAAGAAATGTCTGCTTTAAGAAAGTTGAAGAAGGATTTTGGATCTATTGAAAAGGAACAAAAAGCCATTGATGACCACAAGGCTAAGATTGTCGACTTGAAGAAGGAATTGAATCAATACCAAAACAAGGAAGTTCAAGCTAAATACGAAACCACTCGTAAGGAATTAGACGAAATTAACAACGCCAACAAATCTACTTACGATAAGAAGGGCGACATTTTTGCTCAACTTGATAAGTTGAGAAAAGAAAGAAATTCTAAGTACGATGCCATTAAGAAATTGAAGGCTGATTTCGACGAACAATACCAAAAGTTCAAGACTTCTTTGGCTGAAGAAAGAAAGAGAAGAGAAGTTGAAGAAAAAGCTCAACAAGAAGAAGAAAAGAAGGCAAAGGCCAAGGAACAAGCTAAAAAGCAATTGGAAGAAGCTTCCAGACCGGCCTTTGAAGATGAAATCAATTCTATTCACAGTTTGTTGAAATACTTCGACCCCGAATACGTCATCCCAAAGAAGAGTACTTTCGACAACACTGGTTTCGTCACCAACAACGGTTCCGGTAGAACCATTGAAATGCCAAGTGATGTCACCATTATCAAGAAAGAACAAGAATCTTACTTTGCTGGCTCTGGTTCTAAGAAGAACAAGAAGGGTAAATCTTCCAAGGCTAAGAACTTCACTGTTCCTCCAGAAACCATTGTTGCATTGAGTGATTTGTCCGTCCCATTGCCAACCAAGCAAGAAGATGTTCCAGGTACCGTCACCATTTTGAAGGAAACATTGGTCGCTTTAGAATCCAAACAAGATGAACAAACCAAGGCTAATATCGAAAGCGCCAAAGCTAAGATCGCTGAATTTGAAAAGAAAGCTGAGGCTGAAGGAAGCGAACCAGAGGCCAAGGAAGAAGAAAATTAATTTAATCCGCCAACACGAATTCTTCTGAAAATTTAAATTACCTATATATAGTTTATAATTCGTTAGTATGTACTAGATAAAAAGTTAATATTCGCGATGAGATAATTTTTCACTTCGAAAGATGGCTAAGAGAAAGACCGAAAAGGAAGAAAAGCCGGTGAAAAAACCTCATAAATCACAACCAAAAGTACAATATTCTATCTGTGTGCCTTCTTCTATTATCTCATCAACGAATGCGAGGAATCTTCAACAAATTACAAACATTGCGTACCAAATAGCGAAGGCTGCAACTATATACGATGTTCCAGAGATCATAATATTGGACATCCCCAGCATTGGGGAAAGACATGAAATAGTAGAGAAACAATCTACAAAAGTTGTCAAACTCGACAGAAAGATAAAGTTTAACGAATCCCTCGACGAACCTGTCTCTGAATCAATCCCTATTGAATCTTCAGGTAATGAAAATAACCATGAACTATTTGAATCATTATTACAATTCTTCATCACTCCTCCGTACCTCGTCAAAGCCATGTTCAAGGACAATAAATACATAAGCAAGTTCAAGTACGCCCAAACACTTCCAAAACTTTCTACGTTACCGTTCATGAACAATAACGATGTTATAAATGATTTCAAAGAGGGTTTGAGTATCCCAAAGAAATCTCCAGGAAAGAAACAAAAGAACAAGTTGAAAGTTACCAAATACATCAACATTGGAGAAGCTACTCCTTTTGAATTGACACAAGAAGTTCCTGTCAACGCAAGAGTAACGGTTGATTTGAAGAATAAGAAGATAGTATCTCCTTTACAAGCTTACGGGGTGATTGGCTACAAATCCTCGTTCGGATACTATACTAGAAAAGTGACGCAATTTAATGAAATTTTCACCAAAAGTGCTTACCCTAATGGGTACACCTCGTCTGTATATGTAAATTGTGATAATCATTTTTCAAATAAAACACCAGAAACTAATCAAATTCAGCACAGAGAAGGAAATTCAAACGTTTTGATTGTTTTTGGGAACCCTAAAGACTTAAATTTTGCATTTGACCAAGATAAATCCATTTCTCTCGATAGCTTTACTGATATTTTTGATCAGAAACTTCATATTCCACATAATATAAGGATAGAGGATGCTGTGCTTATTGCCTTAACCAAGCTAGCTATATGATACTACATATACTCATTAATACATAAAATTGTGTACATAAGTAATTATCTTTATCCTAGTATTATCCCCGTCCCATGTAGAGGCCCCTCTACAACTATGCTGCGATCTTGCCACTACCACCACGACCGCCTAGAACAGCAATCTCCCCGCGGTAGCTTCGTTCCTTTGTGGTTTTTCGGATCTCTCCTCCCTTCGCACTTACTCTGCTATTAATAGTAAATCTAGACTTTCTAAATTTGGCAAAACCCTCACAAAGAATGTTTACAAAAAAAAATTTTCAATTACTACAACACTCACACATTCGTTCGAAATGCAAATCAAGTTCTTAACTACTTTGACCGCTGTTGTTGCTTCTGCCAACGCCTTAGGTGATGTATGTATATCTTAACATTCCTATCATCTTATTTTTCTGGGAAAAATCTACCCATTTTTTGTCATTTCACCCAGATTACCGTTTCGTCCCCCTGATTCAATACTAACTTTTCCAGCTCGCCTTCAACTATGGTGTTAAAGACAACGAAGGTAACTGTAAATCTGCCGAAGAGTACGAGGCCGACTTAGAAATCTTGTCCTCTTACGCCAAAATCGTCAAGACCTACGCCGTCTCCGACTGTAACACTTTACAAACTTTGGGTCCAGTCGCTGACAAGAATGGTTTCCAAATCATGGCCGGTATCTGGCCAACTGACGACTCTCACTTTCAAGATGAAAAGAATGCTTTGAAACAGTACTTGCCATGGATTTCCAAGGATACTATCAAGGTCTTTACCGTTGGTTCCGAAGCTTTGTACAGAGACGATTTGTCTGCCCAAAAGTTAGCCGACAAAATTGAAGACATCAAGAGCTTCTTGAAGGGTATCAAGGATAAGGATGGTAAGTCTTATGGTGATGTTCCAGTTGGTTTTATTGATTCCTGGAACGTCTTGGTTGACGGTGTTGCTCAACCAGCTATCAAGGCTGCTGACTTCACTTACGCCAATGCCTTTTCTTACTGGCAAGGTCAAACCAACGATAATGCCTCCTATTCCTTCTTTGATGACATCATGCAAGCTTTGCAAGTCATTCAAACCACCAAGGGTTCTACCGATATTGATTTCTGGGTTGGTGAAACTGGTTGGCCAACTGACGGTACTGCTTTCGAGAGTGCCAAACCAAGTGTCGACAATGCAAAGAACTACTTCCAACAAGCTGTTTGTGCCCTTAGAGCTTGGGGTGTCAATGTCGGTATGTTTGAAGCATTTGATGAAGCATGGAAGCCAAACACTTCAGGTACTTCTGACGTTGAAAAGCACTGGGGTGTTTTCGACGCTAACAACAAATTAAAGTACTCTTTGGATTGTAAATTCTAAGCAGTCACACTTTATAGGGGATCCTAGGATTTTTGTCGGTTTATACAGGTTTTATATACCCAATTTATACTTTCTTCGTTTTGATGAATGAGCGCATTTGTAGTTTTGTTTTATCTGGCATGCGTTAAAATCAATTTATGCATTTATTATATGATACATTGGTATTAGTTGATTATATTGAACACTCATGGAGTTAATAACTTGTGACTTTTCCAATTTTCCCTTATGATAGCCTCAGTGATGCCATCAAGAATGCAAAATATATAATATTCACCATCCTCTGTTCTGCTAGTTGATGCAGGTGGCTGCGAATTGGAAGAGGTTTAGATGCGAGAGGAATAACTGCAAGGCTTATGTAGATTGCTGTGATTTAATATTAAATAAACACTATCAACCTGTTGTTCAAAAAAGACTCATTATGCTTTTCCGGGTTTTAATACTCTTCATTACGTTGTCTAGTTCTCGAGGCATTGGCTTAGAAGGCACTTGGATGAGTAAGTCTGGTACCGTCATTACAGGACCCGATTTCTATGATCCAGTAGATGAGCTTATTTATGAACCAAGTCTCCCAGGGGTATGCTATTCGTTCGACAAACATGGGAATTGGGAACAAGCCATCTATCAAGTCTCCTCGAACCCCGTTGAACCGGAGAGACCAACTGGTACTATCTTATGGCAACATGGAAAGTACAAAAATAATGATGACGGTTCAATGGATTTAGTACCTTATGAATCAGACGGTAGAAAACTATTCAGCGACCCCAGTAGGATGAAAGAGTCCATTTATATGAGATACAATGAAAAAGAGAAAATCGATCATTACGTTATTGAATATGATGACTACAACAGAAAATATAAACTACAGCTTTATGCATTTGATGGTTCAAAAAAACAACCATTATGGTTAGAATATAATCCACCAGTTATGCTTCCAACTGAAGTACTCAACCCTACTACCAAGAAACAAAAAAACTCTTTAGCCCACATGAACGTGAAACTAAAAAGATCATTGGAAAATAGGTCAAAGACTAATTTGAAGAGACATTGTAGTTCGGATTGCGTAGTATTTCATGCTTTGACATTGGGGTTAATATTTCTAGCTCTGTTGACTTTATTTTATCTCACAACACTTATGTTGAATGCCCGGAGGAAGAACGTCGATAGAATGTAGCTCATAGCTCGTATTTATATATTATTTCTCAAACAGTGAATTTTGCAACCTAAATATTCAAATGAATACTGATTCAGTTTAGGAAAAACACTTCCTTAAATCTCAAAAAAATCATATTTTAAAAAACATAACAATAGCTACTATTTCCTCCACTATAAACATAAGAGTTCAAGGGAAAAGCACCGTACTTTCTCAGTTGGTAAATGATTGCAAAAATGAAAGCCCGCTTTTCAGGCGCGTGGTTTTACATTTCTCTATCGCGTCTCAGTTGCAAGATGGAGGAACCAATGGAACTCAATATGATGGAGTCCTCCTTGTTCAAGGATGTTGAGACATCTGTACAAGATACTAAAGATGATATAGATATGGGTACATCTTTGCTCTTTGAGTCTTCCAGTACCAAAACTCATGATATGGGTCAACAAATCCTACTTGAAGATCTAGATAATATAGGTAAGAAATTCAAAGAAGTGAAGTTCTATGATGGCTCGAGTATACACCTAAAACCGAGAACAAAGAAAACCACAATAGCAGAGGAAACTCCTAACGAAGAATTATCAATTATAGATATGGACTCCCTTTTCAGAAAAGCTAAACAGAGACAACTTTTTAAGGAAAGTAAGAAATTATCCGAAAAGACTAGGGTTCCGATTCATAAAGAAACCACTGTTTGGACTGAGAAGTATAGACCCAAAAGATTTGTTCAGCTTTGCTCGGCAGGGAACGATAGGCAATATAGAATGGTATCACACTGGTTAAAAAAGTGGTCTAGTGTTGTGTTCGACGAAGATTTTGATTCAGAAGATGAATCTCTTGACACGTTGGGCAGACCTTTGAAAAAATTTCTATTGATCAGTGGTTCTTCAGGTATAGGTAAGACAGCTGCGGCTCATATAATAGCTAAACAATTGGGCTATAAAGTTGAAGAACTAAATGCTGCTAACAGTATGAATAGTATTTCTAATAGTAACACTACAGGCAATAATCAAAATAATGTTGTGAATTCTTTAAGGTTGAAAATTCAAAATGCATTAACTTCGAACACAATTCAAACTGAAGGGAACAAACTTGCAAAGATTAGTAAACCAACCTGCTTAATCATTGATGAAATTGATACCGCAGGTAACTCTAGTGATATTATTAGAGTCTTGAATGAAATATACTCTTCCGATAATAGAGCTATGGGAAGGTCATATAACAATGACGATGATAAGAAGCCGAATAAAGGCAAGACTAAGGATAAGTTATTGAATAGGCCTATTATATGTATTGCCAATGATGCATTCACTACTACTTCGAGAACATGGGGTGGATACAATATGGATAAATTGAGAAGCATGTCCGAATTGGTTACTTTTAGGAAACCCGCTTTTTTCAAATCTGCCAATGGCTCCAAAGTCGGCGGAAGGGCTCTTTCTTCCGTCAAAGAATACATCAAATGGATTAATGATAGAGAAAAACTAGGATTAGGATTTCAGGAGATTGGTGAAATTGTAGAAGTTTGTGAAGGGGATATCAGAGCTTGTATAAATCATTTACAGTTTAATGGAAGAAAGATCGATCCATCGTTGTTGGATGGCCACCTGAGCAAGCACAACAAGGATGCTCAATTATCATGGTTCAGATTAGCTGAAATGCTTTTCAAGAGAGATCCACAGTTGAGTAAGGAGGAGGACTTTCAGAATTTAATGGAAGCGATATTGAATGGTTCAGGAAGATCCGTTTCAACTTCGAACAGTACACTTGATAGAGTCGTAAAGGCTTGTTTCAATAAGTACTTGGATTCCGTTCACTACCAAGATGACTCTTTGAAAAAGCCTTGTGAAGTCAGTGATTGGTTAGATTTTTATGACAAAATTGGTAACTCCAATGATGGTACCAACTATGGCAGCATTGTAGGATTGAAGTTTTGGGCATTATTCAGTGAGACAAATCCAGACAGAGTAGTCAAAAGCATAATCCCAGATATCAAGACCATTGAATACGAGTCTTATGAAGCCAGAAAAGTGAATCAATCGGTAATAAAGCGGTTCATTTCCAGTCTACCGTGTTCACTTAACTTGTGTTTAGGTGGTGGGTTTGAAAACAATGTTTCTTTTGGATTGTTTATCTTGCCTATGGTACACCGCTTGATTTCTCCCGAGCTATCATCCAGTGGATCAACCATGTCCATTTCCTTGAAACAGAAGCTGTCGTTACACGAGTTTGACCAAAGGGCTCTTGAGAAATCCACTCAGATTATCAAGGATTTCTCCATAAGGTTGGAAACCTTAAAGGATACCATAACAAACCAGATGACTCTAGAGTTCAATCCCGGATTTGATAACCTAGTCTTGTATAATACTGAATTTGCTCCAATACCGTTCGGAAGCGCCATGAAACAGATCCAGTCCAAGAGGAAATGGTTATTTCCATTAATTCAAGCTGAATTAAACAGATCCCTTATACCCAAGCATACAACCAAGCGAAGAGTCATTGAAAAGTCCGATGATCCTCTGCTTCAAGTTTTCAAGAGACACAAAGGTGTCAGTAGTGTCGATTTCTTCAAGAGGCAGTACGATGGTATATCTACACAAATTCAATTAACTAAAGACACAACCAACGCCGAGACCACAAGAATTTGGGTAAAATACAACGAAGGGTTTTCCAACGCTGTTAGAAAGACAATTGGCTGGAACGACTTATGGCTTCCGTGATATTTTCTTGACTCATAATACGTAGCATAATAAATTAATTACTGTAATTGTACTCTCAATTTATTTTGCAGCTATTAAAGCTCGCACAAGATAAAAAACTCCATAAGCGATAATCAATACATGTTATAGATGAACAATTACTTGAGCAATTTGCTTCCTAAACTTCCTTTAATTGGAAATGACGAATCAACGAGTGACTACTTGAAGACAGTTCAAGGTAAAACGCCCAAATTGAAATATATAACCATATTTAATCCAGACTATGTGATCCGCAAAGGTGAGCTGAACGAGGACTTGATAGAGCAGATATTCTGTTTTATCTCAGAGGATAATCTCAATGATGATTTTGAACTTAATAAGGTCGAGCAAATTCGTACAGTTGGTCTCATTCAAGCGACAGAAGGCCTAGCGAATGAGTTTGAGAAAGAGAATTCTTCATACGAACCTAAAATTATAAACGTTAGCAAGTCTACGATAATAGTGGGGAAGATAGAGGGATCGTTTCGGATAGCGTGTTCTATTTCAATGCCAGAAAACTCAATAAAGCAGGCTGCAATAAATCAACAAATGATTGAATTGATGAATATGTCATACAAGTTTTTCAAATTACTCAATACCAGTTTTACTAATATCACCACGCAGTATAACGTAGATATACTCAAAAATTTGATGAAGGAACACTGGTCTAGTTTTTTCAAAAGTTATAATTCAGAGAACCATAAGTTTCCACCCACTGTTAAATGGCCCAACAGCTTGAATTACAGAGGATTTCTTGGGGTGTTTGATAATATAAATAGATCGCAGCCCCAAAAGTTGTACAAAAAATCTAGCATAGACCTCACTTACAACACCACATATGAGATCGAACAACTTTTACAGAACCAACAGTCACCCCGGATACCTGCTCCTAAAGGTGTAATAATTAGTTACTTTGATAAAACAATACCTAAAAAATATGGTCTCGTTTCATCCATTCCCTTATTTGACAAAGATATAAATAGTACACTGATTCTGAATGATTCATTGGTTGATGTTTATAATCTTCTTGAGTACTATGACTATCACGAGAAGCTCAACACGCCTGATATGACGAAGTTGAGTAACGATGACTTGTTTTCCTCTCCTTTGAGTATGAAGGCTAACTTCAATGTTGAATTAGAGGGGGAAGAGGAACAAGACCTTGAAGATGAAATTCAAAACAGTTTTCTCAAGAATGGTGCATCATTGGCCAGGGACATTCTCAACCCGATCAACTTGACAAACAATTTGGTGATTCTGCCTTTAAATACCACAGTTAATACCATGATGAATTTGAGAATTAGTTCAGAGCCTAGCTCTTGGTTGAAAATTCCTTCGTACTTGAAATTCCAGAATTCGGAAGACAACGAGCTCCTCAATAATCTGGATTTGGAACAAGATGAAAATACAGACCCTGGTAAATATATTGTTGGATTAGTAGAAAGAAACAAAAGGGAACTGATTGAAAGAAAGCTTGTTTATTTAGATGTTAAATTCATGAATGAAGAGGGTAAAATCAAAGAGGAGGAAAGGGAGTTTTCTTTAATAATATTTTCCAAGAATGGTTTACATATGTCCTTCATTTACGAATCCTCATTAAGTGAATTGGATAATTTCCAGTTCTATCAAGATTTGAAAATCAATGTGATAGTTCCCACTTTTGAGGAAGTCACGGGATGTCTTGATTCAGGTAATCAAGTTTTAGAGTCTAGTGTGAGTTCACTTCCTAGAAGTTTGAATGGGACTGTTAGTACCGAACCTCTAGACAATGATTTCTTTTTTGTCATCTACGACTATCAAAATAATAATGTCAAATCATCTTTACCATTTTTACCATTGCCTATCAACCCCGAAGAAGTAAACAATGCTGCAAGAATAAATTTGAATTTAAGAAGTGCCATGTTCTATCTTCATGATCAATTACTCGATCTTTTTTTCTTACAGAGAACCCAATTCTTCAAGAAGAATGACCATGATGAATTCTTTCATAAGTTCAGCGCAAATAAAACAAACGACTGGATGTTTTACTATATCCGACGCGATAGCAAATATATTATTGTCATAAAAAATATCAATCACAATAGCTCAGCTAAGAAAAAGAAATGCATTTCACAAGCTAAGTCGAACCACTCAATGATATCCGAGAACTATATGAAGCTAGACTTCCTCGAGAATTTGGGCGATGACGTTAAACTTTGGTTCGAGAATTTGATAGTTAATGGATCTACGTAGATTTATAGTTATCACAATAATTAATAAAGGATGGTACATCCCCAACAATAGCACCAGGTAAACTTATCTTTGTAAGCCAATCTGGCACGTAACCGTTGGGTGCCGAGGAAGTGCACATTGTCCATGTAAATTTATCCTCCTTTTTTTCGATCAAGTCAATCGAAGTATATTTAGCAAGAACAAAACCCAGATCAAATCCCAAAATTTTTGGATCTAAGGGCAAGGATACGACGATTGAATAGAGACCTTTCCTTACTATGTAAACAAGGTTATGGAAAGTCCTTTTATTGAGAGGAAATGGAAGTTTGTAGAAGGTTTTAATTAGATAGCAATTGGAGTTGAATGGTTTGATTTTGAAATCGTACAAATCGTGAATATAGTTTTTTTCATGTGTTGTATGATTATTAACCAAGTCGATTGGAAGTTTCCCAATAAAAAGCTCATCGAACTGTTTCAAGTAATTCTCTTTCTGCCTTCTATCAAAAGATGTTTGTCTTGCAACCCAAAACTGTGAGTTTAAGGTGGTTGAAAATGTGTGAGTATTGAGGCCATTCTGGGGGTAAAGTTTACCTTCTTTCCAGTCAGAGACCGATTGGGCTACTCTGAGGGAATCTAGTTCAAGTTTCTCGAAATCAATGGAGTCAATATCAATTATATTGCTGGTACTTATCATACTTAAGATATCTAAAATCTAATCACGGGGTAAATTAACTATGAGAAAATATGGATTTGAGCACACACAACTGCAAAATTATTTAGAAATGTGTCAATTTTACTAGTATATACACAATTCCTAACCCTGAGATACTCGATCAATCAACGGAATACCTTACACTCCGTTTAGGGTTTCTTTTGCAAGCTTGCTGTTGAAACTTGCCATAACCAAAAGTGTAAATTCCACTTGATAAGAAAAAAGTGTCCTTGATTTTTAATAGGTACACTCTTGGAAATCAAAAAACATTGAAATAAAGTTTCATAAAAGACGTGATTTAGTCAATACGAATTCTTTTGGTTAAAAAAGTTGTAAACGCTAACTTGTACACGCAACATAGAATATCATTGCACCCAATGATCAATAACGGGAACAAATGGCTAAGTGGATTATCACGACGCGGTTCGATCCCGAAGAGGTCTTCCATTTGGAAGTACAACAACGGTTGTATAGTGTAGTGGTTATCACTGTCGGTTTTGATCCGACCAACCCCGGTTCGAATCCGGGTACGACCTTTCTTTTTTCATTTTTGAGTCTATACAACTATCACAGGATTGAAGTAGCCAAGTGTAGGACTATTATGGAAGATTTCCCTTTTTTCACTAAGCGGACCTTCCAGAATTTCAAATTATTTATAAGTAGCTCTTTTTCCTTCTAGCGATTCTGCCCAGACAACCAACTCGAAAATGAACTTGTTCCCTACGAAGTCAAACAGTTCATGAGTCTTTGCTTTTTTGACACTTTAAACTACTCTACTTTATAATCTAATACTATATTGTTTTTGTTGACACCAGAGATAAAAGTTAAAAAATTGGGGCCCACCACTTTTCTCTAAGATCGCTTCCGTATCATACTCTATAATACAGAAACATCAATGATGAAGTACAAAGAGGCTTCCAATATACTAATGCCTTACCTATTGAATTAATCATTACCTGATCTGGTATGCTGAGGCTCCAAAAAAATTAAAAATAAACGGTGCACACACATATTCAAACATTTTTTTTGTTTACATATTAATCTAGTTTGTCTCGTCAACATAAATCAGAAGTGGTTTAAGTCTTTTTTTTGTGAAACACTGGAATTCGATAACAAACTTATTAAATCAAAATGGAGGATAGCCCGAGCAAAAAGCCCACCTCTTCCAGAGTTATTGATACTTTGCATAAAGAGATCGATTCCTTGAAGGATGAAGTTGAGACGCTTCGATTATCAAATACCAATTATAAAAAGAAGTGTGAAATTGTAACGCAGAAGAACGAGCTGTTTGTTGATCAACTAGCTAACGCCAAACATGAAAATGATATGATAAATGCCTTACTTAAAAGGAAAGAAAGGAGAATACTTGATTTGGAGACTGAGTACAATAACTTGATATCATCCAATGAAAACTTGAAAATGACGAACAAAAACATAAAAATTAGATACGATAGTTTACAAGAACTGAGTGCATCCTCAACTGCTGAATGTGAAAGGTTGAAAATCGCATACGATGCTATGACCGCCAGTCAAATGGAATATAAAAAACATTATGAATCTGAATTATCGAAATTAAATGAAGAATTCCAACAGTTCAAACAGCGCTATGTGTCTAAGTATGAAGATTTGTTATCTAAGTTTACTAGTAATGATAAAGATGTGGATACGTTGTTGGATGGTTTAGGTAATAAAAGAAAGACTTTGGACAACTTATACTTTAACAAGAATAAGTTAATATTGGATTTATTATCTAAATTGGCAACTGTTTCCAAAACATTGGGCCAGGATTCTAAAGCTATTTTACAAGATAATTTGGATAATTTGATACTTTTGAAAGAAAAACATCCAGATCTAGAGGTGAAGATTAACGAAATGAATAAACAAGAATATGAAAAATCAAATGATATACAAATAGGCCAACAAGGTGACTCATCTTTCAAGGAACTAAACTTGGACGATTTGATTTTAGAATCTTCTGAAGTATTGAATTCGTCTTTTGACGAAGAAGCAACTCTTATCGAAGAACCAAAAATTTCTAGACAGAATACCACCAAAAAGAATAATGTAAATAACAAGAAAAAGAGATATTCAAAGTATGAAGAAAACAAACTTGAACGTACTAGAACTCCGACTCCTCCATCTCATAATCACAACTCAGAGAAGAATAAACACAAGAACAAGAGAAGGTCGATGTACGGTAACAACAATAATGGTACTAACAACAATAGTAACCACGGTAACACCAATGGCTTGAAAAAGGATATATCAGTGAATACATAAGCCAGACGTCTCATCCTTCTACGATTCATACATTCCTTAATATAATGCTAAATAATACATAAGTATAATAAATGCCCCGCCTTAACAGGTTAATTCCAAGACCACTATTTTTCCATTGTTATACCCTGCTAGAACCAAGTTCTTGTGGTCCTTTTTCCTGGTCACAAGCAGTTTATATTTTGAGGTCTTGAAAGCTTGGGGTTTTCTATAGCGTATGATTCTCAACGCTGATAGCTTGAGACTTGTTTCTATGATTTGAACATGCAGATGCTGATTAGTGGTTAGCGTATCGAGTCTTGGTAAGTCGATCGAGTGTTTTTCTAACAACTTGAAGGATTTATCAAATACTTTTATGATCCCATTCCAGAATCCCACAAGAATTTGGTCATTGATGCATTGAATAGACTGGATTCCATTGTACTTAACATTAATAATTTCAGGCTCTTGTTTTGTTGAGATATGATGTACACTGAGCCTTTTATCAGTTGATCCTACAAGAAGATCATTATCAACAAATTCCATAGACAATATAGGATTAGGGACGTGAAATTCACTGTAGTATATTAAAGAAACGGTTGGATCCTTGTTGATAATCGACCTCAGATGTGTATGTAGATTCTTAATTTCAAAGTCATTATTCCTTGGAAACTCAAGTTGGAGTTGAAGCAAATGTCCAGACTCAAACCCGATGAAGAATGAGTTTGCGTCTTTGAACTTGATTCTCATCAATATTCCGAAGCCATCTCTTTTGCCAGGGTTAACTTCCTCAATATAACCGGAGTACTTTTTGTAAGCATCAAGGGGACTAAAATCATGTATAAGCCTAGTGATTCCAAAATCGAGATAATTGATCTGATATATGTCGAAATTCTCAGAATTCACAGTTGAAGGGGTGATTAATAAGTTTTGGTAATAATCAATGTTACAGAAATTCAATGCGTTGACTGGAATGGAATCATGTTGAGGAAGAGGAAATTTTTTTACCAACTCCGAAGTATCGTCACTTAGATATGTCAATTCATTGTATGCCAGATCAGGGACTTTTTTAGAAAGCACAGTCGTATCAGCAAGTGCCCATATCTTGATCTCACTGTCCCTGGAGTGGGTCAATAGGTGATTCTCATCTAGTACTATAGTTGTGAGAATATTTTTGTCATGTCCTTTCCAGCAGGCCAATGGCTTTCGTAGGGCCAAGTCCCATATGATAATCCATCCATGATCATCAGTTGTGACAATATTGGTCCCAAAAGGTTGTATGGTGCTCAAGGGATTTAGGTGTCCTCGTAAAGTACATAACTGATTCATTATGACAGAGACATCCAAGTGCGAAATATCTGGAGTGGTGGTTACGTTTTGCAGTGATAGCATCAATGTTCTACTTTCTTGTCATTTATGGAATCCGGATACTCAGAAATGGTGTTTAATATGATATTAGTGTATTTTGTTGATTTTTTACTATTATTCATACCCAGCATAGGTGTCTTCGAATTAAATGAATGGTTGCAAATTTTGCGCTTGTCATTTCGTATTTTTTCTAAACAACTGGGGGATTTGATATAGGGACGCTAGAATAATCAGAGAACAATGACCTTCGAGTACACAAGAGATTCATGTAAAATTGTAGTTTAAAAAGGTTCATTGGAAAAATAAAGATTGTCAAGCAGTTGTTACGTGCTGTTAAATTATTTGTGCCTATGAGATTCGTCTAATCTTCACAAGGATTACTAAAAATGCAAATAGAAACGAAGCGTTGCAAAATCATGATTCATGCTTGAGCAAGACTCCTCTACCCTTATTTAGTTAGGGAAGAGGGTACTTGGCGGTGAATGTCTACAAAATGCACTTGAAAGAAACATTCCACGAACTTCGTTTCATTACTGAAATATGGCTCTATATTTTTTAAGCACCAGTTAGTCAGCTGAGGGTACAATCATTACACCAGCAGTAGTAATCAATCAGCAGCTTCATGAAAATTTGCAGCCAATTACACGCTGTTTTGTGCATCCAATTATTTTCGCTGGCGGAAGTTAAAGAGCATCAACTTCAAAGTTACGTGCTTAATACAATATCGGTATCTGCAAAAGCTCCCGTCTCATGTGCTAAGAAAAATAGTTATTGGTTATAGTTACTGCAACTTAAATGTCAGCCACGGCTATTGCAACTTGAAAATCTAAATAAGGTACGGGCTCCAATCCCCGTTATAGACCGTAAATATCTCGTACCCGGTAGTGCGGATTGCAACCAAAAAACCTTTCCCCCTTCGATAAATTTTTATACTTTGAATCTGCCGTTTGACTTCAAAGCGAAAAGCGGCATAATCTGATCAATCAACAAATTGAGAGGCGGACTTCATATTAACTCCAATTTGACCGATCGGTAGGAGGAAAATGCTACTTTTCTGTAAAACTCATTTGAAACATACCCTTGAAGATGTGCCAGTACCCAATTGGAGTGTGATTATTTCACTTAATTGTAAGTATTTGAAATGAGGATATAAAAAAAAAAACTGCGTATAAACGTCAAATTTTGAGCACCGTAACTGGGCTTGGATTTTATTGGCTGAACTCAAAAAGAACCGGAACTGTGTAGAATGCTAAATTTTATTTCAATAAAGTGCCTTAATCAAACGAAAGGTGATTTAATAGAACAAGTATTGAAACAGAGATGCTGTTATATTATAGTACCATAGTACACACAGTCACTTAAGCTCAGCTCTAGAGTTTCTTGGGAGTCAGGCCGCTTCTTGGACCTTGAGTTAAGTAAAATCATATACGAGAATTTAAGAGAAAAAGAAAAAGTGAAAAAGGTTATGCACCCGGCCCACTGATTCTATCAGATAAAAAAATTTTTTAGTCGTTGCACCACCCAATTGGATGGATTTATTGTTGGAATTCAAGGAGGATGTAATTTAATATAAAAGAAGACAAAATTCCATAGTTTCAAATTTCTTTACCCTTATTTTCCTAGTAATCCCTTATAATATTTTATTAAATTTATTATAATATTCTCCTCCCTTTGAGATATATTATAGAAATTCTATTAAATAATGGTTAACGTATTCAACGTTCAAATTTTCTTCATCGTGTTTCGTGAAGCTTTAGAAGCCGTTGTCGTTGTTTCGGTTTTATTGGCTTTCTTGAAACAAGGTTTAGGCGGTTCCCAAGATGATCCTGTCACCTACAAGAAGTTAAAGAGACAGGTGTGGGCGGGGGCGATTATAGGTGTATTTGTCTGTTTGGTAATTGGTGCTGGTTTCATTGGTGCTTTCTACTCTTTAGGTAAAGATATTTGGTCATCCTCCGAAGACTTATGGGAAGGTATTTTCTGTATTATTGCAACGGTTATTATCTCCTTGATGGGTGTTGCTATGTTAAGAATTAACAAGATGAAGGAAAAGTGGAGAGTTAAGATTGCTCAAGCTATTATGCACAAACCTGCTGGAACTACTAAATGGAGCATTGGTCACTACTCTAAGAAGTATGCCATGTTCATCTTACCTTTTATTACTTGTTTAAGAGAGGGTTTGGAAGCCGTAGTTTTCGTCGGTGGTGTTGGTTTGACTAGTCCTGCTTCTTCTTTCCCAATTCCCGTCATTACTGGTTTAATCGCTGGTATTGCTGTAGGTGTTGCATTGTACTACTTTGGTTCAACTGTTTCTTTACAGATTTTCTTGATCTTTTCCACCTGTGTTTTATACTTAATCTCCGCTGGTTTGTTTTCGAGAGGTATTTGGTACTTTGAAACTTACGTTTATAACAAGGCCACTGGTGGTGATGCTTCTGAAAATGGTTCTGGACCAGGTACTTACGATATTTCTAAGTCTGTTTGGCATGTCAACTGTTGTAATCCAGAAATTGATAATGGTTGGGATGTCTTTAACGCTTTATTGGGTTGGCAAAATTCTGCCACTTATGGATCTGTTATCTCTTATAACATCTATTGGTTGGCAATTATTATCACCCTCGGTTTAATGTTGTACCAAGAAAAGACTGGCCACTTACCATTCACCAAGAACTTGACTTTGAACAAATTGAACCCAATGTACCACATCAAGGGTAAGAAGAAACACGAATTGACTAAAGAACAACAAGATGATTTGTTTGAAAGAGTTAAAAACAAGAGATTAGATGAAGGTGATGCCTCTTCTCAAGATAAGACTGAAGCCGTTGAAGGTAAGGTCACTGAGAAGGTTGAATCTAACTAATCCTGTTTATACACACACACACACAAACTCAAATTCAAATCAATCATCTGACTAATATTTATAAGGGATTATAGGGAGGTATGGAGTCGAGCTGGGATATATGTTTTAATATAATAAAGGGCAAAATTTTACGTAGTAGTAGCCAAATCTTGTATTCATTCTCATCTACCTAAACAATCAAACTGACTAGCACTATCTTTCAAAGCTTTCAATAAGATGTTATCGAAATCTTTGTCACTAATCAATGTTGTAGATTGTTTCTCTTGAACAGCCTTCAATATGATATCCGCTATGTTGTAGCTGTATTCGTTCAATTTCATCGTCTTCGATGGTTCGAAAACTTCGATGAATAAGTTGATGTCTAAATTCACGTTTGTCAAGATAATTTCATAATCTTTAATGGTAGACTCGAGTTCTCTAAAACTATCCAAAAAAGTTTTCAAAAAGAAATTTTGCAATTCGTTAAGGATATTGATAAATATCTCTTGATTTGTAATTGGCTTAATAGTGTGGACCAACCTCACAAAATGGATCAAAATTTCATAAATAAAGTTATCTATCTTGATTTCCAAGTCTCGTTGTTTGTTGTTTCTCAACTTGTTAAAGAATTTGGTCAAAATTTCATCCAAGAAGGCCTTTTCTTTAGATAAGATATCGTCAAGAATAGTCAAGCCTGCTTTATCGATATCACTGAATAGCTTCAAATTTTGCTTTGATAAGTCTTTGTCGAACTTGATGTCATAATTCTTGATCAAAGCAGGATATACAACTCTACATATTCTGTCAAAGTTATTCATGGTTAAAACTTTGAAAATGTCACCCACTTGAGGGTTAGAGTCATGATTCTGCAGTTCAAGATTGTATTTTTTCATGACGGAATCTACAAGAATACTCAAGCATCTCATAAATTGAATTTCAACACTGACAAGCATCTTTTTGTTTGGGTACTTCGTCACGATTTTTACATAGCCATTTTCTTCAGAATCTAGGTTGTTGATGAACAAAAGGCTTTTAATCTTTCTTAAAACAAATATACTGTAAAATTCAATGATGTTTACCAACTTAGTATTTCTTCCACTGGAATCATCATTATGACTCGAGCCATGAATGTTATTTACCAGGTTATCAAATTTGAACAATTTCTCATCCACTTCCCAGTTTTCTAAATCGTAGAACTGCGAGCAATCATTAACCCATACGGCACAAGTTGCTTCCAAAATCTTTTGATTAATAGAGTGTGAAATGTTTCTCAAATTTTTGATTATTGAATTAGTTTCTTCACTCTTACCTAAATTCCCTACTAATGTAACGTTTCTGCCAAAACTAGTTAAAATCACATTGATCTCATCACTGATCTTGCTGATGTAAAATATAGTTGAAAGGGAGTTGGTGTAGTATGGAAGAATGTTGGAGTAATTCTGTGGAGAGCTTTGAAGCTGATTGATTGTGTCTTGGTCGTTACTAAAGATCCTGAAGAGTTTTTCAGAAATCCGTGCAACCGAATCAGTAAATGACTTTCTTATTTGTTTTTTGGAGTCAACGTTTCTATTGTGTTGGACGTAGTAGTTATAATTGTTCACAAACTTACTAATATTCTTCAAATATATGTCTGACAAATAATGCACGAAATTTAAAAATATTAACCATGTCTCGTTGATTAATGATAAATCCAAGTTATCACTGCTATTGAAAATCTCTAGGATGAGCAGTTCTTTTTCTTCAAAATTGAGAGATTTCATTGTCGATGATGCTTTAAAGTACTCTTCAAGACTTCTATACTTATCAGCAATATATTTTACGTATGAGCCGTTTTCACGATGATCACTCAAGCTTTGAATGTAATCAACCAACTTCTTCTGCAGGCTGGCAAATCTATCCTCGAATTTGACAAACTGGTATTCTAGATCACGATTAGACTTATCCAACTGAGTTTTCAAGAAGGTATTGATAGGTGAATCCATATGTTTTAAATCTCCATTTAGTTGGTCGATCTTATCTACCAAGGACAAAAATTTGGTGTTATTTGTCCTGTTAAATCTTGGGTTTGTTATTTCATGATCAAAGGATAAGAGCTCGTTATAGGTAGACTTTCTATACTCTTCAATGATTCCATCTACATCACCAAAGATTTTAATGAGTAACGTGTTAACACTTTGATGATCTTGGAACAAAGTTTCCTTGTGATTATCATCTATCTCTAGTGATGCGGCCTTCTTGTCAATGTATTCCATTCTTTGGTTTTCATCTTCAATCAACTTCTGCTTCAACTTGGTATATTTTTGTAAGTCTTCAACTATATCATCATGATTTGAAGATCTTACATTTTCGATTAATTTCGAGGGTAAGTCAAATAAGAACCTATTTTTATTGATAAAATCGATCAACTTGGATATCTTCGTTTCTTTTGATTTGTTATCCTTGATTGGTCTGATCATTGTGGATGTTGAAAGAGTAAGGTTTTTGATAGAATCTTCCAAATCATTGATTAAAAAATTGTTATCTCGTCCGTGGCCCTTTAATCTATTTTTATCCTTACTGGGATTATAGATCCTTATTTTATCCATTTCTTGTTGAGCTCTAGTTTTCAGTTGCTTGAAAAGGACCAAGTTCTTATCAATCGCATCTTTACAATTAACAAAGTTAGTATAATTATCATCGATGGTTCCCTTTAACTGATTCTGTTGACCTGCGATAGTGCTTTCCAAAAACTTCAAGTATCTTGTCAATTCTTCAATTGGGGTATCTCTATGAACTGTGGTCAAAAATCGTTGACTATTGAATTGTCTTGAGGAGATCAAATATTCATTCACGGTGGAATCATTTTTTGAAGATATGGTCTGGCTTTCAATCAACTCTTTGACCACGTTTGTTCCACGTCCTCTCAAAGGATCTTCGAGATCTTCATCAAAGTACTGATATTGTCGATCTGTTTCCACGTCACTTTTTACAAGCTTATTCAATAAAACAAACTGCTCTTCAACATCCAAATCGTCTAAATTATCCATATCAATTGGATCGCTTGGTTCTATACCAAGGTCTTCTAGTCGAGTAGGATTGAGAGTTTTCATGCCGTAGAACGACAAAAGGCTCTTTTCCCCATCGTCGTAGTTAATCATGGCTTGGTAGAGGGTGCTTGTATTGGTCGCGATTTGAAGTTGATCTTGAAATTTAAATTTTAGGTGTACGCTTTTTTTTCGGTCAGACTATATTAAATGCTATATACAACTAAGTCCATATGGTTACAGGATCATGCAAATCGTTTATAGGCCCTAGGTGACTATCTGGGTTATTCTCTCTTTGTGTTATGCAGTCTTGGATTAAAACATTGATTAATTCTGGGAATTTGTATGTTTTGTGATCTTTTACTACAGATTTTAACTTCTCAAACCCAAATTGGAAATCGGAGGCAAGCCAATGTGCGGACAGTTTGATTTGTTCATTAAACTGTTTCGCAATTAACTCCCAATCAACTTGCTCAAAAGATTGGTAATTCAAGGATTTGATTTTTTGAAAAAGCCAAAGTTTGGAACTTAAATCCATATATCCAATACGAGCAATTGAATCTTTCTTCAACATTTTGTTCCATTTATAACGACATTGAATTCTTGATCTGGTACCATCCATTGCCTCGGATACTAGCGTCCAATTGATAACCGAATATTTCAGCTTATTCAACATTTCACCAACTATTTCTTTTAATTTACTTTCTTCTTCGAGTGACCATTTACTCCTTACTCTATTATCACCACACTTGATATAATTTCTCCACCTATCCCTACAATCTTCAGGCATCCTTCCTAGAACAGAGCCAATTTCCTTCCAATTTCCTGGTTTTGATTCTCCTAATCTTCTTAATTGTTCATCTTCTTCTGATGTCCAAATTCCTCTTGCATCAAAAATATGATACTGTCTTCTGACGTGCTTATATACAGAAGCTCTCGATCTGTACGGGAGTACACTAGTCAATAATTCCCAAAAATTGTCCTTTTTTCGTTCGCTGCTCCAAATACGATTACATACATCTTTTCTATTCAACTTGTACAAGTAACCATATCCATGGATGAAATGTTCAACAGCTTTCTGTTCTTCTTCCGAAAATGGTCTAGCACCTTTTACAGGTGGTTGTGTTTCGAACCATTTCATTGCTATTTTTTGTGCTTCTTCGGATAATTGTGCTAAATTTTCAATATGCATGAAATTCTTCGATTTAAGAATATCATGCTCTGAATCAATGTTTTTGAAATCGAAATCTTTGCAGTGCTTCGAAGATGATCTCGATATCTCGCTTCCCTCCTTACCTATATTAGCTAGATGCTGCATTGAATCACCTCCTGAATTATTCTGTAAAGCTGCAATCACTTGTTGAGCTTGATGAGTTGGTAAGTTTGTAAGGTTATTATAGGTGGTCCCCAACTGTTTGGCCAATTCTCGAGTCTCCAAAATGGCTGCTCTAACTAATTGATCATGTTCTGAATTGGAGTCTAATACACTTAGTTCTGGGTCAATCTCAGTATGAGTCCATTGTTTTCTGGTTCCCTTTTTCTTACTTCTTTTCACAGGAGGGGAAACCTGATTCGATGTCGACCCTGTGTCGTAAAGATCAACGTGATTATTTTCGTTCATGCCTTCTTCTAAAAAACCGGTCCAATTTTGGAATTCCGACATGATCTCATCAGAATGTACTCGTTTCTTTCTTCTATCGTTGTCCAAATTCCCACCAACGTATTTCAACACAGCAGCTTCCACGGCATCATTTATCTGTTGATTTGTCTTTGTGTCCATGCCATCATCATTATTTATTTCATCTTGATGAGTTGGGGTTTCTTCGTAATCTGATTGTTCGAGTTGTTTTGACTTTGATTTCTGTTTTCTTTTAACACCTTTTGCCTTGGATCCAAGTTGTAGAAGTGCTTGGGCGCCTCCAATTTCTTGTTGATCATCCATCGTTAATTTTGCAGTCAATCTGAAGGTGTTACCCGCTAATGAGAATGGTAGGGTAAGTTTTTATTTTTTTTTTCACTGAGCATCTCAGAACGACGTTTACGCAGGAGTCGCGCCCGCAAGCAGTAATTTTGGGTCAAGTTGTTGCGGTGGAAAGAATAGTGGTTAAGTTCAAGTTAGTAGGCACCAACAGCGAAGTACACGGAGGATTAAGTTATTAAATAAGAATAACGCGGACTTTATATTTTTTGATTCCTATTAAGAAATAACAACTGTATTCTTACCACTTTTTTTATCAATTCTCGTCATCATCTAACAAGTCTTGCAAGCTGCAAAAAAAAAGGTAAACTATAAGAGGTTTACGAAGATATAGATTCTCTATATATAACGAACACATCTCCCCCAGATGCTTCAACGGAAACAATGAAAATTTCATCATTAGTTTCTATACTATCTGTCTTAAGTTTCAGTATTGGTGGTGCATCCTCCTGTCACAATCAAAGCGAACCTTTCTATTTAGTCGCCGTGCAATTACCAAATGATGATTTGGGTAATTCACAACTTGAGGCCAGATCTAACAGCTTGAACCCCACCTACGGACTTCAACCGTTGGTTTCTGACACTGACGGCAGAATCGTGGTTGACCCAACTATCGACGCCTCAAAATACTTCGTTTCCGGAGTGATCGACGGAGATTTTAGTTTGAAGTCCCGGAATACAAACCATAGCTTTTTGGCGACTGTTCCGAATCTTTCCTTTACGAATGATAAGGAAACTTCCATTGGTCATTTCACCATACATTTCAATGACCTTTTATACAACCTCGATAAGGAATGGTTTATTTGCGTACAAGAAGATGGCAAATCTGTCATAGTTCCAGCTGATTTGAAAAATGCAGCCGAGTGTTTGAGTTCTACACAAGTTGTGATTAGGGCTTACGGCTTCAATGTAGGAGGTGGAATTCCCGATTTTCCTTTACTACATTAGTTTCTTGGCTGCTTAATTTTTCGCAGCTATCTTCGGAGAAATATTTTAGTCAACTAATAAAAATATGGCTTGGGGTACTTGAAAACCCTGCCCCACTTTACATTTCTATGACGAAATACTGCATGTTCAAGATTTTTTTCCTCTCGAAATCTTTTGTTTCTACTTGATCGATCTGGTATTAACCTTTTGCAAGATCTTGCACACTCTTTTTTTGGTCAGGACTATTCTCATACTCTAATGTGTGTGACCACTATAATTTTCTCTATAATTGTAAATCGTATAGTCACCGCTGGGATCCAGCAACGTTGGTGTTCTCGGAAAAAATCTTCTAGAAACGTATGCAGGAGCTTACGTCAAATAGAGCGCCTTTATTCCGTGTTACAAAAACACAAAGCTTGAGATTTATCCCCCAGAAACCTGCAAGGAAGGATTGTCTTTGTCTTCTGGGGGAATGTGGAGATAGGTCCGGTGATTTATACCGATAATAGTACCACCCCTATGTTTAATTGGCTGTTATGCCAACAAACTGGTGTTCTTATGCGCCTGAGCCGGCTTTGAGATATACAAAAGAAATTATTTTTTTGAAGCAATAGAAGACTGCATACAAGTCTCTCTGTCTTAAACCTGTGTTAAAGTCTGATGGTTTGCTATTCTTAACTATAGTAAGTTTCAGCATATTGTATATCGTAACCGTAGTATATATAGGATCTTGTCCCCAAGTTTGCGATCCTGCTCTGCTTTCCTGAATTTTATAATTTTTAACTTACTTAATTATGTCTTCTAACCAGACTCTAAATAGTATCGATCAGGGTGGTAAAGAGAAATCCACTTGGGATCACGATGAAAATATCCAAGGAAGTTCATCAGGTATTGGACAAGACTTACATGGGTCAACGAGGCCGGGTATGACCAGAAGAAAAACCAAGAAAACCATCGGTGTTGCTCATCCTGATGGAAGAAGGGAACTACAAGAAGAAGAATGTTATGAGAAGCTTGGTTTCAGCTACCCATGGTTTAAAAAATGGTCAATTTTAACTGTAGTTTTTGTGGTTCAGTTATCCATGAACTATAACGCTAGTGTGTATGCATCATCTGTTGATCAAGTTATGGAAAAATATCACGTAGGTGAAGCGGCTGCTAGATGTGGTCAGATGATCTTTTTAGTTGCTTACGCCTTCGGGTGTGAATTATGGGCTCCTTGGTCTGAAGAATATGGTAGATGGCCAATCATGCAATTATCTTTATTATTTGTCAACATTTGGCAAATCCCTGCTGCCTTATCTCCAAATCTTGGAGGTTTACTAGTAGCCAGATTTTTGGGTGGTTTATCTTCTGCAGGTGGTTCAGTCACCTTAGGTATGTGTGCTGATATGTGGGACGCAAACGACCAAGGTTTTGCTGTGGCATATGTTGTGTTATCCTCTGTAGGAGGTTCTTCTATCGGTCCTATTTTCGGTGGTATTATTGCTGATAAGTTGAATTTATCATGGAATTTCTGGATTCAATTAATTTTTGGTGGTGTGACCCAAATCATTCATTTTTTCTTTGTTCCAGAAACCAGAGCAAGTGTTTTGATAGATAGAGAAGCCAAAAGAAGAAGAGAAGCCGGCGAAGATGAAAATATCTATGGACCTGGTGACTTCAAAAAGGGCCTCGATTTCAAAGAGTGTATAGCCATTTGGAAGAGACCTTTTGAAATGTTCTTGAAGGAGCCGATTGTCTTGTTCTTATCTTTATTATCCGGGTTTTCTGATGCTTTGATTTTCATATGTATGGAATCTGTCCCTATGGTATTTGGTAAGTGGGGATTCACCACCATTACTACAGGTTTAGTTTTCTGTGCTATTATTATTGGGTACTTCATTGCTTATTTTATTCACTTGCCAGATATTGCTAGACAATTCAAGATTTTAAAAAGAGATGGTGAAGGTTCAAGATACGCTGAAAGAAGATTATTGGTCTTATTATTCCTAGCTCCTTTGGAACCTATTGGATTATTCGGTTTCGCTTGGACTTCTTATGGTCCAAGTCACACTCATTGGATTGCTCCAATTATCTTTTTAACTTTGATTGCAATTGCAAACTTTTCCATTTATATGTCTACCATTGATTACATGGTCGCTGCTTACGGTCCATATTCTGCTTCCGCTACTGGTGGTAATGGGTTTGCAAGAGACTTCCTCGCAGGTATTTCTGCCATGTACGCTGGACCAATGTATAAAAAGATGGATCCGACTCATCCATTACAATGGGCAAGTACATTTTTGGGACTCGTTGGTATAGTAGTAGCTATACCTATTTATGTATTCTATTGGAAGGGTCCACAAATTAGAAGCAAATCAAGATTTGCTCAAACCTTGGCTGCAGATAGACAATTAAGAAAAGAAAGATCACTAAGACAATTTAGTGATGATGAAGAAGAGATAGATTTAGAAGATTTATCTCCATCTTCAGATTCTTCTGATAACGCTAGACAAGTTTAGAGACGCGTAGTTTATTGCATTGCATAATATTATCATAGGGATTATCATATATAAGTAGTATCTGGGAAATGTATAAAAATTGTTGAAAAAATTATTCAGCAGTAAGTTTTTTGATGATGTCCTTATGTTGGGGATATTGCTTTACCAATTCATCGTATTTGAATAATTCAAACTCTTCAAATACAAATCCCGGAGCTACCATACAACCCACCAAGGAGAATCCTTGGTCCACACTAGAACCAAAGATTACACCTCTTGGAACCGCATATTGTAAAATCTCACCATTGGTAACATCTTTACCCAACTTGACAGCCTTGTATTCTCCATCCGGGAAAATGCAATGCACTGTTAATGGTTGCCCATCATGAAAGTACCATATTTCGTCTGAAGCAAGTCTATGGAAATTAGATGGGTTAGTATCCTCCAAGATGAAGTATATACTAGTACTCAACGGGACATCATTACCTTTGTTGGACTTGACGATTTGTGGAGACTGGAAGTTCTGAATAAAGTATCCACCTTCTGGGTGCTTTTGCATATTCAATGCTTTAGCCCATTCTTCTGCTGTAGTTGGGGGTGCCATTTAGGGAGAATTAGATTCGCACTGTACGTTTTCCACGTGTGGTGAAGTATCGCTGAAGAATTCACATTCGGACCTTTTAATGTCTGCTGAGCTCAAGAAATTTGATAAAATTCATTTTATAGGACTATCCGGCATTTCAATAAGTGCCCACCGAGATAAACAGGGTTATGGACTTGTGTGAGAATTGATACCTTGGTTTATGGTTAAAAGATTGGAGAGTTAAAGCTTTTGCATTGATATGTCGATCAAAGTTTTGAGACCCACCACTGACTAACAAATAACTCTTTCAAAAAAACATAGAATCTTATACCTGATTAAATTCAGACAACGTAAAATCATTCATGACTCTCTATTTCTAACTTTTTGTTTGCAGTATTGTTTGTCGTGCAGGATTCATGTTGTACGCGAGTTTATTTATCGTCTCTTATATGACTTCTGAAAGCATTGAAAGTGCCCCAGATACGATCATACCTCGTACCCCTACCCCTACAACACCCCAAAAGCTAGACAGAGAAACCACCTTAAGATGGTCTAAAGACGAAGTGATACAGAGAGTTTTAGAACTTGAAGATGAACTTTGTGAGTTTCAGGAATCCAGTAAAGAGCTTGAAAAAGCATTAGAAGATGAATTACAAGCATTGGAAACTGCCAACGAAGAGTTGACAAAACAAGATCAAGTTAATTCCCGAAAGATTAAAGACTTAAACAGTAAAATCAGATCGCTCAAGACAGAATTAAATGAGACTAACGATAAATATAATGATGAGAGATTGAGAAACGAAACCGAAATACGAAATTTGAAACAACTGCTTGTAGAAGTGGAGATTGCCAATGATAACATGGAATCGAACGATCGGTTGATCAGTAACAAACTTGAAAGTGTAAATCAATTTAATATGGAACTAATAGAAAAAATAGCCTTGTTAGAAAATGACTTACATCTAGAAAGGAAACAAAATACTGAGAAAAACTTGCACATAATCAACTATGAGAACACAATTATTGATCTTAAGAACAAAATTTTGCTCCTAGAGAAGAATCGGACATCATATACGAAGGAATCCGGGAATAAAGCGGTTACAAGTAACTTGAGAGAAGAAAAGGTTGATTCAGATTCAGCAGATGATCCTAATTCTAGTGAAATAGAACAACTGTTTTATGGAATTATGGATGCTTTACAAGGGTTTCAGAACTCGAAGAGAATGCCCAGGTCAGACTCTCTCAAAGGAATACATGAAATTACACTAAAAGCGAAAGCAAAATCTTCTGAAGTTAAAGCAATAAAGAAGGAATTACCAAGCATTTCCTCTCCTTCTGCAAAATCTCTATCAACTACACAAGTCACCAGAATGGATTGTACTCCTGAAGATCCTGCTGTTGAAAGTGAGAAAAGTTTTAAACCAATAGGTAAAACGCCTACACTTAAAGATTTAAGCCATTTATTGGAGACAGCTAGTACATTTAAAGAGTCAAACAAGATCACTCCTCAATTAAATAAGGATAAAAGGCGGAGTCATTCGTATTCTGTTCCTGTAAAGACTAACGAATTTAAAACTTTGAATCTGCTTGAAACGAAGAGCACTGCATCAACCACTAAACCAGTCAAGAACAGCAAAAGTGAGTATTTATCGAGAACCACCTCATTGAGACAAGCACCTGTCTCCAGATCTAAAGCCAAGTCTCGTTCTCAAAAGACTGAAGAAAATAGTAATGAAAAGGTATCAAGATTGTCTAGTTTACGCAAGGCTGCATCTCCTCTATTCCGTTCATGATTTGTATAATATAGCACTATAGTAATATAGAAGACCATGTAATATGAATATTATCAGAATAAGAGAAGACAATTTAATGGCTGCAAAAAAACTTCCTGTTAGAAAAATACGACCTCAGTGAGGATCGAACTCACGATCTCAAGATTAACAGTCTTACACCTTAACCAGCTTGGCCATGAAGTCGAGATTTTCCCAAAACACATAGCAAATGGCTCCGGTTCTGCAGAACACAGTTCTACTTCGGATCTCAAGATTGATAGTCTTATGTCTCGACCAGCTTGACGAATGAGTAGTACATTTACTCACATTCGAAACTTTGTTTCTGTTTATGTTTTGTTCTTGTATTTTGCTCCTAAGTGTGGTACATTGGCTGTACAATTCATTCATTACAAAGGTTTCAAATATATCTTTAATAAAGTATTGATGTCTTCATATATACATATGAGCAACATTTCACAGTATTGGTTCATTTGTGTTGCTTTTGGAGCGTATATGAATATATTTTCTGGACTATGAAGTCAGTGTTTGATGCGTAATTAACGATAAAAGTTGAAGAATCGAAAATTGTGAACCACTTTCACTTATTTCATCTTTCAGGTGTTAATGATCGGTTTTTTTTGTTTCAGTGTACTTATCCTAAAAGCAACAATAAATTCTACTGCTTTATCATTAAGCTCTCGATTTCAAAAATATTCAATGGATTGTATTCTTTACTTTAGCGAGACTGGCCTATACGATCATGTCCCTTTGACGTTTCTCCATCATAAAAAATGTCTAGTGATTTTTCTTCTTTAATGTATTCGATTGTTGTCTCTATGCTCAGCTTTATCAGGGTTTCATATATTCATTTGTATCAATATCAATACATTCACAAACATATCCTTGTTCTTTTGCCATATTTACTCCATATTTTTACGTGTCGTATTTGAGCTCAATAGTCTTAACAACAACATCTGTTTCAGGTTTACTTTGTAACTCAATGACTCCATAATTTTGATTTTCACTCAACATACAGATACCATATGAGTGAATCTCCTAAAGAACCGTACTTTTGTATTAATCTTACAATACTCAACGACAGTGATTCACTAGATTTGAACAAAAGTCAGCTAATACGTTTCAAACAATAATACCTGATTTAATTACTTCAAACAGATTTTGCAACATTCAAATATTAATTATATTTCTTTGTTCTTGACTTGCATATTTCCAGAAACAAAAATACACATCAATTGAGTCTCCATGCTTTATGGGTTTCAGTTCGTCTTTTTTCTACCTTTTCATCCTAGACATATATAAATTGCAAGCATAAGCATTTATTATAACATCCGTTTGATTCGATTCACATAGCAAGAACTTTGCCTTCCGCTTACACAGTTTTTAATCAAGTCAAGATATCGCATTAGTGCCGCACTTGCTAAAAGAGCCGCACTTGTATATAGAGCCGCAATACCCTTAAGTCGCTCCTCAATTACTCCTTAAATCACTTCTTGAATTATCTCCTGTATTACTCGAAAATCATGGCAGGTAATAGGGAATATTTCGATGAGAAAGAGGACTCTAAGCAGAAGGAGTTCTTTTTGAATGGAAACGTCTCAACTGATCACAACTTAGCTCCCCACAAAGCAGCTAACGGTATACCACTTAAACGCAGATTGAAAGAAAAGCTGATGGCTATTGGTATCTTTGGTTTGCTTATCGTTTTCTTTTCAGAAATCTTCTACTTCAACCAACTTTGGATAGATGGCTTCTTCTTCCAATCGAATAGCTCTGATCAGGAACTCAATTACAGAGATGAATTTTTGAGCAGCTTGGAAACAAATTTGGCGGCAAATTGGTCAAAAATTTATACTTCAGAACCACATTTGGCTGGTACAAATTCTGGTCTCGTTAACTTTACAAAGGCAAAATTTGAGGAGTATGGTCTCAAAGCAGGAACTGGAGATTATGATGTCTTATTGAGTCGTCCTAATGAACACGATTTGAATCTTATCAAAAATGGAGAAGTTGTATACAATGCCCCCTTAAAGGAAGATGTGATCGAAGAAGATGAAGGCACAAAAGGCGAGGACTTAGTTCCTACGTTCTTAGGATATGGTGCTAATGGGAATGTTACAGCTCAATTCGTTTATGCAAATTACGGCTCCAAAGATGATTTTGCAAAATTGAAAGCTTTAGATGTTGATGTCAGTGGGAAGATTGTCATTGTTAGGTACGGTGGAATTTTCAGAGGTTTAAAAGTAAAATTTGCTCAAGAGAATGGTGCTATTGGTGTTTTGCTCTATTCTGATCCAGGAGATGATTATGGTATCAACACTGCAAACGGTTATAAACAATATCCAAATGGCCCTGCTAGACAGGAAAGTTCTGTTCAAAGAGGCAGTGCCCAGTTCTTGGGTGGTCAAGGAGCTACGCCTGGTGACCCAACAACACCAGGGTATGCTTCTAAACCAGGTGTAGAACGTCAGGATCCTTACCAGTCAATTGGGAAAATTCCCATATTGCCTATCAGTTACAGAGAAGTAACTCCTATTTTGAAGACATTGAATGGGCATGGTGTTAAATTGACTGATAAGGAATGGGTTGGTGAATTAGAGGGCTTTGAATACTATACTGGTCCCAACAAGAAGTACGAGTTAAATTTATATAGTGATCAAATTTTCAATATTTCCACCATTACTAATGTTTATGGTGTGATAGAGGGTGAAAAGAAAGGAGAAGCTATTTTTGTTGGTAACCACTACGACGCTTGGATTAAAGGTGGAGCAGGTGATCCAAATTCTGGCTCAGCTGTCTTACTCGAAATCGCTAGAGCTTTGGGTGATTTAAAGAAGAAAGGATACAAATTCAAAAGAGATATTGTTCTTTGTTCTTGGGATGGAGAAGAGTATGGGTTATTGGGATCAACTGAATTTGGTGAGTTTGCTGCCAAGACCTTATCCAAAAAGGCTGTTGCTTACCTTAATGTTGATGTCGCAGCCGTGGGTCAAATTCTTCTGTTAGAAGGATCTCCGACATTATTTGATGTCTTCAAAAAAGTAGCTGCCGGTTTAGAATACCCTGAAAAGAAGGTTGGGTCTGTGTTGGATCACTACATCCAGAATAAAGGCGATAAAATCGGAATTATTGGCACAGGATCAGATTATACCGTTTTCTTAGAGCACTTAGGAATCCCCAGTATTGACATTGGTTTCCAACCTGGAAAGGACTCACCTGTTTATCATTATCATTCAAATTACGATTCTTATCATTGGATGGAAAAGTACGGTGATAAAGGGTTCGTATACCATAATTTGCTTGCCAAGCTCCTTGGTTTAATTACTTTGGAGTTAGGTGAGCAAGAAGTATTAAAGTTGAAAGTCAGTGACTATGCTAATTACTTGACTGAATTTTTCCACACCTCCATAAAAAAAATCCCCAAACATTGGTTACACCAAGTAATTAGTGACCCTAAGACTTGGGCAGATGTTTTGACTTACACAACAGAAGAATTAGAAAGCATGACCATCAGTTCTAATGGTAACTATCCTGTGTCACGATTACCATTTACTGAATTCATGAATCAATTCCGTTGTCCGCACAGCTCTTCCATTGCAACCGAGAGAGTTGTAACCCTTGAGGATTTTATCAATGCCACTCTTGGTGATTTGAAGCAGTTTAAGAGAACTGCAGAGATTTTTGATGCTAAATCCCTCGATATTCAAATCCAACATGACAACAGAGACTCTCTCCCTTTCTGGAAAAGATTAAAGTTACGGTTTGCCATCGTCAAGCAAAATAAATTATTGCAGTATTTAGAAAGAAACTTTTTGTACCACAAAGGTTTAAATGAGAGAGGGTGGTTCAAACATATTGTATATGCGGCTGGTAGATATACTGGCTATGCTGGCCAGGTCTTACCATTAGTTCAAGAAGCCATTGAGGATGATGACTTTGATAGACTTGTAAGTGGTCTAGGAGTTATCTCTAAAGCTTTGAGAAGAGTGGACAGAAGTTTGGCAGCTTAAATTTATAGGGTTTATATTAGTTGATTGATTTGATTATTTAAATGGTCATGTATTGTCTATAATTCTAGGTGCATTTGTTGATTAAGCTATTCTTAGGTGTTTTGTATCCTGCCTGCTCCCATGTAGTAAAATTCACATTCATATACGCAGGAAGATGGTCATTAATGTATTCAGTGGTAGGGTATCCAAATGGATCACATGTTATCGACTTTTCTCCCTTTGGTTGATAGATTCTGATGTAATCGATCTCAAATATGGCAGGAAACTCTAAAGAGGCAAAATCAATGCTTGACCAAGTTTCGGAGAGACCCAAGTTGAACACAATAGACATGGGCTCTTTGGATATCTGTCTCCAGCCAATGTTATTCTGTGGATGTAAGGCATCTCCTTTGATACCCCATGTAGCATTATCGGCAGCAAAAAACTGCAAGTAGCTGTCTCTCCTTTCAGTTTTTTCACTAATGTATTCGAACCCGAATTTCTGAAAAGAAGTCGTCTTGTTCAAGTGTATTTTTTGGTCCGAATCTTTTCTTACACTGTGGAACCATGTTTCGTTTAAAATGGTACTACCAGCGATAGCTTCTTGAGTTGGAGTTCCAGTATCTTTCTTCATTGAAGTAAGGTTGGAGTTTTCAATAAACATGTAACTGTAGTCTGGTCTCCACCAAGCATCGAAGGGTGCAACTTGTAAAGTTTGAATTCCTAAACTCGTTTTGTCGTGGGGATTGTGGAACCCTTCGATGATATCTATTTCAGGGGCACCTCTTCCAACACCAATGCTAGGGTGGTCTTCTCCCCAACAAGTGCACTTACTAAGTCTCTGACCGGGAAGAAATGATATGCCATCCGGAGAAGATTGATTTGGTGCAATACCATAATCACATTCGTCATAGGTGTAGGGCCATACGCCATCTGTTGTTGCTTGGTATCCAGGTCTCGCAAGGTTTCCTAAACTCCATACAGCAGGCCATAAGCCATTTTCTTGGGAATATCCAGGCATTTTGATGCTTACCTCAACTTGGGCAGAGGTACTAAAACAAAGTTTGTTCCAACTTTGAATCATGGCTGAACGATACTCCAACCCGTTTGTTGGAAATGCATCCAACTTAAGTCTAAGACTTCCATTTCTTGTCTCTGCCATTTCAGGAAGATAGTACTCTAGATCGTTGGTAGAGGCATAGTGGATATCAACAGCATTGAAGAATTGATCATCTCCCTCGAAGAATGTTCTACCATCTGCATTGAATTCGTCGGAGAATACAAGATCCCAAACGTCATCAGTTCCAAAAGATGTCTTCTGGTGGAATTCTTTTGGGGTATCTGGGTCTATCAATGAAGTTCGAATGGCTGATAGGTGAGGATACTTATAAGGAGAAAGGATCTCATATACTTCTGGTGGTATAGGAGAATAGAGAGCCCTTGCAACCGTTATGAGGTATCCTATGGAACCAAAAATTATCATTATCAACAAAGCAACTGCTGCAAACAATTGACCGTAGTAGAAATGAGTGAAGTAAATTACAGGGTTGAAGTAGTCAATTTTACGTTTGAAAGGATTGAAGTCTTCCTGAAATTCACCTTCAATATTATTCATTTCTTCTTTAGTCATGAAAATATCTCCAGTGACAAATTCTAAACTCCCAGGGTTATTCGAGGATCCATGAAGACTAGAGGTCTGAGAACTGGGAACGGAATTGGTGGTTACTACTGTTCCATAATAATAAGCAGGTTTTTCAACATCATCAAGTTGTTTCAAGCCTTGTGGAGTAAAATATCTTGTATTGTTTTTAATTTTAGAGGCCAATGAAAGATCAGATGAAACTTGTTTCATTCGGTGGTCAACTTTATGGAAATTTGGATGTCTCAACTTTGAATTATAAGTACCACTACTATCATGGGACAGATGTTTTGAATGCCTTTGATAATCAGACAAATCTACCGAATGAATATCGTTCAATTTAGCTCTTGGGTGAGAGAGATTCACAGCTGAGACATTATTGGAATGTATGATATATCGGTACCTTTCCTCCACATCAAGATTAGTGAGAGAGCTGGAATCGAGCATGACAACTTCCGATGGAGTAGAAGACCTCGAGGCATCCAGTGAGCTGTTCCTATCCCCTAAATCGAATGAAGGTTTTGATTGTTTCCCCATAATGAAAGCAAAATATGAATGTTCTATCCAACAAGAATTATTTCTTGAGAACGGGGGAATAGGGATATTAATAAGAGACGATGTGGCAGCCACATCAAGAGTTAAAGCCGACGTACAGGAAATTTAGACAAAAAGCAAAGGTTAAAATAAACGCAATAGGCAAGTAGAGTACTAAAGTTGCAAAAAATAAGCAACTAAAATAGTGCAGTTCTCACATTATTTTGCATCCATTTACATAAGCGCATTGCAAATCCGTAATGTGACAGAAAATAGAAGGCCCCGAGACTTAAAATGGTTATGAGAAGTATCCTTGGTAGACTAACGGTACATATATTCTAAAAAGAAAAAGATTGGTGCATACTACATACATGACTTGACGGAAAAAGGAAAACCTTAGGAAGAAAAGAAATAAAAAGGTCTTTTTTACAATCCAGCAGCCTTTGGAGCTTCACCTTCGGGTCCAATGTATTGGGCTTCTCTCCATGGACCAACATCATTCATATATAATTCTTGATCAGTTACATCAGACTGACCTCCATACTTCTTTGGCAAATTCTCCGGAGGGATTTGTTTCAATAATTCCTTTTGGTAGCTTGAACTTAAAATAAAAATTTTAGAAACTGTAACGGGGTCTAAAAATGGTTTAAATAGTTTAAAAGCAGTTGAGAATCCAAATGGTGCGTTAATACAATAGAATTTACCCATTCTTTCAGGATAATAGTCTTGACCAATCTTGGAAGCTTCTTTAACGTATCCAACTACTTGGTAGGCAGCAGAGATTGATATACCTTTTAGGTCCATTATAGTACAAGAAGTTTCGACTAGACATCCTTGTTTTCTAGAGCATGCTGGTAATCTATTGTTAGTGAAAGATTCATATTCCCAAACCAAGTTCTTTAACATTCTATCTTGAGTAGTTATCTTTAACATATCTGGTAAGTAAACCTTACCTAACTCTTCATAATAAACTGGCCTACCATCCTTATCAGTTTTGTGGTAGTACTGGGGATACATCTTTGCCACCAATGGTTTTTCAGTGTATTCAAAATCTTTTAAAATTGAATTAGTACCAAATTCTTCTCTCCATGCTTCACAGTTAATAAACATCTGCTTAGCCTTTTCAACATCAAACTTTCTAGCTCTCAAGAATCTTAATAATGATGCCCTATCTAATCTTTTGGTGTAACCAGCTTCTTTTAATTCTGATTCAAGCTGAGCAAGTTGCTGTTCTTGCTGTTCAGTCAAGTTAAAGGTATACCCGGTTTGATCGGTAGGGGCAGACACTTGAGGGTATGAAGCCAAGATTTCTTCTTCAGAAGCCATGATACAATATTATTCGGTCGGTGTGAGTTTATGGTCTATATCTAAATAACCGAATAAAGTTCAGGATATATGAATTAGTCCAGGTGCGTGTGTATTTGCTTTTCATCCATGAAAAATTTAACCGGATGCGTGGTTTGGGCCCGACACGTACTTCAATAAATTCAAAAATTAATAATACAAATTGATCTAAAAGAATTTAGTTACATAAAATAATTACACTAGAATACATTAAGATTTATTAAACCACTTTTTGAATGGATTCTTTTTGACAGGGCTGCTTCTCACCATTGATTCCATGGATTTACGTACGGATGATGGTGCTTCATTTTCATCAGTAAATCTTAGCTTTAAATAGTTGATACCATTATCAACGGTTTTCTTGTATCTTAGAGGAACCTCTCCATTGTAATCTTCCCATTGTACGAGACAATTTCGATTAAGGTCTATGTATGATGTGCTCAATATCTGATCGGTCAATCGATCCCACATATTTTGATCACTCTGATAATTAGCAGGATATTCATAGTTAGTTAAAAACACTTCTATTTGAGTGATTCTTTTCTTGAGACTATGACTTGCCTTTTGTAAATCCTTAAGAGTAATGTTAGATGTAATAAATGAGAATATGTTTTCGTCACTCTTTACCAAACTCTTTATAAAACTTTCTGTTTCATTATCGCCGGCCAAGTCGAGAAATTCTGATTTTTCAAATTCTAACGACCCAATCTGGTACATATTGTTTTTGAACTTGATATCTCCTTCGTTGAGTCCATTGGCCTTCATTTTCCTATTAGTAGTATCATGGAAAACAAGGTCGTTGTCAACTGTATCTCTATCTTCATCGTCTTGAGGCAGTCTTTCTTCACTAGAAATGGCAGTATCATCAAGAGAGTCGGGAATCTCAATATCATCAATGCCTCTCTCTCCATCATCGTCATCGTCATCGTCATCGTCATCATCGTCATCGTCATCATCATCAACCTTATTGTCTTCCTCTTCTAATATAGCACCTGCATCATTATTGTCCAATAAGTAAATCAATTCGGTGAGACGCAAATATTTATCAATGAGGTAAGGAGTTGTTGGTAATTCATTCGAAGTGGAATCTCCCGATAATCCGAGATCAAATCTTTTGACTTCATGACTCAATTCCAATATCTTTTCGTGAAAATCGTTTTTTCTTCCTGTAATTCTGTCAAAGTAGTCGAAAACTTCTTCCTTGTGCTTCTCCAAGAAATCGTTCATTTTGACCAAATGTGGTTCTTTGTGTGGTGAGAATTCTTGTCTGTTGGCCAAGTTCAATAAGATCTTAGCGATTAGTGTTAAAGTTCGTTGTGATCTACCAGTTTGATGATTCTTTGTTAAATAGAACAATTTAGGGTTCAAAATGGCAGGACAGAAAAACCTCAAAAAGATAAAAGCACTTAAACAATTCAAAGCTGTTACCTTGTCATTTGGATCACACGCCATTTCGACTTTAGTTCTAAAGCTTTTCAATTGCACCTTTATTTGTTCAGGCAAGTCATTCGATGTGATATAGATTTTGTTCCAAATCATTTCGGCATAGCTATATAAATTGGTAAAATTCTCCTCAACCATTGCTTTTACTCTAGCATTTATTTCTTCTTCTTCGTCTGTATCATAATCATCTTCCAGATCAGATTCTTCTGCACTAGAGTCATCAAGATTTTTACCCTTTCTTTCTGCTCGCTCCTGGAGTCTGATATATCTGGGGTCAACTTCACAATTTTTCTTTTCTGAATCAATTATTGCAAAGAAATCACCGAATACCTTTTCCAAATATTCCTGTCCAATTCTCAAATTGTATCTCTCCAATGATTTGGAGAATATAGAAGAACCTCTGAATAAGGTGTTAAACACATTATTGGATGAAGAAGACGAAGAATTATTGGCTTTATTGCTCAGATAGTTTTGTCTTGTAACTTTATCGACATTTATCAATTCAGCATCCATTAATTCTTTGAACCATCTGTCTTCAATACCCAATCCTTGAAATATGTCCAACATTATTAAACTAACATTTTCGAATTCAGCTGTTGCTACGTTCTGATTACAAAAGTCAATTAAATCATTCATCGGTGCATTGTGCAATACATTTTCCAATGGCTTGAATGTCTTTGGTGCTAAAATGTGATGTTCTTTCAAAGAAACATTTACTAATAATTTACCTATAGGTAAATTAGAAGCGTCATAAATTGCTAGCTTGATAATGTCGTTGTTGACATCCGGGTTAGCAGTCGCTTTCATTCCGTTAATGTTTATCAGGCTGCCATTGGTTCCACCTTCTATCAGTAAAGTTGAATATTGATTTAAGCGTCTGGTTAAGATATCGGGAGTAATGTAAACTGTACCAATGATTCGATCAGAATCCAGGTAAGTGGAGTCCTGTGTGCACTTTTTAATTAATATATGGATGACCTGAGTTGATATTGGTAGATCAGTGGAAAACTCTTCTTTCCAGAATGGATTTTGGGTATAATTAACCGCAGCAGTTCTTGACCAAGGAAGTCCCCATATAAACACTTCAGCATATATCTTGGATTTTGCCAGTGATTCATCATCGAATTTTGCTTCAATAATGTCAACAGATAGTTTCTTGGAAATTCTGAAAAATTCTTTTTCATAATACAGTAACGCAGCTGATTTTGCAGAAGGAACGCTTTTGTTATTGCTCTTGATGTTGATGTTGTTGTTGTTGTTGTTGTTGTTGTTGTTGTTGTTGTTGTTGTTGTTGTTGTTGTTGTTGTTGTTGTTGTTTTGAGCCAAATTGATAGAGCCAAATGATGTATCACCAAGATTGAAGGATACATCTGGTTGTTGTACGACAGGTTCAATCGGTTCTTGAGTGTCAGATTCGTTCAAACTTAAATCTTTCAGACGTTTCATTATCTCATTCATTGAAGTTGATTTGGTGATGGCAGTTTTTGGGTCAAAAGATCCAACGTATTCTCTTCTAGAGAAATAGCTCAATCCCACGAACCAGTCCTCGAGATCAATGTGGAGAGGAAATTCTATCAAAATTCTGTTGAAAGATTGTATGGTCTTACCATCCTTTATAATGAAAGGAGGGTATGATAAATCACTGAGGGAAGTAGACTTGGCCTTGACCAAATTGTTCCATCTAAGCTCTCTAATTTGTCCAAGAAACAACACATTCGAATTATCAAAAATAGAATGGTGCATTTCCCGTATTTCACTAGACATGATGTTTTTTATATCAATGGAGTAAATCAAAGTACCGTCCAATTCCGTGATGAAATTCAATATACCATTTGATTTTAATACACCCATAGTATAAAACCAACCCTCATGAATCGTAGAAGGCAGTGTTGCGTTATCTGCCTCCAAGTTTAAATTCTTCTTATAGTTGGGAACTTTGGGGCCCTTAACGAGGTTAACGTTCCTTCCCTTATTTATTATGGGCCCGTAGACTTTAAACCTACAGACTAATACCTCGTGGATGAAATCCGGCTGTTGTTCGATGAATTTGTTTTCACAATACCACTTCTTAACGAGGGATTTAGGCTTCAAATACTGCCAGACCAATAAAGAGCTCAATAAGTTCCCGAATGTATTCTTGAAAGGAACCTTAATGTAAAGTTTGTCGTTATCATAAGTCTTGATATAAATAACCGGAGGAGATATATCATTTGAGGTCAACTCCTTCAGACCCTTCGTTCTTCTGTTCTTTCTGGCCTGTTGATTAGCGGTTGAATTGATATTGGGAATGATTTGAATGTAACAACTCTGAAGATATTGTAACAACAAGTAATTATTGTCATTTTCATCAGACGAAAAGAGTTGACCCTTCTCGCTTATGAAAAGGGCATACGCTGGGATCCAGGTTATAGCGTCAGTGGAAATGGAAAAGTTTCTCCCGTTGAAAATACCTTTATCTCTACTGATAATTCTATGATACGCTGATTTAGCCATCGTATAGTGTTACAAGGAAAAAGGAAAACCAAGATCAAGGAGGAAATGAAAAGTGGAGTAATTTGCAACAGGGGACGTTGAGATTGATTTGTATATGGTATACAATACAAATTATATAGAGCCCAGTTTATGTGAGAAATCGGGCTTTCAATTCGTTACTTGACGAGGTAATTATGTCTGGATTTGGTAAATTTAAAGCGAATACGCGTAAAATATTTTTTTTTAAAAAAAACTAAAAAGTTGGACTGAACGACATTTATAGCGACATGAGAACAATACAGGAAATAGTGTCGCTGGGTGTGAATTGATTGTATCCCTTCTCTCCACCTAGTTACAGTTGGAATGCTCCTGAGTGTAATTTCTTGCACAATGCTAATGCCTTGAGTGATCCCGTGATAGTACTGCCATTTGAGACTGATGTAAACAATCCTCACTTGGTGTCCTGTTTCTACTTTCGTAGCTATAACTGAGCAGTCCTGTATATATAATTTGCTTTGCAAAAGTTTTAATGAGAATAATCTGAGGATGTATAAAAGAGGAATTTGGACTGGGGCCATTCAATGGAAGTGAGAGTGATCCAAGTCGTATAACGTGTGTAGCAGGCTGTTACCTTCCAATGATTTCTTGCTTTGTTTGTTAATTTCGGGGTCTGGCTTGAGTCCATAGAATGGTTTTGAACTGGATGCAAGAACCGAACTTCAGGATAGCGCCTTTCGTTTTCCAAGGTAACATGCCATGCATAGAGAAAAATCGGTTGATGAAGAATGAGCTGAAATTGGAATAAGTATGGATTTCTTCCACAGTACAAGAAATGCATTATCTTTGTATGCATAATCAATGAGTCGTTGAGATGCTCTATGAGACAGCATAGTACGGTGGTAGTGTCAGCTGCTTTGTGAGCTTTCAGTAAAGAAAGCTCAATACAGAGGGGTTACAAGCTCATAATTGTCAGTGTGAACGGACACAAACAAACATTTAATATTTTAATGTCATAACCTAAAGCTCTTACGTATAATCGGTAGCAGGGTATATTGAACGACAAAGTTTTTGAATAAGCTTTTGCAGCCAGTTGTTTGTGATTGGAATGCTTAGAACATCAACTTTTTAGTGTTCGCATACCAAATGGTACAATAGTGTCTCGTAAAAATCAGTCGCCAAAAATCCTTTGTAGCATAACTAGAACATTATACCAACATAGTGGACATTTTGCAAGATCTACAGCATTGACCAAATGCTACCTGTGATCGCCAATGCTTGTGCACTCTGTTTTTGCGCATCTCGTGTGGAGAAGTAGAGAATATCGTCTAGAATACCAAGCTGATACAGTATAATATCAGCAACATATTGACTCGCATATCTTGGGGTACTCTTTTTCTCGATCACACCACGTATAATCTCGTAGTAACTCGAGCTCATACCACGCAACCACTCAATCTGGACTACAGTCCTGTTGACCTTCTTTACTATAGCAGCTATTCGAACTCAGAGTCAATTAGTTTTTGAAAAAGACTTGATACCATTCATCCATTCCTTTGAAAAGCTACGATTACTAACTACGATTGGCCTAAATTTTCTCTTCTATATCTACAGTAACATACCCTTTCTTGCAAATTGTATTTTCACATCATCACCAGTGGATTATCGCGACACTTGAAAAATTATTAACCATGAGTGAATTACTCTTCGGAGCCGCCACTAATGGGGAGCTAACCCCAAATACTGATGCTAATGTATCCAGTATCACTAGTTTTGGTATGGAGGATACCCCTAGTGAGGTAGATACGATGAATTTTTCAGGACTTGATAATGATGATGATGCTTCACATCACCAAGAGGGCTCAGAATTTGGCTGTTCTTACTGTGGTATCGATTCGGTTGATTCTATTATAAAGTGTAACATTTGTAATAGATGGTTCTGTAATTCCAAGTCTGTGGGAAACAGTAGTCATATTGTAACCCATCTCACACTTTCAAGGCATCATTCAGTATCTCTACATGAAGATTCAGACCTTGGAGATGCTACCTTAGAGTGTTACAAGTGTAATCGTAGTAATGTTTTCAATTTGGGATACATCAGTGCAAAACAAGATCAAGTCGTGGTTATACTATGTAGATTGCCGTGTTCTCAGATAAAGGATAGTGATTGGGATTCTACAAATTGGAGTCCCTTAATCTCTGAAAGACAGTTTTTACCTTGGATTGCAACTGTCCCTAGCGAAGACCAATTAATTAATACAAAATTAGTCAGTCATCAGCAAATATTGCAATTGGAAAATGCGTGGAGACTCAATAAAGATACCAATATTGATGATTTAGAAACCGAAGAGAAAGAGAAAGAGGAAGTACTTCCTATTTTATTGAGATACACTGATGGATTTCAATACCAGAACTCGTTTGCTCCCTTAATTGAACTTGAAAGTGAGAGTGACCGACTTACAAAGGAATCTTATGCATTAGAACATATAAGGGTTCAATGGGGAATGGGATTAAACAATAAGCACACAGTCACGTTTGTGTTATCTTCATATGAAACAAGTTACATAAGAGCAGCAGTAGGAGATGAAATGATCCTAAGATACCAAGGACTCTCACACGCAGGTTGGAAATGTAAAGGTCACATTATCAGGTTACCAAGTGCTCAGCAAGAGGAATTCACCCTTGAGTTGGTGTCTCTGCCCGAAAAACCACCCACCAGTGAAACTACAGGATTCACAGCAGAATTTGTATGGAAGAGTATTCCATATGATAGAATGCAAAATGCTCTAAAGAAATTTGCTACAGATGAGCAATCTGTGAGTTCTTTCATTTATCATAAAATACTAGGTCATGAAGTCAAACCAGTTGAATTCGATGTGAAACTTCCAAAATCTCTTAGTGTTCCAAAATTAGGTACTTTAAATGCATCTCAAAATAATGCTGTAAGTACCGTCTTGAAGAGGCCTTTATCTTTAATTCAGGGTCCTCCTGGAACTGGAAAGACTGTGACTTCTGCTGCAATCATTTATCATTTAAAGTCTTTAAATAAAGGTCAAAAAATTCTCGTCTGCTGTCCTTCTAATGTTGCCGTTGATAATATCACCAAAAAATTGGATTCCATTGGATTAAAAGTTTTAAGACTCATGGCCGTATCGAGAGAAGATGTTGATTCGTCTATTATACACACCACTTTGAACCACATGGTTGAAAGTACTGCTAAAGGGGAATTGAAGCGGTTAATTAAGTTAAAGAATCAAGTGGGTGAATTGAGTAATGACGATGCTAAGATTTATTATTCACTTGTCCAAAAAGTAGAGACAAGAATGTTGGAAAGGGCTGACATTATTTGTTGTACTTGTGTTGGTGCTGCCGATAAAAGACTTTCAAAGTATTCTTTCAGAACTGTTTTAATTGATGAAAGTACCCAAGCTCGGGAGCCTGAAATTTTGATCCCTATTGTAAATGGGGCCAAACAAGTTATCTTAGTTGGTGATCATCAACAATTAGGACCAGTTGTTGTAGATACAAAGGCTCGTGATGCTGGATTAACTCAATCATTATTTGAAAGACTTATCACTCTAGGCCATGTTCCAATCAGATTAGAAGTACAATACAGAATGAATCCTAGTTTGAGTGAATTCCCTTCCAACATGTTCTATGAAGGATCTTTACAAGATGGTGTAACAATTGAAGATCGTATTCTTGAACACTCCACGTTCCCATGGCCTATTGAAAATGTTCCAATGATGTTTTGGGCTAATTATGGTAAAGAAGAAATAAGTTCAAGTGGTGTTTCATTTTTAAATCGGGTTGAAGCAATGAATGTTGAGAGGATAGTCACTAGACTATTTAAAGATGGTGTTGGAGCTGACCTGATTGGTGTTATTACTCCATATGAAGGTCAAAGAGCATTTTTGAAACAGTATTTGGCCTTGAATGGAACATTAATCGATTGGAAAGACGAATACCCATCTGTTGAGGTAGCAAGTGTCGATGAATTTCAAGGCAGGGAAAAAGATTTCATCATCTTAAGTTGTGTTAGGGCTAACGATCCTAGCATGATAGGGTTTTTGAGAGACCCCAGAAGATTAAACGTTGCATTAACTAGAGCCAAGTTTGGCTTAATTATTTTGGGTAATCCGAGGACCTTAAGTGGTAATGGGTTATGGAATCACCTACTTAATCATTACAGGGAGAAGGGATGTCTTGTTGAAGGTCCACTTGAAAATTTACAAATGTCAATGGTTCAGCTCAATGATAGGTACAAAACAAATTATAACAAATCTAATAACCTATCATTAAGCACAGCACCCGCTTCACTGGTAAGCATAGACACACAAGATCTCAATAAATTGGAATCTAATGAAATATATTCCCAAAATAACAATATTCAACTGAATTTTTATATGAGATTAAATCAGTTAGATCAAGACTACAATCGAAGCAAACAATTCAAGAATAATGAAGTTAATGAGGATGATATCAAAAGTATCACTAGTTCATTTGCTGCTGGTTTCAATTTATAAATTATGTAGTAAAATTGTGTAATATAAGTGCTTTCACTGAGACTCACAGGAGAAATTTTGGTACAAGACGGTTTTATTAGAACAATTTAACAATAGAAAAAGGGTTCACGTATTTTCGCACGCGGGGCGTCTGTTGTGTAGAATATCAGTACAAATGCTGTGTGTAGATTATTTTTTTTTCTTTTATTGTTTTATTTTCCTAAACCCCAAAAACAATTTCCGTAAAATTTCAGTAGTGTCTAGAAATTTGTACTGCATTCAAATTTCATGATAGGTGATATTGTGTACTTTTAAATACAAGAATAAAATCTGCTGAAGATATCTGAAGGAATGAGTTTTAGAGCTGAGAGTCCACCGAACGATGACCTACGCGATGATGTTAGTAAATCGCATGGAGCATCTGGTTTTCAAGTTCCTGACCCCGAATTCCAGACGCCAAATGGGTCAGAGTTCGAAGAAAAAAAACAATCTCCTGATAAAAATTCTGACAATAATATGTCCGATGTTAAAGATACTAATTCTCCTATTAACGAATCTATCATTGATGAACAACTACAGAAAAATACCATGAGGTCTAAATTGACTGCTGAAGATACTAGGCTCATATTGTATTTGATTGTCACAATCAAACCATTCAAGTACGTTGGAGATCGTAACTTGAGTCAAACAAATAAATGGGCAATCATTCGTAAAAGATTTAGCCAAAAACGTTCAAAATCCTCTAATTCAGGGTTTTTACCTACTGTAAGAACATTGCAAAGACAGCTTTCTGCCGCTATAAAAAAGGCAAAGACTAGAAGAAACAATGTACCAATTAATTTAGGGGATACAGATCCAGCTTTAAAATCTATCACTCCAGAAAGTCCTATAGAAGATTTGGAAATGGCTGCTTTAGAATTATTTGAAATCAGTGAGACATTAAAGAACGGTAAGATTGCAAACACCACTTTGTTTAGATATTCTTCAGTATCAATAATTGATGATACTGATTCTTCAGATAGTGAAGCGTTGCCACAAACCAATCTGGCTTCTCCAAGCCATCGGAAACTTCCTCATCATAATCGTCTCGGATTACCTTCCCTTTCATCTGCACCACTCCAACAATCACAAAAGGGCACGCCAGACATCTCCAAAACTGCCCCAGCATTGCCATCCGAGATCATTCTACTGCAGTCTTTGTTGCGACCCGACCATGAAAAGCTCCATGGCTTAGATTATACACGAGAAAGTATTCGAAAGCTTATTGATAAACCCAATCTCGAGAACCTCGCACAAGCCAAGGATCTCGTTGAAGGTCTCATTAATCAACAACAAGTACTTGATCAAGACACCAACAATAAAGTAAATCAGTTAATTCAAAGTAATACTAAATTGATTGAGCTCAATCAAAAGTTCCAAAAAGATCAAAAAGAAATCAATAAAAAGTTACTTTCAGAATTTGTCCAAATTGCAAACACTCATAAAGAGCCTAATGACCTAATCAAATCCATTAATGACCTTCACCGAAGCCTCACGCTGTAAATTTTTATATAGTCAATCGTATCAATATTATTACATAATGCCAAATTATCTATAAATCTGGGGGCGGAGATGTATAACTTCTGAAATTAAATTCCTTATTTTTTTTTGCAGCTATTGCGAGATCTATACTTACCACCCCCTAGTTCATCATTAATGTTGATTCCCTACTTATTGTTACAGTTACCCGTGTGCATAGGTTTCGTCTTTTCAGATGAGATCCAATGGAATTATTATCCTCCGGGCGCCATGTTCAATCGTTTATTATACTCTCCTACTGAAACAAGTAATCGAGATTCTGATCTCATCAAAGCTGCTGTTGGTCAATTGCATGATGTGTACGGCGCTACTGATTTGAATGAATGTATATCATGTAAAATGCGTTTGCAAGTTGGCAAATTTCTTGCTGTGACTAGACCCGACTTGGTGCCCTCGGTTTATGGTGATTGGTGTAAGCAAGAAAATTTTGATCCAATTGATTGTCAAGTTAAATTTGGGTATCCTTCTATTGATATTAGTTCTCTTGGAAACGAATTCACCGCTATGCTCCAACAAATGAGTCCAGAAGGCTTAGATGGAGATCTTTACTGTTACTTCCATGATGATACCTGTCATATCATGCCTGAAATTCCAAACATTAGTCTTTCAAAATTATGGCCTCCGAGACCTAGATTATATGATGCTCCGAAGTCACTGGGTGAATCGTTTAATGTGTTACACATCTCAGATCCCTCTCTACAGGTTGACTACAAAATGCTAACTGAATCCAATTGCTCTCAATCACTATGTTGTTCCCCTCATAGCTATAACATAGATAAACCTTCGTCTGATTACGATTATTCCTCTGTATATGATCCCAAATATGGTCTTTCATTTTATGATAGTTCATATAGAAGCGATCACTTTCAGAAGGGTCCCTTTGTAGATCAGTATAAGGATTTTACACCTGTCTGGCTTCCGAGTCATGAATTTGGAGCTTATCGTTGTGATAGCCCTGAGTTACTTCTTAATAATACTCTTCAAAATATAAGGGATTTTCATGAAAATCATTTGAATTTTGAGTTCGGAATCCTCACCGGTGGTATTACTGATCATTCAGATAAGCAATATGTCAGCAAAGAGAAAATAATGGAAGCTGAATTCAATGGATTTAGGGATATGCATCATTACTTCGAGTCCTTTCCAATTTACCCAACGCTTGGTGCAAGTGATGGTTTCCCAGTTAATCAATTGCCTACGCAATATCTGCAAAATGCTTACAATTATCAATGGCAGTTCGATTATTTGGCAGATTTATGGCAAGAGTTCGATTGGATTGATCTTGAAGCTGGCAAGCAAATTAGATACACTAAAGCTGGTTACTCCATAGTAACTAAAAGAGGTTTAAAAATCATTTCGTTGAACTCTAACGCTTGGAATTCTAAAAATTTGTATCTGTTTGTTGATACTACAAGCTTCGATCCGTTTGGAGTCTGGCAATTCTTGATTAATGAATTGATCGATAGTGAATTCAATGAACAGAGGGTTTGGATTATTGCTCACCTACCTCTTTCCAAACATGCTCTCCCCGTTCCTGCCAAAGTATTTGTAAAAATTATCGAGAGGTTCTCCCCAAGAGTTATCGCAGCTCTTTTCTTTGGTCATGGTCTCAAAGATCTGTTCCAATTGGTTTATGCTGGTGATGGAACCGAGAAGAATCTCGAAAATTTAGTCAATTTTGCATTGATTGGTCCTTCAATCAGTCCTTATGGTGGACTAAATCCTGCATGGAGGTATTACTCTGTTGATACTGATTCATTCGAAATCATCAATAGTTTTACTTACTATACCAAGCTTAATCAGACCTTTATCAATGAGGGGGCCGAGCCAATTTGGCAATATGAGTACCTGGCTCGTGAAGCTTACGATCCAAACAACACATGGCCCGTTCAAGAAAATTTGAATAAAGAATTCTGGAGTGAAGCTTCCTTGAATATCAAAAATTCCTCCAAGATAAATATGATGTACAGTAAGTTTCAGTATAGAAGCTCACCCTTTGATCCTTACTATTACCTCAATTTCGAAACTGCTGAAAATTTCAACTCTTCCATAGTTGCTGAAAACGACAACTATTGTGAAGTGTCCAGTTTCACTCTTATGAATAAAAAAGAATGCATGATCACTGAAGACCAAGATAACTATGTCGAACCAGAAGAACTCGAAACCTACATTCCTTTAATCAAGCCTTATCAAGCCCCTGAGTATATCTTATTGAAGCCACCAGTTCCGCAACAGGAAGATGAAGTTCAAGAATATGTTAATAAAGTAAAGTCGAGTTTTGATGAAGATGAGGAGGAACAACGTACTAGTACAAAAATTTCCGATTCCAATGTAGAGGGCGTAGTTGATACTGATGTTAGTGAAACTTTATCACGTAAATCATCTATTAGAGATAAGCTCAAGAAAAGTAGTAACCAAATCAGCAAAGAACTTGGTAAAAGGGAATTAAACTTAAACAAAAGAGAGTTATACTCTTTGAGATACACCAATGATTAATTGTGCTTTTTTGGCCCGCATACTTGATCCTAGCACTGTCCGTAGAGTATTCCCCAAATAGTATCGATATGCGTGTCATCGAATAAAACAATGTGTTTGCTTAAAGAAGTAATTTATATTTTGCATCAATAGCTGCCATTTACCTAAATAGGTAATGTATGTAGTTGCCTAATTAGGAAATTAACTTCACACCTTATATTAGTTATTTTAAGAAGCTTCTACGCATAATGTTTCTATCTCATAAGTGGACTTGCATATGTAGGTATCCCTGGAACACAAAGCCGGAGATTCTGGGGTAATTAGATATCAATCCCGATACTGTTATCAGTTGTGTAGGTACCAATATTTACGAAATCTGGGGTAAATTACACAAAAATTCGGGAACACAGTGTTCCCAATCCGCGATACTCCGCTTCCACTGTGAAATACACACAAGAAATTCTCAAGTGCATGCTTTATTGACAAAAATAAAATTTGTTAAATTAACCCTAAACCCTATAAATAATATACAGACCAACCTAATGAACGAAAAAACGTGATCAACTCTTAGGAGGACGAAATGCAGATAACCAATTTAATGGACGAAATTTGTGTGAACCAACTCAATGGACGAATGCAAGTAACCAAATCAATGGACGAATATTTTTTAACCAACTTAATGGACGAAATTTGTTTAGACCAATTTAATGGACGAAGTATGCGTTAACCAACTCAATGGAAGAAATATGTGTGAACATAACCAACTCAATGGAAGAATATAAATAACCAATTTAATGGAAGAAAGTAAGTAACCAGTCAATGGACGAAAGTAAATAACCAATCAATGGACGAAAATCATTAGAATCATAACTGAAATCGTAGGTCTTTAACATTTAAATAGAAACAAAGGCATTAAAATCAAATTCTTCATGTCTTGGTAAAATGAACTGGTCAATTCCACACATAAAGTCTGACTTTAAAGGCTCCTGTAAGTATTCCTGATCAGAGTCAATAGTAGAAGTTCTTGATAATTCATCGTTTAAACTCAGTTGAATTTGGGTGTTCAAATTCATAAAGTCCTCTAAACCTTTCTTTGAAATAGGCTCTGAAATGGTGTGTCTATGTTTCAATTGAGGCTTCTTGACTTTTGGAGCTTTTTGATCTTTTGGTTTGGGGGAGTAAGTCTTGAATTGCAAAGGCTTCTTTTTGATGCAATCAACAGATTTTGATCTCTTGTGTAAAACTTCTGGAGTTCTCAAGATTTGATTCACAGGAGTTTCAAATTGTGGTTTTGATTCTTGCTTTGGGGTATTAAAGGATACAACACCAGGAACTTGTACCTGTTGTTGTGGTTGAATTTGTACAAGTTTTGGTTGTTGCTGGTGGTGACTGTGGTAAACGTCTTGATTAAATAGTAACTTTTCATCGAAGTTCATCAATCCCAATCCAAAATCGAATGAAGTCTCTGAGTTTGCAATTTCAATATTATTGTCAAAATTGTCAGAGAAACCTTCTTCACTCAACATGTCGAATGAAATATCACTAATAGAAGTGTCATTGGTCATCAAAGACTCATTTGAGTCAGAATTTTCACTCATTGTTGGACTGCATGGTAAACTAGACAATTTATCAGAATCACTTTCACCGTCTTTTACAGGACTCAAATCAACGAAGACGAAGTCCTTTGGCATACCGGGTTTATTCTTTGGCCTTTTCAATTGAGGCTTCTTAACCTGGTATTGGTTGCCGGCAGCGGTAATTTTTAAACTATTTTGTAAGCAGCGGATAGTATTAGATTCATGTTGCGATGAGCCAGAAACATTAGACTTCTTGACTCTCCATAATTTTTTACCATTGGCAGGTGGTTTACTAAGTACATGTTAGTAATCATAGTCAAGGGGTACAGTTGAAATATAAATTACATACATTGTAGCGTCTATCATAGTGTTTGAAGGGTATCAAAGGGTATCAAAACGATAGAATGTAGGGTATAAGATAATGATTGTTAGAAAAGGATTATAATAACTAAATTAGAGGGAATTGAGTTGTTTATATACTTTGTAGCTGAAAGGGGGTTAGCAAATGGCCGTGTCCAGAACATCCTGGTATAACTCCTTCCAAAAATATTATAGCCCACAATACATATTAAGCTATGTTGCAAACAAAACCTAAAGCAATTAATTTAATCATTTGGGTAATTATATTGAAAGTTATTGTGCCCGTATACACGCCTTGCGTTTTAATTTTTTTAAATCTCTACAATTTATTTAGGAAGTGGGAAAAAAAAGTAGTAGGAAACAATTAGTATCAACAGTTTTTTTACGGCAATTCGAGCTAGAAATTTTTGGAAACTTGAATGGAATACACTATAAAGTGCATAATTGCTGTTGGTACTATTTAAATCCAGAATTTCAACATTTATTCAAACGTTTTGAAGAGTATGTTTGAGTGATTTTTTGATCAAGGTTCATGGATTTCAGCGGTCCAACGAAACTTGGGGTAATGCATAACCAAATCATCGAGAATCAAAAATATAGATGCGAGTTATGTGCAGGCACCTCTGTTCATGCCTCGAGCCTGTGTGTAGTTGTTTGCCTAAATAGGATATATTATCTGCATTATACTTTCCTCATCAGGTATGTATGAAAACTCCGCACTTGCCTAATTAGGCATGGTAATAATAGGCATTTGTTGTTAAGCTTTGATCCAGTTGAACGGCAATGATTTGAACTTTTTGTGTAGAGTGCTGTAGCATGGCAACGAAAAAATTTTTTGATGGGTCCGCTTAGTTTTGTTGAGTGTGTTGTGTGTTGATGGGATATCTACAATCCTGCTAGCCTTCGAGCTTGATGAATATTATGATGAATTATTTTTTACGTAATGTACGGAAAATAAGATTCCACACTAAGCAATTAACCTTTGCAAAAGTGGAGATATCTGTGGTAATTAGCTTACCTTTTCGGTCGATCGCCTCCTTCCTGAATGTCTAATTAGTCACTTGTATCGTATTATCTGTACCATGTGAAGTAGGCTGCACCCCTCTATGTTCTCGCTTGCAACAAAGTATTCTGTAAAATAACACTTTTTGGGATTATAGTTATGTCAGGATAAATCTTGAAGTTGAAAAATGGACATCAACGCTTCTATGAATCTGATTCCTGGAGTAGAAGAGAATTTTTAGAGTATTGGCTTGTAGAATAGTTTGTAATTAATAAATTACTTACAAAGTGATTACCAGTAGAGTTGAGTTTTTGGCTGATAGGATTAGAGTCAACGATGGACTTCCAGAAATACTGGAAGGGCATTTAAGCTTTTAGAATTAGTTTTACCCCACAATCTGTGCGAAAATACTTTTCAGTAAATTGAGTCCTCTTAACTAACAATTTACTGATCGCTAATGCAGCTCGCTAAAAATAATTCGGCTCGATTAGGCTATACTATTTAACCTAATTAGGTTTCTCCTGCACAATGACTAGTGTGTCATTGATGTGGTAAGCCTAATTAGGAAAGGGGAGAAGGAAGGTATGAGGGGTCTACTGTGTAGAGGTGTCAATTATCATAACCATTGTAATGAACGTGAAAACCATAAGAAGTGGAGCAGGCCTAAAGGGGTAGATTAGCAACTGGCATGACAATAGGGTCAACACTATTTTGGAATAGGGTTCGAGGTAGGGGTGGTCTTCCTTTGTTCTCCTAGGAATGTAAAAGAATATGTTTCAAATAAACGGCTCTAAGAAATTAAACGTAACATTTTATTTTAAAAATAAGCGTGCCTCACTCAATGATAAAGCGGCTCAAAGGAAATGCAATCAGCCAATTTAGACTTGCTCAATAGATGAATAACGGAGCGGTGAAAAAACTCCGTACTTCCTGAAATTGTTGAGTAAAAAATTTTGATCCAACATTATCCGTAGTCCCTTGTTAATTTCAAGCTTGAATAATTTCCAGCCAACGATTACTCTGCGACATTCGAAAAAAAAATTAGATACTCGGTTATAGGAGTGGGGATACGATGGGGTAGAGCGTTATGGATGTACACATACGGAGAGTGGAAATGAGTTTTCGGCCGAATTCACGAGAGTAAAGTGGAGACATTTCATTCAAAATAAATTGAATGGGGTTCAGTTTGTGATAGATTTAAATTTAACGCACCCAATTAAGTTTCCCGATATAGCATTCCGCAGAAGATGAAAGGTTTGACTTTAATTTTTTTTTTTTGAAAAAAAAGCCTTGAGCTTAGTGAAAAATACCAATTTTTTCGGCCGGTATGATGTAATTTTGTTGTCAGGCGGGAATGATTTAGATCAAACGGATATATGCGAAATGTAACCTAATCTTTGTGGGCATCCCTTCAAGAATTTACAATTTTCACGCATTTGTTACACTTTCTTATTGTAACACGTTACTGAATAGCAGAATTTTCAAGGTCTCACTTGTATGTATCTTTAATTCGCTAGCATTCCCATCTACTGTCAATCCAGTACTTTGACAGAGTCGTGTGCTATCATTTCGCAAGATTAGAACCCGCATTCGCGCGCCAAACGTTCGGTCTACAAGGAAGATTAGAGATAGCTATGGCAGCGTTACCTAGAAGAATTATCAAAGAAACCGAGCGGTTGATCTCTGATCCAGTTCCTGGAATCACGGCGTTTCCTGATGAGAGTAATTTAAGAGCCTTTGTGGTCACCATGAATGGTCCAGATTCATCTCCATACGAGGGGGGGGTGTTTGACTTGGAGCTTTATTTGCCTGATGATTACCCTATGTGTCCTCCAAAAGTAAGATTCCTTACAAGAATCTATCACCCAAACATTGACAAATTGGGTAGAATTTGCTTAGATGTTTTGAAAGATAACTGGTCCCCAGCATTACAAATTCGAACCATATTACTTTCGATCCAGGCATTGTTAGCTAGTCCTAATCCAGATGATCCTTTGGCCAATGATGTGGCAGAAGACTGGAAGAAAGATGAGGGTAAAGCTATTGAGGTAGCCAAGGAGTGGACTGCAAATTACGCAACGCCAAAAAGAGAAGCCAAGGAAGATTAAAAGAGCCTGTGGGGCGGGGAGGGAATCTGGTAGAACCGATGCTAGATTTATTTCTAAGACACTTGTTTCCCATCTTCGTTTCAAGGCTCTTTGTTCTAATAGTTTATACGATTTGTACGCAATATATACTCATCATATAGTAATACTTAGGCTACTCAAGTGGTTGCCAATTAGTAAGAAGGGGTCGTGCACTACCGCGAAGCGATTTTACAATTTTCGTGTTCTTACTATCCTAATGCGGATCGGTCCAGTAAAGCCGGGTTCTCGTGTTTTCCGATTGTAAAAAAAAGCGTTTTAAGCCTTGGAATACACAGTAGTTGGGCTGTAATCTAAGCATAGCTATCACATCTTTATGTCTCCTGGATGCCAGCTATTTCTCTCCATTTTCATACTCCCTTATCGCCAATGATCTCGAAATGATTTGGTGCCCGCTCAGTCGCGTACATTTTTAGTAAGCTCCTTGCAATTTTTTTCAGGAATTGATTTAGTTTTTAAGTTCGTTTTATACGCTTTTCATTTTCTTTTATCCGCCCTGGAGCATCTAAGGTGGTTTGTCCCTATAGGCCCTATCACATCGAACTCCACACTTTCGTTCTTCTAGATATTTTTCTAACTAACTTATTTTCCACAACTGATTTCCCACTTCCCACATTGAAAATCCCACCCAGATGCGTAAACCTGAGGAAGACATAGGAAGTCCCTTTGGTGACGAACATAACGAATCCTTCCATGATCTGGCGACCCCAGAGGAAGAGAAGTTTTCTTTCAATGACTCAACCACTCAAATCCTCTCGGACCATTCCCCTGAGAATAAGCGTGTTTTGAGTGAAGAGAGTTATAAAACTGTGAGACTGCCTAGTGATAAGTATTCGTTTGATGCATCACACCATTCTGAGTCTGATCATGATGCAGCTACTAGTGCCGTGTCTACTCCCAACATCAATGTGGCTCAAAGTTTCGGAAGCGTGAATAATTCAAGTCTGAGACTTGTTAGTCCTCCAATAATGAGTCCGCCTTCTATGACTTCACCTGCATTACGTAAACCATCACTAAGATTCAAACTCCCCACATCTGCTGTGAATCATTCGCCTTTTAATGACAATCAGTCAAGATCTACGATCCACGAAAATGAGGTATACAATCTCTCAAGACCGAACTCACCATTTGCTGAAAGTTTCCAACCGGGAATATCGGATTCTTCTCAGAAAGATTCATATGGGTTTGATGAAAATGCAGGTATGCAAAGACATAGATGGGGTACTACCAGAAACAAAAAAGGTAAACCCCGGAAGGAGAATCTTGGTAGATCAAAGACATTGAAACAAATCTTGCGTCCAGGAGCTGGCAAAAGGTCATTATCACGGAAAAATACAAGTAGCCCGCGTCCCAATGACAATTCCAGGACCAATTCAATCATCAGAGGACCCAATACCAATAGTGCCGTGATATCGGCTTATGACTATTCTGATGACGAAGAAGATGAGCCATCTCATGAAGAAGAGAAAAAAGATCCAAGAGACAGAAAAGAAATAAAAAGAACAGTAGTTCTAAATGAGGCACTACCAGAAGAGTTCATAGATCCGAAGACTGGTAAAGCTTCCACAATATATCCTAGAAACAAGATCAGAACAACAAAGTATACTCCGTTATCGTTCTTACCCAAAAATATTTATGCACAATTCATTCAAAACTATGCTAATATCTATTTCCTAGTGTTGATTATCTTGGGTTATTTCGAAATCTTCGGGGTTCCAAGTCCACAAATGGCAATGGTCCCTTTGATTGTTATCGTGATATTAACTGCTATAAAAGATGCTATTGAAGACTCCAGAAGAACCTCATCAGATTTAGAAGTTAACAATCAAACCACACATATTCTAACAGATTTAGGTACGAATCCTGATTTCCACTATGAAAACTTCAATGTAGGTGATGAAAAAGTCTCTTTATGGAGAAAATTCAAAAAATTAAATTCTCGACTCTTATTCAAGTTCGTTGATAAAAGTAAGAGAAATTTGACAAAAGAAGGAAGAGCTAATAAGTTAAGGGCCAAAGCTAATGAAGGTGTAGATCAAAGCAATACTAATAGAAAAAGTTTTGATAGTGATATCATGTCACCAAGAAACTCTTTGGCAATGCCTGAAAACCCTTTCAGGAAATCTATGCAATCGAGACGATCCATGCAATCAAGAAGGTCAGTACAAGGAAAACGCAAATCTTTAAAATTTAATAGAGACTATTGGAAAAATGTCAAAGTTGGCGACGTCTTAAGAATCTACAATAACGAAGAGATACCTGCTGATCTCCTTATCCTTTCAACTAGTGAGGAGGACAATGGTTGCTACGTTGAAACCAAAAACTTGGATGGAGAAACCAATCTAAAAGTCAAACAAGCCATCAAAAGTGGAGGTCAAAAACTTACCAGAGCTGATCATCTAAAGAACAAACAATTTTCTGTAGAGAGTGAGGGCCCGCATCCCAACTTGTACTCCTATCAAGGAAGCTTCAACTACTATGATGAGGAAGAAGGCGAATCCAGAAAAGAATCCGTGACTATTAATAACTTGTTATTAAGAGGTTGCTCGTTGAGAAATACCAAATGGGTTATTGGTATTGTTCTCTTCACTGGTAGTGACACTAAAATCATGATTAATGCTGGAATCACACCCACCAAGCAATCCAGAATTTCACGGGAGTTGAATTATTATGTTATTATCAACTTTATATTTTTATTCATCGTTTGTTTTGCTGCTGGTTTAGTTAACGGGTTTTATTATGCTAAGGATGGGCTATCAAGAGATTTCTACGAATTTGGAACTATTGGCGGTACTCCTTGGAAAAACGGTATAATCAGTTTTGTTGTAGCTATTATCTTGTACCAATCCTTGATTCCAATCTCTTTGTACATTACCATTGAAATCATCAAATCAGCTCAGGCATTCTTCATCTTTTCTGATGTCACAATGTACTACGAACGTTTAGATTTTCCGTGCACACCCAAATCTTGGTCTATCTCTGATGATTTGGGTCAAGTTGAATACGTCTTTAGTGATAAGACTGGAACTTTGACCCAAAATTTGATGGAATTCAAGAAATGTACTATTAACGGTATATCTTATGGAAGAGCATATACTGAAGCATTGGCTGGTTACAGAAAGCGTCTTGGCTTTGACGTCGAAAAAGAAGCATTGCTAGAAAGAGAATTAATCGAGAAGGATAGGATAGAAATGGTAGCTGACTTACATTCGATAGATAGCAAAAACCAGTACACTGATGAGTTGAGTTTTATTTCTACACAATTCGTCAGGGACTTGAACGGTGAAAGTGGACCACTTCAAAAGAAATCAAATGAGCATTTCATGTTAGCATTAGCATTATGTCATTCTGTATTAGTTGAAAAGGATGAAAAGTCTGACAAGCAGCTTTTCAAGGCACAATCACCAGATGAAGCAGCACTTGTTGGAACAGCAAGAAGCTTGGGCTTTTCCTTTGTTGGTAACACGAAACAAGGTATCTTAGTTGACATTCAAGGTGTCAGGAAGGAATACCAGATTTTGAATGTGTTAGAATTTAATTCCACCAGAAAGAGAATGAGTGCTTTGATCAAAGTACCAGGTAACTCTGAAAATGATGAATCAAAGGTGTTGTTAATTTGTAAAGGTGCTGATTCTATAATCTATAGTAGATTATCAAAATCGCAAAATGACAAGTCCTTATTACAGAAAACTTCAGCTCACCTTGAAGAATTTGCTATCGAAGGTCTTCGTACTTTGTGTATTGCTCAGAGAGAGATCTCTTGGACTCAATATCTCGAATGGAATAAGTGTCATAGAGAAGCAGCCTCTTCCTTGGACAATCGTGAAGAACAAATGGAAAGTGTAGCTGATTCAATTGAAAGAGAATTGATCTTGTTAGGTGGTACTGCAATTGAAGATAGGTTACAAGATGGTGTACCTGACTGTATTGCACTTCTTGCCCAAGCTGGCATCAAGTTGTGGGTTTTGACCGGTGATAAGGTTGAAACTGCTATCAACATCGGTTTTTCATGTAACTTATTGGGTAACAATATGGAACTTTTAATCATTAAGAATGAGTTGTCTGATGAAGAGAGAGCCAAGTATCAGGTAACTGCTTCAGAAGGATACTCTCTTGTTAACCAATTAATCAGTAGCTATTTGGAAATATTTTTCAATATGAACGGATCTGTGGAAGAACTAGAAGCTGCTATTGGTAACCATTCTCCACCAAACGAAGGATTTGGTGTAGTCGTGGATGGTGATTCTTTGAAGTTGATCTTGAATGATCCTGAAATCAAGAGAAAGTTTTTATTGTTGTGCAAACAGTGTAAAGCTGTATTGTGTTGTAGAGTGTCCCCAAGTCAAAAAGCTGGTGTTGTTAAGCTTGTTAAAGATACCTTGGATGTCATGACCTTAGCTATCGGTGATGGCTCCAACGATGTAGCTATGATTCAAGCAGCTGACATTGGTGTTGGTATTGCTGGTGAAGAAGGTAGACAAGCTGTTATGTCTTCTGATTACGCAGTCGGTCAATTCAGGTATTTGGCGAAGCTTTTGTTAGCACATGGTAGATGGTCATATAAGAGATTTGCTGAAATGATTCCAAATTTCTTCTACAAGAATGCTATTTTCAACATGTCTCTTTTCTGGTATGGTATTTACAGTGATTTTGATGGTACTTATCTATTTGAATTTACCTATTTAATGTTTTACAATTTGGCATTTACATCTTTGCCAATCATATTTTTGGGCGTTTTTGATCAAGATGTTGATGCAAAAGTTTCATTGCTTGTGCCACAATTATACAGAACGGGTATTTTGAGACAAGAATTTTCAGAGGCCAAGTTTTGGTATTATTTGATAGATGGTATTTATCAATCTTTGATTGCTTTCTTTTTCCCCTATTTGCTTTATCGTATAAGTTTTATTGATATGGGAGGTTTGGGATTAGATCACAGATTCTGGATGGGTGTAATTGTCGCAGGTATTGCGTGTATCTCATGTAACTTGTATATCATGTTGCATCAATCTAGATGGGATTGGTTCTCACTTTTGATTAATGGTCTTTCCATCATAATTTTCTTCTTCTGGACAGGTGTATGGACCACACCAGTTTACAGTCAAGAATTTTATAAAGCAGCCGCACAAATGTATGGAAATACCAGTTTCTGGGCGTGCCTTATTTCTGGAATAATGGTCTCTTTATTACCTAGATTCATTATGGATGTGTTTCAAAAGATCTTCTATCCAAAGGACGGGGATATTGTCCGAGAATGTTGGGTCAATGGTGACTTTGATGCATACCCTGAAACATACGATCCTACCGATCCTAATAAAGTTGATGTAAGCTCCTATAGTTCTGAAAAAGCCAAAGAATTAAGTGCTCATTCCGGTAGTACTTCAACCACACCCAACATTAGTACTATGGAATCTAAATTGCCATCAGATCTAGAAAGACAATTCAATTTAACTTCATCAAGCTCAGTTCAATTGGATCAGACAACTTTGCAAACCAAAGAGGTCCCAAAGGAGTCCCTTCCTCTACCAGCACAAAGAAAGCTGATCATCCAAATGTTTAAGAGAAAATCTAATGTTAAATCAATGTATTATGACAATCAGTCTTTCCTTGAGACATACAATACCTCACATGCAGGAACTACTGATGATTTAGTCAAGACTGAAGAGATTGCCATGGAAGAATTTGACAGAAATGCCAAGCGGGCATCTCGTATTTCTTCTGATAATAAACGGTATTCTGTTGACAGAAAAAGATATTCCATTGATGCAATGGGTAATTCCAGAATAAGAACATCACTAGATTTTCCGGAACTTTCCACAACTGAATCTTTAACCAGAGAACAAGAATCTGGTATATAATGAAAAACAACACATAAATACATTATAGATTATATAAGTACATGTCACATAGATAGACAATTGCATTTATACAAATATATGAACTACGATATCTGATACAAAATAGATCACAACTAACTTCAATATTCGGTTTTAGATCGCATCGCCGCACAACTCGCTGCACTACGGGGACTCTCGGAGTCAAATTGATGCCATAAATACAATTAAAAATGAGTCGCGAGTTAAACCGTTTAAAGTCAGCTGAAAGTGGCACAGATACTGAATCAAAAGAGATAATAGGTGATCGAGGAATATGATTGGCCGCATGCTTTTTTCATTTACCTAGATAGATGGGATTCGATCCCAGCTTCTTATCACACAACCCTGTATGTTGTATTAAACAATTTAAAGCTGCGGCGTGTTTGTGTAATCTTTCACCTTTAGTTTCTTTTGAAGTGAGATCAGAAAAGAATTTAAATCCGAGGTAATTCCTTAGATTACCTTTTGAAAGCCACTGAAAAACTTGATCGTCCCCACCAATTCAACTCCTCCCACAGACTCATATCCCCTGCTTCCTTTTGCTACCTCTGAGCCCATACATTACACCTTTAATCAATGCTATATCTTCAATTTTGAAAATGAGAGACGTGGACATACCGCAATTTTTTTTTCTTTTCCGCAGGCGACAACAACTAAGAACCCCAAACTCTCGACTTTCATTGGCCAATTGGCTATCCAATAAAAAAATCCCTTGAGAAAAATTAATATAAATATTAAGTCGTATCCGCTGAAAAATTTTTTTGAAACTTCTTTTGTCCAACGTTTCTTTTATAAACAAGACTAATATATATATTCATAATGGATTCTAACTTCTTCGTTGATTTTATGATGGGTGGTGTCTCCGCCGCCGTCTCCAAGACCGCTGCTGCTCCAATTGAAAGAGTCAAGTTGTTGATTCAAAATCAAGATGAAATGATCAAGCAAGGTAGATTATCTAGAAAATACGATGGTATCGGTGAATGTTTCAGAAGAACTGCTGCTGAAGAAGGTGTCACTTCTTTCTGGAGAGGTAACACTGCTAACGTTATCAGATACTTCCCAACTCAAGCTTTGAACTTCGCTTTCAAGGATAAGTTCAAGAAGATGTTCGGTTTCAAGAAGGATGAAGGTTACTGGAAATGGTTTGCCGGTAACTTGGCTTCCGGTGGTATGGCTGGTGCCACCTCTTTGGCTTTTGTTTACTCTTTGGATTACGCCAGAACTAGATTGGCTAACGACGCTAAGTCTTCCAAGGGTGACGGTAAGAGAGAATTTAACGGTTTATTCGATGTTTACAAGAAGACATTAGCTTCTGATGGTCTCGCTGGTTTGTACAGAGGTTTCGGTCCATCTGTTGTTGGTATCATTGTTTACAGAGGTTTGTACTTCGGTTTATACGATTCTTTGAAGCCTGTTGTTTTGGTTGGTCCATTAGAAGGTTCTTTCTTGGCCTCTTTCTTATTAGGTTGGACTGTTACCACCGGTGCTTCTACTGCTTCTTACCCATTGGATACCGTTAGAAGAAGAATGATGATGACCTCTGGTCAAGCCGTTAAGTACAAGGGTGCTTTCGACTGTTTCCAAAAGGTTGTTGCCGCTGAAGGTATCAAGTCTTTGTTCAAGGGTTGTGGTGCTAACATCTTGAGAGGTGTTGCCGGTGCCGGTGTTATCTCCATGTACGATCAATTACAAGTCCTTCTTTTCGGTAAGAAGTTCTAAGTTATTTAATTAACTAGTTCTTTTTATTGTACATATTCAAACTTTATTTATTCCGTTATATATTAATAGAATAAAACCCTTTTAATACTATCGTACTTTAAATCTTAGTTCGTTTTATTTTCTTTATTTTCCATTTTGGAACATGAACGATTAAAGTTGAAAATTTTTTATTTCGATTTTGGAGAAATTAACCAGTACACGCAAAAGCTGCAAAAATCAATATCATTAAGATGCAGCATGTTGGGAGAATTGATTTACAATGCTTCGAATCAAAAACAGTGGAAAAGCATACTTGCAATAGAGCACAGGTTTTACTAGGATTTTTAAATGCTTGGGTAATTTATCCAGCACTCAGAATTGTTTATTTATGATCTCTTACTGGGACATCAAATGTGCTAATTTCACAAAATTATTAATTTGCATATTCGGAAAAAATATGTATGGAAGATAAGTACGGGATTAAATAAAAAATAATTACTACAATAAATAAGATCAAATTTTATTTCTTCAAAACAATATAACACTACTTGTTCCAAATGATTGTATCAGTAAACTATTAAATATTAAGACCACCTCTTGCATAATATTAAAGAAATAGTTCACTAACATCCCCCAATCATTTGGATGAAAAACTCAATATTTCTCAAAATTCAAATACAATAACTTGTAATTGGATTCTAAATCATAGACAATTCTTTCGTGCTTTCTGTAACTCAATTCACTCAACCTCTTGTCACAGTTGAATAGCTCATCATGTTCCTTTGCATCTCCCTCGCTATCGATTTCATTGATTAAAGTCACAGAGAATTTACCAGGTCTGAAAATCCTTAAGACCTTGATCAACACATCGACAATATTAACCAGAGAAGAGGGAACTGAAGAAAACGGAAAATTGGTTTCAAAAGAAGCATAAGACCATCCAGACTCTGGTGTGATATGTAAGGTATAATAATATCCACCATTATTGGCACTGATCGAGTTCGAAGAGAAACCACAAGGAGTAAATGAAAAAGCATCATGAGTGAAATTAAAAGGCTTAACAGTTTCAACTTCACCGTCGTCTTTAGGCGAGGGTAAGTCACCAAGGAAGACTTTCTCGGAACCATCAACTTCACCAAAAATAGAGCTCAATTTAGACGTTTTGATGGTTTTCAAACCCATTTCGTGTCCTAAATCGTCTTCTTCCAAGCCATTCTGGATTAAAGAGTCAAAACCTGGCTTTCGGCTGGTAACAAATTGTTCAGCCTTGGCTGGGTCTAGATCAGTCATCAACACTTCAAAAGTCTGATCCCTGATGGTCTCAGGACCCATGCACTCATCGTGCTTTTGACCTCCAGTATACAAATACCAATGATCATCGCTGGTGAAATTACCCACTACATAAGACTTTCCGTTGATGAAGTGTTCATTCAATAACTTCACTTCATTCTTCCAGTCTCTGTGTACTGTCTGTTGCTTCTCAGGGAACATGAAAGATCTTCTAGAATAGAAAACCTTGAATATATTTTTTGAAGTCAACTTCTTGGAAACAAACTCCTGGATATCTTCGAACAATTTCTCGATACAGAATAAAGTAGTGGTGGTTCCGCAGGTTTTCAAAATGACTTTATGTGGGAAGACGAACAACGAAGATTCCGACAACAAATAAGCATCCATGTATTTTGAAGATTTCATAGATAAAATCTTGCAGCTAACCAAGTCTAAGATCTGGACCCAGTTCTTCAAAGGGATACTCCTCAAACCGTCTTCATGTTTACTATTTGCTTTGACCTCACCTTCATTGGGCCACACCCATACTTCTAATAATTTTTCTGGGCCTTCAAAGGCGTAAGTGGAATCTAAATTGGCACTCAACTCATGGTCCACATAGGAATCGTTAACGTATGCAGGTGCAACCATGATTGTTTAATTGTTATACTTTGCTGGGTAGTTCTTAAAGGTGGATTGGAACTTACTCTTATAAGTGGGTTGGATGCTAACAAACAAAAACTGAAACGAAAAGAGAAGTAGCAAGAAACGTTTCAATCAATAGTATGTTAGTTTTTTTTAACCAAAAATTATTTTTCACTAGTGGATGGGGAAGATCAACAACCTAGTAAAAAATATAAAAACGTGAATGAAAAGTTGGTTTAATGGTAGTTTGGGAGATAAGATATAAATCCAATAAGTTTTTTGTCTTTTTTTAATGTGTGATTATAGTAAGCGCTGTTATCCAGGTTCAATTAATTTATTAAGTTCAAAGATCAACTGTCGTGATGGTTTCTTAGGCATAAATTAATTTGCAGATAAAGGTCTGGAGTAAACAAGTGGTATTGGTCTCCTTCTGATCAACAATAATACCACAAAAGTTCGAGTTATGGATGTTAAATTTAGATTTTTTTAATGAAAAATCGTAGATAATTATAGTTAAAACAAGTTTGCGTTTTATATAAAAATTTTTCAGGTGTCACACGCAACCCAGAAAAATGTCTCAGCTTGAAGCACAATATCGAGCAGAAGTGGAGGTAATTAGGAAAAAAAGAGGAATATAATGTAAATATTAGAGGTGGCGGTTAAGCCATTAATACTCGAGAGTTATTATAGAGGGGTATGGTATGTCGAGTACTCAGTTAAGTTAACATCACACAATTAGGGTCGCAGGAAGCTTTCTCTTTTCAGCCCGATAAACGCGAGGGCTCAAAACGTGGTATGATTCATGACTTGACGACAGCTCTGACTAGGTTGATTTATTCGGTTCAAAAGGAATCAGATACAGGAATTGGATACAGAAGTTGGATATACGAAAGATTTTCCTGTTGAGCGTACGTATGACATAGGTCACAGGTTTGTTTACTGAATACAAATTTACTATTAATACTAAACACTTGACACAATTTCACTAGCATTCTTCAACACTTCAACCATCTTAACACATTCTTTCCTCTTTTGAACAGTCAATTCATTCTCCTTGACCAAATCAGATAAATCCTTAGAGTTATATAATTTTTCCAACAATTCTTTTTGGATATCATCTTTAGATTTGACAATCAACTTCAACATGATAGCTTTTGGAACTACATCAGTAACTGTTCTCTTAACGATATTATAATAGGAGGAAATCAACAACTTAATTACTTCAGTTTCCATAGTTTCTCTTTCGGACATGGCACCGGTAGCTCTCAAAACTGGAGGGGGAGCTTCCATGCTTTGTAACTTCTTCTTGTTCTTAGAGCTAAAAAATCCCCCAAAAAATCCATTGTTCTCATCAGTCTTAGGAGATGCTTGAGCTGGTTGTTGAGAAGGAGGTAATGGCTTTCCGGTCTTAGGGTCAACAGCAACTTGAGGCTTTGGATGGAACTTTTCCTCCACAATAGCCATAGCTTGAGAACCCTTTAATAAATCTGGGTGTGCAGTGTTGACGTAGGTCTCTTCAGACAGGATAATGTCTGTAACGAATTTCGTGGTTGGGATTACTGCTTCCCTTAAATATTGAATGAACAATTGAGACAATTGTTCCTTTAAAGCTGGGTAACGAGAGTATTGAGGTTGACTAATGATTTGAGATAAAATTCTAACCAATTCATCGAAGATCAAATTAATACATCTTGTGGAAGGTTCTTCCATTCTATGAATTTGTTGTTTAACCAAAACTTCAAAAGCTTGAGTTCCCACAAACAAAGACGGAGCACTACCGGAAGTGTTGTGCATGATCGTTCTGATATCGGTATCCTTAATTTGATCAAAAGGATCCAAAGAAGTAATACCATTTTTGAAAATTTCGTGGAAAACAAAAGAGATTCTAGCACCACCAGTCAACTCTTGAGAGGTCAATTCTCTAGCTTCACCATCCAAGATTCCGTTGTAGTCTTTAGTAAAATTGGTGATCATACTGAGGGCGATCGAAGTTGGACTTTCAGCCATTTCTGGGCCCAAAATACTCAATTCGTTTTCGTACTTCTTCAAAGAGTGTTCAATCCTCATCTTGATATCTGGTAAAGTAGCCTTGATATGGTGCATTAAAATACTGTTCAATTTTTTAGCCAAATAGGGAGTACCACAGAATTGAGCCTTGGCCTTGTAACTTGGATGATCTTCAAAAAAAGCTGCTTCCACCTTCAAGGCTTCTCTGATAGTCTTTTTAGTTTCGATATCTTTTTGACCTCTATTTATAACAGGCACGTAACCAAACCTCAAAGGGATAACTCTACCTGCTAATATATCAATAACATCAGTGCCTTTGTCCATCAAATCCACTTTAGTTAAAACACCAATGGTTCTTGAACCTTCAGGATCGACTTCTCTAGCTAACTTTAACCCATCAGAATTAGCCAAATCAGTATTAGCAGCATTAACTGACAATATAATAGCATTTGGTTTAGAAATAAACTTCATGATCATTTCTCTGATTTGTTTCTCAATGTCTTTTGGCTGATCACCTACAGGAACTTTGGTTAAACCTGGTAAATCAACCAAGGTTAAAGTTAAGACATGAGGTGAGTAAATTCTCAAATTAATTGGAACTGGAGAAATACCTAAATTTTTACCAGTTTTGGCATCAGTTTCTCTGACAATCTCGTTTCTAATATCTTCAAAATTGAAGAATTTTTTACCTGGTAAATGTAAAAATTCTCCCCATTCTTCTGCGTTGTTTTCAGATTGGCCACCTGATTCATTCAGTTGATTAATGGAAATCAAATCTTCCTTGCTTTGTTTAGTAGCTCTTCTGTTGACTAATTGTAACACCAATGGTCTTCTGGTAACAATACCAGTACCTCTTGGTAAGAAATCTCTACCGACAACGTTTTCCAAAACGGATGATTTACCACTTGACTGAGAACCCACAACAGTGATCTGGGGCAAATCGACGGGAGAGGATGAACCTCCGCCAAGTGGAGCCAAAGCGTCTTGCAACTTGTTGATAGTGGCGATTAACTGTTCATCCATGGTGAATATATCTAATCTATAATTCTAAGTATATTGTAGACGTTTACCGTAAACTTATTTTGTGAGGTGCGCCAGATACGTGATAGACTGCGGCAGATTGGGAGAGGACACGACTTAGTTCTGGTTCATATACTTACTATTAATGATAGCTTCTACTAAATTTATTAATGAATGTGGGGCTAGCAGCGTAGCTGAATCCTTGAAATTCTTGAGGTTGCAATTCTGGTGGGTTTTTAAGATTCGGAATTTTTATACCTTCAACGTTATAATTACTGACTTTAAGACTAGTAAATTCGGATGAAAAATTCTCGGCTAATATTGGATCTGTAATGACAGGGACGATTGGAGGTGTGACTGACCCGTCTTGGGATTCAAGTTTGTTCCAGTTTATTTTTCGGAAAAATCTGTGTTTCATTAATTTATCCCATTGGGTATCTGCTTTAAATCGATTTTGAGGGTTCTTATTAAGTAATTTATTCAAGAGATCTTTAGCGTCCATTGAAAAATAAAATGGTAAAACAAGCTTTTTGCTCAATATCTTCTCCTGAATAAGCTTATGTGAATTCCCTGTAAATGGTGGCTTTCCACTCATCATGTCATAGATAACGCATCCTAAAGACCACCAATCAACTCCATAATCGTACTCTTCTCCTTTCAAGACTTCTGGTGCCATATACTCAGGTGTGCCTATAATTGAGGTGCACTGATCGTTTCCACTACCTATGTCTTTAGAAAGTCCGAAATCAGTCAATACAAGGTTACCTCTGCCATCCAATAAACAATTTTCAGGTTTTAGATCTCTATAAACTATCCCGAGTTTATGAAGATGCCTTAACGCGAGAGCCATCTGGGCTGCGTAGAAAGACACATCATCTTCCTTGAAAACATTTCCCAAAGAGTTGTTGTTTGTCAAATGATGGAATAACTCTCCGCCAGGGATGTATTCGAGTATCAAATAGAACTTATCATCATCTTGAAGAGCATAAAAGAGCTTGACAATGTTGGGGTGATGGTTAATGTTGCTTAGGATTTGCCTCTCATAAAGAGTTCGCTTCACATGTGATGTATGTTTGGTGTTGCAGTCATCGTGAATTGTGATAACTGGCTTTCTCAATTGCTTCTGGGCGTAAAGCTTCTTGGTCTGCTTATCTTGTACCAAATGTACCTTTCCATAGGCTCCTTGACCAAGGACCTTGAGAGGTTCAAAGTCATGAAGGCGTCTCTTGTGTGAAAAGTCACCTTCCTCTGTTGTTTCAGTCAATCCATTGAAGTTAGTGGGGATAACCAATTCCAGATTATAAGACGATATCGAGGAGTGCCTGATAGAGAACCTTCTATAAACCGAAGACCTCCTCCTTGTTTTATTTTCTGGAGTATTCAAGTCAACACTTTGATCCGGAACTTGTAAAGATTCTAAAGGTTTAACTTTAAGATCATCAGGATGAACTTCTACGGGGTCCGCTGTCTCAGCCAAAGAAGAGACGGCTAACTTCCTTGCAAAAGAATCTTCATCAAAATTGAATATTTCTGCCATATCGAGAGTCGTTAGTTTATTTGATGGGGTTTATCAATCATTAGCATATACTTTTAATAAAATTTGCACGCGGTGTAATTTTTTGCATAGATTGAGTTTCGATTATGTAAGAAATGAGTAAGTAGTGCGGCGATCGGAGGCCGTTGGTTGCAACAAGATCCAATGCTACGGGGCCAGTATTAGATAATACTCTTTGTAAATATATATTACGAGAACCTAGAAAACACCAATACAAAAAACATCAAGAAGTAAAGACTCGCAGCTACATACAATGGTAACCCAATAATATCATGTGTTAAACCAAACTTGTACACTTGAAGAAGCAAAGAGGGACAGACCAAGTTCAAAACACTACTCAAAAGAGACATCGATGATAAAACTTGAGCGACCTTACCATCGGGGATCAACTTGGTGACAGTTGCGTTGACTGTTGGTGACATTCCATACCCAAAAAGAAATACAGCTAAAATACCAAATACTTGTGAGGTTGTCTTCGCCTTTCCAAGTAAAACCTGAAGCATCCCTTCACTCAAAAGTGCCACTGAGAGATTTAAGAAATCCATGCTATCTAGGCGGTCATCCTTCACTTTCAATTTAAGTAATTGAGGGTATACATATCCTGTAAGGAATGGGAATACTACTAATAGAGAAACCACACCTGACCACCCAGAAAGCATTAAAATCTTAGATATTGTTTCGCTATCCCATTTGAATTTGTATATGCCATACTGGAGAATCAAAGAAATCATCTGGGAGGTGATTGCAGTAAGTATTTGGCATCCAACAAGTACGAGCATCAGAAATCTAAGATGCTTTACTTTATGTTTCAAAGTTATGGGGACAATCTCTTCTGGCATTCCCAACATCTTGAGTTGGTTTCCAACTTCGGATAAGTGATCAGAGATGTAAGACCATTTAAATGAAAGACTAACCGAAGGTTCTGGAGCTGACTTCTTAAGTGACTCGGGAAGTACCAAGAGCGAATAAAGAACAAACAAAATTGCAAAAATAAACTCAACATATAATGTGATCATGTCTACATTCTTGGGAGCCATTCCTTTGGATTTACCAATACGAATCAAAGTTGTACCCAATAATTGTCCAAGAAGCTGGGATCCACAAAGTATGGAAAATGCTACAGACATGGCCCGGTGCCTGGTTTTGGCAGTGGTAATGTCAGTCAAATATGAATTCACAGTAGTTATAACAGCAGGGGATCCACCCACTATGTTGAATGATACAATAGAAGCGATTAAGGTTTTGAATAAAAACCCATGACTTTTGATGGCTACAATATATAAACCAGCATATAATGTAGTACCCAAACCAAGGATGAACATCACAGGTTTTCTACCATACTTATCACTTATGATACCAATAAAAGATAATCCAATGATTTGACAAAATTGAGATAAAAATGAAGAAACTTGTTGGAAATTTGCAACTAAAAGTTGATTTTCAACATCATTACAAACTCCGTCTTTCATAGTGGCTTCACATGCTTTGAAGAAGAGAAGTGTCTCCCTTGAAGAAAAAGAACAAGAAGATAACCCTATGATCAAATATGCTACCCCGACTGCAGATACGGTTGGTGTAGTAAATAGACTTATAAATCCGCTTGGAGGTTTTATTGGATCGGGGTTCGAAACTGCTTCATAGTCACTTACACTTTCATTCACCTCAACCTGAACTGGAATATCCTTCTTTAAAAGGGTCGAAGTTTCCTCTGACATGTAAACAGGACGGTGAAAAAGCCCCCTGGAAATCTTTAATAATTTATACTATAAGGTATGGCTCCGTTTGCTTGCCGAACGGCGGGCGGAGATTGTTTATTTCCGCCAGAATTCTGGTGCGGCAACATATATAGTCTAGATTATTAGGTGAGATATCGCCGCCAGCATAGCTAAACGCCGCCTTATCTCGCAGAATAACCTTTTAGCAAATTTGGAATAGTGTGGTACAGTTAGTAGTATATACATGTGCTAAATGAATGTTGCAATATCATAACCTAAAGCTCCCCCTTGGGTACAAATAGATTAGCTATCAGTAAAATGTTGAGGGTATTATGGTATCTGGGGTAGGTCGTATATGGAAATGTTTAGTGTAGCAATGTATTCTATATAAAGCTGAATGTGGTATAAAGTGTACAACTTTGACTTGTTATATACTGGTATATGTGTGTAATTCTCAATATCATGTACTAGTAAATAGGTTTAGTGTCTATATGATCCCAATTGGCTGCGAAAGTTTTACAGCTTAGTCGCTATCTTAGTGAAAACAAAGAGTGAAATGGTTCCTAGATCAAGTACACCACATACTAGATAAACCAACGCTGGGATCCCTGATTGTAAGCCAAACTTATATATGGCAATAAATACCAAGGGTGCAATGATCCCACATACTCCGTTTAGTAGAGAAACTGCCATCAAAACCTCTGCAGTTTTCTTCTTCGTATAATATTTAACCACCACAGAGTGTATAGTTGGCAGAAGCATACAATTCATACTACCAAGTAAAACACTAGTGAGGTATTCTGCTGTGTTTTCAGCACAAAATAAACCGAAATAAAAAACAACATTGAAAATTAAACCAGTCAAAATCAATGTAAAATCTACGCTATCAAAACGATTAGATGATCGTCTCATTTTGAAAACTTTGGTTAATATGGTACCGGAAAAGAATGGGAGTATAAAATAAAGTACCACCACTCGTGCAAATGCAAATGTAATAAATAATGATCCCACCATTTGAGTGTCCCAGTCAAACATAAATACTGCGTAGTCTATAGTAATGCCTCCAACACCTACCTCATACAGAACTAATAAACAATTGATAAATAATAGGCAGTAAATAAGGAATCTTACTCTATATTTATGGGCCCCATTCATGGTTGGAGTAAGGAGGGTTCTAATGGGTCTAACAAGATTCAATAAATTCCATAAACTTTCGGGCCTTATCTCTTCATCATCGTCTAAATCTTCATGTACTAAACATCCTGTACGAGACTCAGGAAGGATAAACAAACAGTAAAGCATTGCTACACCGCACAAAACTACTTCCAACTGAAGAATCGATGATTCAGTAAACGTTATTTCCAGGTAGCTTCTTGTCGCATGAAGGCTACCGTTAGTCCATGAATCAAGGTAAGCCGACAAGGCATTGGAAGACATTGGGCCTAGAAAAGCTCCTGCAAACAATGCTCCATGGATGTATCCAATATATTTTGTCCTTTCAATTGGGTGAACAACTTCTGCTATATAAGAGTTTGCTAGCCCTAATATACCAAGAAGGCCACCAGAAGAACATGCAATGATATCACATAATAGAAAGGTTCTCATTTGAAACGTTTGATATGTCAGCATGAAGAAATATTGTAAGCATCTTCCGATCAACGTGGTTGCTGGGATCAAAACAAGAAATAACTTTCTACCATATTTATCTGATAGTCTACCAAAGTTGGCTAATGCTAGAATACCGGAGATTTGGGAAAGAACAATACTGTATTGCCCATAGTTCGATATCAATACTTGAACATCGGTCTTGTCGCACACATTTTGTTCATTGACAAGGGAGTTACAGGCTAATTTGAACCTCACAATCTTTCTAGTAGGTTCACCGATTGATGTAAAAGCATAAAAGAATACTAGAAAGTTTACAAAAATCCAATGAGGGCGAGTATGCCATGGGATGCTTTGTAAATAGGCGTTTCTCCGGTTCCATTCCTGCTCCAATTCTTCACGTTTATTTCTCGGATCAACAGATCCACTTGAGTAACCACTTGCTGAATCTGAGAGGAGACTCAGGGTTTCTTCAAGCTCATAATCCCGACTGGTCATGCTGGGTTGAGACAAGTCGATTTTAAAAAAAAGTGGTGAACGTGCAGTGTGATGGGAAAGGGGTTGAAGGATCGCAAAGGGATCAAGATATTTTGACTATGTTACCAAATATATGTAGAACAATGTCCGCATCAACTCCATGATTTGTTTAGAAATAAAATTTGTAACAGTTGGAGAAGGGCCGCAAACCAAAGAAGAAAATGCAGGATCTTGTCTTTGCGTAATAGATAGTAGATACGTAAATTCCTGTGGTCGAGCAAGCGGGAAGTACTTGCCGCTGCCGCTTGCTTGTGCGCTGCTGGGGGCACCGCAGATTGTTTTTTCTCTCGTATAATGTACTGTATATAAGCGTGTTGCGGATTGCCCTTTTGTGGAGCTTTTGTGAGTTTAGGGTTTCAGCCCTGATAATACTAACTCGCGTTGGTGACTGCCAATCTGGCGAATTCCACCTCCTACACGACCGCGAAATTAACAGTACTTAGAATGTATGAAGAAGCTAGTGCAGTGTAGCCTCTGTGCAGGCCCATAGTCAATCCACCAAAAATTTTCTTCTCATTAAAATTTTTCAAAAACCTACAAATAATTGTTGAAAGAAGTTTTATCTAAACAGAAACAATATGTCTTTGCCAGCTTCATTTGACTTAACCGCTGAAGATGCTAAACTTTTATTAGCTGCCAACGTCCACTTGGGTTCCAAGAACGTTCAAGTATGTACACCTTTTCAAATGAGATCAGAGTAACGAAGTCGTTAACAGCGTGGGTTAAAGTAATGTATGAGTGGAGGGAAGAATTTGCCTGTGAGCATCATGAGATTATCGATAGATTGTACAAGAGCACAAAGTGAACTACTATAGCTCATCTCCTAGACATCAGCTCCTACCACATCGATCCTCAATGGAGTTTTACAAATTGAATGGAAAAATCAAATGAAATTTATACGACTTTACCCAACTCGACTCACCTCTAAAACTAACATATACTAACAGTATTTTAGGTTCACAACAAGCCATACGTTTACAAGACCAGACCAGATGGTGTTAACGTTATTGACATTTCCAAGACCTGGGAAAAGATTGTTTTAGCTGCTAGAGTTATCGCTGCTATTCCAAATGCCTCTGATGTTGCTGTCTGTTCCACCAGAACTTTCGGTCAAAGAGCTGTTTTGAAGTTCGCTGCCCACACCGGTGCTACTCCAATTGCCGGTAGATTCACCCCAGGTAACTTCACTAACTATATCACCCGTTCTTTCAAAGAACCAAGATTAGTTGTTGTCACTGACCCAAGAACTGATTCTCAAGCTATCAAGGAATCTTCTTACGTTAACATTCCAGTTATTGCTTTAACTGACATGGACTCCCCATCTGAATACGTTGATGTTGCCATCCCATGTAATAACAAAGGTAAGCACTCCATTGGTTTAATCTGGTGGTTAGTCGCCAGAGAAGTCTTGAGATTGAGAGGTGTTATTCCAGACAGATCCACTGAATGGCACGTTATGCCAGATTTATATTTCTACAGAGACCCTGAAGAAATTGAACAAGCTAGTGCTGAAGAAGCCAAGGCTGAAGAAACTGAAGAACCAGTTGCTGCTGACGCTGAAACCGAATGGACTGGTGAAACTGAAGAAGTTGACTGGGCTGAAACTGGTGCTACCCCAGCTGCTGAAGAAGCTGCTGCTCAAAACTGGTAAGTTTATATACATTAGCTCATTAATTAATTCATTTTTGCAATTTAAATGTGAATGATTTAGAAAAGAGAAAAGAAGGCAACCTTAATAAGATATCTTTTAAATAGATCTTCTATTTTTTGTATATTTGTATCTTATAAATTCAATGACATAATAAATTATTGTTCTAAAACGTTACTCTATACCATTAATTGAACATTAACTTCTGTCTCGGAATAAGTTCTTGAATCCTTTCACTTGTTAGAGATAACTCTACCGGTCCAGTGCACGACCTCTTCTCAGCTAAAATGGTGAAAAAAATTCAAGCGAAAATCTTCAGTTTGATTACCAACGGATTACCACCAAAATCAAAAAAATAACTCTAGCTTCTAATTCTCGGGTTTTTGTGCCGTCCTCGAATGGGGCTATCGTTCTGATAGTCCAATGTTTGGGGATTGAGGGTTCGAGGCGTCCCATAATTATAGAAGTATACTTGATTTCCTGTTGGAAATTATTCATAGTATACTTTGTGGTGTTAGTTTTTGTTTTACGACCAGGGTTGTCATTTTTTGTTTTCTCCCGCTGGGTCAGCTACTTGTTTTAAGTGGTGGACTTGGCTCGGTTTTCCCATATAAAACATCACCTCCGGTTTATCGTATTATTACTTTTCAATAGAAATAATACTTCATGCCCGGAGGATATTTCTCTCTTTTCTAAGAACTTTAAGATCTGGTCTCTTTCTTTTTGAAAATGCTGTAGTTGTACTTTAGATGTCATTCTGTCTACCTGCTCCCTATGGTTATAAAACCCTGGCACTACAAAGAATTAGACCTCTACGCGTGTCTTCAATATTCCTCATGTGGATGAGTTGTGTGCACCGTGCGTAAACGAAAAACTGAACTCTCGCGTATTGCAGCCAAATATCTACTTCCACTCCAATGGCTTTCGGTAAGAAGCTTCAGGAGTTCATCTATTCGTTGAGTACCAATGACAAGTACGCTGAATTCGACTCCAGAAAGTCCTTTAACAGGATCAATAAACCCAAAACTGAAACCGAAGCGAATCTTTTATCCCATAATAACGATTCTACCACATTTGGTAACGATTATGAAGAGGATTCAAATTTTGAAAAATACAAGGAAGATGGTGTTCACGAAGTACGTCTCGCTTGGAGGCATATAAAGAACTGGTTGGATAAATATTCTCCCGATTTGAACAGTTCTTTGCAAAAAGCATGCACTGATGACGATTTGAACGATATTCAAAAAGATTTAAACACTAGGTTGCCCAATTGCGTGATAGAGTTCTTCAAATTGACTGACGGTCAGTACTACGATGACTACAGTCAAGTGGGAGGTCTTTTTTTTGGATTGAAATTGATGCCATTGGATGAGGTTTTAGTAATGACAGAAAATTGGAGAAAAGTGTCTAAGAAATTGACAGCTGAGTTGTCTCATTTGAATAGTTCTGGAAAGATACGGGAACTCCCTAAGATGGGGAACTTTAAACAAGTCAACGGATCAAGGGATTTGTTCAATTCTTCAGTTGATTTAGTTGATCCTAATGCCAGCTCTTCTTCACTCCCTGTTTCTGAACCCGAAACCGAAACTGCTTCGAAATATCCTTCCCAAAAAGCTATACCACCAGGGACGATACATCCCATTTTTGCACACCCTCAATGGATTCCATTGATATCAGACGATGTAGGAAACTGTTTAGGCGTGGACTTGGCTCCGCCCATCACCGGTACTGGTAAATGGGGTCAAATTATTCTTTTCGGTCGGGAATTTGACACAAAGTTTCTTATTGCGGATAACTTTGGTGACTTCTTATTGATTTTTGCCAACGATTTGGAAATTGGAAATTGGGAAATCAGAGCACCAGAGAAAAACAATTACGGTGACCTTATGATTGGTAGCGAAGGTGATCTCGTATATGTGGACAAGGATACCAAACAAGAGTTGAGCTATCTCACAGTGCTAAAAAGGAGGTGTATATCGAAGTGGATTGACTCATTGGATCATGAAAATATGAACAACAAAGTTAAGACTTTGATCGAAGGATTGAAACTGAGTCCCGATTCTATATTAAACGTCAAAACCTTGAATGATAATTCAATCGACAATTTTATTAATAATAATCTCAACCTCGTCAGCGAGATGTTGAAACCATTGAATGATCAACCTGGTAAACGGTCGGAATCGAGTAAGCGGGAATCGAAAGATTCAGATCCTCACGTTCCTACCACATCGACTGTGTATTCAAAGCCAGTGACAGTCAATCCTACAAAGCAACTACCTAAGGAGGCAAATTCTTCATATTCTAACTCTGATGTCTTCAATTATACGGAGGGGAAAACATTAGAAGATGTTGAGCTTTAGTTATGTATTAATATTTATATATTTATGGTCATATATATCACTTACCAAATAATTCTCTGTAAACCTGGTTCACTGTCCCAGGAAAACTCAATGGTAAAGAAAACGGCAAAGAAAGCCAAATCCACCAATAGATACATTAACCACTCAAGTGTGCTTCTTCTTAGAACAAACGACAAATTCCTGCCTTTGAATTCTATATCTTTGTCTGATCTAATTAGCAATCTGTAAAACACTAATGGTACAATGTAATATCTGGGTTCAAACAAAGGGGACGGTACAACAGTTAGGATTATAGCTGACAAGTAAGCTACGAGAGTAATAAAATCGAGAGATAACACTCCTGGACGATTCATTAGCCTATCGATAACATTCCAAGTAGCGAAGTGGTATACTGGGACCAAATAGTATCTGGCATACGCACGGCTCAAAATCCTTCTATAGATATAGAATGTATAGTGTCTATTATCAGCCAAAAGGAATGGATGAACGATTGTGAAATTGTAAATCACATAATAAATAGTGAAAAATAAGGTACCGTTTAAAAGTAAGCGATAAACAACGGTTTCTTGCTTTCCAACTAGGAACTTGCAATACCTTTTGAAGGTGCTTACGGAGAGCCAACAGGGCCAGGTAAGGAAAGTCAAGAAACTAAAACAGTAAAACACTTGCACAAGATGGATTACCACTTCGTGGTTCTCCTTATCACCACAAGTAATGCCACCGTTGATTTTGACAAAAAGTCCAAAAAGGATGAAGTTCACGACGAACGGAATTAGTTCAGGGATACTTTTGAGAGCCTGTATAGTGTAATCTTGGATGTGCTGCAGGAGGGGGTTGTGATAAATGCTCCGAAAGGATTGTTTAGATGAAGACTTTTGAGGTTTCCCAGAACTTTTGAGTGGCTTTTTAGCAACTGGTTTCTTCTCGTTAACAGTACTGGATTTGTCCGGTTGAACTTTCAATTTTTGGCTCACGTAAACAGAAGCAATAAATGCTATCCAGATGATATTTGTTTGACGAAACCATAAACTAGCAAAGCCTAATAATGCACTAAAAGAAGCCCCCACCATTCCCTGTTTAGTTACAGCTACTGCAAAAGAAGCAGTCACAAGTATCAAGGACCAAACATCAGTGTAGAAAAGGAAAAAATATGGGTACAACAAAGGCACAAAGAGTATTGCACGGCTTCCAAAAGTTTTGCCGAATCCAGGTACAGCCCGAAGAGCTAAGGGTAAAACCAAAAATCCTCCCACAGCATTCAATGACCTAAGCACACTATAATTACCACAAACTTCTTCAATAGGAGTCCGTGTGATGACAGAAAGAAGTTTACTATACAAAAACCCTACAATGTATAATCCTGGAGGTGTTGTGATTTTCGAATCCCACTCGCCAAATTTATATTGACAGTATGTGTTACATTGATTCAAGTGAAATATTTCATCAATGAATGGATCTTTGACTACCTTTGACACCATAGTGAAGATTGCCATAGAACACACATGCAAGGGATCTAAATACTCTGAAAGAATTTGATCGCTCATTGTGGAAATCTACGCTTAAGTGAACAAAAGTTTGGATAAACAAAGTACAAGTGGAGTTCGAGGATGCTTGACTTTCGTGGTGTGGAACATACAGTGGAATGAAACTTTGTAATCTCAAAAGTGTCACTCTTCCACAAATTATCTTGTGGGTTGCAATTGGTTTACGATTGAAACTGTCGGTGGGTTTCACGCGACGTGGTCGTGTATTGCGTTGGCTGCAAAAATTGTTGATCGCAGGTGCGGACCATGTAGAAATGTTGCAACTTCCACCAAGTTTTACTAAAGGAGTTGAAATTTGACACTACTGGATTGAAAGCTCTTGTTGAACTTATACTACAGAAAAAACGTAGTTTTCGATGTCTCTATCTTGTAATTTTGTGTACTTTTGTACTATTCTATAAGACCTCTCACTTCTCGCAGCATCTACACAAACTCCTTCTTACTTTTCAAACCACTTTCGATTACCTTACTTAAGGCTAATCTTGGCTAAAATATTGCTACTAACTTGCTGATCCCGTATGCTTGCTTCCACGGATAGGCTTATGCCAATCCTTACTAAACAGTCCCCTTGCGCTTATCATTTAAAGAAATGCCCACCTTCAATTATACTTTCTGATGTTCAAGCTGTTTCTCGAAACATTGTATCAGAGCATAACAGAAGTAACAGACCTTCAAGTAACAGATCTCATAGACTGACGGCATCCAAAAAATATGGAACCTGTGATCCAGTTGAAAGTAAGGTTGCAGCTGCTCTCGAGATTCCCCGAATTCCAAAAATTTTAAGCTTTGGGAAGCACTCGGATCCTCTTGTTAGCGGAAGAAGAAACAAAGATATAGCAGAGCTTCTATTCGGAATTAACCAATTATCCACAACTGAATCTGCGGCTATACCCAAGCGAATCAAATCACCTAAATACCTTGAAGATTCTGTTCAAGTTACTGTCACCGGATTAGTTGACGATTACTATTGTAATGTAGCTAGCTGGTCACCAAATCCCGAAGTACTTGTTATTGGAGTCAGAAATGAACTTCAACTATGGAATAGGAATGAGATGGAGACTGTGAAAATTCCAATTCCAGGTGCTTCAACAATCACTTGTGTTTCTTGTTCAAAAAATAATTTAGCAGCCGTAGGTACTGTGTCAGGTAAAATATTCATTGTAGGGCTAACTGTTCGTCGGGTATTAACTTCATTTCAAACTAAAGGAGCCTCAGTGGGATGTATTACGTGGTTCAAAGGTGCAAATAAATTCTTGGCCAGTGCAAATGGAGGAGAAGTACTCTTAGTTCAGATCATGGTTTATCAGAGATATCTCTATTTACAGACCCGGAATAAATTCAAAGCTCATAAAGAAACAGTTACAGGTATGTGACAAAATACAAGACAAGTTTTCAAACTATCTACTAACTAACTTAAGGCATTGCCATAAATCCAAATGAAGAACTTGTAGCTCTTGGAAGCAATGATAATACAGTATCAATATGGGATATAAGTAATTTAAATCATCCGAAGATGATGTACCTTTTACCACACAATGCAGCGGTGAAAGCCATTCAATTTTGCCCGTGGTCAAAGTACCTACTTGCTACAGGGGGTGGGGTTAGAGATCGACAAGTAAGATTCTGGCATACAAAGTTTGGTACTTTAATCAAGAAATTCTATGTAGACCGCCAGATAACTCTGTTGTTCTGGTCTCACACAAAGAGAGAACTAGCGGTAACGTGCGGTTTATACGGCTCTGGAAGTTATATCCGAGTATACGGATATCCCAGCATGCAGTGTAGAGCTCAAGGGTCTGAAGATAATGAAAAACGGGTGGTGTGTGCTACGATTTCTCCAGATAACCAGTCAGTATGTCTTACTTGTAACAACGGAATTATCAAGATTTACGACATCTGGAAAGAGAACGCACAGGTGAAGAAACTTGCTATAACAAGGGGGACTTTTAACAGTGATCTCATTGACCTTGTAGAAGGGGTTGATATGTTTATAGAGAAAGTAAGGTAATATACAAATATTTCGCTACTCGTATAAAGTTTAAAGGAGCGTGGCTATGTAGTGCATATAGCCATGACATTTTGACATGATCTACTTCGTGCGCAGTAAAATCCTAAAAATTACTTCGTGAAGAATAAGAATCAGTATGTCAGCCCCCTTAATAAATAGGTCAATTACTACTATTAAAACCGAGTTGGAGTTTCTCTACGATTCGGAAATAATTACTGAAGAGTTGTATAATAAATTAGTTGCTGCTATCCCTAATAAGTATAGTAAAGGTATGGAACCTTGGGGAATAGATAAATTAGGATCTGATTCAGCTCCTGCTTATACCCCTTCTGATAATCTTGCTGCTGAAATCGAACTGACTCACATTTCCGTACAACCACACGCACCAATCTCCGCTCAATCAACTCAAAGCTCCGGTTCAAGAGATACCAAAGCTGCTACTAGACCTCCACCTCCCAAACCACTTGGATTCTGTCAAGCATTGTTTGATTACCAAGCCCAAGAATCAGAAGATTTGGGTTTAAAAAAGGACGACAAATTGGCTATAATCGAGCATTTATCAGAAGACTGGTGGAAGGGATATAGAAAGAGCGATCCTCAAAAGGTTGGTGTATTCCCTTCAAACTATGTCAAGTCCATTTCTTCTAGCGAATATGACGCGAACCCAACTCCCAGATACAACGAGAAGGCTGAATACAGGCCACCTGCGTCTCCAGCTAGTTCCACTGCATCTCCTGTGACACAGGAAATTTTTAGTCCTTCTCAACAGCAACAACAATACCAGCCTCATTACCTTTACCCTCAACAACAACAACAGTACCAAGCTCAGCCATACCAAGGTCAGCAGGGATACTCTCAATATCCACCACCTTCCACCAACTATTACCCACCACCTCAACAACAGGTAGCAGAGCAACAACCACAACAGCAGTCGGGATCTGAGGGCCACTTGAAAAAATTTGGTAGTAAGCTTGGAAACGCTGCTATTTTTGGAGCTGGTGCTACCATTGGTAGTGACATTGTCAACTCGATTTTTTAGTATATATGGTATGATAGAATGAAATTATGGTTACAAGGAAATTAATTCTCACAACTTGTGGATCTTATAGGACAATCGATTCATATCTATTTACATGTACTTACTTATTTACGATTATCTGCAACGGTATTCAACAACAAGGTGTCATTGTCCAAGATAATTCTGTTCGGAGATTGGGCTAAGATTCCAGCGATTTCCCTTGCGGTATCTAATCTCTTTAATTCAACGTAATCCTTTGATTTTTTGATTGCTTCACCGATCAATTCAGCAGATTTAGCTTCACCTTGTGCCTTTACAACCAATTGTTGCTTTTCTTGGATGGCTTTATCAACAATAAACGCAGCTCTTTGAGCATCTTGCTGAGCAATTTGTTTGGCTTCAACAGCGGCACTAAATTCTGGAGAAAATGTCATGAATGTCAAAGAAACGTCGTCTAACAAAATGTTGAATTTTTTAGCTCTACGAACCAAATTTTCTTTGACTAAACGTGAAACCTTTTCTCTTTGAGTAATTAATTGAGAAGCGTTAAATTGAGCTACGACTGACTTCAAAACCTCATTTACAATCGATGGTAAAACCTTTTCATCATAGTCAGCACCCAAAGTTCTGTAGACATTTGGCAACTCAAGAATATCTGGTCTAAACAAAACCCTACAAGTGATATTCACCATTTGTAAATCCTTGGTACCAGTCAATGAAGCAACATTTCTTGGCTTAGCTCTGACGTCGTAGACAATAGGTCTTTGAAACCAAGGCAAAATGAAGTGAGTTCCTTCTGGATAAATACGAGATTGAACACCATTAAGACGGGAATAAACAATAGCTCTTTGACCACCATCAACGTTGAATAAAGCATTCTGAGCAACTAAAGCTGCACCACCCAAAAGTAACAACCCACCAAATCCTGCAAATATGCCTAATGGATTCTTGGGGCCTTTAGCACCGCCATAATTAGCAGCAGCTCTGCGTTTCAATTCGTTTTGCAACTTTTTCCAGTTTTGATCACTCATGGTTGAAGAATAATTTACTCGCGGAGTGACATATTAGTGCGAGTGATCGAGAAGAGAAAAGATGAGACAGGATATGAATAAGGGCAAATAGTATTACATATATTTATAATATATACCGTCTTAGGGATATCTGAAATCACGCTTTGTGGAATATCAATTTAATACCGAGATCACGAACAACACTAAACCATCCTCTATTAACTTGGCTGCAAATACAACAATTCCTTAAGCAGGTACACCCTCATAATGGTGATTCTTGTTGTACTCATTAATCTTCTTCTTCCAGAACCGTTTACGGTTTGTTTGGATCGGATTGACCCTGAATACCTTTTCTGTGAATAGAAGTATTAAAGTGAGAACTGCTACAACAAAACTTGGAGCTATAAGACCAGCTAAAGCCCTAGTACTGACCGTTCTCTGATACGGACACTCTACATAAGGTCCCCCAGAAACAAAACAATTGGACACAGTTACATCATTAACATCTATCCACACTGGGAAATCAGTATCTGAATCAGAAATTGCTCTCAAGAGAGCCATCATCTCGATACTCAGACGTGGTACTCCGAACTTATACCCTCTAGGGCAATCGGAGGAAGAATAACTTTGGAAATACAGAAGCGGTGGATCCAGTTTGATTCTCCAATCAACCGGGTTGTTTTCGTTTTGGCAAGCATATGGTTGTGCACTATAGCAATCACTCACTCTCCACCCTTCATGGTATACCAAAACACATTTTAGAGCTTCTCCTGCAGTCCTCGAGCTTTGCTCATCATCAGTTAAGTTGTATGATGCTTCTTCTTTTTGAGTTGTAGTGTCCCAAGACCAGAAAGAAAGGGGAAGGTAGTTATCTATTAGCTCACTTAAATCATCTGTTTCATCTCCTTCAATCTCGTATTTGCTACTATTAAGTATTGGAGAGTATCCACACCGTACCATAGCTCTAAAAGTGTAGTTATCAAATCTCTGAGACGCATCATCGTAGATATACCTGAAATGGGTATCCAAAGCTGACTTTTCAAGATCGTATTCCTCAGGAATTTGCGTGGGATCAAGGTACTCCGCCACACACAGATTCACTTGTGCATCTGTGGATAGACTTTCAACAGTTAAATTTAAAGTCTCTCTGTTTATAAAGAATGTATTTTTATCCACAGTTGTATAGTTATAGAATCGATGTATCGGAGTGACTTCGTCATATATAATCCCCACAGTAACCCGCTTTAAGTCCGTGAAAATGAACTCGTTCAAGCTGGGGAACCGGATGTCAGATTGGTTGTAGAACAGACCCAGACTGCTCTGGCTACTGTACTTATTTAGATCAGACGGCGTGAATAATGACGATCCCAAAGACGCTACCGTATCGCTCAACGAAGTGTTACCCAATTTTCCCAATGGGCTGTTCCCGTAGATTTTGTTCCAGGAAAGACTGGAATTCTTGGGTACATCTGGGAAGTCAAAAAGACGAAGTCTATAAAGTATTTGGATGTAGCTTGTATCCATATTACTGTTGGTAAAAGAAAAAAATTGATTGATTTGGTTCATCACCGTATCGATAGTAAAGTCCGGTTGACAATTATACAGCTTGCCATTCCATCTTAATGTCTGAGCTTTTGAAATATCAGAATAAGATCCATTAGAAGGGTACGGAGCTGGACAAAGCTGCCATAAGCTAGTAAAATTATTATAATAAACATCCATCACTAATACCTTAACTCCTACATTCAAAAGTGCAGTGATGTTTGCAGTAGAAGCAGAAATGTATCCATATTTATCGTAAACCTGCGTGTTTAAGGAAACTCCAAACAGAGTATCTTGGTCTATAGGGATAGGGTACGACAAGTCTCTTTGAGTTCTGATCTTGACTTCCGAGTCTACTCCTAATGTCGGCCAGTTGTCTAGTGCACATACCTGGAGTGCAACCATGTATAGAATAGATAGTAGGAATGCAAAGTGCGGTCTCATATCATGCTAGATTAGTAGTCAAGGAATCAATTCTTTTTTGTAATTATCGCGAGTAGGAGATGCTTGATATACTTTCAAGTTTGAATACAAAACAGCGCCAAGCAGTAACTGCTCCTGCCAATGGGATTCTTCAAATCATTGCAGGTCCTGGAACTGGGAAAACTAAAGTGTTAATATCACGGGTAGCCCATCTACTTCTTACTGTTAATATTCCCCCGGAGTGCATAATAGTAACTACATTTACTAAAAAAGCTGCAACTGAAATGGTTGAAAGACTTCAACCGATATTCATAAATTCCAGTATTGATCCTACAAAGCTTTTAATTGGTACCTTCCACAGTATATGTTATCGGATTATAAGGCGGTATGGGAAGAAACTAGGGCTCAGTAATAGTACTATCGCTGATGAACGCGACAGTACCCAGGTTTTGAAAGAGGTAATACAGAACTTGTCTCAGGAAGACGTGTCATTTCTCGACGGGCTCGAGAAAGAACTGGCCCCATTCAAGGACGGTAAAAAAGGAGATGATAGGTACCACGGTTATGACTGTAAAGCATTTAAAAGACATATATCCAAATTGAAATCGAACGGTTTGACGTGTAATATGTACAATTCTATGTCAAGCAAAAACAAATCACTAGCGTTTGTGTACGATTTGTACCAGCAGAAATTGGAGAAAGACTTTCTTTTGGATTTTGATGATTGTTTGTTACAATGCCATGCTTTGATCAGTAGATACCCTGTGCTCAACTTTGTTCAGCATGTTTTAGTTGATGAGTTCCAAGATACAAATGAAATACAACTTCAATTAATGTACGAATTTGCCAGAGGTCACCCTTCTAATAAAGTTCTCCTGAACAATTTGACAATAGTTGGCGACCCAGATCAGAGCATATATGCGTTTAGAGACGCCCAGTCCGTCAATTTCAAGAAAATGAGACAACACTACGTGAAGCTGCAAATGAATTGTGAAATAATTATGCTAGACGAAAACTATAGGTCTACGAGTGATATTCTTCGGGTTTCAGAATCAATAATGAAGCAACAAGTTGACAGAGTTGCAAAAAACTTGAAATCACAGCACTCAGTAAGTGTTAAACCAGTTTATAAATCTCTTGGTTCTGCCGTAAAAGAAGCTAAATGGATAAGCTTCCAAATATCTTATTTGAAATCATTGCCTAACGAGATTTTCAAGTATCTGGACTTTTCTATTCTTGTTCGTTCTGCCTATCAAACTCGAGCCATAGAAAATGAATTTGTGAAATCTCGAATTCCCTATCACATGGTACGGGGAAGGGCCTTTTGGGATCGAAAAGAGGTAGTCGCTATACTTGATTACTTAAGAGTAGTATCCAATCCATTGGACAGGTTAGCATATTTAAGAACTCTTGCCTTTCCAAAGAAAGGTTTTGGAGAAAAGACCATTGAGACCATCAGCAATCATCTTGATACAGTTGACTTCAATAAAGTTTCTGTACATACATGTCTTGAGCAATTTTCGAATTCGGGAGCCCTAGGAAAAAAGCTCAGTGAAACTTTGGTAGATCACCTAAGCTTCATTAGTCGTCTCCAAGGTATTTGTAAGCAAGTGGATGCTTTAGAAGAAAAAAACTCGGCTTTAAATGAATTGTTTGAAGACATATTTTTGTCTTCTGGCTTAAAAAAGGAGTATCTTGATAATGAAGAAGCCGAAGGTAATATCATAGAAGTCCAGAGACAACTTTTAGAGTTTGTTCCTCAGGATGAAACAATTAGGTTGTTTATAGGGGCAACAGAGGAGGATGTTTCCGAAGATCTGAGAAGCCACATTGAAAAATTTGTTGGATCGATTGGTCTATACGAAACGGATGAAGTTAAGACTGATATAAAGGGTTCTGATGAAGGAAAAGTGTCAATTTCTACTATCCATGCCTCCAAAGGACTTGAATGGCCTGTAGTTATTGTTCCTGGATTATCTGAAGGATTGCTACCAAGTAAATTTGCTCTCCGTGAAGAGTCTGATGAGTCTTTAAACGAAGAAAGGAGATGTTTCTATGTCGCAACCACAAGGGCTAAAGTTATATTGTTACTTTCCTCCATCATAGAAAATGATGATCTGGGGAAATCATGGCAACAGCCATTGACTACACCGTCGAGATTCGTCAAGAATGTGGTTCACACCTGCTCTGAATATCAAGAGTGCTTCGAAAGCCGAAAGAAATTAGAAGTATTGTACAAAATAAGAGGAGCTCTACTTCCTGATGAAAAATTCGATGTAAGCTTCTATAACAAGAGTTATATGAACAAATGGGGCCACTATAAAGATGCACCATCATTCAAGATTAACCCGTTTGATTATGTGGATCGCGATACCCATTCATCTTCTAGTAACTTCAATTTCTCGACTGCCAAGCAAGAACTTGGGACACTGTACGAAGATATTCTTGTAGCCCGAAGAAAATTACAAGCTAAATTAAAGAAACCCAAACATACTATAATCAGTATGGTTCTGAAGGATCTTCAAGAACACACTATCAACAAGCCATTCAAGACCATGGCCCCCAAATACGAGTATTCTACCGTGAAAGCAGCAAAAGGGAACAGAGCGCCAGCTTATATCCCAGATAGAAGTAAGAAATAGACTAGATAATAGATAGAGTTGTTCAAAGTTGGGTAGCGATAAATCACTTTTATATTAGACTTCTTACATACCGGTTGTAATACAAGTCATTTCTACTTAGTGATCTGAAAAGACCATGGGAAAGTCAAATGGACGTTCTTGTCATCATCGACAAATTTGGTCACAGCGGAGTAATTGCCTCTGGCCAACATGCCCGAAGGAGCTTCAACATCTTGGAAACTTCTTTCGTAGAAAGGTTTGTCAGTGGTATTTGGGGCATAAGATCCCAATGGTTCCTCCAATTTATCAACCCTGATACCAGCCTTTTTAATTGAGTGTAAATACTTCAAGCCAGTGATGATTTCATGTTGAACTCTGAATTTTATACTTAATTGATAAATGGACTTCTCTTTGATATTAAATTTGATATCTTTATTCAATGTATTACCATCAGCATCTTCCAAGTTGATAACAATTGGCTTCAAATCAGGCTGGTCTGGGAATGTCAAGGACATTTCTACAATAACAACTTTACGGTTGTCTCCTGCTTTAACAGGAAATGCGTTGGCATCAGAGGTTAAGCCCAAAGATGCTTTCCATTTGGCCAAACTTTCATCTTCAGCATCGAGCTTTGTGTATTCGTCAATGGTCTTCTTTTCCCCCACGACATACCCTTCAACAGATTCTGGCACTAAATCGTCTTCTTGATGGGACATGGTGATTCACAAATTAATTTAACGAACGCGAAATCGTCTAGCGAAGTTTGATGATGTGTTTATGCTTTAAGCTAGAATTCATACCTTCTCTATGTTCATTTATTTATATAACCTATTCACAATTTAGTCTGTATAAGACACAAATTGTTCATGTCATCTCCTGAATTGACTTTCCTTTCTCCTTCTGGACTGATAATCTGGAATTACAATGTATGGATTGTTCAAGATCTTTCTCTCGGTTCTTTGTCGTGAAAATAACCATTGGGGAAGTATGGAGCATAATGTGGTACACCCTGTTGTACAGGATTACCGTACTGTCTATAATGTCCACACACTCCATACTGACCTGGACCTGCTTGCCCAGAAACCGCGTACGTCGGTATATACCCGTTCCCTATTGAAGATGGATTGGGCTCGCTATACGCTGAAACTCCGTATCCCAAGTTAGCATATGCATGTTTGGGGCTGTATAAATTATCTTGTCCGTCATAGTCATCATCATCGTCAGCTTCTTCTTGCTCTTCATCATAGTCATCATCATCATCATCCGTCCCGTCATCCTTTTCATCTTCTTCCTTGAAAATCTCTTCTCTAATCTTCTTATACCATGTTTCCTTACTTTCAATTCCAATGGCCGTTAAGCTGTTAGACACAGATGAAGAATCGTTTCTCACAGAACTCACACTTTCTTTATTGGCACTAGAATTAGTAATGCTAGTATTAGCACCGTCCCTATCTTCCATTAGAGAAGTAGTTTCTAGTATCTTTTTCTTGAGAATCATATGCTTTCGTACTGGGTGCTCTTCCTTCTTGGAGTGAGCCCCCTCTGATTCTTCAGTCTTTTGCTTCTCCTTCTGATCCTTCTTCAATCCCTCTTCTGACAAAAGTCTGCGTCCTCCGGAAGAAATTTCCCTGTGAACAGCTACGTAATCGACTCCCTCTAACGCAGTTACACTGATATCATGTACAGGCGTGTTCCAATGCTGTAACCTGTAGAGTTTGCAGAGCTGATGTCCTAGAAATCGGTAATATGAATTAATCAACCAATGAGATCGTATGAGAAACTTCGATGATTTTAATTCCCCCGTGGTTCCAAGAGCTTGAATAAACTTGACAAGTTGAGATTCGAGCTGTAATAAGAATATTCTCTCCCTTTCTTTCTCTAGTGCATCAAGAATGCCCTGTGGTATTTCCATTATATCATCAGTTTCTAAGCTTCTCAATACTTCTCAATCGATCTGCGAATTTCTCACCACTGATCTAATGAGTGCAGAAGATGTATGTATATTCTGATGATGTGTTTGTCTAATATATGCCAGCTTAGCGGCTATGTTTACCACATATCTACTTTTAATCAATTGCTTACTAATCCATAGATTCGTGCTAAGAGATTAGCCAAATTAGGCTCCAATACAGGGTCTCGTTCAACGTCCCAGTCTTCCCAGTCTAACGCCCCAGAATCGACCCCGGAGTCTACCCCAAAACCTGCCCCAAAACCGATTAGTACGCCAAAATCTATGGGTACATCCGAGTCTTCTAATAAACTGGAATCTTCCAATCCTGAACTAAAGAAATTGAAATCGGACCAACCTACTTCTCTGACTAAGGTAGTTAAAACTACGGTAGACCCTTCTGAAAGTGTTGCCCACTGGATCAAATTTGAGTTGGAAAACACTTTCAAGGCTACTACAAAACCTCAGTCGGGGTTAGTTTTCCTCGAATCCCTTGCACAAGAACTTGAAGAGTCTAATAGACTTGTTGAAGAATCTGACTTGGAATCAATTTTTATGGAAATTCTTTCAGAAAAAGGGGTCCCAAAACCGTTCAAAACTTCCATCGACTATCTCTTTCACATATACACTCAGTTTAATAGATTTAGAAGTCGATTACCTAAGAAAGAGTTAGGCTACGATATGAAACTCCTGATGATCACCTCTGTTATCAGTTACACATGCAATTACGGACTCCTCTGTTTCGAGGAAGCAGATATGTTCATTAACAACGACTTGAGAAGCTTGATCGACAAGTTTCTTGTTTCCAATGATATGACTGGATACTTGGTGGATATTGTACAAAAAAGTATTGAGCAAGATAATCTATTGAGTTTATTAAACTTGTTACTTCCATCTATTAGTGCTAGACTACAGACTGTAAAGTTGAATGATTCATCCTATAACAAGCTTTTGTCTCTTTACCGGGTATTGGTTGATATCAAGCCAGTTGCTGCTATTTTTTCACGAGTTAATGGGTTTCGTCCACCTAATGATAAAGAAGGTTTAGATTTTGAACATAAAACTTTACTCGGGCCGTTATTGAGCTTATCACCTTTTGCTCCTGGTCTTAACATTAGTTACTTTGGTACTGGTTTCGATGATAGTAATTCCAGGGCTGTTAGTACTGCTCATGAATCCATTATCATGGAATTTAAGGTTGTAATTGAACAACTTTTTGAGATTGTCAATAAATTGATTAGAGGTTCTGCCGAAAGTAGAGGCCAAGTCATGAAATGGTTTGCCGACTTAATTAATGTCAGTCATTTGAGAACTGGTAGTCACGCTGATACCTCTAAATTGGCTGGGGATGGAATCATATTCAACATCTCTGTCATTTTAATAAGATTGAGCGCCCCGTTCCTAGAATACCCTACCTATTCAAAATTGGATAAGATTCTCATAGACTACTTAGGCCGTCCGGATAACTTGATTAATTTGGAAGATGAATCAAGAGTGAACTCAACGATTCAAGAATCGACTGATTACTACAAGGAGCACCCAGTTACTCAAGGTGACCCCAATTTCATCTCTGACTGTTTCTATGTTACTTTGACTTACTTAAACTATGGTGTCGGTGGTATTTCTGTTAGATATGATAGACTCTCTAAACAGATTAAGCAATTAAAGGAAAGAGTTGATATGATTCAAAGTGGACAAACCCCTCCATCCACCAATCCTATGATGGTTCGATACTTACAGCTGCAGTTGCCGAAGTTAAATCAACAGTTAAGCTCTTTGAAAGCTGATAAGCATGTCGTTAAGGCGATTTTTAACAACAGAGATTTACAATTTGAAATATTCGATTTTGTTATAGGTGCTACTCTGTTCATTACTAGATTAATTGATCCACAACATAATCATCCGCAACCTAAACTTAAGATACCGATTTTTCAAATCGAAAGAGTCAGTCAGCTCGATGATCAAGAATTCTTGAAGACAAAGTGCCCTGCTCCATGGAAGTTTTTTCCGGAATTTTTTGTTGAAGGATTAATCAATTACACTAAATTCACCACTCATTTCAGAGGATCCCCCTTAATCGGAAATCATGAAAAGCTTCAATTGTTTATTGAATTTACCATTACCTTAATAAGATGTCCTGAAGTAATGGGTAATCCGCATTTGAAGTCCAGTATCATCGAAATATTGTTCTATGGATCTTTACCTTTGATGGACGGCAGTCCTGGATTTTTGGCTGACACTTTCAGTAGTAATGAATTAGTCAAGTCAAACATCTTGTATTCATTGTTGGATCTATATGTAATGGTCGAGAAGACTGGTGCTTCATCTCAATTTTACGATAAGTTTAACAGTAGATACTACATTTCAATCATCATTAAGGAATTATGGAAAAATGAAGTTTACAGACAACAGTTGACTCAATACTCCATTAGTAACATCGAATTCTTTGTCAGATTCATCGCTAGAATGTTGAATGATACTACGTACTTGTTGGATGAAACATTCAACGAATTGAATTCTATCCATAATTTCCAAGTTGAATTGAAGAAGAGACAAAATGGTGATCCTGGTAATGAAGATGAGTTTGGTAGTACTGATGATATTTTAAAACATCTTGACGAAAGCGAGAAACGTGCTCGTAGTTACATGGGATTAAGTAATGAAACCATGGAATTATTCAAACTTTTCACCAAACAAGTTCCAAAGGGTTTCATGTTGCCCGAATTGGTAGAAAGATTAGCTGGTATGTTGGATTATAATTTAGAGGCAATGGTTGGGCCAAAAGCTTCCAACCTCAAAGTTGACGATCCTACCAAATACTCCTTTGATGCCAAAGCCACATTACAATCTTTATGTCAAATTTATTATAATTTGTCTAATCAGAACGAATTCGTCAAGGCCGTTTCTAGAGATGGTAGATCTTTCAATATTAACTGGTTCCGCAAAGCAGAGAAAATCTTATCCACCAGAACATTGGCTGATCCATCAATTATAAGAAGGTTAGGTGAATTTGGAGAACAAGCAGAAGCTAAGAGAATAGAAGATGAGAACGAGGAGTTAGAGTTGGGAGAAATACCAGACGAATTCTTAGATCCTTTGATGTTTACAATAATGGAGGATCCAGTTATATTACCTGGATCTAAGATAAGTATTGATAGATCTACTATCAAAGCGCATTTATTAAGTGATCCAACAGATCCGTTCAATAGAATGCCTTTGAAACTAGAAGATGTCATTGACGATGTAGACATGAAGTCAAAGATTCAAAAATTCAAGCAGAGTAAGCGTGAAGATAAGATGGAAGTTGATAACTAAAATAAGCAAATAAACTAAACAACCCGTAGTTTTATGTATTGAGGAATAACAAATGGACTAAATATGATGTATATTTGAATTCATTATTATCTAATTATTGGAAGGATAACGTATAATTACATGATTTAAGCCTTGATAGCAAAAGATCTCTTTGGGAAAGTAATGTTTTGTTTTCTAGCCTTGTCAGTAATTCTAGAAGCTTCGAACTTGGTCAATTTTCTTCTGATAGCTCTGGTCTTCTTGGCTCTCAAGTCCTTTGGAAGGTACTTCTTACCTTGGTAGAAAGCTCTAACGTTTTCTCTTTGGTTCAAGTTAATGATGGTCAAAACCTTGGCGATGTTCTTTCTGACAGTGTGAATTCTTGGGAGAGAGGCCTTTTGTAACTTTTGGACCTTCAAGTTAGCCAACTCTTGCTTTAATTCAACCAATTGGTTTTCTAATTGTTCCTTAGATTTGGTTCTTAATTCGAAAGCCTTTAAACCAGCCTAATAGTTGTTAGTATAAATATTGAAAAATTTTCAAAGGCCAATTATAGTGACATATTCAAGGACACTAAAAACTGTTTGATAATCCCATTTAACTCTCAGTTGACGGATGATGGACTCTCGGATGTTTATTTATCTACTATTCAAGGTGTATAGTCCACATAATAAGCCATGTTGTATCGTTAATCGAACATACCATTTTCAATAATTTAATTAGTACAGAAAATTAAAATTTCAATAACTGAGACTAGCTAAAAGCGATGGTCGCTCGAGAGGTGAAAAATCTTTGATGTTACACAAAATTGGAGGAGTGCGAGAAATTCGAAGTCACGTCGAGGACGCGCGTGATATTTGGGGGCTACAGCCCTATTATACGATTCCGAGGAAATGAAATTCGACGATAATGAAATCAAAATACGTGGAGTAGCTGATTCTGTAGGTATAAGATAAACTTCACCACAGCAGCGAAATTTGACGAATTGAACTGGTTTCTTGAAACCCTTAGCTCTATATTTCTAATGTTCAATATCTACAACTCGCGTGTTCTAAAACAATTAATTGTTAAAGTATGTGTACATATATAGATAGCTATATTATACTGATTAAATGTTAGCAACTAACTAAATAATGACAAGACCTAACTGCTTAATCAAGAAGAATTCTTTAAGTTGGTGGATAACCATTCCAAACCTTCGTACAAACCATCACCAGTAGTAGCACAAGTAGATTGAATGTACCATGGTCTTTGTCTGATAGAATGTAATCCTAATTTTTCGGTTATTTCAGCAGCATTCATAGCGTTTGGTAAATCTTGTTTATTGGCGAAAACCAATAATAATGCATCTCTTAATTCGTCTTCGTTTAACATTTGATGCAATTCTTCTCTGGCTTCAGCAATTCTATCTCTATCGTTAGAATCAATTACAAAAATAATACCTTGCGTGTTTTGGAAATAGTATCTCCATAATGGTCTGATCTTATCTTGTCCACCAACATCCCATACGGTGAAAGAGATGTTCTTGTATTCGACAGTTTCAACATTGAAACCAATGGTTGGAATAGTAGTGACAATTTCTCCTAATTTCAATTTATACAATATGGTGGTCTTACCAGCAGCATCTAAACCGACCATCAAGATTCTCATTTCTCTGTTACCAAAGAGACCGTTAAATAATTTAGAAATAGATAAACCCATTTTTAGTGATTCTTTCAATTAATTTAGTGCTAAAAGGATGTAAATCAAAGAAAAGTTTCAACTGTTATTTGTTATTTTTTCAGGACTGGAAAATAAACTAGAATTTAAACGTGAATTCAATACAAATAATCCGATGATTTTTTATCAGTTAACTAGTTTTACACGTGGAATGTATATGTGGCACGAGATGAACTAGATGAATTCGTTAAACTTGATAGTTATTCAAAAGAACTTTCTTGTTTTAGGGGTTGAAAGTAATTTTTTTCAAATCGACAAAGGGGCGAGCGAGCGAGTGAGTGAGCTGGAGGTTTTTGATTCGGCGCGCCGCCTCGGGTTTGTGTCACTTCACCGCGTTGTAGGCAGGAGACATAGTGGCCTAGACTGGACCACACATAATATATCAGGTTGTAGTATACGGTGGATATAGACAAATCATGTTTAGAAAGATGTTTAGAGATGTTCAATGCCAATTGTATATAAATATGAATTACAAATAAAATAACTATGTCAAGTATTATGGTATATCGAATAACGATATTAGTTTTAGCAAGCAGCAATAGGGAAAATAGCAGTGATTAGCAACAGACTAGTTAATGACGGATTAAGTGAAAGAAAATAGTTGGTATAAAAAAAGCAAGATCAAATCCTGGGAGCAACGATTTATGCTTTAGCTCGGCTACTTGGGAACCGTTTTTACCTTCAGGTTTTAAATCACAAACAAGAAGTACTCACTTCCCAAGTTTAACATTTGATTTTGCATAATTTTGTAAAGCTCTAATGAATACCGCATATGTAACATCATTATTATCAGGTTCCCAATAGATTTCAGTGAGACGTATATGCCATGGTGGATAGTCTTGTAAATCTAAGTTAGGATTAAATATGATCATCAAGTCAGGTTCCTGGCCCACCAACTCAATAAGTTCATCATTAATAAGTTCAATGTTTATATCCCTAACGGATAATTCCTTATTAATGGCCAACTCACTAATAGTTTTTGTAAGTTCAACAATTGTAGGTTTCCCATCGATTCTACTCAATAAATTAATTGATAAATCGACTGGTTTGTTGGGACGATTAACATAAACTTTATTAGAATGGGGAGTCTTGATACTGATGTTAGGAACATATTCGGTACCAAAGTATACTGTCAAATTCTTATTGATGTAGCGAATTAATTCTTGATAATAGTGATTAAGCGCACCATTGTATTCGTAAATCGTTAATTCCAGTATACCAGCACTAACACTCCAGGCAGCCAATTCACTGAGATCATTGATGAGTCCATCAATTCCCCCATTTTCGTCGTCTTCATCTTTGAAATTTAACACACAAGTCAATCTTTTGGGAATTTTGGAGAGGCGGTTTATATCCTCTCTAATAATTTGAGGTGACTTGTTCGGATAGTAAGCTAAATTTAAGAATTTTAATCTTATTCTACGATATGTGTACAAGAAATTCTTGTAAATGGACATGATAAAAAACACCACCAAAAGAATCAGATGATTAAAATATGCCATTAATTGTGCAAATGTGGTGGTTTGCGATGCATGAGATGAGGAGGATGAAGATGTGGTGATTTTTGAGGTATCGCCTTTTGGCCCAGTTGAGCCTGGCTTAGTTTTGGCCCTACTTCCAAACAACCAGAAAAAGGCTGTGAATACCCAAACATTTCTGAGACCATTTGGTGGGTGTTGTTCGATTTCTTGTGTCTGGAGTTCGACGTATTGAGGTTTTTGAAGAGTTCTGGACTTCAATCCTGACGGAGTATTTGTGGCGGTGTTGTCAGTTATCTTACCGTTAATAGCGGTACTAATGCCATTAGAGGTACCATTGTGACCATTGCTGGCGACGGTGCTATCGTCGATGGTGTGTTCGTCTTGGCTCATAGAACTAATGATAAAATATAGATTTTTCGTGAGATAGATATAAGTTTGATCGGTGAGACCACGACAGATACTGTGCAATAATTACGTGGGAGAACAATAAAATTTAAAGGTGTTAAAGTTTCGTATATACAACGCCGGTGTGTATGTTTCATTCAGATTTATATACGTCATATGCACGCACATCAAGATGTATCTATATCTGAACACATCAATAAGTCTCTTGATCTCTTCCCCATCTCTACGATAACTTCTCTACGTCTGTCTGACCCTTCACTAGTTTCCCCGCTAGAATCAAATTTTACTCATTCGCAGTGAATAAATTCATCACCTAGTATTACTAAAAGTTATCAGCCAATATTAGTATATTTGTCACCTAGTATTTCGCCTAGTATATGTTCCTACCCCAAAAATATTAACAAGTAAGGTAAGATATGTTCAATAAGGCGTCCTCTCTAATAGGGCTGTTTTTCGTTAACAACAACTTGGATGAAGAACATATCAAGATGCGACAGAAATCCTCCTCCTTCTCGGCCTTCATCGTGGGGTTGGTAGCTGCTGTAGGAGGATTCTTATACGGCTACGATACCGGCTTGATTAACGACATCTTGGAAATGCACTATGTGGAAATGCATTTTCCCAGCAACCATTCACAATTCAATGTTCATGAAAGAGCTTTAATTACTGCCATTTTATCACTTGGAACTTTTTGTGGTGCTATCATGGCTCCCTTGATGTCAGATAATTACGGAAGAAGATTTTCTATTATCGTTAGTGCCGGGGGACTTTTCACCGTTGGAACCATTCTTCAAATCTCAGCAGAAAGTAATACTTTGATGTGTGTGGGGAGATATGTTTCCGGTGTAGCTGTCGGGAACTTATCTGCTATTGTTCCTTTATACCAAGCTGAAGCATCCCCCAAATGGGTCAGAGGTTCTGTCGTTTATTTGTATCAGTGGGCTATCACTTGGGGGCTATTGGTAGCCAGTGCTGTATGTCAAGGTACCCGTAGACTCACAAATAGTGGCTCATATAGAATCCCCATTGCCCTACAGTTTGGATTTACTATTGTGTTATGCGGAGGTATGATAATGCTTCCAGAAAGTCCCAGATATTTTGTTCAAAAAAACAATCTTGAAAGAGCACTTCAATCACTTTCCAAACTTCGTCGTATTGACGTAAATGATCCAGATTTAATTGAAGAGTTAGTGGAAATAAAGGCTAGTTACGATTATGAAATGTCCTTTGGTAAAACAAAATGGATAGACTGCTTCAAAAATGGTGGTGGTAGAAACAAACAAGTTCTTAGAATGTTAACAGGTATGGGAGTTCATGTGTTTCAACAATGCAGTGGGATTAATTTTATTTTTTACTATGGAGTAAATTTCTTTTCCAGTACTGGAATGAATAATTACTATCTTATGAGTTTTATTACTTATGCTGTGAATATGTTATTCACCATTCCTGGAATTCTTTTGATTGAAATTATTGGTCGAAGACAGTTGTTGTTAGCAGGTGGCGTAGGAATGGCGGTATCCAACTTAATCATCGCTATAACTGGATCTACATTAGATGCATCCTCTATACGATCACTGGTATCGGTATCATTTTCATGTGTATTTATTGCATTTTTCGCTGCCAGTTGGGGTGGTTGTTGTTGGGCTCTAACGTCTGATTTATATGGTATTTCCATTCGACAAAAAGCTATTTCCATCACTGTGTCAACCAACTGGTTAGTGAACTTTACATTCGCCTATATAACCCCATATTTGATTGATACTGGAGATCGTACCGCTGCTCTTGGTAATAAAATCTTTTTCATTTGGGGTGGACTTAATGCCCTTGGAACTGTTTTTGTTTATTTCATGGTATACGAAACAAAAGGTTTGAAATTGGAAGAAGTTGATTATATGTACAAGACATGTAACAATCCAAGAGAATCTACGAAATTTAAATCTCAAAAGATTAACTATAACTCAACTGCACATTCCACCAGTGACCAAGAAAAGCATGATAATAACAGCCCATCATCTGGATCACATGGTGCAAGCGGTGAGTCCAATAAGAATGGAAATTCTGTTGATTCTCATACTTCTTCTACGTCGAATTCTTCTCATAATCCAGGTGACGCACCATTAGCTGGTACTAATGATATCACCATAGTTCCTTATATGAACCATACGTTTTCGCCTTCCGTATCACTGGACGAAGAAGGTGCTGGTGTCGATCAGCCTGCATCAGATTACGAACAATACTTAAGTACATTTAAGTCGGATTATTCCAGATACGAATCTTCACAGACTTCTACTTCAATTATGAACAAAGAACTTGATATGAAAAATACAATGGTAGCTGTTCCATATTTTGCGTCACCTCCTAGTGATAGTGACAGCGATAGTGACAATGATAGTGAAGAAGAGGAGGAGGAAAACAACGTAGTGGAAAATGAACAAAACAAGATTGTAAAAAAAAGTGGAATGGAAGAATAGCAATAAAATAAGACCCGAAAAGTAAACGAAGTAACGATCATGTCTATGTACATATATAACTACAAAAGGTAATAATACACAAACAAATTACCCCAGACTAAATATTCGCATCCCAAAAAAATTATCAACCCATACAAGCTGCGAATTTTCACGATCACCCAAGTGGCAACAATGAACGATAAATATCAGATCCACGGTTATATTCAATCACAGAGGTTTCAATTAGCCGAACAATTGATCGACGAAAACCCTTCGTTGAACTTAATCCAAGATGAAGATGGCCGATACCCTATTCACTGGGCTTGTTCAGTTAATAATTTGAATATGGTCAAAAAACTAATATCTAAAAAGAACATTGATATTGATGAATTGGTGGACAATAGTGGCTGGACTGCCATACATATAGCTGCCAGTATAGGCAATAATGACATTCTTGAAGCTTTGATGACCAGAGAGCCAATTCCAGATATTAACCTTGTAACAGAACAAGGCACCAGTGCTTTACATCTCGCTATTTCCAAGAAAAATTTGAGCACCGTTAACAAGTTGGTCAGGGAATACAAGAGTAAAGTGAATATTAAGGATAGGAATGGGTACACTCCCTTGATCAGAGCCAGTTCAAATGGGTTACTTTCAGTCGTGAAACTTTTAAATGATAACAAAGTTAATCTTAATCCTACAGATAAAGACGGCTGGACTGCTTTACACCACGCAGTTGCCGAAGGTCATGGAGATGTGGCCAAGTATTTAATTGAACTAGGGGCCAGCCCAGATATAAAATCGAGTGATGATAAACTCCCCTTCGATGTTTGTGTGGATGATAAGGTTCGTAAGTTTGTATTTGATAAATAGCGTAGTTCAATTATACAAAAGCGAACATTTGAATGCAAACATGTTAAACGGTAACATAATTTGGGTATTTTGGGTGCAAAAAAAAAAGAGGGTTCTAAATAAGAGTTTTAGCCCGGGGCTCGTCTCGGGTGCAAAGGGTTCTTATAATTACCGCGAACGAGAATATCAGACCACATAACGTAAAACGAAAGGATTATAAAACTTGCCTAAATGACAGGTGCTAATTTTGGAAAGAATATTCGGAGATTCACTATATACGTTCCTCTCATCGTAGAGTATAGAGCTTGAAATGCTTCAACTTGGTTAGAATAACCGCGGAGGGTACCGACAAAGCCGTTATGTAGTTTAAGACAATAAGGAAAAAGTGTGACAGTGACAAAAGCAGGGGTGAGAAGGATGACCTCGAAAGAGCAACGAAGGTCATACTGAAAGGTGGGGGGGTTTAAGAGCTGAAGCAGTAGATTTTATAAATAAGTCTTGAACGTTTAATTGTACTGTACCTAGGGAAACTCTCGAGTTTCAGTTTATCGAATAAAGCACCTAATTACTTAACTATTTTAAGGGAAATTTATACAATAGATGTTGACGTACTCCCGAAAAGGGCAAGTTTCGCACCTTTTGGGTAGTAAACGAGCAGTGTGGAATAGTAAACTCGCATACAAAAGAGATGCGTGTGCAGTCCAAATTGCCTAATTAAGCTGTTAGCAATACTAAGCAATGTTATTTATGAATTAGCTCAATTTGTTATTATGAAATCCCTAGTTTTGCATATCGGACACTTTTTTCACTTAGGGAAACTCTAATGTATGCAATCTCACTTTTTACAAGGGTAAAATTCCATGAGAAAAAAAATTCATATATATATCGTCATACTCCCGCAATTATTCAAATATATATTTTTTTTGAAATTTATTGAACTGTTTTAAAAATGTTAGCAATTGGTGACGTTGTTTTAAGAGCTGTTAATTTTCTTCTTTTAATCATCGTATTAGGTTTAACCGGTTCTTTGGCCGCTACCACTAATGATCACAGCAATCCCCAAGTCAATTTTGCTGTCTTTGCAGCTGCTTTTGCCCTTTTAACTTCAAGTTTATATGGAGTTTTAGCTTATTTCATTGCCGCTTTCGCTTGGCCATTCATCTTAGCTACCTTTGACTTCTTAAACCTTATCTTCACTTTTGCTGCTGCTACTGCAATTGCTGCTGCTATCCATGTCCACTCATGTTCCAACAAAGGATATATTAAAGACAATACAGTAGCTCAAGGTTCTACCGGTAGATGTAGAAAAGCACAAGCTTCGACTGCTTTCCTTTACTTGTCCTTCTTTATCTTCCTTGGTTCTACTGTCTTCTCCTCCATCTCCGTCTTGAAGGGTGGTTTATTCGGTACATCCAGGAGTGCCCCTAGAGTCGGTGTTCCAACCATGTCTCAAGCTTGAGTGTGATACCCCCATGAACTGAAAGACCAATCAAATACTAGATGATATTTGCTTTTTCCTAAGTACCATGCTTCTGTGTTTAGTGTATTATTTGTTTTTTGTAAAATTACTTTTAGGAGTGAATTAATACGACTTTCTATTATTTGTAGAATTAAAGGAATGTACTTCTATTTATATTGAGCCCGATTGGGTGTTAATTAAGGGCAATTGGCTGTCAATTGGCTGTCAATTATCGAACTAATCTTGTAATGCCTCTCCTTGACCCCTCCGGATTTTGTGTAACTCATTGTGTGACAAGGGAAATTATTGGCCTATTTTTCCCCACGGCTTGAACGGCTGGTGCGGTGCGGTGCGATGCTGTGCAGCACAGTTCAGTGCTACTATAAAGGAGGACTGGGCTCCTATCTGCACATAGTCTAAATTTCCAAGGATATGTTTCTAAGAAGAGGTGGAGATCTTAAAGCCTCGTAGTTTATTGTGGTTTTTTTCTACATATATTTTGTGACGTGTTCCTGCTTTTTATTTCTTTCTTCTCACGTACTGAAACTCTTTAAGAAACGGACCCTTATTAAAAGAGATGCTAATAAATGTTGGAATCATTCTACGAGCACTAAAACTACTATCGTATACTAGGTTTATTTTTCAATGTATCATACATTGAATATTCATTGAATATGCATTATCTAATTCTTCTGGGCAGCTCTCCTTTTCTCCTTTTCGTAATCGTTTCTCTCCTTACCTTCCACTGTGGAGATAGAATTTACAATATTGGCCATCTTAGCGTGGTACTCGTCGTACATCTTGATCTTGTCTGATAATTTCTCATTAGTTTCGAAAGTATTTTGTCTTCTGATGTCTTTCAAAGTTTCTTTCTTTTCCTTCTTCAATTGAGCTCTCATCTTATTGATTTCTTGATTGTTCAAGTCCAAATCATAGCTTTTACCCGGTTTGAAGTTCTCCTCGAATTTGGGTTGCAAAGTCTTAATGGCGATTTTTCTGTGGCTTTGTAAGACCAATGGAACCAATTTAGTGTTGGAAGATAATTTGTTGAGTCTTTGAATCAATTTGGTCAACTTGTTTACGTTTCCTACTTGGTTCATCTGATATAATTTTAATAATGGTAGAATCATCTCAATAAAAGTTTTGGAAACTGAGAAGTCTCTGTAAATGTTAACTAATCTATCAATAAGATCATAGATCTTATTGATATATTTTATTTGCGGTGACCCATTGTCATTAAACAATTCGTCCAATGCAATTACTGACTCGCTTGAATCAGATCTAATGTTTGTGTAGAATTCCAAAATCTTGACCAAGCAGTTGTTAACTTCAGGTTCAAACCTCTTGCTCAATCTTTGGTACAGTAAAACTGTATCTATCACAAAAATACACTGTCCAATCCTATTGTTGTCTACATTTTTCAAGTCTTGGGGAATAAAGGTGGACAATATTTCATTCATTAAAATCAAGTTTGGAATAACGATCAAATGGTATTTATCAGAAGTCGAGAATATTAATCCACATAAACTGAAATACATAAGATCAAATTTCTCAAGCGTTTGGTGTTCAATACGTTCTTGAATTTGAACCATTTCTTCACGAAGAAAATGAACTAATTCTTCATTATAGGATTCACTAAGACTCTTCAAAATTTTCACAAGTTCATCTTGTGGGTCTATCGTCAAGTATTTGAAAAATATGCATACGAACTTATTCATCCTTTCTTTATTTCCATGTCTTAAGTGGGGTTTATAGGTCTTGATAATTTTGTTAACGTAATCAACAGGATTAGATTCTTCACCAAGGAATTTGGAAAGGTCTTCAAGAGACAACGGAAAGTTGAAGTCTTCTTTGTCTAATTCTTCTTCGTTCTCTTGCCTGTCAACAGGGTCTTCTTCGTTTTCACTTTCCCCAGCCCAGAAGTCATCTAAGTCATCACCTTCTGCCTCTCTTTCACCCTCCATCCGCTTCGACCTTTCACTCTCAATCTTTTTCAATCTTTCATTATGAGCATTTTCCAATTCTTCAGTAGTTTTGGTTCTATCAGCAGGTACAGATCTCTTATCAAATACTAAACCCTTCACTCTTTCATCATACTCAATATCCTCCTTTTTCTTATCGCCGAACTGTGAAGTAAGTCCCTTTTGTGCCATCCCCGCTTCAAAGAAGATATCTTGGAAATCTTCGTCCAAATTGTCAATTTCATTTTGGGTCTTGTTGAATAACTTTTGTCTTTCTGCTTTGTGGAATTTAGATTTCGCTATAATCTCCTTCATTACTTCTGCCTTTGATTTCTTTCTACCATCATTGACAGACTCATCCTGTGAAAGTACTGGTTCGTCTTCTATGTCATCGAAATCGTTCAAAGATTTACCTGAATGGGTCAAGGTGAAACCAGAGTCATCGTCGTCCACCTCTTCTTCGTCACTTTCGAGACTGAATTTTTGACGTTTGCTTTGGCCTTCACGTTCTCTCACGAATCTCTGTAACATCTTTTCTTCTTGGGATAAGCCACTATTTTCTCCAAATCTCCTATCAATAAGCTTACTGTTTTTACCTTTCTTTGATTTATGCAAGTCGTAAGCAGTCTTTAAAGTTTTATTCATGAAAGAGTTCAGCTTCGTCGGGTTACTCCTTTCCCTTTCTCCCATTTTTACAAATTTTCCACCCTCTATTGTTGTAACATCACGTTTAATTCTGTTAACTCTCGCATCAAAGACGTTAAATTTGTCTCTAATTCCACTTATTATCTGTTCTTTATCGGACTTTCTTGTGTCAGACGGAGCCTTGTTTCTCTTGTTACGGCTTTTGGTATTAGTTTGACCAATTAATCCCTTGGATTTCAACTCATTCCTTAATTGTTTTAACTGTGAGCCGGCCATGGTGAGATGAGATGAGATGGATTTTTTCTTCGCGATTGCAAATTACATATTTTGCAGCTTCAATTAAAGACACATTTGATAAAATGAACTGAATAAGATGCTTACTGTGTAAGGTTTCTGTGTCCCCGTTTATCTGTGATTCGTAATAAGATATTTTTTCGATATTTTTGGCTCAAGCTATTGAATTATTTCTTGTTACCGTTTAGCGTATGTGTATACACGACTTTTACTATGTTCCATTATTTAAATTTCTTTCAACCCACCCGATGAAGAATTCGACTTTACCCTTTACATTGTAAGATTTGGGTATTTCTTTGAAGGGACTGAGATTTATTGATTGAAGGTTTTTATTCAATAATATTGAATTTTCTGAAAGTATAACTCGTTTATTTCGTGACCCACTTGTTTTTGCAAGTTTCACAAAAATTGAACTATTAATATAAACTATTTTACGAATTATTTTAAAGATAAAAATCAAGGCTTATTTATATCCTGTTTATAAAATTGGTTTAGCATTCCCAAGACGCCTGATCTTCCTGATTTATCTACACTTGCTTCACTGTTATCCATAAAATCTCTAAATTCGTCACTCACAAAGGAACCTGATGGATCAACAGATTGATTTAATTTGGTGAGTGGTGCTAACACAGTTCTGTTTTGTCTAGTATTAAAGCTGCTTTTACCAGGATTTTGTTTTCGTAAGTGCCTCAATAATGGCTCACCACCTTCCGGTATATCTGGCTTATAGCTCTCTATAAAATGCATGTAACTTTTAACCATTTTGTCATCTTGATACAACTCACCATTGTCACCGTCTTGCTCGTCCTCGAAATCAGAGCTCACATCTATATCTTCTGGATGGCCAGAGGTCGATCTTGCTTTGTTACTTGTCTTTCTATTCAACATGTTTTTATCATTCTTCTCAAAATTGAACATGGAAAAATAACAAACGTAACCTAAGCCATCAACATGTATTGAATAATCTCTAAAAAAATCGATGATTGCACCAGAAAAATTTGAAACTTTGAACCATAAAAGAAATGGAGTTAAAATTATACTAAAAATTTCATTCACAATGATCAATATTCTTAATTTGAATAATTCACAATATTCATTTTTAACTTGTTGAGTGTGTAGTTTCCCTTTCCAGTGCTTAGGCAAATAATGTGTGAACCTAGATACGTGTTTTATCGATGCTTCAGGATCATAGTAATTATTACCATCGTTGTTAGATTGACGAGAATTAGGTACATTGGTGTTGGTTTCAGTTGCACTGGAGGTGATTGCAAACAATGTACCAAAAATACTGATGTAGAACAAGACAGATCTATTTTCTGTTAATTCAAAAGACCAAAAATTGTGACTCTCATCTTCTAAAAGCAACCCATATATGACTAATATAGCAGTGATAGATCCACTGACAAAATTGACTAAATACATCAAATTGACTAGTAAGAAATTTGAGGGAAACTGATTGATGTACTCATTAGATGGAATATAAGATTGCTTCAATCTTTTGCTGAAAAAATGGGGAAGTTCATTGAATTCTCTCAATTTCCATTCGGCATAGGGTGTGAACTGTCTTAAATTTATGATCGAAGAAGGATTCAACCTATAAGCATTGAAATAACGGAAGAAGTATAAGAGCACAAAATATATTACCAAAAATGGAGAAAGAATCAAGTTTATGACTGCCGCCATTTTGAACCTTTTGTTCAACTCAACGGATAATTGATTTCTGTTATAATCCTTCATTATTTTGGGATCAATCTGACCGTTAGAAGTGAACACAAAGTTGAAGACACATAGTTTAAGGTTCCATTCTAAGGTCTTGGTAAGTAAATTTGAATTAGTCAACTTTAAGAGACCTATTGTTGTATCCAAATCGACAACATTCTTATTGATAAGGGCCACAAAATAATTCTCTTTCCTCATAATCCTGTTGGCAATATCATGGGGGTTCAATCTGATTTTGGAATTTAAATCGTTCACATTAATAATTTGATTGGCAGATGAAGTTAGATTGTTATAATTTTTCAAGAGCATTATCTTGTTGACGATTCTAGACCAGCTGATTGTCATGAGTTCATCATCATTCTGAATATTAATTAATTGTTGATAAAAATTTTTGATTTCTCTGAGTTTGTACTTGAAACTAAAATATAATTGCACCAATCTTAAAACTATGTACCCAAAGAAACCAAGCAAAAAAAAGTTGATGACCAAAGGTGTATCCTTATAGTAATGATTTCTTATGAGATCTTTAAGATAAATTCTCTCATCAGAAGACTGGTCCCACTCTTTGAAAAACTCATAATTGATGCCCCATTTCAAAAACACCGAGAACCAGAGGATGAAAGCAAGTACAAATAGATCCACGAGTTTACTTAAAATAATATTATTAATTCCCTTATTCTGATAATAGTAGTAAACATCGTTGAGAAACTCATCCATGTTAACGATGTTAGCCCACAAATAAAGAGCTCTTTCTTTGGGAGGGATGTTGAATTTAGATTTGCCATTTTTGAACATTGGTCTCCTCTTGGGTAACGAGAACTTGATAGATTTGTTAGCTTTCAGGTTAGCAGTCAACTCATCTCCATACTTATCAGGTAGCCCCCAATTGATAGATTCAGAAGGAAGTGCTTGCCCTTTAGAAGTACCCGAGAGGATAATATCTTCATCTATGTCGCCTTCAATTTGTTTGGTGGAATGTAAACGTGATTTATCTTGGTCATTATGATGGTCATTAACATCGGATTCACTATCGTTATCGCTTTCTGACTCGTCTTCTGAGTTCAATAGATTTAGATTATTCAAGTGAACTGAATGAGTGCTTTGGGGCATATTTGACTCTAAGTCTATAGAGTCATCATCGTAGAAGCCATTACCAGTTCCATAGTACCCTGAGGATTCAGGTATTTGATTGTACACAGAGTTTAGACCAAATATTCTTGATAGAAATGTATCATTCCCTGATTTCGGGTCCGGACTCATTGCGTAGGAGAATACAATATATGAAAACAGTAGGAAGAGAGACTTCACTTAACTTGAACTGTAGCCTCACTGATAGATAAGATGCGTGAGATTGTAGGATTAAGAATAGAGACGTTCTCCCACCAGAGTCTCGCAGCGAGATTAAAGCTGACGTAATATCTTACATATGAATGCGACACACAAACTCTATAAGCTACCTTTGACATAATCAAAGAGTTCAAGAATAAGGGAAAAGAGATAAGTCCAAAAATTACCACCACGTCATTTAAATCACACCACAATCTGGAAGGTTGAAAGATTCGAGGAGAAACATAACTGCAAATGGGAGAAGGATTGAGTCTAGAGATCAGTTACAAAAGCTGCGCTTGAAGTTTAGTCTTACAATGTACACCGAAAAATACACAAATGGTACACAGAGCTGTTTAACATCCGCCTCCACCACATCCACCACCCCCGCATCCACCACCACTACTGCCACATCCGCCGCTACTACTAGTGCAAGCTCCACCAGAACCACTAGTACATCCAGCACCATTTCCGCACCCAATGTGTCCTGTGATACCACTATTATCACTAAACCCCGTATTTCCGTTGCTGCCTATAAACCCCGCATAACCAACACAAGCCCCAGCTGACAGGGAGTATGTTGAATTTTTAGTCTCTTTTCTAATCCGCCAACGCTTTCTTTGAGCACAAGCGCTAGCAGGATCAAAATTGGCTTGACATAGACCATTGTAATAGAGCCTGGTATGAGCTCCATTACAGAAATCGGGTCGAGTTGGGTTCGTTATAAAGCTTTTTGGGAATTTCACTTGTTCATTCCAGTACGAGCAGGAAGGGTTGCTTGATTTGCCAAAAAATTTTCTTATACTGTCATAGTTACTCTTCCAACCCAATTTAGTATCAATTATAACCGAATTATGGCTGCTAATATGGGTAGAGGACGTAGAATCTGCCGAAGATCTGATATATGCCTCTTTAGGTTTATTTGATCTGAACAATTTTTTCTTTTTTGGCTTATTTCTGTTAGCGGTACAGTAAAAACAAAGGCAAATGCTGTAATCCACACCAAAATTTTCAAAGAACAGCTTACAAGTATTTTCAAAAGAATAGTTTAACCTGCCTTGTTCAATCTTATCATCATGGTCTACGAAATAGCCAGCTGTGTCTATGGAATATTCAGTATACTTTCTGTGGTCCAATTGATGTGTGTGCCATACCAAGTCAATGTCAAGAGTTGGAACTAAGGGGTGTTTAGTGGATTCCATCATAGAGAAGAATTTTCTGTATCTTTCTTGACTTTCGATAATGGTTAATTCAATGAGCGGCGAAAATAACCAATTCAAATTGACCATTTTATTAATGAAACTTTCTTGTCTTGTAGCACAGGCCACCAAATCTTCGTGAACTCTCCAAACGCTTAAGTACTTGGTTTGAGGAATGGTGGCAAAAATCGGATTCATTTCCAAGTAATCCCGGAAAATCACAAAGTGTGCATTCGATGTTTCGGTTTTGTCCAAGAGAGCATTAATATCTTCAAAACTCTCGAGGTTTTTTGCAGCCCTTTTAGCTTGTTTGCTTATTTCTTTTAAAGGAGTGGAATATCTAAAAATACGACTATAAGGTGAATTAACTTGTGAAAGGAAAGAGTCGTACAATTGACCGTCCGCTACTTTGTTTTCAAAATACTTGATGATTGAAGGCATAAGATTACAACTTTTGACATCTCGCAAAAGTTTCTTGAAGCGCAAACTCTCATGGGTAATTGTGTACTTCCCACATTCACAAGGAGCTCCTGTGTACTTGAAATCTCGATCTGCAAATCCGTCTGAAGCTGGCAGGGTTAATTGAACAAAGGATATGAACTGGAAGCATTCAGGGCAATAAAGTGGCCATTTAGAATCTGTAGGATCAAACGGAGCGTACGAATCATAGGCAAATGTTTCTGATTCGGCTCCTATTTCTTTTACTTCATCGAGGTATCTGTTGATCCCAGCAGCAAAATCCTTCCGGATTTCTTCTTGTGGACTATAAACCAATGATTCACCTTGAAAGCACTCATTAATTCGTCTTAAAGGGAAAGGAAAGTTTTTAAACTCTTGAAGGCAGTGAAAGTTGTCCTTAAAAGAGCCAGGGTTGAGAAGAAACGAGTGCCAGATGAGAATAACGTCAATTGGTGGTAAAGTCGTCTGGAGAAATTCAGTGGGGGATTTGATTCGACGTGCTTGAGTCATAGCGTGGGAGGAGCTGGACTTATCGATTGTGGGTTTATCTGATTCGAGTTTACCACGACTAAGTGCACTCACAAAGATAGTGAATCGCCTCGCCGCATTGGTTAAATAGACTTGCCATAATTTATCAGCAGTCTTTCCTGGGACAATTCCTTGGGTAACATGCTTTTTAAGATGATCAAAAGCGAATAAGAGTCTCAAATGACTCACAATTTCGTAAACCAGTGGTTCAATCGAGTCGATATCTTTTGGATCTTGTAAAAGTTTCATAAACTGAAATCCATTGCTATATGGTGGAGGAAGATCACTTAGTTTATTAGAAGATTTTAGTTTAGATTTTTCAAGCATAGTGATTTGGAAAGTAATCGAAGGTATAAAAGTATGCAATATTTATAATCTTAGAATCCAAGAGGTGTTACGTCATCTAGTCATGCCAAAAATATACAATTGAGACCTAAGACCAATTGAGGGTTTCTTGTGGTTTAAATTCAACGGCTGAGAATACTACAGGTGGGTCACGGGTGCGACACGATAAGGTGACTAGGACAAAAAAGATTCAATGATTAAACATTTCCTAGATACTTGAGTTATTGACTGGGTAGGTATTCTAAATTGTCCAGAACACGTGGAAACTACAATGGACAACTGGGGTGTTGCAGTAGTCTGGGTCATCGTCAGAAATATACACTGTTGCAGTACGAGAGGTTTGATAAGGGGAGATTAGCGAGAATGCAGAACCGGGTAATTTTATGTATAAATCCGAGGATTTTAAGAAGCCAATTTTATGAATACAGGATTTCAGCACAACAAGACGTGACAACACAATTAAAGAATACAGGGTACAGGAAGAATGAAAATTGACGAGAGCGAAGGCTTTAGAGAACACGTATTTTGAAGCTTCAGATTGAATAATGAGAGCTGATAGCTAGGTCGACTGGTTCCTCCTCCATCATCAAACGGTTGGAGTCTAAGCCACTGACGAGGAGAACCGGTACTGGGTTCGTTTAGTCGAAGAGAAGGTTTCTTCGTATACAGACACGTATTCAGCACCTCCAGCGAAAATGGTTGTTAAATCATATGTGATGCATAGGGTTGGTCAACGCACCATCACGTGATGATCATAGTACAACACTGGGTCTGGCCGTATTTCAAGACTTGAAATAAACAGCTGCTCAATACTTGAATAGGCAATCTCCAATCTCCCGGTCCTAGCTCTTATCCAGTATCAGCTATGTACGGGAGTGTAGGAACCATGTAGTCGACTTCAAAACCTCTTCTTCGACTGTATACCGAACACGCGCGGAAAAACCAACTTGACCGAAACTTTGTTTTAAAAGAACTTATGAGCCCCGTCAAGATGGCGTTCACCAGGTTGCAAGCAGTGAAATTTCATTTTGAGACGCTCGAGGACCGCTTCAGGACGTAACAACCATAATCATCTCTGAAAATGGTAAAATTTACGGTCGAGAGGTGCGGTAGAAAGGTATAAGATTCAAAAAACAAACTCAATCCGGTGTCATACGTGGTTATTTATTTGGCATATGCAATGCTCCACAAATGCCATTGCGTCTAAGTCGACATCATCGTTATCAATTTTCGATGAGTCTGGTATCCAAAAACTATCAACAAATTTGAGATTCTCATTCTAAAAAAAGTAACCCCAATAAGGTTTTCGATGAGTTTAATAAAAATCTCACAAGTAGCGGCTATGCTCTCTAACCCTATGCACACGACTGTGCACAACTTTTTCTCTTCAAGCCCAGTCCTCTATACGCAAGACTTCAGATTATTATACACAAGAATACAAGCAATTCCAACGTGTATCTCAAATTCTTGTCCCCTACTTTGCCTTTAGTAAGGGCTCGGAAGTAATCTGCATAAAACATAATAGAGGCTATAATAAGAAATAAAAAAAGCAACACAAAAACGCTTTTTTTCTTTCAAAAAAATCTTGCGTTCGTGTACCTTTCCAGTAGTTGAGGTTTCTCAAATTAGTTTTTTTTGTTTTTGAATTTAGCCTATATCTTTTTCAACAGCCAAGCTGATTCATAGATTAAATCACGTCTTTATCTGCCATAGCATTCGTTTGATATTGCTCTCCAAGACGTGTATTGACTTCTGAACCTTGAGAACCATCCTCATAACAATTAAAGCCAAACAACTCTCACCCTTTACTTCGTTTGTTATTATTTCAATTTTTATCACCCTTAATCATTGATCCAATACACCATGTCTCAACATAGAGATTTAACCTCAAACCAACCCAGGAGGGATTACGAGGACGACGAGTATAACCGGTATCAATATGAAAACCAAAATCATGAAGATAATCCATTTATGAACCCTATTGAGGAGCAAAGTTCCGATTCTTTTGTTTCAAACCATCCCTCTTCTCAACTGGATGAAGACCAATTTCAATATGGAAGACCTTTCAATAGCAATAACATGAACAATGGTAGCAGTAGTACTAATTCAGCTACAAATTTAAAACACACCAGCAAATCAAATTATAATGGTTATTACCTTAACCATAGTAATAATAATACTACATCTAATTTATTATCAAATAGTGGGGAGCATAGCCCGGATGATTTAAATGCCATCAACACGAGATTATTAAACAATCCAAACTATGCTAGTGACGGTAGAAATTCTGCAAACATTCAAGTTCCTAGCGAATACGACAGATATCCATCTATGAACGGATCAAGAGTGGTAAGTTCAACATCATTGAATTCTCACTTTTTCAATGGAGCGAATGGACCAAATCCCCATTCAGCCTCTCAAGCTAATTCTAAAAGTGATGCGGGATCTTCTATTTCAAATAGATCTTCCTCTAATCCATTTATGAGTGCTACGGATTTTTCTCCATTTGGTGGTTACCCTGCTTCTTCATTCCCTTTGCATATTGATGAAAAGGAACCAGATGATTATTTGCATAACCCAGATCCAATAGCGGATGCCGACTATGATAAGAATAGATTTATTCATGATTTGAAAGCTATGGACAAAAGATCATTAGGAGGCTTGATAACATTCATTGTATTATTTTTGGGTGCATTAGCTCTTTTTGTGGTAGCTCCAATCCTTACCTTTTCAGGTGTTACAGAACACTATACTCCTGAATCTTACGAAATTTTGACTCATTATAAATACCCACTTATGGCATCAATTAGAGCTTCTTTGGTAGATCCAGATACACCAGATGATGCTTTAACTATTAAATCAAGGAGTGGTGATGAATGGCCACTCGTATTCTCTGACGAATTCAATGCTGAGGGTAGAACTTTTTACGAAGGTGATGATCAATTCTTTTATGCTCCTGACCTCCATTATGATGCTACCAAAGATTTGGAATGGTATGATCCAGACGCAGTCACTACTGCCAACGGTTCTTTGGTTTTGAGAATGGATGCGTTTAAGAACCACAACTTATTTTACAGATCAGGAATGCTCCATTCATGGAATAAAATGTGCTTTACTCAAGGTTTGGTTCAAATTTCCGCAAAACTCCCAAGTTATGGTAATGTTTCCGGTTTATGGCCAGGTTTATGGACCATGGGTAATTTGGGTAGGCCCGGGTATTTGTCTACCACAGATGGGGTTTGGCCATATACTTACGACTCTTGTGATGTTGGTATTACTGCCAATCAATCCTCCCCAGATGGTATCTCCTACTTACCGGGCCAAAGATTGAATTCTTGTACATGTAAAGGTGAAGACCACCCTAACCCAGGTACAGGAAGAGGTGCCCCGGAAATTGATTTAGTTGAAGGTGAAATCTCTTCCACACTTAAGGTTGGGGTTGCTTCTCAATCAATGCAAATCGCTCCATTTGATATCTGGTATTATCCAAATTATGACTTCGTTGAAATCTACAACAAATCTGTCACCACCATGAACACTTATACTGGTGGTCCGTCACAACAAGCTGTTTCCGGTGTGACAACCTTGAATACCACTTGGTATGAAAAGGGTGGTGGTGCTCACCACTTCCAAAACTATGCTTATGAATACATGAACGATAACACGGATGGTTACTGCACGTGGTATGTCGGTGAAGAACCAACTTTCACTGTATATGCTAGCGCTTTAGCCCCGAACGGTAATATCGGTTGGAGAAGAATCAGTAAGGAACCAATGGCACTTATCATGAACTTGGGTATTTCTAATAATTGGGCGTACATTGATTGGCCTTCCATCACATTCCCTGTCGAAATGCGGGTAGATTATGTCAGAGTCTATCAGCCGAAGGACGCATTCAACATAGGCTGTGATCCAGATGATTACCCAACTTCTGACTATATTAATGCTCACTTGGATGCTTACGAAAACGTGAATAAAACGATGTGGGAAGATGCTGGATACAGTATCCCAAAGAACTCTCTCGTCCATGGGTGTTAGATTAGTCGATGGTGTACTTTATGTTCTAGAAAATAAAAATTTTTTGTCAAAGTATATATTAAATCTTTAAACTATCTAATTTATCTAAAACTTCAAATTCGTCTTCGTCTTCGTTATCAGTAACGGTGGTTATACCCTCTGCTGCGTTTTCAATCTGTCCACGCTTTGTTTCCTTTTCAGTTTCTTCATCCTGGTTATCCAAAACTTCTCCCAAACTTTTGGTAATTTTATCTATCTCTTCTTCAACACCGAACTCATAATTGCTCTTCTTCAAATTTAAAAGTATATCGTTCCATTTTAAGATCTCACAGAGCTTCTCGGCCACATAATCACAGTCTTCTAGAATGATGTGATCCTTCCTTTTTTTCTTGTTGAAATCTCCCACAACCTCTTTGTTAATTAAAACTCTGGGAGTTTTAGTGCTTAGTTCACCAGGTAAAGAAGCAAATGGAAACACGGTCAACGAAGTTCCAGCAACTATAGCGAATTCTACATCATCACAATCCTCATCCCAGGTTTCGAAAAATTTGACTGGAAGAGCTTCACCGAAGAAAGTAATATCGGGCTTAACGTAGCCTTTGCATTTTTTACAAATCGGGATATCATTATCAGCAATGAACTTCCTCACCTCTGCCACTGTCATCTCCTCTTTACACTCGATACAGTGGTTTGAAGCGAAAGATCCATGGGCCTCCACAATATAATCGTCTTTCACTCCTGCGACTCTTTCTAGAGTATCGATATTCTGAGTATATACTCTTTTTAAAAGGCCTTTGTCCTGGAGAATTCTTATAAGGTAATGAAAACTGGTTGGCTGAAATTTACCTGGGTACAATTCACCCGCCAAAGTATAAAAAGCCTTTGGTTTCTTTCTAAAATAATCGATATCAAATACTGCTTCTGCATAAGGTAAATTGAGCTTAGCAAGATTGGAATAAAGTCCTGTTTCTGGACTCCTAAAATCAGGTATACCAGCTCCTGTACTAATACCAGCACCCTGGAAGAATGTGATTTTCTTTCCTGCTTTGATGTGGTCCACGATTGGAGCTAACTTGTTTGAAATATCAGACATGGCAAGAAGTAGATTGTGAATCTCACTTTTAGCTTTGACTGCAAATCTAACAAAACTAATTTGGCTACAGGATGACTGCGAAAACAAAAACATGATTCATAATAAATACTATAGAATTACAAAAACTAACCCTCCAAAGAGTAACCCAACTCTTCATCTTTAAACTCTTTAGCCAATGTTTTGAGTTTTTGCTGTAACATGGCCAAATTGGGATTTGCAGGCTTGAAATCTTCAATCCAATCAGAAACTCCATGTTGCAAAACACCTTTGGCTCTGAATTTACCAAAATCCTTATGTCCATATGATCCATGCAATGTCAAGCGTTCATTGGCAGAGGAGTATTGACCTCTGTGCAAAATATTGCTGTTATAAAACACCATATCACCAGGACCAAGCTTGACAGAGACTTGTCCCGTAATAAACTGTTGACGGTCTTCAGCTATAGTCTTCTCCCTTTCTTCTGGAGTTCTTATCCGCTTATGGGAACCGGGAATCGCAATCAAACACTCGTCATTGGTTAGAGCCAAATTAAATTGGGCCCCAGCGAATGGATTCTCGGTGAGTTGTTCCCGTTCTTGCTCTTCAGTCACATCGGGTCTGATATGATCTCTGTGCCAGTCCAAACCAAAATCAGTTAATGGATTAATCAACATGTTGAACAATTCCATGGACAAATGATCTGGGTCAGTTTGAAGAATGTCTGATACAACGCTCAAGATCTTATCACTAGCGTAACATTCATGAAAGGGGAGCGATAATTCACCGAGCTTTGGGTGCAATAATCCACTGATTCCCCAGATATCTGGACTAAAGTTGGTAGGCCAAGGTGGAAACTGTTTTCCCCTGGTTCTTACGTCAGGCCAGTCACCATCACGAGCAAGTTGAACGACTTCACGAGCGGCCTTCTTGTAGTGTTCAACTTCATCCGGGGTAAGGAAGTTTCTTAAAATGGTAAAACCTTGATCTTCGATTTCGTCGTGGTATTTGTGAGCAATTTGTGAAGGCATTGTAAGTGTAGTATTATAGTAATTGTTCTTGTACTAATTTTAATCTCAAATTAAGATTTTAATGGCTTTTATATTTCGAAATCTTTTATCACCCCAACGGTAAATCGATGTTACATTTTTGATGTCCCGCGATTGGAAAAATTGGTACAAATAATAATTGCAACCATGAATTTACGAAATGATTTTATGGGGTCAAACGGCTTAGGGAAAAGTGGGGTACGACCCGACAAGGCCCAATGTATTTACATCAAAGGTTGTATAATCGGTTTACGTAGGAACGTCATGTTACATCTGTCAAATCTACTCTTGGTCAATTTACAACTAAGAATAGTTACGTAACTTGTATGTAACCAAAAATCTGTCGTGTACCAAAACAATATTGTGTTGTAAAGAATTTGAACCGTGAACAAGTGTTGCATAAATAATCTTAGAGTCTTTTCCATTGAATATCATCACCGATTGTGCTCTAGCAACATCTTTCCGACAATTCATTCCGATACATTCTGGAGGTACATTTATAGAACCGTAGTTTTTATCATCTCTCAATATGTACGTGTAAACAGTCCAAGTTCGCTGTAGAAAATTTCAGTCTCAAGACTAATCGCAATACAATGAAGGTATGTGGCAATGAACCGAACCCATGCTAAATAACATTTATTAACAACCATATAGCAAAGAATCACGGCTTTGGATCTTCAGATTTTAGCCCGGGAATTTCAACCTTTAGTAGGTTATAGGTTGCAGAATATCTATAACGTGTTGTATTCCCCAAAGCAGTTTGTCTTAAAATTTTCAATACCTGATTCCAAAAAATTGGTAATTGTCGAGTTTGGTAATAGAATTCACTTGACGGGATACGAAAGAAATACAGAACCAGCCCCTCTGAACTTTGTTACCAAATTACGTAAACATTTAAAGTCAAGAAGATTAAGCGGAATTAGGCAAATTTCTAATGATAGAGTACTAGTAATGGAGTTCAGTGATGGGTTGTTTTACCTTGTCTTGGAATTCTTCAGTGCAGGTAATATTTTGTTGTTGGATGAAAACAGGAAGATTTTATCGTTAATGAGAGTGGTCGATTCTAAAGATGATAAATTTGCAGTCAATGAAATTTACGGTGGATTTGACAAAAGCTTGTTCACAAAAGATCCTGAAAAACATGTTCAACATGAATACACCAAAGTTGAAGTACAAAGATGGATTGAGAAGGAACAACTCAAATTGGAAGAAGCTCAAAAAAAACAAAAAGAGTTGGGAATTGAAGCCTCCAAGTCAAAAAAATCTAAGATTTATTCAATCCATAAATTGGTATTTGTCAATGCCCTGCATTTATCATCTGAAATGATTTTCAAGAAATTGAGCGAATATAACGTGAAAACAAATTCCTCTTGCTTTGAGTTTCTTGACCAGGAGAAGTTATCTAATGTAGTTACTGCCTTGAATAATGCTGAAGAAGCCTACATGAATATCTTAAACGATGATAATATTGAAGGTTTTGTTGTTAGCAAAAAGAATTTGAATGCAACAGAGGAAACTTCAGAAAGCTTGAGATATTTGCATGATGAATTTCACCCCTTCAAGCCGCTTAAGGATGAATCCCTATACAAGCTTGACGTAGTGGAAGGTTACAATAATACCCTCGATAGATTCTTTTCTACTATTGAAAGTTTAAAAAATGAAATGAGAATCGAAAACCAAAAGCAGTTGGCTATGAAGAGATTGGATAAGGCAAAAAATGAACGAGCCAAGCAAATTGAGAACTTGATCAATGAAAAGGAAACCAATGTTAAAAAGGGTGACACTATTATCATGAATGCTGAATTGGTTTCTTCATGTATAGATCTAATTTCTAGTATGATTGATCGTCAAATGGATTGGCATGATATCGAAAAGTACATTGAGCTACAAAAAACCAGTGGTGATCCACTTGCAAATGCTATTGAATTACCTTTGAATCTACTCGAGAACAAAATCAAGTTGAAGTTACCTGATAACGAGGTAGATACAAATGTTGGTAGTAGTGAAACAGACTCAGAAAGTGATACTGTTTCTGATAGTGATTCAGATAAAGACTCCGACTCCGACTCCGAATCAGATTCGGATAGTGAATTGGAATTGGTAGAAAAGCGAAAAAAGTCCAAGAGTAGGACTATTGCGACATTGTCTATATGGATTGATTTATCTCTATCACCGTATGCCAATGCAACTGTATATTTTAACACCAAAAAGAGCGCTGAAGTGAAGCAATCAAAGGTAGAAAAGAACACTGAGATTGCATTACAAAATGCTCAAAGAAAAATCAATCAAGATTTGGCCAAGGCTTTAAAAAATGAGTCTGATTCATTGAACAAGGTTAGAGAAAAGTATTGGTTTGAAAAGTTTTTTTGGTTCGTTACAAGCGATGGTTATTTGTGTCTTAGTGGAAGAGACGATCTACAAAACGACATGATTTATTACCGTTATTTCAATGATGATGATTTCTTTGTGTATTCCGATATTGAAGGAGCATTGAAAGTGTTTATAAAAAACCCATATAAGGGAGAGACAATCCCACCCTCTACCATCTGGCAAGCAGGTATGTTTAGTTTATCTGCATCTGCATCTTGGAACAACAAATCCTCATCTTCAGCCTGGTATATTCCCGGTCCTGGAATATCCAAGAAAGATATTGATGGTAATCTATTAGGAGCAGGTAGGTTCAACTTCAATGCTAAAAAAGAGCATATGCCACCAGTTCAGTTGGCCATGGGAATGGGTATATATTTTATTGGTGATGAAGAATTAACTAAAAGAACCCGTACAAAGAGATTGGCTCGTCAAGAAGAGGCTGGTTTACAAGTATCCAATGATAACAAGAAACATGATATAGACCAATCTGTTATCAGGGAAAAGATCTTGGAACAGGACAGAAGGGAGAGAGAAAAGGAAGAAGCTGGCTCCCAATCTCAAACGGAAGGGATACTCGACGAAGGAAAAGAACAGGAAATTGAAGGGGATGCTAACGAAGATACCGAAAGTGTTAACACTGATAATGATTTAGGACTTTCGAATTTAAAAATTATCAACAAGAGAGGTAAGAAATCAAAGATGAAGAAAATTTCTCAAAAGTATGCCGATCAAGATGAAGAAGAACGAATGTTAAGAATGAAAGCACTTGGTACGTTGAAGCAAGTGGAAGAGAACAAGAAAAAGCAGGTCGAATTGGAGCGAGAGAACAATAACCACAATTCCAAATTTGAGAACCAAGAAAAGGTTCAACAAAGAAAGCAACAACAGGACGAAAAGGAGTTGAGGAAGTACTTGTTGCAAGAAATGGAATCTAGCAGTAATGAGATTGAATACTTATCAATATTCGACTCATTTGTTTCGAAACCTTCTTTGTCAGATGACTTGACTGATTTTATACCAGTGTTTGGACCTTGGTACTCTTTACAAAAATTCAAGTATAAGATCAAAATTACACCAGGTAATAACAAAAAGGGGAAATCTATCAATGAAATTTTAGCGTATTTCAATTCTCGTAAAGTTGATAAAACAAAAGAGGATGATGAACTCGACTGGCCCGAGGAGCATGAACTTCTCAAGTCTGCAAAAGCGTCTGAACTCATTGCAATGATTCCTGTAAGTAAATTGAAGGTGGTCTTACCAGGATCAAGTAGTGGTAAAGACGGTAAGTCTCAAATCAAGGGGGGCAAGAATCCGAAGGGGAACCCTGCAAAGGCGAAGAAGAAAGGTAAAAAGTAGACAGTATTTGTGTACTATATAGAGTAAAAGCATAGATTTAGAGGTAATGCATATAGAGCTCACATGTATATATTTAGTGCTGCATTTTGAAAAAGGAACAAAACGTGGACCTGGGGCTCGCAACACGTTCCATTTAGAAGCAAAACCCCTTACGATTCGGGAAGGAAGTAATTACAATAGAGCTCGGGTAGATTGGTATTAAAGAACCCGGTGGAGTCCCCAAGAACAGCTAATAAATAGGTTTTTACGTATCAACATACAGATAAATAGATAAATTCCTGGCAAGAGACATAGAGGGGGATGAATTGAAGGATAGCTAGAGAGAACTTCTTTACCACGAGTACATGAACCACCTCAATACAATGTGAATCTACGTTCTAAAGACTCAAGACTACGGGCGAACAATAGGATTTTTTTTCTAGCCAAGACTTGCAGCATCAAAATTCCCTGAACATGCGGGCACTAATGTCAACTAATTAGGAAACTCCAACAGGTTTTCTTCATGCTATATCAAACTCCACTTGGTTCTTATTCCCTCGTACCCCTGTCTTCAAATTCGCTCAACAATTATGAATATTACTTTTTGGGCTTAATCACTCGCATATACATCAATTTGTAACCCGCTGCATATATTGTCCTGCACGTTAGTTATAAACACTTCGCAGACTCCACATGTGCAACAAAGGGTACTATAAAAGCTGCCCATAATCCTATGGTTTTCAGCAATGGTTTCTCTTTCCAAGTCTTTGTTTACAAGCCTTTTGAGCTTACCTGTTGATGTTTACAGACAAGTTGCCAACCCAGTGTTGGCTGCAACTGACCAATACAACATTGTTAAGTACTTGTACGGTACAGGCCCTTACGTTGAATACACCGGTTACGGAATTTCTACTGATGTCCCACCAGACTGTGAATTGGAACAAGTGCAGTTGTTGATGAGACATGGTGAAAGATTCCCGGGTTTATCTGTTGGGCTTCAATTCGAAGAATTGGTCGACAGATTACAAAGTTACAATCAAAGTATTTTAGGTCCTTTATCCTTCTTGAACGACTACGAATACTTTGTAAAGGATCAAGAGTTGTACGAATATGAAACAACCCCCGAAAACAGCGATTCGCCATATAATGGTTTTGAAACTGGTTTCAAAGCCGGTGCTACTTTCAGATCTAAATACGATTCTTTGTACAACTCTTCTGAGCCACTACCAGTTTTTATTGGGGCCAGTGCCAGAGTTTACCAGACCGCTGACTTTTTCACCAGGGGTTTTTTGGGTGGCAATTTCAAAGAAGGGAACTATATCTACAACGTTATCAGTGAAAACGCTACCCAAGGCTTTAATACTTTGACCCCAAGATGGGGTTGTAAAGCCTTTAACATCTCTTCAAACAAAGAATATGTCAGCAAGTTCCCAACCGATTTTTATAAAGACATTGTTGACAGATTGAAGGATGAAAATGATGGGTTGAACTTGACTACCAAGGACGTTCCTAATTTGTTCCAAATGTGTGGATACGAATTGAATGTAAGAGGATACTCTCCGTTTTGTGAGTTGTTCACCCAAGATGAGCTTGTATTGAATAATTATCAAAATGACTTGCTGTTCTATTACACTTCTGGCCCGGGTCACAATATGACCAAATACGTGGGATGGGTTCAATTAAACGCTTCGTTGGCCTTGTTGAAGAATGAAGAACAAGAAAACAAAATCTGGTTAAGTTTTATTCATGACACCGATGTCGAAATCTTTCATAGTGCATTGGGTCTATTTGATACCGAAAAACCTTTACCAAATGACCATGTGGCATTCACTGATACTTACCATCACATTGATCCTATTCCTATGGGTGCTAGAATCATCACTGAAAAGTTCAAGTACTCCAAAGACGGTGAAAGTTATGTCAGATTTCTTATCAACGGATCTGTTAAGCCCATGAAAACTTGCAACAATGGTCCAGGGTTCTCTTGTAAGCTCTCTGATTTTGAAGAGTATGTTGAGAAGAGATTTGGAGATTTTGACTTGACTGAAATTTGTAAACCCGATGAGTCTCTTCCACAAGAATTAACATTTTACTGGGACTGGCAGGATAATGAAGAGTACAACATTACTGCACCAAGAATCGTCGCTTGAAAGCGACCAATAAAAGTTATTATACGTATATTTCGAAATTTTTTTTTACCCAATAGAGTTTGTATATTTAATTGATTGCAAGGATTTTAAGTTAAACTCCCCAGTCTTCCTAAAAGATAGCTAGAGCTTATATATTGTTTAGTGATATCTACAAGACATTTCAATGATTCGAAAAACGTGGGTAGTTGCCGCATCATTATTTCTCAAGAGTAAATTTAATTTTGCAGCCAGTAGCGAATGAAACTAGTGTCTCTTTTAGGGGGATTGGTTCTTCCTCATAGGCAAGATGCAGCTACTCCTGAACTAGTTGCATCTGACCAGTATAACTTGCTTCATTTCTTAGGTGGTGCCGGGCCATATTTTCAATATCCGGGGTATGGGATTTCGCCTCTAGCACCTGCTAAATGTGAGGTGAATCAAGCTTTCTTGATTAGTCGACACGGTGAACGGTTCCCTACTGAAACTAGCGGTAAGAAATACAATGAAACGATTAACAAACTCAAACAACAAAGTTTGAATGGCAGCTTGACTTTTTTACTTGACTATGAATATTTTGTTGATGATGCAAAAAACTACGCGTTAGAGACTACCTTAGAGAATAGCGGTAGCTCATACAGTGGAAGCCTTAGCGGGATCCGTAGTGGCAAAACGTTCAGACAACAGTACGGCCATCTATACGACACCAATGAAGTCTTTCCCGTATTCACTTCAAACTCCAAGCGGGTGTACGATACAGGGATAAATTTTATCAAAGGCTTTTTAGGAGAGGAGTTCAACCAGGATAAATTCAAGATAAACGTCATCAGCGAAAACGCTGAAATGGGTGCCAATTCCTTGACTCCTCGACAGGGTTGTGGTATGTTTCAACAAGTTAAAAGCGACAATGAGAAAAAATATACATTGAACGGATACAGGGATGCTATTCGTGAAAGATGGGTGAAAGAGAACCCAATGCTTGATATCACAGATGATGATATCGACAATTTGTTTGATGCATCTGCATACGAGATCAACGTTAAAGAGGCCACACCGCTAACTCGCTTGTTCCATAACGAAGAGCTAATCATAAACGAGTTCAAAAAAGATTTGGAGCTCTATAACCAATTTGGCAACGGCAATAACCACAGTATTGCAGCCGCTTCACCAATGGTTGAGAGTATCTTGAAGCTCTTACAAGATCATAATAATACCCAAAGGCTTTGGACCAGCTTCACTCATGATCATGATTTGGTTCTTTTATATACTGCCCTTGGACTTTTCACTGATCCCTTGCATGAGTTACAAATTGACTTTGATCGTAAATTTAAAAAAAGCTATATAATTCCACAAGCTGCTAGATTGGTGATAGAAAGGTTGAATTGTAAAGGTAAAGAGTACGTGAGGCTCATTTTGAATGAAGCGGTCATACCAACTTCATGCCAAAGTGGGCCAGGCTTTAGTTGCCCCATTGAAGAATTTGTCGAAAGGCTCACACCAGTTGCTGAGCTAAATTACAACAAAGTTTGTGAAAATAGTGAGGAAGGGCCTAACAAGATGTCGTTCTACTGGGACTACGCGCAAACTAGCTACAACGCGACGCTTGAGGTATGAGTTCTAGACTTCGGTCTGCAGACTGACGCGACTCGTGAAAAAAATAAATACAGGAATTAATGGCTTTAAATAGAATAGCTTGAAGGAGGAGAGAAAGAATAACTATTGCAAATATATTGGACATTTTTAACAGTACATTAAACCCTGATATTTCACCCACTTGGATTAACATCCATATGATATAGTATTTACTAAATAAAAACTACAATACTTACACCACCACCGCCTCGTAAATCCCATTCTCCCCCATTACACATCCTCGTCAGATCAAAATTTTTTTCTTTTTCCTGTTTAAGTTTTGCACGTCTTTGAAGGGGGTGTTCGAAGTTTTGAAATTTTCCATCTCGGTACAAGATATATATAAAACTAACAAAGGTCATTTTGTTGACATACTGATCAGTCTTTCTTTCAAACTCCGACTTTATTCCAACTTTTACTATAAACACATTTGTTTACCGTTCACTCTTACGCCTTACAGACGAGGAAAAAACGAAATCTCCTTCCTTCTATATAAACAGAATCACCACTTGATCACACATTCGATCTTTTAATTGATTCAAACCTTCCTAACGATCTAACGACCATATAAGAGCAATAGCAGCTTAGTCACAAACTGACCAGAGACTTTCCATCGCTTGTTATTTTTTATTTTTATATCCTGATCTTTCGAATACTTTATTCCTAATGAAAACCATAAGTCTCCTAATAATTACGTGCTTAACGGCTCTAGTTCTTGGGGATGATCCCATAGGATGCTACTCAGATGTAGGGGGTACCAGCAAGGGAAGTGCACAGTATCAAACGTCATCCTATTGTGTCGGTCAATGTCCTGATAGTCCCTATGTGGCATTAAAAGGAGGCAGTACCTGTTATTGCCTTGACAAGAAACCTACCAGCGAAGTGGACTCAAGCCAATGTAGTACGAAATGTCAAGGTTACGGTCTACAAGTTTGTGGTGGTTCCAATGCTTACAGTGTTTACAAAGGGAGTGGGTCTGGTTCAAGTGATGATGATTCAAATGACGATGATTCAAATGACGACGATTCTTCCAGTAGCTCTGACCCTTCTACTAGCGAACTGACCAGCTCGTCTCGCAGCACTAGTTCAAGTACGTCGAGCAGTAGCTCTTCAAGTAAGTCCACATCTTCAAGTTCCACAACGGATGCTCCTTCGTCAAGTGATGATAGCGCGGTATTAACGACTTCTTCTAACTCACAAGGTTCTGTAGTGGTAAAAACTGTAACGCAGGACTCTGCACCAAGTTCCACATCTTCCAGTCTGTCTACTACAGGCTCTCACGATGATAATAATAATGACGAAGATAAGAAGAAGGAAAAGAAGAGTTCCAATATAGGGCCTATTGTGGGAGGAGTAGTAGGAGGTATTGCAGGTATCGTAATAGTTGCCCTTGCTGTATTCTTCCTTGTTAAACGTAGAAGAGGTCAAGAAGAAGAAGAAGACGAAGAAGAGTATTTCGATAAACCTATTGGAGGGGGAACTATAAATAGACAATATGGTACAAACAAGTCCAAAAAGTCAGTTAAATCCAATGCATTAGATATGCCTATGACCAATCCATTCACTCATCCATCAGATAGTCCTGTTAACCAAGCAGGAGAAATGGTGGATCCAAGATTAAATCCAGTGATGTTGGGTAGACGGAGACTAAGTGAGGGTTCGTTAGCAGATGAAACTGATTACTCACGTAAGATTCTTCAAGTTGCCAACCCTGATGCATAGTCTCGTGACGTTATACCGGACACTAGTTCTATAATTAATAAATGATTGTACAATTCATTATGTAGTTATTCATATAAATGATGTAAATTAGGAAGACGTATACGGATGGTTACTATGTGGTTTGTAGCTGGTATTTGGAATTTGTAATTATATTGCTTTGACTGTTCAGGGGGATTCAGGGATGGATGGTTCGGATTTATATACCATGCTCTTTGAATTATTATATCCCGGAGCTTACGGCGTGCAACAACCACGCGGTAAATAATCAACGAGATTATGAAAATGGAATGACAATTTACTACACCATGAAGAATTTACCGAAATACGAAAAGGAATTAAATGTCCAGTTTAATAAGATCAACCTGGAGCTCAGAGACTTGAAAAACAATAGGAGACAGTACATGGACTCCAAAAAGATTTACCTGATTTATAATACTTTTTTAGACCGTTTAAATGAACTCTCCATAATTAGAAAAGACGAAGAAATTAAAGGTTTAAAACTCGAATTGCCAAACTTGAATGATTCGGTAATTGATGATATATGGCAATTAATATCTTTGTGCTTCATGACTTGTGGATTAACAAAATTTGCTCCGGCTACTTATTCATCTTTATCAACTGTCTATAAATTATTGATTCATTTAAAAGATGGTAAATTATACACTATTGATGACTTGAAACCGATAGGGAAAAGATTGGATGAAATCAAATCTATTATAGATAGCTACACTTATCAGGACGACTATGCTAATGAAGAAGGTGACCACAATAATCCCCAAAAGAATGAACAAATAAATCACATTAGAAAGAAGTATAACAAATGTGAAGAATTATTAAAAGAATTGATGGATAAAATCAAGGGAATACCGGAAGATGTGAAATCCATTTATAACAGTTTGTTAAGACTAAGGAAAGGGTTAATTAATCTTGTTATTGATCATAGTAATAATATTGAATCTGAAACATCAAAGTATGAACAGGAATTGAAAAAAATTGAAAGTTTGAGAGACGAGCAAGGTAATTTCAAAAACTGTGATAATCACGCTCAATCGATTTTGAATGGGTTATTGGATGATTGTAATAATATTATCAAAGATATTCACATCAATAAAGGTAAAGATTTTAATGAATTATTCAATCAATTAAGTTTAAATGAAGAGTGTCATCAAGAAATTGAAAAATATAAGGATCTATTCAATAAATTGTGTTCTATTAAACTGAGTCTTGAAAATTTGTTGATCACTAGAAGATGGACTTTGAGAGAAACTGATTTATACAATTACCAAAATGACCTCAAGCAAATTGAAGCTAGAAGGTTGGAAGTTTTGGACAATGCCACTGCTTCTTTGAAGAACAACCTTAAATTCAAAAATATTCAAGTTTTGTTGTTATATTTGTTAAGAAGATGTTATTCATTGATTTATAAATTACTTGAAAGTAGTGAACCAGTAAGTGAATCATTACAACCTATACATAACCAGTTATCAACCGTTAGAAGGTGTCTTTTAGATATTAAAAGAATTGATGGTTTAAACAATTTGAGAGAGTTGTACCCATTTCAATTCAAGTTGGCGTCTTTAGATAATTTGAGAAACGATGGTAAATTTATCATAAATAATCAAATTCCTGAAGGTCAGGGTACATTAAATGCGTTATTGGCCGAATGTTTTGACATTCTTCACGAACTCAAAATCGAATTGGAAGCCAAAGAAGAAGAGGAAGATTCAGGTGTTGAAGCCCAGGAAACTGATGACGAAGATATCAATTCTGATGATGAAGTAGAATTGAAAAGAAACAGATACGTCGAATTCAATGAAGCCGATTATGATCAAGCTGAAGCCGATTCTTTAAATGACGTGGATGTTGACGATGAGGAAATAGAAGAGGATGGAGATTCAAAAGACGCGTATGAAGCTAATGATTACTATTGAATAGACAATTTTATGTATATTTATTAATGAAATAATTTGATGTTTAATGTACAGAGTTTTAACCTAATCCTCCTCTTCTCCGATCTCTTCAGAACCCTCATCTTCAGATTCTTCAGAGTCAGCTTCAATAGTAATGACATTATCATTTATCTCACTATCATTTTGATACTTTCTGGAAATTCTAGAAGATTTATTAAATCTAGCACTTTCTTCTCTAGCTCTCTTTTGTAAATCTCTTAATTCATGTTTGAATGCAGTACGGATTGACTTGTTATTTAATGAATCCCACAACTTTACTCCGGTTGTAGCACCACCAATTACAATGTTACCAGCAACTTCGATGTCATTAGCAAAAGAACTAGATAAAACATTACCGACTCCGAAGTCACGACTTAAAAGCATTGATGGACCATTTTTAGACTGGGAATCAATTGGTGTTCTCCAGAACTTGACCACTTTTTCACCCATAGCAGAGGTGGCCAATAATCCAGGAATGTTGTAGTTTACTTCCAAAGAAGAGATTCCTGCATCATGTGCATGCAAAGTCCAAAGGGGTTGGTCTTGATTTCTAATATCGAAAGCGTAAACGTTACCTCCATCAGTACCGCAATAAAAGATTTCTGGAGTTACACCCCATTTAACATTCTCAACATCCTCTGTTGATGAGACCTTGTAAGATTTGGTCATATCAGATCCATCGGAAACTCTGACATCGGTAATACCACAAGTTCCATCGTAACCACCAGTTAACAAGATAGAGCTTTCAGTAGGATGCCATTGAGAAGATGCAACAGTCTTTCTAGAATGAATCGAGTCGAAAGATCTAACGGCAGTTCCATTGTTCAAATCCCACAACTTCACGGTATGATCAGCGGATGTAGAAGCTAAAACATTCCTGTGTTGCTTATTATGAGCTAATGACAAAACAGCGTCAGTGTGGTGGGTAGTGATATGCTGTGATTTCTTTTTCTTTTTGTTCTTGCTCTTCTTTGTTGATGGAACAGCATTAGGTTCAGGCTCTCCCAAAACTAAATCCGGAAAAGCTTTATCTACACAGTCTAAATTCCAGATTTCGATTTGAGGATCAAAAGAACCAATGGCTGCAAAATTACCTAAATTATTTTCAGGATCGGCACCTGGTCTGTAATTAATCCATTCAACACATAACGGGAACGCTGGTAGCATTAAATCGTGATGAACATATAAAGATGATTCTCTCATATAACCTTTTTCCAATTCTGGGTCGTCTTCAACATCGTTTGGTCCAATGTTTCCAGCCCCATCATCGTATACATAAACGTCCAAGTAAGAAATCTCATCCTCTGTCCTAGTACACAAAACAAGGTTATCTGAAGGATATACTTGTAATTCTTTTCTGTCTTCTTGAGTGTCTTCTTCGTTTGGAAGACTCAAATATGGGTCTTGACCATCTTCACCTTCGTGATATTTGGCATCGGTTCCGGATAAACCAGGTAACATGGTTACATCTTCACCATCGCTGTCAGCTTCCTTATCATAGTTCTCCAAATCATATTCCTTCAAGTCGTCGTCAATTTCGATATCTTCCTTCAAATTCTTTGGCTTTGAAGTTCCTTCTTCTTCATCCTCTTCGCCAGTTTCACCTAATTGAAGTTTAGCCATAGCAGTAATTCTTTCCATTTCCTCATCATCCAATTCATACTTTTCTGGGAACTCTGCAGCGTAACCCCTTGGAACCCAAGCAGTTGCAGATAACATGGTTAATATTTTTTTTTCCAATGCGGTGTGAGATGAGATGAATCAAAAAGTGCGTAGTAATTAAAAATGTATACGATTAAAATATATATTAGACTTCTCAGAGGAGTACGGTACCTATACCACCCTTTTGTGGACGAACATCTTTTGTGGAAGGATCCATACCTCCGTGAATAGGGAAAGTTTTGTAATTAAATAAGTAAAAATTCAAGAACCCATCTCCATTACCAAACTTACATGGTTTGATAAAGTATGGATTATCTTGAGAAGTTAAGCAATTGAATACATCTACACCGAAAGACTTAGATGTGATCAAGGCATCTTGAATTAAAGAAGTCAATCTCTTCTTGTAGATGCTTTCTTCTTCATCATTACTTGAATCCCAAACCGAATCAGATGCGTAATAGTACAAATATGCGATACCCAATTCTTCATGATCTGGATTGTTCAATACAGTGAAAGGTAACAAATAGTAGGAAAAGAAATCAGTGATTTTACCATCTTTTTCTACAACATAAGACTTAATCACATTCGATTTACCACTTTCGTTTATAGACTTGCCTCCTAATAGCCAATGGTCTAATTCTTCAATATTGAACTCCTGAATCAAATCATAACGTTGCTGAAACTTGCTGAAAAGATCATGAACTGCTTGCAAATCATCCTTAGTCATGTCTCTAAGTCCTGGGGTAGAAGTCTCATTAGGTAAAGTATAATGGGCAACCATTTTCGATTTGGTTTGATTTTCTGGCAAGTGGGAAAACCCAACGTCATAAAGCTTACTCCAGTTTATTGGCCTATGAGTGTATCTACAAGTTGAGACTGGGGAAGGCAAAACCTGACCACCAGTATACAAAGCTTGCCAGATATCTTGTTTGTTGATTCTTCTGGTGACCTCTTTGATTAAAACTGGTGTTAATCTCTTAGACCGTAATTTCTTGTGGATATTAAGAAAGTTAATCTCAACAGACTTAATACTAGTATTAGTTCTTGTCAATTTCAAGTTACAAGGAGTACCAGCAATGAAAGCCACCAACTTCCCAGTCTCTCTGACTCTAACTCCAACATGCCAGTCTCTCCTCCATCCTGGAGGCTGTAAAGCCCATTTGAAAAATTCCCTCGAGTATTTGAATCTAAACGTAGCATCTTCATCTTCGATATAGTTCTCGTATAGTAACTGATATAACTCGTCTAACTCTTCATTATTCTCCAAGTCTACGTCACACCATTCAAAATCTTTGATCAAAGGGAGAGGAGAATCGGGAATATCGGCTGGAGTTTTAAGCTTGTCAATTGGTCCCTCTTGATTAATCGTTTCGTCGTATGTTGGCACAGGTTGAGTTTTCCAGAACTTGTGGTCTTCCATTTGCTTCTTCTGGGCCTCATTAAGTTGTTGGCCCATCGAAAGCAAGTTTAATAACTCCTCGATGGTTTTATTTGATTTAGGTTTATCAGACATTGAATAGAGGAAATTCGAGATCTGTTTTTTCGAACTACGAAAATTTGTTGTAGAATTTTTTGGTACTTCTCACTATGGTATTGAAAAATAGTAAATATGATAAACAGGCGAAGAAAAAATACATGATAAAGCATGGTCTTCTTCCCAAAAACACCGGGCCCAAACCCGTGAGACAAAAATGGTCCATGAAGAAAAAGAAAAACGATCAAGAATACCTCCAGCTTGACGTAGATGAAATGACAAGTGATTGGGATTCCGAAATTGATGAAGATATAGTCAACTTCGTTTACCCCCAGATCGGAGATCTGTTGGAGGAAATGTCTTTGATTCAGAAACGTAAAATCAAAAGGCAGGTTATTGAAGACTTGAAGAATCAAAGAAATGAATTGTTCAATCAAGCTTCAGAGGATGCACAATTCGATGATGAGGATGGAATTTATTTGGGTGATGAAGAAAATAGACCTAAATCGAATGTCAAACTATCTGAGTTTCTTCCCAGTATTCCTATCAATAGAAAACGAAATAGAAAGATCCCTATCGGCGAAGACTCTGGTGATTTGTTATCAGAGTATGGGATCGATAACTATAAAGAGTTGATTCGTGAAAAAACTGATTATTCTGACCCACATAAGAAAGCATTGGAGGGAAGGAATATTAATGATATAAATCCTGAAGATTTAATTGGCTTTGAAGTAGGTAAAGACTCATTAGCTGAAATTTCACTTAAACTGAGTCGTAGGAGGCCAGAAATTGTTAGAAGAGATCTAACTCAAGAAGAAATAGATCAAGAGAAGCTCCGCAAAGAAAAGGCTGAAGAAAAGAAATTCTATTTACAAATTAAAGACAAATTCAAAAGTAAATCTAGTGCAGGGAAGGTCATAGAGCTTAATAATTTAAACAATGACAATCAAAGTCATGTAGACTATGTCAATAAGAAGTTAGTAAACGTTCCAAATGAGGATTTAAAGGAGGACACTTTCGATGAAGATCTTGATCTTTTGTTAGGAACAGAGTTTTCCAAGCTTGAAGTAGAAAATGGGCCCAACATCGAATCTAAGCGGTCCGACGATATTGATGATTTTCTCGGTAGTTTAGACTCCGAGCCAAAAGAAGTACAGAAGAAAACTGAATCTAAATCTCATTCAATGGTTCCTCCTGCTGAACAATCTTTTCTTGACGACTTGCTAGGATAATTTATAATTACGATTAATGAATATTAAACATTTATATAAATGAGAAGAACTTATGATATTTCAATGATTCTAATATTGTAAAATCGGTGTCTTTAAAGTCATTTTTTTGACCCAAGATATTTATGCCAGCTTGTTTTGTCCTAAGTATGGTTGCAAAAGCTCAGTACTCAAAAGTGCGCAAATAAATGGTTAGAAGAGTCAACAGTAGCATAAGTCGTTGTTCCTTTCAATACTTTCTATTCACTGATTTCCAGGAATTAGATCATACACTTCCTGGGACCCTTATTGATCATATTTGAATTTGACTCATGTAATATATACACATACTTCCCGTCTACAGTCTAACTACTGAAATCGCTGAACACTTGAAGAGGCACTATACCGCTTGAATGTCGCTGCAATTATTTAAATGATTCTTATCGGTATAAACAAGATATATTGTTCATCATGAATTTTAATGTTATACTCAAGTGTTGTAATCCAACTGAGTTTCCAACAAATCAACGGTTTTTTTCTTGCATCACCGCGGCTGCAGTTGATGAGTCATTACCGCATTGAGTAACTCAGGTATAAAATTTTCATTAACCGCGATCCGTAATCAGTCAGAGCGTTTCACCAAAAATTTCGAATTTTAAATCTTTAGTTTCTTTACAAAATGTTGACTTTTGCTATATCTAGTAATACGAAGTCAATGCTCAAATTTGCCAACCGGTGTTTGGCTACTGCCACTAAGTTCAACAAGACCTCTCTGTTGGACAGAGCTACTTTAACTATCAAGGATGGTCCTGTTTTCAGTGGGTATTCCTTTGGAGCCGACAAAAATGTCAGTGGTGAAACTGTTTTTACTACTTCTTTAGTCGGATACCCTGAGTCTATGACTGATCCTTCCTATAAGGGTCAAATCTTATGTTTTACCCAACCATTAATAGGTAATTATGGTGTTCCATCAACCACCCAAAAGGATGAATTCAATTTATTGAAATATGTTGAGTCACCAACAGTTCAATGTATCGGTATTGTCGTGGCTGATGCTGCTTTAGAATACTCTCATTGGACTGCCGTGGAATCTTTACAACAATGGTGTCAAAGATCTGGTGTTGCTGCTATTACCGGTGTTGATACCAGACAATTGGTAACTTATTTGAGAGAAAGGGGTTCTTCCTTGGGTAAAATCACCATTGGTGAAGAATATGACGCAGATGAAGATTCTGCATTCGAAGATCCTGAAACTGTGAATTTGGTCCATAAAGTAACCACTAAAGCTCCTTTTCATGTCTCGTGCCCAAAGAAATACAGTAAGAATATTCATTTAGCAGTTCTCGATTGTGGCGCCAAAGAAAATATTTTGCGTTGTTTAGTTGAAAGAGGTGCCTCCTTGACTGTTTTCCCTTATGATTACCCAATTCACAAGGTTTCCAATAAATTTGATGGGATTTTCATCTCTAATGGTCCAGGCGATCCAACTCACTGCTCTTCAACTATCGAGAACTTAAAGACAACTATGAAAACTCATCATGATATTCCTATTTTTGGTATCTGTTTAGGTCACCAATTATTGGCCTTGGCTTCTGGAGCTAAAACCATCAAGTTGAAGTACGGTAACAGAGCCCACAACATCCCTGCCCTTGATCTACTTACCGGTAACTGTCACATTACTTCTCAAAATCACGGTTATGCTGTTGACCACAGTACTTTAGATTCTAAAGACTGGGAGCCTTACTTTACCAACTTGAATGATTTGTCAAACGAAGGTATGATTCATAAAACTAAACCTATCTTTTCCACACAATTCCATCCAGAAGCTAAAGGTGGACCATTGGATACTGGATTCTTATTTGATAGATTTTTCGAAAACATTCAAGTATATAAGGGAAATAATGGATTGAATTTACCCAACATTGACGATAGTTTACTTGTTGATATTTTACCGAAGGAAAGAGTAGTTTAAATAGATAGCATACACTCACAGTATAGAATAATAAAAATACCAAAGAAATAGCAATATTTTGATCTCTATTGCGTCATAGCTATTGAATCTAAACGAGACTATTATCTCAAACAACAGAAGTCGTACAGTTTTGCAGCCAGAAAAAAACTTTCAGGAGCAGTCATAATAGAAAACTGATTTGTCATTATATTATTACAGATCATTCTTTAGAAGGTGTTATATCGATTGTCATGATCACTTTTCCACTTCTCTCGTACATCAACTTCAAAAAAATGACCTGAGTATGAAATTATTGTTCCACACAACCAACTACCCATTCAAAATAAAGAAGAATCCAACTATCTTCTCTTACCAAGAATCCTGTAAGTTAAGTCATACCGTTCATGAACCCAATAACTGTTACTATACGATCGTATAAATTTGACACGCCAGACGCAGGCCAATGGAAAAATGGGGTGATTGCAAAAAACTTTCGGTTTTTAAACGATAAGACCACAGCCTGATACAGCAGGCAAATATTTAAACCAATATAAAAATGGACTTTGCTAGTATTTGCTGAAAAGAGTTATTCTCGATTCGTCATGTTTAATGATACCTCTTCCTTGAGTTATTTGTCTCTGTCAAATACATTCCCCACTATATTGAGGGACTTGAAGTCTACTGAATTATCATATATCGAATCATTATGGGCTAGTTGGTACATATATTTTAAGAATGATGTATTTGCAACTGGTTTACTTTTCTTTCTAACACATGAGATTATGTATTTCGGCCGTTGCTTACCTTGGTTTATTATTGATCATATCCCATATTTTAACAGGTGGAAAATACAGCCAACTAAATTACCTTCCGATAAAGAACAATGGGAGTGTTTCAAGATTGTGATAAAACAGCACTTGTTGGTGGAGGCAGTTCCTATCTGGTTATTTCACCCGATTTGTGCTCAATTGAAGATTTCTGTCTCTGTTCCATTCCCTCCATGGACTGAAATGGCAGGCCAGATAGCATTGTTTTTTATTCTTGAAGATTTCTGGCACTACCTGTTTCATAGATTGTTTCATTACGGAGTTTTCTACAAGTACATTCACAAGCAGCATCACAGATATGCAGCACCGTTCGGATTTGCAGCCGAGTACGCTCATCCAATAGAGATTATGGCATTAGGCTTTGGAACTGTTGGTTTCCCAATATTTTATGCATATTTTACAAAATCAACTTTCACTACATTACCACCGTTGCATTTGTTTACCATCTGTGTATGGATTACCCTAAGATTATTTCAAGCAGTTGATTCACATTCAGGTTACGACTTTCCTTGGTCCTTAAATAAATTTTTACCATTTTGGGCTGGTGCAGAGCACCACGATGAACACCACCACTATTTCATTGGAAATTACGCTAGTAGTTTTAGATGGTGTGATTCTATAATGCAAACTGAATGTGGAACTTTAGCTAAGCAAAGAAGAGAGATGTTACTGAAAAAGAAAGCAGAAAGAAGGCACAGAAAGCAGGTGTAAAGATGCAAATATATAGGTATATGTATGAATATGTATGTGACTTTGATTCTACGCTTTAATGAATCTAAATCAAATATACCTGATATTATATCTTAACCATCAAAACTCTTATAATATGAGTGTAGTATATAACCTTACATATGGAATAGGGCTGAAACCCTGTTACTAACTTTGTGACTGTCTGCGAAATAATGCATTTTCTCATTTCGCTCATCTGCAGGATCTGGCTTCTCTCCCAAACTCTCAAGCGAAGTGAAAAAAATTCATCTTAATTTTCACTACACTTGTAATATATTAGAGAAGTATGTTTTTTACCTAATGATGTGGTTATCGATGTTTGATATGTACACTGTGATGGCATGCAAGGAATTCAGTTGAAGCAAAGTGGTTGAAGTTTGTTACTATCGAGAATACCAGTCAAGTTAAAAATGAAGATGAACATTCAATCAAACAGAATCCATGTCCATCGTGGAAGTTCTATATAATAAAGACCCACGAAATGATCGACAATATCAACGGTATTTCAGTATATTGTGACTATGTTCCTTTTGTTCCTTTGTATGAATTTTTCTCATGGCTGAAAAATTTTCCCTGCCTAAAAAGTTTTTTTCAGTTTCATCGGCATCATCACCTGTAACTAAGTTTTACAATACTAACAATATCTAGATGTCAAGATTGAACGAATATCAAGTCATCGGTAGACGTTTGCCTACTGACTCTGCCCCAGAGCCAAAGTTGTACCGTATGAGAATCTTTGCTCCTAACGTCGTTGTTGCTAAGTCCAGATACTGGTACTTTTTACAAAAATTGCACAAGGTCAAGAAGGCTTCTGGTGAAATTGTTTCTGTCAACGTTATTGCTGAAGCTCACCCAACCAAGGTCAAGACCTTCGGTATCTGGATTAGATACGACTCCAGATCCGGTATCCACAACATGTACAAAGAATACAGAGATGTTACCAGAGTTGGTGCCGTTGAAACTATGTACGCTGACTTAGCTGCTAGACACAGAGCTAGATTTAGAAGTATCCACATCTTGAAGGTTGTTGAATTGGAAAAGACCGACGACGTCAAGAGACAATACGTCAAGCAATTCTTGACCAAAGACTTGAAGTTCCCATTACCACACAGAATTCCAAAATCCACCAAATTATTCGAAGCTCGTGCTCCATCTACTTACTACTGATCAAGCTTTCTTTATAATTTATAATAAAAGATGAATATTTTTGTATAAACTAATACTTACTGTAAACTTGACTAATTACTTGAGTTGCCTCATTGTATTATTACTAAGTAAAATTCGGGCCAGAGATGGTCTCTGATGTAGTTAAACTTTTGTGGTCGGCTGGATTAGCTGCCAGTTCGTAGATGGTTATAGCGGGATCTCTAGAGAGTTCTGTGAATTCTCCTCTGAGTTCAATGTAATGCAAATGACTTTCATCTTCGTCTTCATTATCATAGATATCTTGTATGAATAACGTGAGCTGTTGAACTCCGGTAAATATATGTCTGGGGAGAAAATGCTCTACAAAATCATTATCAGTCCTCAGGACTTCAGGGACATCGTCATCTCCATCATTAAACATAACGCCTACACGAGGGTGTTCGATTTTATAAGCAGGTTTCTTCTGTTCTGCATTGTCGAAATCAATAGACCGATCGTTCTTCCATAACTTGATTGTTTTCGGACAGTACTTATCACCATTTGATCTGATGATTATGGAATATAGTTTAACGGAACCATTCAAGAAGGGAATGTTAATTATCAATTGCGAGTCGGCATCGGATTGAACTATGGGTCTCAACTTGTACTTGTCATCAGGCCTTCTAAATATTTTTTTTAACTCATCTGGTTCATTTGCAAGGTTGAGACCCGTGATATGAGATGTGTCAATTTTCAGTAATAATGATTGAGATTCATTTGTAGGGGTAGGTGCTATATGGCTGTGGTCATGGTCGTGGTCGTGGTCGTGGTCGTGGTCGTGACTTCCTCCATTGCCTCCGTGATTGTGGTTGTGGCTAAAATGTTTGTCTTCACAGCTCATTTAGTGATTAAATTGTTGCTGCGAAATGGCCTGGTCTTCCTCTTACATAATAACTGCAAAAAGTAATGAACTAATGAAGAATACAAAAAAAATAATACGCATAGTTGAAAATCCGAGAACTTTCAAATAATACCTACTCGCATTTAACTCATCGTACCATATATATTCAAAGTTATGGTCTTAGAGCTCAAATTCAATTTTGTTGTGAACTGGTGCTTGTACTTTCTCTGGTATCGCGACAAAACCTACAATAGATATGTGGGTCCTTCGCTATGAAGACTCTGAGGGCAATAGTATGTTATACTCCAAGTATCCTTGAATACCATTACTAATATCTAGTCACTACGAGAAATCTTAAGCATGAGAAGAACTACGAGGTTGGACGTGATATGGGTGATACTGATGAAGAATTCTTTGTTCAAGTTCAAAAGATCTACGTATCGAAAAAACAGTTAAGGATCAGGGTTGAAAAAGGCGATATTAACGATCTAGACACTAGATCAAAGCTACGGATCACTGTACTAACGAGAGCAAGTACTATGATTAACGGAAAAAAGCACAAACTCTCCTCCTCTGTCAAAGAACCATATACTGAAGAATTCAATGATTCAGAAGTCAAGATGTCATTTAAAGAAGACAAAGAGAGAATCACGATCACTTGGACCCCTGTCTCCTTATATAGCGAAGAAATGGGTGAACAATTGACCCATGCGTTTGAACGAGGTATGGACTTAAGAATCAGTCATATACCACAATTTGCAGACGGGATTGTGGTACGATCCAAAGTGAATGAGAAGTTGGGAGCTATAGCTATGATTTATGATTTGTTCATATTGACTCAAGACTGGATAAACCACGCTCAAAAGACCAGACATAACGTCTTTGATAATACTGACATCACGTTGAGATATTTGTTCAGAGAGAACCATGCTAAAAAGAGAAGCACGATTTTGAAAGGGTATTTGTTCCAGTCTGCAGATCATAGGAGAGAATTAGAAAGACTCATAACAAGTCATGGGGGGATGTTTAAAAGAAAAAGTTACGAACTTCTAGAGGGTGCTTTACGAAACCAGTCTTTCATGGAGGAGAAATTCAAGAGCGACGATGTTGATAAACACTCAAAGTACATAATATACCACAATAATCCCACAGAAAAAGTCAAAGAGTTTGCTGAATTTTATGAAGGGGTAATAGTCAATGATCAGGATCTTTATCGTATAATTAAGGATGAAGATTTATCAATCTTGCAACCACTAAAAACCGAATCTAAAAAAAGACCTGCCGAGCAAGATGAGCCAGAAATAGTTGAAGTAAATGGAGAACCATCTCAAGTTGAATCTGCAAAATCACAATCCCAATGGCGCCGTAGAAAGAGGGTTAAAAAGGTTGATGCTTTGGCCTTTTTGATGCCAGCATCTGTTGATTCTCTGATTGAAGTATCCTCGAGCTCTACGAAACAAGAAGAGACAAAGCCCATAGAAGTGACCGAGAGCTCTCCCCGTGATATAATTCTTGAAGAAAGTGGGTTCAGCCAGAGTATCCACACACCTCCCCTTTCGCAAGACCCTAAACAGAAGTCCTTTCAAAACGCACAGACTGAAGACGCTATTAAGAAATCTCAGTCTTCAGATAAAGTCAACGAAAATGAAGGCTTCCCTGGCAGTCGTATACCTGGAAACCGCCAGCTTAAGAGAAGCGCGGAAGAAGTCTATAAGAATCGTAAGAAGTCAAGGATCTCATTGGATGAAATCAATCAATCGGAAGACCTCGAGCTTTTTGTAGGAACCAAAGATGATGGGAAACTGATTTCAAGATTACAGGATTTGAAAAATAGACAAGAAAATAAAGGTGAAAAAGTTAATTTGAGGTTTTATGATGCAATTAAATCCACTAAAGAAAGGGTTAGCGAAAGAGTTAAGAAGGAATTAGGGTTAGATAAGGAGGTTGATGATTCTTTGGTGGAGGAGAAAATGAGTACCTTAGCGATTGTCGAAACTGTAGATATATCAATCAGGAAGCCGCCACCAAAAGAGGCTAATGGGCTTCATAAAGGTCGTAAAAACTTCAAAACATTCAAAAAAAATATACCTTTAAAATCCAGAGTTACAAGAACCTTTGTTGGTCTTGGAGCTGTTCCCCCTGAGGGCCAGTTCGATCAATCTCTTATAGCGGATACTCTCGATCAATATCTGCCACCAGCAGCTTCTTCAAATCTTAAAAGCAGTTCACTGATAGAACAAGACTATAGTTCAGAGGTTGAGCGGGAATCTCAGCCGGTGATTCCAGAGAACGGACTTTTTGTTAGCAATGATTCTCAGTCACAAACTGCAGAGATTCCTTCAAATAAAATAAGCCCCCGGAGGAAGAGTAAACAGCAAGAAGAAATAAAAAAACCTACACCTACACCTCCACCAATTGATGACTTTTACGACGATGACATGGATGACATGCCCAAATTTGCATTTACAGGTAATTAAATATATACTCGTTAGTCCTGATTCCACATAATCCCATAGATCTGAAGTACGTCACGTGCTTTTGTAGATAAGTGCTAGATATATAACCAAACATTGAGTTAAAGTCGCCTTTAATACATGATGGATTATCTGCAGAGTGACAATCCAATACCTGGTTATTACAAGGTGAAGTCAATGTGGCCGAACAATTCAAGTATATCTGATTGTTAAATTGCTCATAGAAGTCCAATAAGTTTCGATTTTCAGGAATAGTAGGTATTATATCACCTTTGTGAATCACTCTGAAAAATTTCCTCTCGAAACTGTCGTGCTTAATAGGAAGTTGGCTTCCCATTGAAGTATCTACAAATTGAACGAATTGACTGTTACCTACTAACGGCTGTCCCATGGTTACTAAAGTCATTTTATCATAGCCAATATCGAGGTAATGCATGCCTAGTAGTAGCCCAACCGCTCCTCCTAGAGAATGACCCAAGATTAAAAGCTCATAGTCTTCCTCTTCTTCCAACTCACGTTTTAGTATTTCATCAATTTTCTCCACGGTATGAAGATAATAATCATAAAACCCTCGATGAACTCTGCAATGTCTGCATTTACCGAGAGTCTTTGCTTGGTTATTGTATTCCACCATATCCACTTGAATATCTGCATATGAATCAAAAATCGATCTTGTTCCTCTCAAAGAAACGATTATCGTTTTCTTTTCTTTAGCGCCTAGTTCGTTATAGTTAAAGATGTTAGAGTGGGTAGTTGCAATATATCCACAAACTGAATCCGGAAAGTACCATTGGTGGACTAAAGTCACATTTGGGAACCTTTGCTCGCAGCTAAGGTCACACTTGAATGGTTCTTCTAACTGAGAAGTGCTGGAAATGCAATAAGATATATCTATGAGATGAGCGTAAGTGTACATATTTTGGAACACCACAGGATCAATAGGACTGGGAGCTTCTTTTACTGAAGGATAAGGTGGATAAGGTAGATGTGAATACGGTCTCCATATTAGGGACGACACCACCAATTGTAAAAATATTAGGTTGTACTTGATATACCTACAGCCCAACATTTTATTTGTGATCACTGATAAAAGTCTCAAGGTCTCTTATCCCCACAAAATTAAAATGCGATGCATTGATAATAGCATTGAACTCATCACTCACACTTATCAAAACAAGTAACGTGAACAGACATATAGCTACTGCGAGAAGTAGACTTAATATGACTGATGAGTATATATAGCGTGTCTTCGAACGGGGCCCCTTTTCTTTCCTGGTTTTTAAATTTGATTTCTCATGGTGGATGGGTAAAGATTTACAAACGAACATAATAAGAATATATGCAGGAACAAGTAATATCATTTGGAGGTATTGCTTGAAGTTTGGTAGTAAATCCCACTGATTACTCACATAGCTCTTTGTTCGGCTGTAAACCTTCTTTGCTTGCTGGACTAGGATTCGGGGATTGAGGGTTTGCGCTAGTGACATAACCAGATCATATACCATATTCATAGCTTCAACTAAATTAGAAACCTTTTTATCCAACTGATCCAACTTTTTCAAAGAGGTATCCACTCTTGTGTCTAGATTACTCAAGTATGCTTCAACCCTGTACCCTATTTCGTCAAATCCAAAATGTAAACCTTGTAATAGTTCTGCGAGTAACTGGTTGGATTCTAGCCTATTCATGTACAAGCTTTCTCTCTGATCTACTACGTTCGATTTTAAATTTTCAAGTACAGAATTGACTGTATTGGCCAAGTTTTGGCTCTCCTCCAACTGCTTGTGTAACCTCAAATCTTTATCTTGCCTTGCTTTCAAAGAAGAGTCTAAGTAGGCAGCTTTCTCTTTGATTTTGTCAACCACCAAGTCTACTGAATTTTCTATTTCATTGAATTGAGTAGATATTGCATTTTGTAGATCTGATACTTGTTTCTTGATACTATTGCCTTTGAAGCTACCTTGTAAATCCAATAACTCATTCTTGAGAAATCGTAAATGGACTGCTATTTCATCAATATCAGAACCTGCTGTAAAGGTAAATGTCTCAAGGAGTTCCATGTTTGATTGGAACATTTCCTGTAAATTGATCTGTGATTTCTGAAAGTCCTCCATTGAAGATGATTGTGTCGTTAAAATATCATGAGCCATTGTCAGAAAAGTTTCAAGTAAATCATCAAACTTGTTTTGAAGCCTTACTTGAACATCTCCTGAAGTCTGAAACGAATCTTCCAATTGTTGATTAAGTCTTTGAAACACCCTTGTGATATTAGTATACAACTTTAATATCTGATCTTTCTCAAACGGTAACGATTCTTCATAGCACAATTTCCTCACTTCCCTGTAGTTTCCGTTGAACATTATCCAATATTGTGGAACTTTTTCAATAGATAGAATGCATTCGTTGAGATCATCCTGTGTAATCGGGAAACATGATGCAGGGGGTACAAGTTGAAGGTTTTGCATTTCACATAAGGTGACTTTGATTGCCAGTAATTTTCTCGTTGTCTGATCCATAAATTCAACTCCATCTTCTTTACAATGGCCCAATACTTCTTCCAAAGCCAGCTTAATACATGCTGAAGATGGATCGATGTAATTAAACTTACCTAGTTCTTCTAAAGAATATTCAAAACCCGTGTTCGACCCAATACTTTGCTCTATTCTCTCAGATCCTACAATTATCCTAGCTGATAGCAAAACCAAAAAAATCAGAAGCATTGTAGAGGTATTGTGAATATTACCACACAAACCAAAATAGACGCAGCCAAATCATTTTGCAACAATCTGAAACAAGCCGCATTGAAATTTTTTTCAATAGTTAGACCATGTTATCCAGATCGGCCTTGCGAAGAGCAACGTTGAAGAGGCTTTACAGTTCGAAAGCTGGTATTCTGTTCACCAAGAACCAAGATCTCCAAAATCTTCAAACTATTGAATCTCTTGATAAGCATTCAGCAGATATTCCCAAACGCCCAAACTTCAGTGGTCGCAAAGTTCACCATGATATGATAAGTCCTGAATATTTAGCAGATTTGGTGGTGAAGCCTGATTTCAATGACACGTTTTTCAGTAGTCTTGCCCATGATTCGACCTTTTCTGGAGATACTTCGTATAAGGTTATACCAAAAGATGAAAAGCTTAAACCCCACACTCTTAATTTACTTTTTAGTGATATAACCAGAAAGTACATTAATTTGTACAATGGACAAATTCAATCTTTAAAGCCAATTCCACAAATTTACATTCGTTCCAACTTGAGTACTCCTGTCAAAGCTAAAATCGATGATTATGTAAAAGCCTACTTCAGTGAATCAGGTATCGAAAAAATCAATTCAAAAGCACAGATTCGTGAGCTTTCCAGTAAAATTGTAGAATATGATCGTGGTAAATTACTTCTTGATAAGAACACTGTAAAACTAGAAGATTTTCTGGTGTATTTTTTGACTGTTGAGGATAAGACTCAATATGGAATCGTATTTGAATTCATAAGGTCCAATATCTCCAATATAAGTATTGATGGACTCAAGCAAATATCGGAGTGCGTGATAGAGAAGATGAATACCCTTTCTGACAAAAGAGCAAACGAAGCATATTGTAATTTCCTCATAAGAGAGATATTACCTCGTTATAATATTAGTAATGCACCACTTCACGTTTTAGATTGGCTAGCACTCGCTTTCGCTGAAAATGGATACTATCAATATTCACGAGAGCTTTTGATAAATTTGATACTTGAGAAGCATACAGAGCCAAGCTCTGTTACAATAGAGAAATATTTGAATTTGTATGAGTCTCAGGATGGCTTGAAAGCAAACCAGTTCGTGAGGGACAACTGGTTTCTTAAGCTGGCCCTTATGAGTATGAAAATCACACCTAGAATTGGTTTAAGTATATTAAAGAACGGAATCAACTCTTGGGTTGAGTTGGATCATCTTATAAAGACTTTAAGTAAGCAAGAAAATTTAGAAACATTGTCACAATTATCGAATGAAATTATCAACAAGTGTATTGACATTTCCAAAACATCCAATTCTCATAATACTAAATTGGGTGTAACACAAATCGTGGCAGCATTAAGAGCCAAGGGCATAAAAGTAGAAAGTAACGAAAAGTTACTTTCCGTTTACAGAGAAACAAAAGACAATAGAAGTATACGGTTTCTCGAAAGTACATAAAATACATAGTAATTAAACAAATCGTTATTCATTGAGGTGATCGTGAAGTTTTTAGTGGGGGGATGAGTGACCAGAGGCTTCATGAGAAGACACAGACGGATCAGCGAGATTTGGTGAATGTCCCTGAACATGAGAGCTTGTATTTCCATCTCGTACAGGGTCATCTTCATTTCTACTTAAATCTCCTAGGTGAGTTCTATCTCTAGTTAGAATCCCGTTCATTTGACTAGAATTCAAAGAGACCTCCTCTTCAGCGTCATTTAAAGGTATGTGTCTTCTCCAGCTGTTGGTGTTACTTTGTGCAGATTGATTGTGTTCTTCCCGATCCCCATAGTTACTATAAAACCCATTAGTGTATACATAAAACCCATCATCACTAGAGTTATCATTCACGGGAAGAACATGAGGGCTTTGTCTTGTTCGCATGTCATCGTTTGCATAGAAAAAATCGTCATCCAAGTGTCTCCTGGAGAATATAGTGTTTCTCATGAAGCACACAAATGTGGCTATAATAGCCTGGAAAATGATTGGAACAACCTGAATCCAACCAAGGTAACTAAGATGGGGCACAAATAAGATAATGTCCGATAAAAGTCCTAACAAAGTGAACAAACATGATAGCAACGAAAATAGTAGTTGAAAAGTCAAATAAACATCTATATCGGCTAATACAAATTTATGACCAGTCGTCTTGGAGAACTTGGACTCGCTTTCTTCACTTTGCTCACTGTGCTCACCATCTCCTTGTTGGCTATCCCGGGACTGTTTCAATTTCACATACCATAGCTTCGCTAGCGAAGCAACAGATGTTACAACAAGAAGGCAAGTCAGAGCAAATGCCAAGACATGGACCACCAATAATTTGGATATACTCTTCCTAGCACCGGAAGGGAGCTGCACGGCATTTCCCTCCTCAGTATCCGTTGGAAGACCCAAATGCGAATAGCCAATGGCAGGTCCAAGACAAGACCCTTTATCAGCATCTTGGTATTCGCATATACCAAACACCCCAAATGCTATACCATTATATTTAGCTAGACTGAGATTGTAGTCGACTAAGGCACCTGTTATCGGAACAGATATCACCACTAGTAGTTGTATTACCATGCTTATGAGGCAGAGAACTGCCACAACAGAAAGAGTTTTTATCATAGCATTAGATTTGAAAAGCTTTTGAGACTAGGAGGTAATTTTGAGACTAAAGCTGAGATTGAGAATGAGAATAAGATTGAGAATTAGCTTTTTGAGCACATAAGCGTTTAAACTTGAGTTATAACACTAAATACAAAACCTTTGCTAAAGCTATATCTCTCTACGTAGTAACTACCAGGTATCACATTCGACTCTCTACTATTCCTTTTCTCGGAAATACGATTCCTTCACGTGCCATGGCAACATGAATGCGAAAAATCGTTAAAAAGATAATGAGAGTGATACTGTTATTACTATCTGGGATTGGAGTAATTCTTATCAGTAGTTTAATTCAAAGCAATATAATTCCAATTAAATTTTTTTGGCTAAACTTTCGTTGCCTATCAAGAATGACATCATCAGTTCCATTAAACCACAAATATGCTAAAGAATTAGAAATCGCTTCTTTAGCAGTTAAAAGAGCATCTAAATTAACCAAATCATTGAGTGATTCGATTGCGTTTACAAAACAATCCGGAACCGAAATCAAAGAAGATAAGTCTCCTGTTACTGTTGGCGATTATGCTGCACAAGCATTGATCAACAACGCTATCCAAATTAATTTTCCTGATGATGAAATTGTGGGCGAAGAAGAATCTAATTCTCTTAAGGAATCAAGCGAGGAAGCTCAGAGATTGAGTTCAAGAATTCTTCAATTATTGCAACAAGTACAGTCTTCTACTGCTTCTAGTACTGCCAAGATCGGTGAACTTGATGATATTGAATCAGTATATAAAAGCATTGACCTTGGTAATTCTGAAGGTGGTTCTAAAGGTCGTGTTTGGGCTCTAGATCCTATCGACGGTACTAAAGGCTTCTTAAGAGGTGACCAATTTGCTGTTTGTCTTGCATTAATTGAAGATGGTGAAGTTGTATTGGGGGTCATAGGGTGCCCTAATCTTCCGGAGAATGTAGTGTCTAACGAAGAAATGACTGGTGTTATAGGTGGCTTATACTCTGCCATTAGGGGTATTGGCTCTTATTATACACCTTTGTTTGAAACAGATGATTTTGTTCCATTGGTGAAACAAGAAAGAATTCAAATGAATCAAGAATCAAACCCAGAAAAAATCAAAGTATTAGAAGGGGTTGAAAAGGGTCATTCTTCTCATTCTACTCAATCTCAAATCAAAACTCATTTGGGTATTCCAGTAAAAACTGTTAAGAGTCAAACAATCAACCTCGATTCGCAAGTTAAGTATTGCGTTCTCGCTAAAGGTCTGGCTGATGTATATTTAAGACTTCCTATCAATGATACCTATAGAGAAAAGATCTGGGATCATGCTGCAGGCAACATTTTAATGTATGAGAGTGGGGGTCAAGTTGGTGACTTAGAAGGTACTGCTTTAAACTTTGGTACTGGTAGATATTTGGCTTCCAAGGGGGTCATTGCTGCTAATAAAGCTATTTTCAACAAAGTTATTGAATCCGTTGGAGATGTTTTACGTAGGCAATAGATACTTATATTGTACCGTCTATATACAAGTGTATCCACTATTAGTCAGTGAATTCCACTACGTGGTAATTTTGTTTGCCCACTCTCACCAACATTAGCTTATCCTCAAGTAAGTGGGTTTCTCTATCAAACAATATAACGTCGTCAGGATCGATCAATTGTTCCCTCTCAATACCAATGTAAATCGCACCAGATTTAATCAAATTTTTGGTTTCACTCTTCGACTTCTTCATGATCTTGGATAGAAGAGTACTTAGTCTCAATTCATTGTAGTCTAATTCCGAGCGACTCAATTGCACAAGAATGCCTGATTTTCTGAAGGCATTCAATACTCTGTCAGCTGAAAGTTCTTCGTTGAATGGTTGGTCTGGAGTTGGAAATAAGAAACTGGTGATGTATGCCATATGATCACCGGTTCCTACCCCATGGACCAAATCAGTAACTTCACGAGCTAAAATTCTTTGGGCTACTCTCCAGGCTGGGTCTGATTCGTGCTGAGGCATAATAACGCTCTCAATAGTAGAAGAAGGTAATAATGTGAAACATCTCAAAAGTCTCAATACCATCTCATCGGGTACATTGATGAAATATTGGTATAATTGAAAAGGACTGGTTGCTTGTTCATTGATAAAAATAGCGTTACCAGCAGATTTTCCAAATTTTGCCCCTGAGGGAGTAGTTAAAAGAGGAACAGTCAACCCATATGCTTGTTCTTCCTTTTCTGATTTACTCTTAATAGTCTTCTGCAATCTTGAGATTAAGTCAATTCCGGCTGTAATGTTACCCCATTGGTCATTACCTCCTACTTGTACGTTAACCTTATTATTTTTGAACATATGCCAGAAATCATATGCCTGTAAAACCTGGTAAGTGAATTCATTAAATCCAAGACCATTATGTGATTGTAATCTTGATTGAATTGAATCTCTTCCTAACATTGCAGAAATACGTATATGCTTACCATAAGTCCCTAAGAAATCCAATAGCTTGATTGAACTCCACCAGCTGGCATTATTGAGATTCTCGGATTTACCCAATTTTAATGGATAGTTTCTGGATTTGGCATACTCCACTCCACGCTCAACAAAAAGCTTCATTTGGTCTCGAATCCTATTCACATTAGATTCTCTTTCAGCGGCTTCCATTTGGCTCCTCTCAGAATCACGACCACTTGGATCACCTACCACACCAGTAGCTCCTCCAACAAGTGTGACGATGTCATGTCCTCTTAAATGAAAATGTAACAATACCATTAGTGGTAATAGATTTCCAAGATGTAAAGACTTGGCGGTAGGATCAGCACCGCAATATAGCTTGAATTTGATGGAAGAATTTGGATTAGTCAATTCGTACAAATTATCGTTGGTTATGGACTCTACAAGGTGTCTTGATTGTAAGTGACCGATCAAAGTTACTTCAAAATCAGGCTTATAAGCATCTGGAGGTATTAATGTCTCGAGCTTTGGCACTAGTGTTACAGTATCTGGTAGTTTCTCTATATTAGACGACTGAAACCTACTCTGGTGTTTTATACCAAGAACACGTCTATTTAAGACACTCTTGAGTAACTTCATTTACTTTTATATCGTGAGATTTTTTTGTCTAATTCTCAGTCTCAGATTTTTGATCTCACATAAGACTAACTCATCTCTAATGTCTACCTATCCTATCAATACTAATAGAAAGATAGACTCCCCTCAAAAAAAGCGAAAGAGGAAGAGAAACAACAAAAAGAATTCGACTGTATCTGAAGGTGTAAATAGTTTCCAAAGCTCAGAAATTGTGAATTGTAGTAAAGATGAGGTAGAACAAGGAACCGGGAACAAGTTGATTATCAGCGACAATATAAAAAATGAGGGCACTGCTGTTGCTGAAGCTCATGGAAGAGGACACGGCTCTTCCGAATTGTCGAGAACTGTGTTCAAAAATTCTCCACAGCCGTCGAAACTGGAACTTAACCTGCCTATCAAATACTCGAAGACTAAAAATTCGAAGACTAAAACTGTCAGGTACGTGGACGACGATGAGCGGGATCAAGACGAGTCATACCATCAAGCCTCTGGTATGAATAAAACTCAGATTGTGGAGAAAGCTAAGGAATTATTAGAAGTCAGAAAGACACTTCCTATTTACAAACACAAAGATGAGATAGTAAGCTATTATAACAAGAACCAGGTGATGGTTATAATTGGTGAGACTGGTTCGGGTAAATCCACTCAAATCCCCCAGTTCTTAATGCCTCTTAACAAGAGACAAATTGCTGTTACCCAACCGCGTAGAGTGGCTGCTGCTTCTTTGGCACAAAGAGTTAGTGAAGAATATGGGTGTAGATTAGGTGAACAAGTTGGTTATCAAGTGAGATTTGCTAATGTCACAGACTATCATTCTACCAAATTGAAATACCTCACCGATGGTATGTTAATGAGAGAGATAATGCTCGATGGAAGTTTGAATAAATACAGCACTATCATTATTGATGAAGCACACGAAAGAACTATTCTTACAGATATGATCTTGGGGATTTTAAAACAGTTGTTGCTATCCAAGAAGAGACCAGATTTAAAGATCATCATTATGTCGGCTACTTTAAATGCTGAGTTGTTCAGTGATTTCTTTAAAGCACCCATCTTATTCGTTGAAGGGAGAACATATCCGGTGTCCAAGTACTACCTACAAGACGATTCTGAAGACATGGTTGATACCATGGTAAGAGCTGTTGTCCAAGTTAATATGTCTGAACAGCAAGGAGATATCTTATGCTTTTTGCCTGGCCAAGAAGAGATTGATAATGCGGTCAATGTTCTACAGTCTCTCTCTCCAGATTTGCCAAAGGAAGCTCCCATAATTGTTCCATTACCACTTTACGCGGCTTTATCACCAAGTCAACAACTGAAGATCTTCGAGAAATATTCTTTAAACAGAAGAAAGGTTATTTTAGCCACCAATATTGCAGAAACGTCGATCACTGTTAGTGGAGTTAGATATGTTATTGACTCAGGTCTCAGGAAAGTGAAAGTATGGAAACATCTGTTGGGTTTATCTTCGCTTTTGACCACCACAATCTCACAGGCTTCTGCCAAACAAAGAGCTGGTAGAGCTGGTAGAGAAGCTCCTGGTAAAGTCTTCAGGTTATACCTGGACAAAGTCTTCAATGAGCGTTTACCAAAAGAGCAAGAGTCTGAGATTATGAGAAATGATATAGTATTACCCGTGCTAACTCTTAAAAAGATAGGAGTAGATGATCTAATTCATTGGCCTTGGCTAGAGCATCCTGGCGAAGACTCAATCTTGAGTGCTTTGAGTACGTTGTATTCTTTAGGAGCATTAGATGATAATGGACAAATCACCAAATTAGGATACAAGATGGCAATCTTGCCTTTACCTCCAAAGCTTTCTGCTGTTTTGATCACTGCTGGAGATTCTGGTGTTATCAAAGATGTTATTGATATCGTTGCATGCTTGTCGGTAGACAACCTTATTTTGAATATCAATGGAGGTGATGGAGAGCAAAGAGATGAAATAAATTTCAAGAGACGTAATTTTTGTTCTTTGGGGCATCAACATGGTGATTTGATAGCACTTAAAGAATATTTGAGCCACTTCGAGGAATTTTTAAGCGAAGGTAATCTAGATGAAGCAAAAGAGTGGTGTAGGGAATTACATTTCAGTTACAAAGGATTCAGGAATGTATTGAGAGTCAGACAACAACTAAAAGAATACATGCTTACTACAATTAAACAGGATGACTCAATGGGTGCAATAGAAAGAGAAAAAGCTCTTGGAGCTTTGAAATCTCAGTTACAAATGGATCATGAATTAGAACAAGATTTGGTCAAACAACCACTTGATATTCCAAGGATATTGAAGTCTTTCCTCAAAGGGTATATTACCAACACGGCCATTGGAATGCCAGATAGATCATATAGAACGTGTGTTAATGGTCTGTTGATTAGTATTCACCCATCGTCTAATCTATTTGGTAAAGCCAATTTGGACTCCATCATGTATATAGAATATGTCTTTACTGCTAAAGGGTACGCGAGAAACTGTTCCACCATTGAACTTGCATGGTTGCAAGAGGTCGCTCCTCACATACTCGGTGGAAAAGTTAGCGTGGAGGGATAATATTTATAGAGTAGTGTATGAATAATACAAACTAATAACGTAGCATAATCTAGTGTTGACTACCGCGATAGCACATGTTGTCGTTATAAATTATCGCACCTCTAATGGACGTCGATGAGCCTGTACCACTAATACCGTGGGACTCCCCTATAGAATACAAGTCTGAGAGCAGTAGTAACACTAGCTATTTAGCTTCCTATGGGTATGCTCTTCTTGCAGTCAGTTGGTTTCTTTTCATTATTTCAATAAACACTTTTTTTCAATTATGGAAATTTGTGATTAAGCCATTGTCCTACGATTCAAGAACCCAAAATTTATATTCGACGTTATATACGTACCTTGAGATACTTGATACATACGTGTTGAGATTGTGGGGTATTTACGTGGTAATTTGGTGGTGGGGCATAATTTCTTGGTGTGGACTAAAGCTATTTAAACATTCAAGTAATAGCCTGTAAGGAATGTTAGTTTTTTCTACCATTTTCTCCTCTTGAATCAGTCCATTCACTATTTCCAGTCTGCCTCCCGACAGTTTTGACCTTCGATCTGTCGAATTCTGATGTGACTGTTTGTTTGAGCTTTTCTTGAGTGTAAAGGAGAAGACATCTGTAGTAAAAGTTTCTGTATGATTCATTTTCATTTGCATAGAACTGTCGAGTTTGTAAGAAGTAATGTATCATATTCTGATATGCAAAGTACTTGATAAAGTTTTCAACAGCTTTAACGTTTGAAACCACGCTTGTTTTACTTATCTTCTTATCTTTATTGGTAATGTATTTATCGCTCAAGTCTATGATATAACTCTCGTTTACACCTATTACCCAACTCATTTTCTTTCCCCAATTATCACAGTATAATTTCGGTTCATCAAAGACATTTTCACAAGGATCTAGATGAACCCATCTCTGGAGTTTTTTACTGTAATATTCACACCACACATGATCTTCATAATTCCACACATACCGTATTTGTGTATCAGCTCCAAGAATCGCCTGCAATATTAGCATGAAACAATTGACCCACTCACCGCATCTTCCTGTTCTGGTTTCCAATAGCTTAACAGGATCATTGTATCTAGAAAAAGTCACAGGGATCTTACAAGTGGAGCATTTGTAATTTTCAATTACACTGATGCGGTGAGGATTATCCTGAGGTGGATGACTTGATCCAAGAGGTACAATATTATCACCATCCTGATAGCACCTAGGGCACTCTGGTTTATTAACCCATTTAAAGAAATCGTTTTTGAAATAGCTCAAAAGTTCCAAGACCACGAAATCCTCATACCCCAAACGAGAATCTTGCTCGTTTAGTTCTCTATGGTCTACCCCAGCATACAACTTGGCCAAATCAATGATGTCAAGTACAGCATCAAGAGATTCAGGATTCTTATACCTACTAAACAGCCGTGATATTAGTACGAATTGGCTGATAAAATCACGATCTGCAGTGACTGAAGACTCTATAACAGACTTTTTACTCTCCACGAGACTTGCTAGTTTGTGAATCTTCTGCTCCGTATATTTCTCTATCAAGAGTTTGATAAAGCTTCTGGGGTCTGACATCGAAGCTATGCGAATCTGAGATCATAGAAAGGAACAAAGTATATTTGAGATTCTCTATACACTCTGCCGCACTCCGCAAGGAGTCGGGCGTAGAGGAATAATGAATCAGAGAATTGATTGGAGTTGAGAGAATGACTGGAAGTTTACACTACAATAGTATCGGATGAGTAATATACATTTAAAACTAATTAGCATCGCTTTTCACCTTTTGCCCCAATTTCTTACCAACAATCTTGGTAACATCTTCGACAGTACCGATTTCTAACAATCCCTTTTCGAAGGCAGATAAAGCGCCTCTAGAAGACTTGTTTTCTGGCTTAACGTTTTCGCTGACATCAGAATCCTCATAAATCTTATCGTTGTAAAACAATGGTAATGCAGGAGAACTGGAGGTTTTGATCATTGCTGATCTTAAGGAAGAAGCAACAAAGGATTTCAAGATATCTTGAATGTTTTGTGCTAATTCCTCGATAGTAGATTTATTTATTACTCCAAATTTAATGGAGATGTTAACACCAACTGGAGGTAAGAAAAAAGTACTGGACAAACATTTATCCAATTGATTCTTAAATGTTGTCAAAGAAAATTCACGGGGGTTTTTAGTGGATGTAACCCTAATTGGAAGTGGTACTTTGCTATTACCATTATCGTAGAATACTTTTCCTAATACTGCTGGCATGGAATTCAACAAGGCATCATCTACCAAAAACATGTCATAGTCATTGTATAACTGTCTTTTCTTTTCAAATGGTTTGAACTCAGTTTTAATATCATGCAATGTATAGATTTTTTGTAAAGTGGTGATTTGTTCACCTTCAATTTTTTCAATTTGTTGATTACTTGTGATTAATTCATCTCTAACGATCAAACAAGTCTTGAAATCTTCGGTTTCATTTTTTTGAATAATAGGAGTGGACAACTTTATTATCTTTGGTTTGAAGTTTGGCTTATTAGAGTAAAACTTTTTGGTAGTTATTTGCAAATAAACATTATTGTCATCCTCATCATCGAATAACTCCAGTTTAGAAGGCTTTTCTTCTCTGTCAGCATATTGAGCTAACTGCTTCAAAGCTCCTTTAGCTACTTTTTTACTAACAATATCCTGTTGCTCTTCAGTCTCTTCAATGATCTTTGAAGAAGACTTGGCCTTCGTAGATACTTTTGATTTTGGGGTTGATTTTTCAATTTTACCCTTTCTTACCTTGTTCAGACTAGGAGATTCTTCTAAGGCAGTTTTGGACTTGACTTTTTTAGACTTTTGAGAAAGTGGTGTAGCAGGGGAAACTGGTCCTCTTGATCTGGTTTTAGCCATTATAATAATTCGAATGAATCAAAAGATTTACTGGGAGAAAAAAAACCATCTCATCTCATTCTCAAAATCGCAGCACCCAGTGCGAATTTAGTAGGCTCAGTCTATAGGGGGCATTGGTGTTTTATATACCGGTTTGTTTGATTTACTTGTAGTTCCTTCCACTTGATCGAGTACAATAGCTGGAACATGATTATCTATATCCTCAAATAAAACCTGAGGTTCAATCTTTAAATCTCTTTTTCTATCATCTTCATACCTTCTTACCTCAGTACTATCCAACCCTCCAAGCCTCTCCCATAGTAGATGGGAAATCTCTTCAAAGTTATGAATTGACTGCTTGTTAGGACCTTCTTCTAATTTATCCCAATGATCCCACTCGGGTGGTGGAGATAAGGGAGGGGAGATGAGGAATCGTTTAGATCCATCCTCTGATGGTAACTCAAGGTAATCAACTTCTCTATTAACCATATACCCAGCTAATTGGTTGTCTTGGATACTGTATGTGATGTCAAATTCCTTCCATTCTTGTTCCTGAATTAAAAGTTCTCGAATTTCTTGGGATACCATAGAATCACTACATATCAAAAGAATTCTACCAAATCGATTTAACGAGATTAGCTCACATGTCTTGTCATGTTTAGCGAGAAACAGTATCAAAGCAGAGGGGTCTTCTAGGAATGAATCTGACACTTTGGTGATGATCAATGTATTTGTAGGTGATCTAGGCATTTAGTTGTGTTTGCATTCAATATATTCAAAAAAGAGTTCGCCTAGTAAGATTAGACCGCACTAATTAACTTCGTAGCAAAATTATAAAAAAATACGACAACTGCAGGATTCGAACCTGCGCGGGCAAAGCCCAAAAGATTTCTAATCTTTCTCCTTAACCACTCGGACAAGTTGCCTTATTCCTCTGTTTTGTATTGTTTTTAACTTCAATAACATCTGAATACTATCCCCTAATTATCAAATTCTTCAAAAGTCATTTGTTTATTACATTATTGTTCCTATATGTAAGTTCTGGGCTGGAATTTAAGCAGCATGTACAGGCGAGTTATTCCTGTCTTCCTCTAAAAAGTCAAAAAGGCGAAGAACCTCATCAAACTTGACAACTCGCGTATTTGAAAAATTCATCCACCATGGCAAGGAAGAAATCAAGCATAAAATCCAAGTCTAAAACAAATAAAGATTCTGGACTGAAGTTACAGCCAAAAATCAGCCCTTTCGCAAAATCTCCTGTATTTGACTTGTTTCATAATTTCCAAAGAGCTCGTGATCAATGGGCTGGTAGATATATTATTATAATTACTGCAATTATCGTGAGAAGTGCAGTAGGTTTGGGTTCATTTCTGGGCTATCAAGAAAAGCCCATAAATGGGGACTTTGAAGCCCAAAGACATTGGATGGAAGTCACCACTAATTTACCCGTGAAAGAATGGTACTTTTTTGATCTTCAATATTGGGGATTGGATTATCCTCCTCTCACTGCTTATCACCTGTACTTATTTGGGAAATTGGGTAATTTGCTTAGTCCAGAATGGTTCAAACTCAATGACTCTCGAGGTTTGGAGACTGTTGATTTGAAAAATTATATGAGATTCACAAGTCTAATTAGTGAATTGCTTGTTTTCTCTCCTGCTTTATTATCATTCATTACATTTATTGGAAAGAAATTGAATCTTAGTAGAATTGACCAGATCATTATCACGTGTATAATCATGTGCCAACCAGCATTGACCCTTATTGATCATGGTCATTTTCAATACAATTCCGTCATGTTAGGTTTCTTTTTGTTCTCACTAGTTGAATTGTTAGAAGGCTTTTATATTTTAAGCTCCGTTTGGTTTATCAGTGCTATTTTTTTCAAACAGATGGCATTATACTATGCGCCGTTTATATTTTTCTTCATTTTGTCGAAGTTGTTCAATAATTACTACGACTTCAATAATAGAAGTGCTTGGAATTTGATATTTAAGTTTAATTTTTCTAAATTGGTTTCAATTTCATTAACCATCTTCAGCGTCGTGTTCGTATTTTTCATGCCTTTCATTGGTGGAAGCTTTTTTGAAACGATGAATAACTTACAACAGATCTTAATCAGAGTATTCCCGTTTAACAGAGGTCTTTTCGAAGATAAAGTTGCCAATTTCTGGTGTACTACTAATTTGCTTATCAAATACAAAAAGATCTTCACCAACGAAGAATTGACAAGATTATCTTTGGCACTTACTCTGATTTCTATCCTTCCACCGTGTTTGATGATTTTTTATAAAAATCTTATGAGTTCAAAGTTTTCCAAAACCTCAAATAATAATTCAAAATTTTTGGCCGTGGTATATGGATTTTCTACATGTGCATGGGGATTCTTTCTATTTTCCTTCCAAGTTCACGAAAAGACTGTATTGGTTCCTTTGATCCCAAGTACTTTACTTTATTGTTTGAATACGCCATATTACATTTCAATCACCCAGTGGATCAACAATATCGCAACTTTCAGTTTGTATCCATTGTTGAAAAGAGATGGATTGGTTTTACAATATACTGTTTTGATGTTATTAATCAACTGGCTCATAGGAGGGTTCAATTTACGTGAGAACAGACTCTTCCAGAAAGACTCGATATTTTGGAATGGTGTATTCGTTTTATCTTATTTGGCGGTTATAATATTCCATATGATTGAACTGAGTTTTGAACCTCCCGTTAACTATCCAGATTTGTGGGTGATCTTAAATACTACGATATCATTTGGATGCTTTGGACTTTACTACTTGTGGTTAAATTATGAAATCTATAAATTATGAGTCTTCAAGGCATTCTGGGAATGAAACGTTTTCCTTCATTCTACGGTCACTTGTAAATAAACCCCATTCAGTCTCCCATTTGTTCCCATCTTCGTAAAATATCTTCTTCCATGGTTCATCGAATGCTTCGAAATAAAACCATTCAAACCCTGAATTTCGACTTTCACATACCCAAGAATTCAAAAAAGCCTGGAAATTATTAGCGTTGGCCGAGGCTCCTTCGTATGTACCTCCACCGAATGGCCAGCCAACTTCCGTAACAACGATTTTTTTCTGGTACTCCCTATTTTTAGGCTCAATTTGATACTTGAGGAAATCTCGAGTCCAATCTGTGGCTTCAGATACATCAACTCCACCAAAGAAGGGATGGATATTGGCACCAACAATGTCACAAACTTTTAGCATATCACCATTGATTAATGTGCCGATTTCAGCTGTTCCTATAGGTAAGTCATCATATCCAAGTTTTTTCACGAATTGTTTTACTCCTTTAATGATTTCCAAAAGTTCCTTTAGTGTTTTATCTTCACGAAAAATAACTTCATTTCCGACCAAAATTGAATGGAATAACCTTCTGGGATATTTTTTCAAAACTGATTTCATAGATTCAAGTTGTTGATTATTGATGGTGTCGTTTTCACCAATCCATACCCCCATAGACAAGGATACATTCAAATTCAAATCCATAATTGCATCCAATATAAATTCAGTTTGTCTACACTGCATCCCATAGTTTCTTACCTTTGTAGTTACTTTAGACAACAATGCCATATCTAATTTTATTTGATGAGAAGTCAAACCACAATCCGGCTCCATTGAATGCAAAGGAGAATAACTAATTCCATCGAGAAAGGTCTTATGCTCAATTTCAGGAAGTTCACTATTATTATACAAAAGGTTTATCCCTTCTTCTGAAGGTTCTGAATTTGACTGAAAATGGTAGCGCTGACTCAAGAATCCTAACAAGCTCTCTCGAGAAGGTGGGCTTATTCTTTCAAAATACAGGATAACCATATCCCTGGTTCCTCTAGTGAGAAAGAATATGACTATACTACCAGCTATAGTTAAAAGAATGAATATCACAAGGTTAACATAGAGAAAAATGGTGGATTTTTTCTTGTAAGGGGGTTCTTCAAGTTTCAAATCTTCGAGAGACAGATCGTCTGAGAAACCGGTAGAGCTCACACCCTCACCTGTGAACACTCTAGAAGTGCTCAATGGTTCCAGTTTCAAAGCTTTCATAGTTGCATCCCTGTCTTCATCATCACTATTGTTGATAAATCCACTGGTTTCCTGGAAAACAGCAACTCTACCCAGAGGAGTTCTGCCCTTTATAGGATTCAATATCAGGGATACAGCAGTATCTTGCTGTGATTTTTCAATATCTGGCCCCTTTTCAAGATTGGATTGAGCATCCTCTTCAAGTGGTTTATCTTTATCTAAAGGGGAGATAACATCTAGTCCCAAGTCTCTTCCCGTTAAAGGAGCTGATAACAATCCAGACAAGCCGTAGCCAGATGTTGTGTCACTTAAAGGAGAGACTGCTTGAATGAGGTATTCATTAGGACTCCCAAATTGGCCTTTCTCCAAATGTAACTGAGTATTTGTACCCGTTTTTCTAACTACAGTTGCAACACGAGTCGGAGAATTCGGCGAACACAGTCTTAAGGTATCGTTGAACAAACTGTCAGTTTGGGCTGAAGTTATCTTTTCAGGTTGTGTCTCCGTTACTTTTTTATCTTCTTGAATGGAAGTACTTTTTTGGTCCTTTTTGTAATTGAGACCAGGAATATACGAAGATTTTGATCTGGTAAGTTTCGTACCGGGGACACGAACATACTGTTGGTCTTCTAATACTGATTCCCATTCAGCAGAATCTAACCTTGGTACATCACTGGTTGTTACTGATCTTCGCATATGTTAGATATTATATACAAAGAGGATTTTGCAGTCGATTGCAAAAAAATTTAAAGAGCGAGTGAGGTTAGATTATTCATTAAAGGTGTATGTAAACCCATGAGTTTTTTGTGAAATTCATTAGGGTTTCGATGGTGATATAAATGTATAGTAATATAAGCAAACCACCTACTTACATTGACAACAACCAAATAAGATATTACCCACAAATACGGCACATGTAGTAAGGCAACCCTCAGAATCAGCAGGACAACAAGTATCAAATAATCCAAAACACGAGCAAAAATCGAGACAAAATTCAGAGCACTCATTGGTGTCTTCGTCGTATCCACTTCCTGCTTCACTTAGCGTATAACTTGATCTGCGATTAAATTCAGATTCTGCATCATTTTTTGGGGCTAATTGCATATCTGGATGAGCACTTGGTTCAGTAAATACAGAATCGGAACTACTGGATTCAGCATCTTCTTCCGGTTTTGGATTATATGGTTGTGGTTGATTTGCACTAACAAATTCAGATCTTTCTTCTGCGGGCGTAGGTTCTGTGACGGTGAATGTGGTAGGAGGGGCTGAGGAACTCATTTGGATGTTGAAAAATTTGAAGATTGAGTGAGTCTAAGATCTAACAAGAAAAGCTCTAATGGTACGATATGTATGGGAATCAACTTAATACAAAGACTGTTTATCTATGAGTACAAGGGATAATGAGATCCACGAGTTGCAAAAGAATAAAAGAATTGGAAAAATAAGACGTTGAGTTTCAAGATGATGGTTTGAAGATGGGATTTGAATGAAATACCTGCGTTGTGAGCACCTTTGGAAAAAAAGGTTCATTGCTATTTTTAAAGTTCCGAGATTTGACATATTTTTTACATGGTCTAGTCAAGTAATGCCTAGGGTAGTGATGTAGTCTGCTGCATGTGTTATTGAAGTCTTGAGAGCTTTTTTGGAAATAGACTAGACGGATTTAAAGATTACACATTTATATATGACTTTGATAAATAGGAAGTGCTGAATTGGCCATCCACGACCGTGCCTTTTTTTTTAAAAAAAAATTATTGACTTGTAGAAAAGGGTTTAGAAGGGAGAACGGTCGGGAAGGGATCCCATGCAGGTATCTTGAACTGAAGGTAGGAACCACGAGAGTGATAGAGAAGTGTAGAAATAGTAGGGTCACAACATTTGATTGAACTAAATCTACTAGTAATTAGTAGATTATCGGGATTGTTTTAATTCTGCGAACTTGAATTCACACTTCAAACGTTCTTGTGAAATTTACAAATGATAAATATAAAAGCTTTTGGAAGTGGTTGATTTTAGTAACAGACACTGTCAACAATGCCAAGAATACCAGGAAAGGGGATTTGACCATTCAATCTTGTAAAATTTGAATATCTAGTAGATTTAATCAGTAATTGTGGCCCCAAATCGTTACTGTTCTCATTTGATTACTAGGTATAGTAACGTAAGTACTTTTGGGTGTAGTTTGACCAATATCTAAAAAAAGACTCCCTTGTTTTCACATCCAATACGGTCTTGGATCATGGAACTCTTGTTCAAGAAATTGAATGAGTGCTTTGTCGATTGAGTGCACTGTTAATCGCATTGTCAGTCCCATTGAGAAACGGCTGCAAAATTTGTCAGAGCATACGACCAATTTGTAACATTGACATAAAAATTTCAAAGGAAAGCCAGTTCACACGAAGCATATCTTTTCTTATGATGCCACATTCTTCCTCCTTCATAAGATCTTTCATCACCCAAAATCGTACGTTAGTAGTATATCCTAGGTAGGTGCGAACTACTTGACTGAACTTAACTAACGCGACGCGGTGTAGCATTAACCACGTAATGAAGACTAATCAGGAATTAGTTAATATATTGTACCTGGAGTACATCGGAGCTGACAAAGAAGCTTTAGGAGCTGTTTTAGTTGCCTGTGAGGGTTCTCTCATTCAAGCCAGGACTCTTTTAAATCAACTGTTTGAAAAGAAGAAATCTGCAAAGCATCCTCTATACCAATCTTCGGTGGAGTCATTATTGGGAACTGAGCCCAAAAGGGTCAAGCTACAAGCTCATACAAGTGGCCGGACTAAAATTGTTCATATGAATACTGAAGAACAAGTACAGCAGTATCTTCATCCATACGTATCCATGAAGAAGAATTTCTTACCGCAAGAATTGGCTGATCTGATTTTGAAGTCATTTATGAAAAATCAAGATAGGTTTGAATATCGAGAGTTTTATCTATTCGACCAGCTTTGTAAATCACACTCTCGTCTGGCATTTTATTATGAACCGGAAGGTTTTGATGTAGAAACTTCACGATATGTTGGGGTTACTGGAGCTATGTACCCTTTTGATTCAGATTCTAGAAAAGCTGCTGATCTAATGGAGAAGCACATTAACGATAATGTAGTCCCCTTTTATAAGAAACTCCCATTTCAACGAAATAACTATAAGGTTTCTGGTGCAATAATAAACTATTTCCCTCAACTAAGCAATAGTTTAGGCTGGCATAGTGATAAATTACAATCAATGGGGCCTCACAACTTTATTGGCTCAATTTCAGTCGGAGCCACAAGAGAATTCAGGTTGAGAAGACACGAACAACCGCACATAATATACTCTATTCATTTGCCTCACAATTGTATGCTTTTAATGCATCCAGGGTGTCAAGAACTCTTCAAACATTCGGTTAACGCCATAAAACTTCCACTTCAACTTCACCCAATATCTGGAACAGGAAGATTTAGTATCACATATAGAAGCTTCCCATCAGAATTTACCAAAAACGTACCTAGATGTAAATGTAAGATATCTATGGGCTTACACCGATCGTTCAAGTCCTCAAAAGAGGCGAACTATGGTAAATATTATTGGCAATGTGAAAATGTTTATCAGAATAAGAGTTGTAAAGAGTTTCACTGGGCAGATTTCGAAAACGAGACGAACAATTACATCTGTGAGTTAGACGATAAAGTATCTGTATGGAAGGAGACTTGATTATACTCGTACGTTTGTAGTTCAATATAGTGAAGTATATGATAATTCTAATTTTAAAAAAAAACGACAACTGCAGGATTCGAACCTGCGCGGGCAAAGCCCAAAAGATTTCTAATCTTTCTCCTTAACCACTCGGACAAGTTGCCTTCTTTGTACAGTTGAAGCTTGATCATCTTCCAGTATAACGTAATTATGAGCTCAATTTAGCCTTGAACAATGCAAAACAATCCCAGTATACTGAAAATTGCATCTCTTGATGAAGTTTTACAATTGGTTTAAATATTGAAAAAGCTGGAGAGGAAAATAGACAGTCTTTAATATCAACACTTAAAATTTTGACTTAACGTGAAATTTGGAGTAACGCTTTTCTGTTTGCATCAGATTTAGAGAAGCTGTACTGAAATCGATTGAATGTGAAGATTCAAAAGGAAAACGTCTCGCACATTTCACCCTTGGTTTGATGCACAAGACACAAGGCTCATTCAAGCTGAGATGAACTGTAGGCAGACTCTACAGAAGTAGTTTAGTCTACTCGCTGAAAAACACTTCCTTATTAGAGTAGTAGAATCCAAATTAACAAAAAGCCCCAAAATCCCTTAAAGACTTATCTAAAATACTATTGGGAGTCTTCAAAACTCAAGGGCACAGCTCTTGACGTTACAAACCACATATCCAATATCAAGAAGCGCAAGTGGTTTAGTGGTAAAATCCAACGTTGCCATCGTTGGGCCCCCGGTTCGATTCCGGGCTTGCGCATATTTTTGAATTCGGTAATTTCTTTTTGATAACTAGTAAACTAACACTTGAAGTTAGAAGGAGAGCTCAAGCGAGAAAAACCTTTGCCACAAGAAGCTTAAACTCATTGATAAAAGATGGTATAAATGGAATCTTTAGTATTCCCTGAAGAACAACAGATGAACCTTACACGAGTACTACAGGTCTAAATGTCTATTATATACACTAAATTACATTATTTGGTCCAAGGGTTGGTTCATTTCCTAATCCAATACTTGGCTGTTTAACTGTTCTATTATTTGGTTCATTCCCATATCCATTGACAGGATCTACCACTGTAGAAATATAGTCATCAATCTTTTCGTTGTCAATATCAAATCCAATGAACTTTTCTTTGTAACTAAATATAAGTTCATTAGTAAACGATTGCTTTGAAGTTAGCTTTATTTCATCTCCTGGTTTCGTAGACTTTATGTATTCAAGCATAAACCAAAGACGGGAAAGATAATTGGTACAAGTTCCTTTACAACCAAAGTACATTTCCACAAAAAGTCTCATTTTTGGAAGGTTACGGGTAAGATGCTGATAAAAGCCTTCTACTCCGAGGTTTTTGTCATAGTGAATACTGTTCTTGAAAATATGGTTCAAACTCATCAAAAATGTGATAAAGTTCTTAAAAGTTGGAATCCTGTAAATATCACTATTGCGGAAATCTTTAATAAACTTATCGTAGAAGGCTTTGAATTTTTCATGCATAACGTCGTACAATTTTCGAAGGTCAATAGCATTTCGGTTCATTTTAAAATCCTCACTAACAAACTGCTTCAAAATCATGAGAAAGAGTTGTTGAAGAATACATGTGTGTACTGTATACTCTAAAGGATAATATGAATGATGTTCCTCCAAAGCCATTAATATGTTTTTTTGACCATTACTTCGACGACAAATTATATCATCCAAGTATAAGTAGTGATTAAAACCAGATATCATGAATGTTAAATAAGTTAGAAGCCTTAAAGATGGGAAGTATCCCTTTTCAACTTTTAAGAAAGATAACCATTTAGTGAAGGACACACTAAAGACTTGAGATTTATGATACATCAACGTTAATTCCTTGTTAATTTCCACAGAAGCTCCTTGAGCTCTCAATTTAATTTCATATTCTTGTAAAGCGGGACCCTCGGCGTTGAACATATTACCATATACTCGTAGATATGATCTTATCAATCCTCTTACAGAAGTATCTGCTAGAGGACTGGAGTTAAATTCGTTAAAGTATTCCTTACCAATATTGAAAATACATCTCATTATAGGTTCAGAAGCTTTTTCCAAATTTTCACCATAAACCAAAGTCAACATCTTACTATCTGGTATGATAGAATTTTTCAAAATATTGTTTGATCTTAGAAGCGATGATTTGTATTGGAAATATAATTCATTTAATTCCATAACCCGAATTCTTAACCAGTACGCGATGATAATCTTGAATTCAGTTTTTGCATAATCATCTAAGGAATCAAAATCCAAATCTCTTTTAATGATGTGATCCATGTAAGGTTTGTTGAACAAAAGGTTTGATAATAAATTGTTATATTCAAAGTGATTTTCACTCAACAAACACTCCTGGTGATAATAATTATCAATTTGAAAATACCAAACAATCAAATAGATGATATCCGACAACGAATCGGTTTTTTTGAAATTTTCTTTATACTTTTTACTAAGCAAGAGAAAACGATTTATGATCTCTGAAGTTTTGTGATTTGGGCTCATTGAATATTCTGGGTAAAAAAGCAAGCCACTGGCAAGAATAGGTAAACCCAATGAAAGAGTTCGAAGGTCCAAATGATTGATTGATACAGGCTTATTGTATTCAGCCTTCGCAATAATATCTGAAAATCTTAAAGTGAATCTTATAATTGAAGGATAATCAACCATTTGCATTAAATCTTCTTTAAAACTCTTGAAATGGCCCAACACTAATTTACACACTGCATCAAAATTCGGAAATATTGGTTTAAGTACGTTGACATCTTCTTTTTCAATTTGCGTAATTCTAAGTGATTCAGCTTCTACAACTTTTTCAAATACACTTGCACCAGAAGACAAATAAAGCGGTAAAGTTTGGTATTCTGGGCCCTCATAAAAGAGCCTCCTATCTTTCAGTTCAAGAAATTTTTCAAGTTCTTTCAAAGCATTACCATCATTGATAACTGGATTTATTGGTGTTATTGAATTATTGGACGAACCCGCAGGAGAAGGATTAGAGATTATTGCGATCGGGCTATAACTGGGTGCAACCAACGGCGTTGGTTTAAAGTCCATAATTGGTCCTGGTATATGGGGAATTTGGGGGTTCGGAGGATTGGGGTTTGAATTAGGATCAGGGCTTAAAATTGCATTGGGATTTGGATTAGCATTAGGATTTGTTGAATAAAAGTAAGGTACCATTGGTGCTAAATTTGTATTGTTGGTTAACAGATCTTGTACATCACCCACGGAATTATTAGGGGAATCACCACTTCTTTTACGTTTATTCATACGATCTTTACGTTCTTGAATGATTTTTAGTTCAATTTCAGACGGAGGATGTGGAGGGGAAGCTCGACATTTATCCTCCCTTTTGAATTTTTGACAAGAAGAGCACGGAAGACTCAAGTCACATTTGATCTTCAAGAGCTTGCAGGGCCCACAAGAGTAGCTCCTTCTCTGTCTCTTACTTCTTGAACTCATCTTTATATCTATAAGTGTACAAAAAAAGGAGGACAAGTCACAATTAAATCGAAGATAAAAATGCCAGCACCGGCTTTATGAAATAAGGGGAACCGAAAACCGGGACAAAAAAACCTGGGATGGGAAGAAGCTCTTGTGTGGAGGGAAGATGTGTGTGGGTAGCGAAGGCCACAACTAAAATAATATAAAGTCCGACAGACAAAATAGCACAAACAGCGAGGATTAAGTGAATTTCTTTCTAGTTTCACTACTTGTTCTAAACTTGTGCTTTGTGCTTCTGCAGTAGTGAACGCGAATGTCTAAATTATGCGCGAGAAAACCGGTGGCAGTTGGATGGATGAGGGGGAAAAGTTGTGAGAGTGAGAAAAATTTGGCAGGAAAAATGAGAGAGAAAATTTGAAATTCTTGTCCAATCGAAGGGTGCGAAATTAAAATTATTAAAATTATTCAGGTAAATGTTGAAGAGTGTTTGTAAGCCGGTAACGAATACTTTGAAAGTCGGTGTTACTTCCAGAGTTGCTATTGCTTCCAATGGAAACAGATTCTTTTCTCAATCAGGAGTCAAATTTCAAAGTGTTGATGATTTACCAGATTTGAATAAACTTCCAAGAAGAAAACCTACTGAAATTCAAGCTCCGTTAGTTAATCCAGCAGATAAGTACCAAGAAACAGTGGAAGAATTACACAAATTCGGTAGATACATTATGGCTTGTATGCCCAAATACATCCAGCAATTTAGTGTTTGGAAAGATGAATTAACTATCTATGTAGCTCCATCAGCTTTAAGGCCTACAATGTCTTTCTTGAAGTATCATACATCTGCTCAATTCAAGGCTGTTATGGATGTAACTGCCGCCGATTATCCATCCAGAAGTAACAGATTCGATGTTGTCTACAATATGTTATCGGTTCATCATAACTCAAGAATTAGAGTTAAAACTTACGCTAATGAAATCAGTCCAGTTCCTTCTGTAGTTCCATTATTCGCTGGAGCTAACTGGTATGAAAGAGAAACCTATGATTTATTTGGTATTTTTTTCGAAGGTCATCCGGATTTAAGAAGAATCATGACTGATTATGGTTTCGAAGGTCATCCTTTAAGAAAAGATTTCCCAACTACTGGTTATACTGAAGTCAGATATGACGAAGAGAAAAAGAGAGTGGTTTACGAACCTTTGGAATTGACTCAGGCCTCAAGAAGTTTTACCGTACCTCATTCTACTTGGGAACAAGTTGGTGATGGTAAGGACTTTACTCCAGAAACTTTCAAATTACCAACTCCAGAGCCTGAGCCAGAAAAAGAAGAAGGAGGGGACAAAAAGTAATCACCTGCATATGTACACTTAGTAGAATAAACGTATATCATAGAATTGTTAAAAGTAAGATTAAAAACAGTTACAAATTATTTTATCAGTTCAAGATTGTGCCAGTAATTCAGATTGAAATTGAGCTAATTCTGCTTGCTTTTCTTTTAAAACCCCCTGCAATAGATTAACTTGGTTTTCGATCAAGTCAATATCATTTTTTACATCAGTCAAATCTTTTGCATCATTTCCTTTTTGTAAATCTTGTAATTTTTGTTCTTTGTAATTTAACAACAATTCGAATTCATGTTTGATTAATGACAATTCATTACTAGAATTATCATCTGCTTTTGTCTCAGCATTAGCTTTTGCTAACAAATTTTCCAAATCAGTCAATTCTCTTCTTAATCTAACTTCTTCCCAATCTGTACCTTCAGTTGAAGAAAAATCTGTACCTGATTCATTTCTGGAGTTTGATTGTCCGATTTTACTCAAATAGTCAGAAGCAAACCCTTTGGATCCGGTAGATGGTTGGTGTGGTTTATTTACTGAAACCGAATTTATATCATAATTTGGTTGTTCTTTGGAGAATGTAGCTCTTAAGGAAACTGGAACACCTCTTGGAACTCGTTTACCATTTTGTCTTTGATTTAAGATGTGTAGGAAAACCAATACTTGATCCTTATCTATTGTTTCAAAAGATTTAGGATTCACAAGGTTCCAGGCAGATGAGATGTCTGATCTAGGCACTTTTTGTAAAGTATTGTATAACCCTTCTAAAGACTCAAATCTGACTCTACCGTAACTATCACTATTACTGTTGTATATCGACTCATAAGAAGTTTTATCTGTAGGGGAAATGTACCAATCAAAATCATCCGATAAATATTCTTCTTCAGTTTCACTATCATGACTATTATTATTATTGGTGTTGAAGTTGTTATTACCAGTGGTAACAGCCTGATTGGCCTGAATTAAATGGGCTTTACTGGCAGGAATCAACCAACTGGGCAACTCATCTGGAATGGAAGAGATTGTGCCGTTTACGAGATCGTAAACGAATCTCATGGTGATACAGAATTCTTCAAAATCAAGTTTCCCATCACTGTCGATATCACTGAGATCCCAAATTTTCGATAGCTTATCATCACTTAAACGGGAGTTTTTCAAGATAGGCGAGACCTTGACCCCAGTTAATTTGCCATTCTCTGGGCTTAAACCCAGGAAAATTTCCCAATACTTTTTGATTTCCCAATCTTCCAAACGAGGCATGCTTGATTATCGATGTGAGATTTGGTTGTAAAGATGAAGATTCGCGAGGCTCAAATGACTGCAAAAAGCAAAATTGTTAGATGCAAGTGAAAAATGTTAAAAGATATACATAACTATAAAGTGTGTCTTTGTATACATTCAAAGAGAGTATCTAAACTCTGGGTTCATTCTGTCAGTGAAGTCCGAGAATTCGATATTTTCAAGTTTAGCATATTGAGCACCTAGTGCTGCTCTTTGCTTATCTCTCTTTTTATTATCATAATGATAAGAGTAGTATAGAACAAATAAGAGAATGATGGAAGCACTATAACAGCCGACAATAGCACCTTTAGCACTTTGGTAAGTTGGTGCCTCAGTGTTTCTGAAAGTTTGCGGACCAATGATATTACCAGCACAGTATCCAAGGAGTAAGATAGCATTACCTACCAATTTCTTGGTATGGCCAGCAACGTTAGATTGATATATAGAAACAACACAGATAAACCCAATATCAGAAACTTGCATGATAATATAACCTCCTAAACGAGCAGCTTTAGTTTGAGCAAACGCTAATAAACATGATCCAGTTAATGCAACACATAGAGCCATAGCAGAAACCACCAATCTATGCTTGATGATTTTGTATTCGTGCAAGAGAGCCACTGCAATAGATCCAAATAAACCATAAATGGATGTAGTCATATTAATTGTTAAAGACTTTCTCACACTGAATTTGAAATCTTCATTGAGTAAAATGGACGAGAAGTTTGTAATACCACCATTTGGAACCTCTAGAGTAACACCTATAACGAAGATCAACCAAGTCCTGTAATCGGTTAAGCATTCAATCAATTGAGGCCTTTTGAAATGTCTGTTACCAAATCCTTGATTATTTGACCTGATTCGTTCAACTTGCATCAACTTTTCTTGAGGAGTTAAGAACCAAGCTTTACTTGGATTATCTGGAATATGAAAGAAAAATGCCGCAGCCAGAAGCACGTTTAAAAGACCAATAACAATATATACCACTTTCCAAGAATGGATAGCCCAATTTTGTCCATGAATATAAAGACCGAGAGCAAATGCATAACCAATAATAGCTCCAAGATTGCAAGAAGCTAACCAAATAGTAGTTCTCAAGAAATGTTCTTCAGCTTTGTACCATTGAGAATTCAAAATAACCATGGCTGGAGTGAAAGCACTTTCAAACATTCCCAATGCTACTCTAAGAAACATAAATCCTCCCAAATTAGTGGCTGGTGATAAACAAATAGCTATTCCCCATAAGAAAATGAAAACTGAGGTTGCTTTGGCCACAGGGAATTTTTGTAAAATGTAAGATGCCACTAATTCAAACGCCAAATATCCAAGGTAAAAAGAGGTACCAACCCAGGAATACACATTGTCTTCCATATTTAAGTCCACTCTCAATCCCATAATTGATGCAAAAGAATTTGCAATTTTATCCATGTACAGGACTGCGTACATGAAGGCCAAGAACGGCATCAAATATAAATCGGTTTTATTCAATAATTTTTTATCCTCTTCTGGGGTTAAGACTAAACCTTGTGATTGTAAGGCTATTTCCATGGCTTCATCTACATCCTTAGCGATAGCTAGTTCCTCGCCTCTAGGAGACATGATATGCGCAATGGAATCATCTGAACCGAGAGCTGTTTTGGAATGATTTGATGAGACACTTGTAAGAATGTTGGACCTTTTAATAGATGAATCACCCATTATTAGAATATCTAGAGTGGTGAAAGAAGATAAAAAATTGGACAATTTATTGCCTCGATAAACAATTAACGGAATTGGGGAATCTAGATTGTGAGCGTGGGAACTTCAAGAAAAGACTCTATGATAGCCAAAATTTCTCCGCTTATCTTTTTTGATCGAAACCGCTCCGATAGCTTTAGAGTTTTTGGTCAAATTCCTAGTGTGTATACAAGAGCGTTTGCTGAGCCTGAAATACAGAGACTTAATACTCAGAATTTTCGAACAATAGATAAGCTGGACTTGTCGCTTGAGACTACCGTATTAGTTAAGTAGTACCTACCAACAGTACATAGTGTAACCAGCCAACCATGAAGACGCACCTTTTTTCCCGTGGTTTATACAAGAATAATAGTAATGTTTGATCATACTTGGATCGAGTCATTTTATAATAATTCAAGAGACCGAGAACTAATTTTTAGCTGTCAAAATAAAGGGTTAGTTCCTTTTACGTGGAAGTTTCCTGATGCGACTCCATAGGAGTTCACCGCTTTTCGATTGATAACATTTGGTTGGGGGGTCGGGGCCATGAGCGTTGGCCTCAAACAGCAGAGCGCGGGTTCTTAGACCCGTAAATTCAGGAAATTAACCGGAGGTATGCAGCAAGAGTGTCTTTGAAAGAAAGCTGGGTGCAAGCTATTAGTTGTTGTCATACAGAAAGGCTTCTATAACTACGTGTGTAAATATGTGTCAGCCTGTGTTGGTCTGAGCTTTTGAAAACCCCTCTCCATTTTAGGGCAAAATTATGACTAGAATCAAGTTCAAGAAGCAATTCAATGGTAGCGGTTAACAACGCAAAACAAATCCGGTTAAGTCTGTTAAAACTAAACTAGGTACCACTTCCCGACATGAACCATGAATTCTGTCTTTCCCTTTCTTCTGGCCCAGGGCTGGTGCTTCGTGACTGGTTCTCTTTCATCTGTGGATGCAAAAGTTTGCGGCCCTTACCCATGTACAAGACTGTGTATAAGGGGAAGGCTACCAAGTGAATACGTTGAGACTAATCATGGAAAGTACCTAAACAAACTTCACCCAATCAATTTTGGTACTCCGTGAATAACATTAATTGTTGCTTAATCTTAGATAGCTTTACATAATGTTTTCTTGCCTATAAAACATGAAATGTGATATATACTCCTTTCGAGACCGTCCTACCAGCTAAACTGAAGACCTTCGAACACCGCACCATCTGCTTGAAGAGCCTTTGGGAAAAGCATCTCCCATACAACTGTAAAACTCCACTCAACAAACGCACTATGAGTGTTGTAAAGGTCACTTAACCAGTTACTTACTAGAATTCCCACTTCCGGAATAACTCAATGCTCTGTAAGTTAATTGATAAGAGAATCTCGGAATTCTAATTCCATCTATCGGGAAACCCCTGCCCCCGCAGCGGACCAGATTCCTTTTTTAGTTCGTTCTTAGCCCTTTAAATGGAAGCTGCATCTGCAATTAATTGAATCAATCCAACATGTATGAAAAAAGCAAATACTACCCCAAAGAGAACTATACCAAATCTTTTTGGCTAAGTCTACAAGATAGTGATGGGTTCTCAACTCATAGAACCACAGTTGAACTCCCCTTGGAACTTGATGTAGTGGTTATCGGTGCAGGATATGCAGGAACATCCACTGTACACTATCTTTATGAGCAAGATCCCAATTTGAAAGTTGGTTTATATGAAGCCAGAACTGTCTGTTCTGGAGCCACAGGTCGTAATGGTGGTCATATTAAACCGTACGGACACCGGATGTATGAAAAATACGAAAGAATGTTGGGATTGAAGGGAGTTGCAGAAGTGGTCAACAATGAATTTGAACATTTATGGGCTTTGAAAAAGCTTGTTGAGGATTTAAAAATCGATTGTGATTTCTATTTGACCAGATCTTGTGATGTTTACCCATACAAGGACGCAAGAATCGAAGATGATTTAAGAGCTTTTAGAGGTATGATGCAGAATCCTCATATCCATCCTGAAATGAAAAAGCACTTTCAAGTTTTTTATGGTGAAGACGCTAAGGTTATTTCAAAAGTCCCTAATACAGATATTGCTATTAGCTACCCTGCCGCTAGTTGCTGGCCATGGAAATTGATGACGGCATTATTAAAATTAGCTGTTTCCAAAGGTTTAAATCTTCAAACTAACACTTTGGTTACAAGTGTTCTTCCAACACCCGATGGTAAGTGGGCCATTCATACAAAAGACAGAGGCGTTACAATTGCTTGTAAAGTTGTGTATTGTACTAATGGATACACTAAGGGCCTACTCGATGAGTTTAAAGATGCAATTGTACCTCAAAAAGCTGTTTGCACTTGTATTGAAACCACTGATAAATCTAATGTTCCTCATCTATCCAACACTTACGGTCTATTCACTTCGAGACTAAATAGCGATTATCTTATCAATAGACCTGATGGTAGAATTATTGTAGGAGGTCGTGATGAGTCATTAATCCAAGCTGGCCAAGGATTGTCCGAAATATATGACAATGTGGACGATACTTATGTTCCTAAAGAATCAGTTAAAGCATTTAATAAGTACATGCAGCAAAGATTTTGTACTTGGAGAAACACTGATGCTAAAGTTTCCAAGATTTGGTCTGGTGTTATGGGATTTACTAATGACTGGTTACCATATGTGGGGGAACTTGATACAATAGGTAAAAAAAATTGCTACATAGCAGCTGGTTATAGTGGTCATGGTATGCCTAGAATTCTTTTCAGTGGCAAAGCAATTGCGTCTTGTATCACTCAAAACAAAAGAATTGAAGATGTCAAGAATGTTATTCCATTTGGATTTAAAGTTACTCAAGAAAGATTAGAAAAGGAAAATATGTACAAGGAACACCTTAAGAAACAAGCTGATCTTATTTTGGGAGCTAAATCAAAGCTTTAACTAAGACGAATTATAGGTAATGAAATAAACTCGTTCAAAACAGCAATATAATGCCAGAATTATACCAATAGATTGTTAATATCAGTAGAAACTGATCTTTATTCCAGCTTATTCCACTAAACCTGAAGGAAATTCAAATACTTTGCTGAGAGCGGGCGATTGGTGTAGTGGTTAACATTTCTGCCTTCCAAGCAGGAGACATGGGTTCGATTCCCGTATCGCTCAATTTAATTTTTCTTCCTGCCAAATTGGTCTCGTACCTCACTAAAACATTTCTTTTTTTCTGCACCAGGTCGTAAGAAGCTAGTTTGAAGCGGTAGTTTGTAGTGATTTGTCTATTATTAATTAATATGAAGTATTTCCAAAGCAGCAGTGTGTGTACAGTGCGGGGCAGGCCATTCTGTAGTTTGTTAACTTGTGTTGTTAATTTGTAGATCGTAAACTAGATGCCAAATGTCTGGCGCAAACGTTTTAACTTGAATAGTTTCTAAAGGAGTAGAATTTGGAAAAAAATCACAAAGCTGTTGTAAAACCATATCAAAGTCGTCTTTGTGGACATTTTCGTGTGCGTGTACCACTGGATTCATTGATGATAGACTGGCTATTTCTTTAGCAATTGGCCAAGCTTGTTTTGAAGAAGGCAACAAACCGAGATTAATATGGCTAATTGGCAAAAGTGTCAGGTCCTGAAGAAGTTTTTTCGTTGACTCAATAGCTGTTTCATTTGAAGCATTAAACAAGTAAGCTTGCGTAGTATTGTCAAATTCACAACTGTTTAATTTATATTTAAACCCATTGAGTTTACAGTTCCTTGCCAACGCCTCAACTGACCAAGGATTTAATTCCCAGCATAAAACCCTTCCCTTGTTCCTCAAATAGCTTAGAGTGAAATATCCAATTCCAGCGTAGAGGTCAAAAATCATGGAAGATTCAAGGTCTTTGAATGAATCTAAAAGCCGTTTTTTCTCTTTGATATTGCCTCTTGAAAACATTGTGTACATGGGTGCCCAAGTCTGTTTGATTCCATTCTGAGTTGTTTGACACCAAAATGCTTGTTCAAAGTCTAAATGTGTAGGAGAATGAAGGAGTTCTTCAGTGATTTTGGGTCCAAAATCTCCATATAAGGGAAAGATATTGATCGGGACTCTCATGACATCCGAATTAATTATGGGCTTGTTAACGGCTACGTGAGTCAATTGCTTGAAACAGCCTTTCAAGATAAATTCAAAGAACAGATTTTTGATGGAATACTTTTGAAATACATTTTGCCATTGATCCGTATCGAAAGTACCGGAATTGAACAAAACCATCGGTTCATAGATCGTCCATCTTTTGGGAACGAATTTTGTTAACCTTTCATCATAATCAATATTGAAATGAACGAAAAACTCTCTAATGATATCAATCAAAGAGTTTTGTTTTATGCCCTGAGCGCCCGAGCGTGGCGAATCGGCACCGGTCCGTGGAATTCCTTCATAGGTATCATATGCAACGGGTAAATCTTTTAGTAATGCAGAAAGTAAATTTTTCTGATTCGATGAGCAGGTTGTAAATAGGTAAGCACCAGCATCAAATTTTTCAATACCTCGAAATTTATTGAGAAGACCATGAGACTCAAGAATGGTCTTGATTGATTTAATGAAGGTTGGGTCAGTTACTAGGACTTTGATCAACATATTGATGTTATGAATCTGATAGTCTTGTTCGATGGTCTAAATTTGATGGTCTAAATATGTATGCCCCTTACATAAGATTAGAAAAAAGAATTTGTGCCTTCTATTTACGATTCGCATAACGGGAATTTTTCAAAATTTCAAATAGAAATCTTACTAGTTAAAAAAATATGAACGATGAGACAAAATGCAATACAGATTCAAGTAAGGGAAGACTCAGTCTAAATATTTCGAGTATAAAACTGTTTCTGTATCTTCGGATCTCTTTCTTTTGTGGAATTACGGACTATATTCTGTAACGTTTGTTTACAGTGCCGTTTTATTTTTTTATTTTTTTTAATTATTATTATATTATACTTTTATTGTGTTTTATTATTTTTTTATTTTTTCTGAGAAAAAATTCAAGTGAAAAAAAAGTTACTCAATTTCTAACCAAAATCCTACTAGCAAACAATTTCTTTCAAAATTTTGTACCATTGAGTTACTAAAACATATCGAGCCAAAACACCGACATCCACACTCATAATATCTTCAACATTGACTCAAGATCAATTCCATTAACCACAATTAACCTTAGACTGTCACTCTTTCCTTTTTCCTTCACTTGATTGGTTCGCCATTGCATTACCATCATTAAGCACATAGACAAGATAATTTTATCAACCTGACTTTCCCCTTACTACTTGAAGTTATCCCCCAAGAACATCAATTACCCCGTATCACTCAACCCACGTCAAGAACCAACGTCAATAATCATCGTCAAGAAGTAACTTCAATTCGTCAACTAATCATTAAATCATGCCACTATCTAAATCAGGAAATCACTCTTCCGATAATACAGGAGCCAATTTGCAAGCTCATAGGTCAACACATCAAGCAGATTCCCAAGGAACTCCGGAAATTGAACAAGATGAAAGCTTAATTGGAAATTTGCCTGGGAATTATCCTGGAAATTTAACTGAAAGTGCTGCTCCAACTCCAAAATTAAATGAAACCAAAGGTCCTAATTTACTTTCTACTTCAGCAGAAGTTGCCAGTGCTATTAATGGAGGAAGAGAAGTATCAAATAAAATCCTTTACGTGGCCAGTTTACACAAATCTATCGATGAAACTCGACTCTCAGAAGTATTTTCTCAATACGGTAGTATCAAGTTGATCAAAATCTTAAATGATAAAAACAAATTAGGTTTTAATTATGCATTTATTGAATTTCACCGTCCAGAATATGCTTCATCTGCCATGAAGGAATTAAATGGCAAGGAAGTAAATGACCACCCAGTCGTAATTAAGTGGGCATATCATTCATCTAATGCTAATTCAGTTCAATCTACTGAACCAGTATTCAATGTTTTTGTTGGAGATCTTAGTCCGGAAGTTGATGATGAAACTTTGAATAAAGCATTTGCAGAGTACAAATCGTTAAGAGAAGCCCATGTAATGTGGGATATGCAAACATCGAGATCTAGAGGTTATGGTTTTGTTACATTTTTAGATCAGAATGATGCTCAAATGGCTTTGAGTACAATGAATGGTCAAAAAATTCTCGGTAGAACAGTGAGGTGTAATTGGGCTTCACACAAACAACAAGGTTCAATCAAGAAGGGCAGAAGAAGTAGTCAGCTTTTCACGACGTCTCCCATTATTCCTTTTCAACAATTCCCATCAGGGGTTGTACATCCAGGAGTACAAGCACCACTGGTACCGATGGCAGGGCTAGGACAAGTACCACTAGCATCAGGACAAACACCAGGACAAACACCAGGGCCACAACATCCAGTATCAGCGCCAGTCCATCAACTGGCTCAACATTTATCTGGCCATATAGATGCAGGAATGGCAATCACTCCACCTCCAAGTCAAGGGGTAAGTTATTCGTCAGCTCCATTAAATCTTGGAATTAATGAGACCAGAAATGTTCATGAACTTTTACCAAGGTTTGATATGTTGGATATTAATAATTCTAAGCCAAGCATTCCAATGTTGTCACCACAGTCATTTGACATTGTTTTAAGACAAAGTCCAACTTGGCAAACTACCGTTTATCTTGGTAATATTGCCCATTTTACGCAACAAAATGAATTAATTCCATTAGTCCAAACTTTTGGATACATTGTAGATTTAAAGTTTCACCCAGAAAAGGGTTGTGCGTTTGTAAAATATGATAGTCATGAGAGAGCTGCATTAGCTATAGTTCAATTAGCGGGGTTCAACCTTAATGGTAGACCATTAAAATGTGGTTGGGGAAGGGACAGATCCCCTTACAGAGCTCAATAGAGGTTGTAAGCTTTTTCGAGTAGTAGTTCTTAAAATAATGTCCACTGCATCATTGCTTATAGAGCATAAATCGTATATAACATGTAATAAAAATAAAAGACCTGTAAATCACAAGATGGCCATTCAGGTATACTGGCTTTTTTCTCATCTCGAGTTCTCAAGAAAAAAATCATTAGTTTTAACCAATTTAGCAAATACTTAACAGTTTAAGGTATTGATTTTGTTAAATTAATAGTAACTACCCGTACAAGTCACTGTAGTCCTGCCCACAGACAAGGGGGCTCGAGTGTCTATGAAATTGCGATTTTCAAAACTATACCTTGCTATTTTATTTTTACCAATTTACTATTTTTTCCAAATCTCCGTCACGGTGCTGTTTATAAAACTTTGGTCCTCGATTCCTGCTAAAGTCACCACCAGCTTATCGGTTGTTATTGTTTCCTTCCTTTTACTCAACCGTCGCTATTCTTTATTCCAATCCATCAACCAATCATTTGACTTAATCTTTGACAGGATGAATAACTATAAATTTTTGCAATCCAAAAGGTTTGGTAGTCGTTCCAAGATGCCTAAGGAAGTTAAATTTGCTATGAAGAACGGGGGTGAACTTGGAGGTATCTCGAATGATGGGAACACATGTTTCATGAATTCTGTAATTCAATCTTTGGCATCTTCAAAGCACTTCGTTTCATTCATTGATAGTTATTTATATGAGAACATCGATATCGTTGATGAAAATGTTACTCAAACAGTAAGAAGCAGTCGATTCAAATCGAAATTGCCATTCACCGTCGCATTGAAAACATTGATTGATAATGTCAATGGCAAATACGGTGAACGAAGTAAAGAGTTTTCGACAAGACCTTTGTTAAATAAGATGCCTGATGGTCCCAAACAAAACTTTTTCAGTGGGTACAATCAAGAAGATGCACAAGAGTTCTATCAATTAGTCATGCGAATCTTGGAGAAAGAGTATAAGAAACTTCAAGCTTCCATATTGGACTCCAAAGCCACTACTCCAGAACCAGACCTTGAAGAATCTGACAACGATCAGTTCATAGATATGTCTGCAGTAAATACTAATAGCGGGTTTGAGGATTTGGGAGTTTTGAGTACCGTTTATGTTCCTGCATCACAAGTTGATCCCAATTTAGTGGATGCAGATCATAAAGTAAAAGCATTGGAATTGATAACCCCGGTAGATGGGATTTCGGCTGAAAGAATTGGGTGTTTAACCTGTGGTGAAGGTGGAGGAATCCGTTATTCAGTGAATAGTGGATTGAGTTTAAATTTACCTAATAAGACTGCTTCTTATTATTCAGGGTTTGAGTTACAGGAATTATTGAGTGATTGGATAACTCCTGAAATCATTGAAGACGTGAACTGTAATAGATGTGGGTTAGAACATACTAAAACTCATCTAACTACTTTATATGAAAATACTGGTAATGAGAAAATAAAAGAACGGATTAAAAGGCTAAATCAAGCACTTGATAAAAAAAGTATTACCGATGAAGTGTTCGAAGAATTGAGTGTAAAGAACATGACTCAGAAATCTAAAAAGTCAAAGCAAATCATATTGAGCAGACCACCTCCACTTTTATCGATTCATATCAATAGATCTGTGTTCGATCCAAGAACATACATGATTGTTAAAAATTCCAGCAAGGTTTCTTTCCCTCTAAAGTTGAATTTAGCCTCATACGTAGCTGAACCAAAAGACATAAATATGGATGCTAGATTACCGTTCAGAAAACAAGAAGAAAGGGTAAAGGCATTCACTGAGTTTACTGGGGATAAGCCGACTGGTCCCAAATTTGCCGGGTCTGAGCTCAGTTCTGATTCTCTTTTGGAAGAGGGCAACAGCGAAGACGGGAATACTGAAGATGGTGATACCGAGAAAACGACCGCTACTACACCAGATGCTAGTGTTACTATCGATCCAAGACTCGTATACGAATTGAAAGCAGTAGTTTCACACTATGGTACTCATAATTACGGTCACTATATCTGTTACAGAAAGTTTAGGGGTACTTGGTGGAAAATAAGTGACGAATCTGTGTACGTGGTTACCGAGGACGAGGTTTTAAACTCCCAAGGTACATTTATGCTATTCTACGAGTACAATGATGGAACCAAAGAAGATCTTGTTTCACTCGATGAGAAAGATGAGAGTGACGAAGAGGTTGAAGAAAAGGAAGGAGAAAAAGCTGGTTCAAACGTTAGTCTTAACGTAAACATGAATGTTTCAGATGAAGATTTGTATGAAAGTAGTGGATTGAGTGATGATGAATCCGAAAAGAATTCAAGCATTATGCAACAACGGAGTGAACCGTTAGAAAATATTGAACTAGAAGAGTATACTGCTGGAGAAGAGAGGGCTTTCCATATGTAGATATGTGTAGGAGTAATGTGAAACGTCTGTAAGTGTAGCACATTTGTATTTTGGATTCACCAGTCTCATCTCAATTTTCGCATCCACTTTTCGCATCCACTTGAGTCCTAGATTTATTTAAGGCATGGCTAGGAAACTTAAAGGTAGAAATTTGGGTAAAAAAGGACTCAAGGGAGCTCTTGCCAGGCATTCTGTGTTTGAAGAAGTAAAAAAAAAGGAACAAAGTAAGTTGGAAGGAGCTCTTGAACTGAAGAAATTGAAGGAAAAAAGTATAAAGGTGGGAAAGAGTAAAAAAAGTCAAAACAATTCTATTCAAAATAACCAAAAGGGATTGATACCGTTCAGTTTTGAGGACGCAGTACTTCTCGTTGGTGAAGGCGATTTCTCGTATGCCGAATCTATTGTCAAGCAAAATTATGTGAACCCTAGAAAGCTTTTTGCAACAAGTTTTGATTCAGTTGAATCTTTAAAGACCAAGTATTCTAATATACAAGAAAGATTGGAATTTTTGGTAGAACAAGGAGTAACTGTTCTTCATGATATAGATGCTACGGATCTTTTGGCAAGTTTTAGACTCGACACGAAAAAGGGAAGAGCCAATAGTATTTTCAAGAACAAGAGACTTCAATTTATAATGTTCAATTTTCCTCATACAGGAAGAGGCATGAAGGATATGGATAGAAACATCAGGGATCATCAAGAGCTAATGTTGAAATATTTCACGAGCTGCAGACAATTGTTTGAGCTTGTTAATGATGAATCAAACAGTAGTTTTGGAGGTTATGGACTTGACTCTGTCATCGGCAAAGTAGTGGTTTCTCTTTTTGAGGGAGAACCCTATAATTCTTGGACCATCAAGATCTTAGCCAAGAGTCAAAAATTCAAAGTAGAGAAAAGTGGTAGATTTGAATGGAGCCAGTTTCCAGAGTATCATCATAAAAGGACCACTAGTGGGGTTAGAGATACTACCAAACCGGCGACGGAGAGAGATGCTAGAGTGTTTGTGTTCGAGCCGTTTACTAAGTTAGGGCAGCCAGAAAAGAATAAGGACGATGAAAGTGATAGTGATAATGATTAAGAAAGATACATTTTAGAGTAGTCCCTGATAACGGTGATCAAAGATAGAAATTATTATAGATAGAAGTAAAGGTAATCGCATAGTTAATGATAATCATTTATTCATACTTCAAGCAGGGTAGACTCTAACACATTGTGCGAGAGGAAACACTTCTTTGGTCAATGGGTCTTCAATCTTACACGTGCTGGAAGCAACATTTCTAAGTTCAGATTCAGTGGTGAGTTTGTCCATCGGATAAATATTTCCATTGGGGAGTTTGTATGGATTGTTGAAAACACTGGTGATTAATTGAGCAAACGGAAGGTTCCTACTTAATTTATATAGCTCTGGTGAACAAACTGGACAATTATTGATCTTATTCAACTTCTTATAGTAGTAATTAGGGCCTCTAAACTTCCGATCTTTTAATGAAGAAGATGGTTCACGCTCTGCGTTTGAGTCCACAAAAATTGTATTTTCAATGTTACAATAACAAGATTTGGTTTTCAAACTGGACAATCCAGCACTCAAGTAGATGAACAAAGGATAGTTTTTGGAAATCCCATACAATTGAGTGAAATTTTTGATAAAAGATTCTGATAGCTTAACCCATCTATCGTCACTAATAAGTTTCTCATAATCGTAAAAGCGAGAGGACATCTTCATCGTGGAACTAGAATAATCAGACAAAGAATTGGTTGGAACATTCACGGCCAAATAAATCAAAGATCTACCGATTTCCTTCATCTTCTTAGAGTTTTGTTCATAATTTTGTCGTTCATTTTCCGAATAGTTGTCAATGTTCCCACTGGGGGAGAGGTAAGTGTGAGAGAAATCGATGGCTTCGTTGATTTCTCCCCTCTCAATGAAAGATAAAAACTTGCAATACTGGATTTCAAATTCCAAGTTTGAACCAATTTTTTTCAAGGCCGTTCTGTTTTCGTCAAACCAGCTGACTAAACAAGTGAGATCATGGTGTTCGATAATTGATACGAACACCTTATTGTAAGTATCAAAAAGGTCGTAGTCTACGAGCTTCATGTAATTGGGATTAGATGTCGAAAGAGCCTTGAGAAGTTCAAGACCTACTGAGCTTGAGGATTGGGTACCACCCATGCTGGACTTTATAAGGTAATCAATTATCAATAAGTTTGTTTGATCTCGATACCAGTTGATTAGGTTATTGTTGTGGAAATCCAATTGACGGTCATCAGTTTCTTCATCTTCTTCAATAGCTGAATCTGGATCATTATCCAGAGTTTTTTCCTTAGCCTTTGGTTTAATGGTATACTGTGTCAATTCTTGGAGGTGCTCAAGTCTGGCGGTCAAACGAGCTCTATATTCTTCATCTTTCTTGATAGCGACAATAAGTTTACGTTGGAAAAGTTCAAAAGTCTTCCTGACTTTTTTAACCATTTCTAATTTAATACTGGTGGGAAGACTCGGATTCTTTTTAATGTTTGATATTTCATTGGTAACTTGACGCTTTTGTTTTTCAATAAGCTTTTGGATGGTCTTGAAGTTCTTCCTTATAAGCTCAGTTGGAATTTTGAATTGAGACAGTCCCGTTTGGACATGGAAATTTAGTGAGGGAAGTGATGGTTCACTCATTGATAAGGAAAAGTATTTATGAGATTAGAGAAATTGACTGAAAAATTAAATTTGGCTGAGAATTATTTTGAGAGTCGTACGCGTATGAGTTGGTATAAACCCGGAAATAAAATAGAAGTGGAACTGACCCCACCGAAGAAACCGTACGTTCAGGTCCCGAGCTCTTCACCTATTGTAGTTAAGTCTTCACCCCAATCGAATTCGTCTTCAAACACACCCGAACTTCCATCGATTAAGAAGCTCGATGAGGCTACACAGAAATCATTAGAAAGTAGGCGTCAAGCTTTAAGAAACCACAAAGACTTCCCGATGGTCCGCAAACGGTTCCTGTACCTACCAGAGTCGGCCATTTTCAAAGGTTTTGTGAAAGGAAGGGGAAATCTAAGAGAAATCACCAAATGGTTGATGGAAAATTATAATAGAGATGAGATGGTGAAGAAAGAACAGCAAGAACAGGGGAGAAAACGGGCAGAAGAGGAAAAAAGGAGACTCCAAGAGAATACCCAAAAGCTATTACGGGAATATGAGTTGCAAGAAAAAACTGAAAATAAATTGGAAGTAAAAAATTCAGATACAGAAGTAGATTCAGATATGGACATTGGTCAACAAAAAAGACCTATAGATGAAGATGATAGCCCTATAAAAGTGAGAGGCAAAAGTCGGAAAAAGATCGTGGAATCGCCCACAAAATCTCCCGTTAAGTCTTTTGAAAGCACTAAGGTTGAACTCAATAAACCAAAAGTTTCGATTCTTGACAAGTATAAGGCCAGAAAACAGGTTAATATTATGGACTTAATGAACCACAAACGTTACGAAGAGCCAAAAAAAAAGAAGCTAGTGAGATTATCAAGCCTCAATGATTCTCGTACATCCACATCTGCTTCCACTTCGCCATCCCCAGATTTAAAGTCTCAATCACTCAAATCCTTTAGTTACCAGGAAAATGGATTAACGTCATTCAAGAAATCTATGGATGGTAAAGTCATCAAAATGTCTTCTCCATTAACTGAACAAGATGAATTGGATGTTTTAGAAGCCAAAATCAAGCAGAATAAACGAAATAAAAAAGTCAAACCACAAGATGTCTTTTCTGATGATGAAGTTTCCGAAGGAATGTCTGAAGATGATTATGCTGAGGATAAAGGGTTCACATCTATGGATGACAAAGTTCTTGAATTTTTGAACAACGCTTCGGCTCAAGATCTTCTGGAACTTGGAAATGTCATACCTGAAGTGAGTGAGTTGATTATCAGTATGAGACCGTTTGCTGATATTTACAAAGTGGCTGAAGAAAACTTTGACACACAAAAAGAAGTCAAGGTAGAAAGCACTAAAAAAAGGAAAGGAACTCGAAAACCTTTGGGTCAAAAGCTTGTTGAAAATATTGAAACTAACTTGAAGGGTTACCGGGCCGTTGATTCGTTGGTGAAGAAATGCTCAGATGTGGGACAGCTCATCTCCAAGCAAATGGAATCTTGGGGTGTGACCGTCACAGGTCAAGACGGTGAGTTGGAAATGGTTGATATTAAACCTAAGAAAGAGGTCATTGAAATTGAAACCAAAGGAGCAGAAGAGGAAGAAGAGGATGGTGATTTACAAGTTATCAAACTGCATAAGAGGAGCTTAGAATATATTCATGAAGCACCAGAAAATTTCAATCAGGAATACGAATTAAAAAACTATCAAGTGGTGGGTGTGAATTGGCTAAATTTATTGTATACCAACAAATTATCCTGCATCTTGGCTGACGAAATGGGGTTGGGTAAGACCTGTCAAGTAATTGCTTTTATGGCTCACCTCAAAGCCACTAACTTAGATAACGGACCTCATTTGGTCGTAGTTCCTTCTTCGACCTTGGAGAACTGGTTAAGAGAATTCAATAAGTTTTGTCCGGATATTGTAGTTCAAGCTTATTATGGAAGTCAAACTGAAAGAGAAGAGTTGAGATATGAACTAAGGAAACTGAACTATGATGTCTTAGTCACTACATATAACTTGGCATCTGGATCATCCAACGATTTCAAGTTCCTTAAGAATCAAGAGTTTGAAATTGTTGTTTATGATGAGGGTCATATGTTGAAAAATTCTAATTCGGAAAGATATAATAAATTAATGCGCTTGAACGCTAAATTCAGGCTCCTCTTGACTGGTACACCATTACAAAACAATCTAAAAGAGTTGGTATCATTGTTAGCATTTATGCTCCCTCATTTATTTTCGGAGAAGAAAGAAGATCTTCTGGCAATTTTCAATCAAAAGGCCAAGACTACCGATGCCAATGATAAATACAATCCTTTGTTATCAATTCAAGCCATATCTAAAGCCAAAACTATGATGACTCCTTTCGTGTTAAGACGTAAAAAAATTCAAGTTTTAAAACATTTACCTGAGAAGATCCATAAAAGAGAGTATAGTAAGTTAACTGCTCTTCAACAAGAGATTTATGACGAATACTTGACCAAGGGTAAGGCTGTTAGACGTGAAAGAGAGAGACGGAAGCTTTTAACCGGTAAAGAAGCTGAAGCAGCCAAGAAAGAACCAATAGACGCATCAACAAATTTATTAATGAATTTGAGGAAGGCTTCATTACATCCACTTCTATTCAGGAGGCATTACAGTACGCAGGATTTAACCAAAATGTCCAAAGCCATTACAAATGAGCCCGAATATGCTGATGCTAATGTTCAATTTATTTTTGAAGATATGGAAGTTTGTGCTGATTATGAACTTGATGGATTATGTAGAAAGTTCCCGAAAACTTTAAATCAGTACAGATTAGATGAAAATGCGTACCTTGATAGTGGCAAAATTCTTTCACTAGCCAAATTGTTGAATCAAGTGATTGACCAGGGCGAGAAAGTGTTAGTGTTTTCATTATTCACTCAAGTATTGGATATTCTAGAACGAGTAATGTCGATAAAAAACATCAAATTTTTGAGACTTGATGGTTCAACTTCGGTTGAAAATAGACAAGATTTAATTGACAAATTTTATGAGGACGAAACAATTCCTGTATTTCTTTTGAGTACTAGAGCTGGGGGCTTCGGAATCAATCTTGTGGCCGCAAATAACGTAGTTATTTTCGATCAATCGTTTAATCCACATGATGATAAGCAAGCTGAAGACAGAGCCCATAGGGTTGGCCAAACTAAAGAAGTAACCGTGACTCGACTTGTTAGTAAAGACACAATTGAAGAGAACATTTTGCAATTGGCTGAGAATAAGTTACAACTAGACCAATCTATCAGTATGGAGAATGAAAGTGTTGTAGAGGAAAAAGCTGCTAGTTTATTTGAAAAGTTATTATTTGAATAGTAATAGCGTGTATAGAAGGAGTAAAAGGAGAAGAAACTATTAATCGGAGCGACTTTCAAAAAGGTTGCTGCTTAAAGTAAAAAGCCTCTGGAAAATGGTCGAATATTTTGTAACATTGGTTTAATATAGAAAGATTAAGATCCCCAACTAAACGTACTGTCAAACTACCATTAAACGTCCAGACTTGCTTAGTAGCAGGCACTAACCAAGTATCCGAGGATTCGGTATCGAAATAGTTAAACGAATTGTTGTTGATAAAGACAATTTCATTTTTGTAAACCGTACGCAGTCAAAACAAGGACAAGGTCGTTGAATAATTTGCTGGAAATCTCAATAGTCCCAAAGCAGTCGTAATAGATAAGGAGGTAGATCCTGATGAGCTCAAAACTTCTTTTAAAGCTATTGATAGAGGATTAGAGATCGTTGTTAATAACACTGGTATTCCAACTGAAATCCGTCTCCTCTGCAAGTGAATGAAGTACTAAAAATTGTATTGAACGTTCGATGGTTATGTAGGTGTGTTTACCAAGTGTCAAGCAATCTATTCTTATTCATATGAGAGTAATGGAGTAAACAAATTTATTAACATTTTCCCATCTGCTGGAAATATTGAACTTAGTTCGGTGGAGATATGGGTTTAAAGGCACTTTCTAAGACTACCCTGATTTCCAAATCAGGAGAATTAATGCTTATAATGCTAATGGAAACAGTGAGAAGGCCAGAAAGTCGGTATTCTCAAGTGTACTTCCTAGTGTAGTTGCCACTAATCTTACAAACTTAAGGCTAGTATTTTAAATACAAGTTGCTTTTCACCCACTGAAGAGAGTGTTCCCGAGAATTTGAGGTCGGTGCCTGATTTCACCAAAGAAACGAACAGTAATCTTTGAGGAGCAGAAGGTGAAAAGTTTCATTATATATACAAGAAGTAAAAGATAAAATGAGATAAAATTGATAACATAAAATTAAACTGATAGGACGAAATTGAGTCGATACTATAAGATTGAATTGATAATGTGGAATGAAATAGGGAAATGTGTAGGCATAATTCTTATTCTTATGGTCTTACCTTCGGTTTTGTCTTTGAATGTGCCAGGCTATCTCTGGTTGTTTCTATGATCTTGTCTCGGATTTCGCACTAAATTTAAACATTGTCCTCATCATGTTTTCTAGAGCTATTCGATCATTTAAACCTAGGGGTTTATATAGATCTCTTTTCATCCAAACTATGGAAACGCCCAATGAACACGCTTTGAAATTCCTTCCTTCAATGAAAATTCTCGAAGAAAATGAGACCAAAGAATTTTTAAGTGGTCGAGAAGCTTCAATTAGTCCATTAGCTTTAAAGCTTTTTAGTATTGATGGAGTTAAATCAATAATGTTTGGTAGTGATTTTATTACCGTAGAAAAACATGCGAATGACTTACACTGGTCTCTTTTGAAACCAGAAATCTTTTCAATCTTGACCGAATGTTTAACGAGTGGTAGTCCGATTATTAATCAAAACGCAAAACTCTCAGCCGACATGGAAATCAATGAAGAAGATGATGAAGTCGTATCAATGATTAAGGAATTGATTTTCACCAGAATTAGACCAGCTATTCAAGACGATGGTGGAGATATTGAATTTGTAAACTTTATTGAAGATGAAGGTAAAGTCTTGTTGAGATTAAAAGGTGCTTGTCGTTCTTGCGATTCCTCTTCGGTTACGTTAAAGAATGGAATTGAAAGTATGTTACAATATTACATTGAGGAAGTGAAGTGTGTTGAGCAATTTGAAGAAGGAGAGGAACACACAGAAACTCAAGCACAAGCACAAGCACAAGAACAAAAAGAACCAGAGCTTTTCTTAAAGCCGAGAGAGAGGGACCCACCAAGTTTATAAGTGAGAAATAGATTACAATTGTATATAGTAAGGAATATGAGTTATTAAGAAAGAGAAACGCTTAGAAGCAAAAAAGAAGAGCCATATACAAGAACAGTAGAAAAAACGATTGATGCTGTGCTCTCTGTGAAACGTCATTCATTAATTACTATTTACATGATAAGGAAAAGTATAATACGGAAAGAAAGGTCCTTGAAAGGGTACAAAATATGGTTGAAATGGATATGATTGACTTGGATATGATTGACTTGGAAAAGATTGACTTGGATAAGATTGAATTGGATACGGATAGCCAATTTTCAAATCTTCTTCGTAATAATAATTTGAGTCGTTTTCAATACTTTCAGTTGATTTTTTTCTTCTATCCTTGTTTAGTTTTTGAATTGCAAAACTGGTTTTGATCAAGTAGCTGGAATTTTCAAAATTAACCAACTTATTATTTGTTAATATTATAGCCCTTAAAGCCATCTTTAAAGATTTAAAAAAAACAAATCCAATCTTACCAATACTTTGATCTTGTTTGGAATAAAATTGTGGTTTTATAATTTTCCCCAGTTTAATCGAACCAAATTTACTCCAAAATGCTTCCCATAATGAATCGTTATTTTCGAAAAGTAGTGGGAAATTGTTAACATAAATGTTGGTTTCTTGATAATTGGAATATTTAACAAACGAATTGATTAGGGTTGAGTGATGCCCAATACTAACACTACTAACAAACAATTCGTCTTTACCGAACGCTAAAATGGTTGGATAATATTGATAAAGAAAGTGATTGTGCTTGTGCTGAGAAATGGAAACACTTAAAGCATTGACTCGAGGCTCTTCATCTTCATCATCATTTGATCCATCCGATAAAATGTCTTTAACCTCGTAATCTTGAAAATTCATAAACTCTTCATATGTAATATGATTCAAGAAATAAACACAAGATAATAGATTCAAATTCGATGATTCATTTACCTCGAAATTTATATATAAGAAATCCACTGGTTTAAAAATAGTTGAAGTTATAGCAGTCACTGGGAAATAAATATTCACAATATTACCAAACAATTTAAATTTAGAGAAAAATCGGGATAGATTTGTCAAATTAAACTCAAAATCAGCCGGAAAGAAATTAGTTAAATTTTCTATGAATAATGAGTTGTAATTATTAAATTCATCAAATTCTTCATTGATCAATTTTCGCTGCTTTTTGGAAATATATTTATTCAAATAAAGTGGCTGAGAATTTACTTGAAATGGATTGGGTAATTTCTTGTTCAAAAGGTGATCAACATCAAGATGATTTTCAAACTTAAGAATGGCAAAAATCTCTTCATCATTCAAATTTTGATTGAAAATGTTCAACTCTGAAAGTGAGTGATACAAACTATTGGAATTGAAAAACTTAAACAATCTGGCATGATTGAGTCTAGATTTTGAAAGATTCTTCACAAAAACATTACCTGGATGGCTTATAAACTTGGAATAATCTAGGGTCAAGTTTGGATCAAGTTGAATTAATTTGGGTATTATTCTATCAGCCAAAGTTTTATTGGTAATATTTATGGTTGAATTCGTTAAATCATCTTTAGCTAATTGGACTATTTCATCATTAATTGCTGACAATTTTATATCAAGTGGGAAAAAACTGTCTGATTTTTGATCGAATATAATTTCTGATATTTCATGAAGGAATAGCTCAGATGATTTAGTAAGTCCGGTGACAGGGAGTGAGGATGTAGCCTGATCACGTGACACACTAATTTCGGATGAGTTTAACGAAGAATCAGAATCCGAGTCATAAACATCGAATTTTTCAATTTTGTCAATTTCAATTGATTTTTTAGAAGACTGTTTCTTACTATTTTTCAATTCATTTCTGAAATTTGACTTGGAGACTTTCGATGATGGCAATTGTGCTGATTGTGTTGATTTTGTTGATGACGATGATGAATTGGGGGAGATAGGGGTTTTGTGGGGAGTTGGAATTGAATTGGATGTAGAAGATTTCTGATAATTTTTCATATTTATCCGTCACAGGTAGAAGTATGTTTTTCGGGGAATGTCATTTTATTTATATTTACATACTTAAGGTCGGAATTCGGGCTTTTTCAGGTTCATTATCTCCCGTAAAAACGGAGCAAAAATGCTTACAAATGAAAATTTTGTTCCCCATTTGGGGTAATATCCGATAAGCGTTTAAAAAAATGAAAACGTCTAGATTTAGAAAGAAAAGGCATAGAGCGGGTGATAGATAGGTGGCCGATTAGCGATTTGACGTTCAATTGGTGGCAAAATACTCAATGAATAGTGACGGATAATTTCCGTCACTGTCCGTGTAATAATATAGAGAATTGAAGCAGATGAACCATAGTACGCGGTAGTGCGGCAATAGAGAGGTGGCCGTGGCATGGCGGGGCGATAGAGTAGAATATTAGAAGAGGCCCTAGTCCTATTGCTAGCATGGTATGTGGCACGGGCGACCGATACGACCGAGAAAAGGCGTAGCTCACCATCTCGTATATGTAACATTACTCATTTAACATTTTTAATGCTATTCATGAATCTCAATGATGTCAAAAACTCTGTGATTTGTATGACTTACGGCGGATTTGGCGGAAACGGAATATTTCCTAACTCCGTAGATGTGCGAGGAACGAGGCGAGGCGAAAGATTATATGGGGTAAGGGCTATGTAAAGAAGCGGCTGAGGGGAGACTTCGGATCAACCGGCTCAAGATATAGGTTGATGTGAATAGATTCTCAAAGACAAATTACTTTGGCATTAAGAGGCATGTATCTTGGACCCGACTTTTTTGAGCTGAGAGATCTTGATTTATTATTTTAGTACGATACAGTTCTCAAAGTCACGTGATGAACTCTTCTGCTGACTTTCCGTTAGAAATCTCTGCGCGTTTCTTTTTGGGATTGCTGCGCACTGGATATTGACAGGCATTGGTAACTTACACGCTTTAATCACTTTTTGACGACATCTACGACATTTCGTCGCAGATGTCTCGAAGATATCTTGAACTTTTTACAATCTCATCTCATCTCAATGGCTAAAACATCAAGAAAGACCAAAAAAACTTGGGTTAAAAATATCGATTTAACAGATCTTGAGTCAAAGCTTGAACAAAATCGTGAATCTCAACGACTTGTAGGTAATGAAGATTTCATTATCGATGAATCACCTTCTGATTCAATTAACTTGAAAAAATTAAAATCTAGTGAAATTTTAACCAATAGCTCCAAAATTCCAGCACTCGATATTGATAGAAATAGAAGATCAAATCCTAAAACAGTCACAAGATTAATGAAGCTCTCTGGTAGAATCGACAATTCAACTTCCATGACAAGAATTAGTAAAGATGGATTGATCAATGTAAAGCATCAAGATCTCTGGGATGTTACACCAGAAAGTGAAGAATACGTTCCTGAAAGATTACCACCATCGAAATCTAAAGTCTCAAAAGTCAGACCTCTGACAATCTCCCAGGCACCAAACAAATTAGATCTTGATCAAGATACAGTTCATGACGGTAAGTCGTATAATCCATCATTAGAATCTTGGAAATCATTGATAAATCAAGAATTTGGCCAAGAACTGTTGAAGGAATTGAACCGCCAACAACTCTTGGAAAAACAGGAAATGTTGAATAAAATTTTAGCAGAAGAAGAAGATGATGATGAGTCTGAAGAAGAAGATGAGGAACAAGAAGAGCCACAAGTTCATGATTTCAAATTATCCATCAACAAGCCAACCATAACCAAGAAGAAAACTAAGACTCAAAGAAATAAACAACTTAAGCATCAAAAGCGTCTTGAATTGGAATCTAAATTAAAGGATTTAAAACGGCAAATCACTGAAATTGGTGAGTTAGATTTAAATGGCATCAAAAACAAAGCTGCCCCTCTGAAAATTGCCAAAAAGGATAAGATATCCAAGAAACTATTCAAATATAATGTAATGGAAAACCCACTCGAAGTTAAATTGTCTGATGAATTAAATGGCAATTTGAAAAATATTAAATCTGAGGGTAATCTTTTTTATTCAAATATGATAAATTTACAAAAGAAGGGATTAGTCGAAACGAGAGTTCCTGTGGTGAAGAGAAAGACTTATAAGCCAAAGATTACTGAAAAATGGACTTACAAAGATTTCAAGTGAACATGAAAATCACGAATTTGCAATCAAAGTGGAAAGAATGGGTTGATTTTGTACTAGGAATAGATTTATACGAAATTTATACGATGATTTAAAGATTGAAACTGTGTTTAAGAGAAGTACACGTACTCTACGGCTTTCCAAGTTAGTGACAAAATTGATCAGTAAGAAGTTGTGGAAGGTGTGTACTTCGCAATTGCTGCAAAATATTTATCCACAAAGATGCTAGCAGATGGTAGCTTTTCATTTACGGATGGGATCAAATTTTCCCTAGGAGAAATACCTAGCATTGATTTCTATTTACCCCCAAACACTGGTGTAGAGTTACTACCTTATACTCCAGTGATATTACCACCAGGTACTCAAGCTTCTTTACCACCAGCTATACCCATAATATTTGAACCAGATATTTCGAAATTGATTCCTAAACAAATCGCCACTAGAGGTACAATAGTTTCAGTCCTTTCAGGATCAATGGTCAAACTATTGCCATGGACTGAATTAATTATTTTGCCAACAGTTCAAGTATCATCGAAAGACCAAAAAAACACTATACAACTACCTGAAAGATCAATTGTTTGTATTCAACAACCAATATCAATTTTACTCAGCAAGAGTGGATTGTTGACACTTTTAGAGGATGCTCCAATATACGATTAATCAAAAATCTCTTCTGTTGATTAAGTATATTAATACTCTACTTATTTGCGGCATTATTATAACTAACTCCACTCTTACCAGGAAATGCCCCACCTCCAGTTTTTGAATTGGGGTTTGTTTTTCCAGGCTCTAATGGAGCACCATGTTTCCATTTATTTGGATTTGGAACATCACCAGCTGCCCACCTTTGCTGTTCTCTTTGTTGAAATTCAGGGTAAGACGGATTCAAATGTTGAGGGTTTGCTTGGGAAATATTTACCAACTGTGGTGGCACTTTATAAACATTTGGATCTTTCATTGGGTCGTAGCCTTGACTAGAGCCATAATTTTGATTTGAACCATAATTTTGATTTTGGTAATTATTTGGTGGACCATCAGGAGGATTATAATCTTCGAACATTTTGGGATCTTTTTCATCTTTTGGATAGTCTTTCAGACCATCGTAGGCTGGTGCGTCGCCGTTGTGAACACCTTCGCTTTCATCGTAACTTGGAGGAGCATCAGAAGCTCTTTGCTTTTCATCAGATTTCATGATACTTGCAATTAATTAAAAATCGCAGCCAAGCTAAATTGGTGATATTGGTAGAGACACATAATTATGGTTGCGAAAGTTCAAAAAGTAGAGCACGAAGCAAAGAAACAGTAAATGACAGGCAGCACAAGTGGAGACGAGACGTTTGCTGTAAAAGAGTTTGTGAAGGACCCTACCAGTACTGTAAAAAGAGCAAATACAGATCGGGTGGACGGTAGTTAAGGGTTGAGTAGAGTAGTCAAAGAGGCGAGAGAGACGAGGCTACCATCAATCGAAAGGATTACGACTTAATAGATCCTGTCACTAATTTTATTATTTGCAATCAAACTATAGATACTGTTAAGGGACTGGTAATTTACTGCAAGATTTAATTGGGTATTCAATGTGATTTTCACATTTTAAATATCGTTGTTCGTAGTGGCTATAGGACTCTTTAAAAATGATATATCATTCATATTATGCATTATTCACATTACTCACTCGTGGCATGTTTGCATACGTGGCATTGTTTGCATAGGCAAGCTTCAAATGTTAGAATTTTCTCTCTTATGATTACTCATGACGCTTCCATTCTTCATTTCATTCTAGTGGACCTTACGGCATTTAATTTTCAGTTTTAGATCTTCGGTCTCCAGTTCATTATCTCTCTTCTACAACAACATCACAATATTATACATTCATTACACACTAATCATCCCTTCCTTTTCTCTTTTTTGGAGTTCCATCATCATTAGGTTCCACTATATCCTCATAATCATCATAATCATCCTTAATGACCCCTTGTCTCTTTTGTAATCCACGGGCAAACTGGGCCGACGACAAACTAAATATGTGATCATCTTCTCCATATACTATTCTTTTTTTATTACTACTAGTATTTTTACTAAAGTTTTCAAATCCTTTAACAATATTTCCGTAAACACTTTCGTTAAAATATTCGGTTTCTCGGTCATAAATAAGCTCTTCAAGTTGCGATAGCTTGTTGGTAAGCTCCTGCTTCTTGATGATCTCCTTGGTGAGCTGTGCCTTAATTTGTCCGTATTCTTCCTTCTTGTCACTCATACTGTTTTGGTGAGCATCGATATTTTCGATTAGTGCGAGACGCTCACGTGAGAGTCACAGGACAAGAAAATATTCAATATACTACCAAATAAATTTTCAGCATATTCACTGCCATCTTTGTCTTTGTGTTAAACAGTTTAAACGTCGCTTTTGGCTAATAAGTTAGGTAACTGCTCATCACGTGAGTGCCTCGGTGGTGCTCGGGGGCCTGTACATGTGATTCCCGGGTTCACCCCGGCCGAGCTTCGGGCCAAGGGCCCCATCAAAACGATAGATCATGTGAGACATCACCAGAACCAGTGGTTCTAGTGGTAGTACAATTTCTACTTCTATTTCTACTCCCACCTCAAGTTTCACTTCTATACTAATAGTACTACTACTGTCATCTCTAGTACTAGAAAGACTACACTCCCTCTTTCCGCTCTTTCTAGCTTCTATCACCCTTCTGTTAACGGTATTAGCATCACGTTATGCACCGGACTTAGCAAATTCGGGTACTCGGATCCCGGAACTTGCCCCAGATTAAATCATAGCCAGATCATCTGAACCTCAATTGAGTCAACAAAACGATCACTAGAGTATTGACAACAAACTCAAACAATGAATCTGCGATATGGTGTGATTGCTTACTCCCTCAAGTCGTTATGAACTAGTCAATTGAATAGAAGAATGTTGACTCATTTGACTCCTGCATCCGGCAGTCCGCATTTGTCAAGTCCGACGCCGAGCAACCGTCGAGCTTTTACCACGAGTTGTCGCGGTGCGAAGTTCCATGAGCTGTCGCTGTGCACGCAGAGTACCGCGGTGGCACCACCACGTCCCCTTCGTCGGGTAATTGTGGTCCTTTTATCCCAAGTATAAATATCGCCCAATTCCCAGATAATTTTTCACCTCCCTTCAATTAATATATTAAAAATAAAATGGCCATTACTAAAGTCTTTGCTAGATACGTCTACGATTCCAGAGGAAACCCAACCGTCGAAGTCGACTTAACCACCGACAAAGGTTTGTTCAGAGCCATTGTTCCATCTGGTGCTTCTACTGGTGTTCACGAAGCTCTTGAATTGAGAGATGGTGATAAATCAAAATGGTTAGGTAAAGGTGTCTTGAAAGCCGTTGCCAACGTCAATGAGACCATTGCTCCAAAGCTTATTGCTGCCAACTTGGATGTTGCCGATCAAGAAAAGGTTGATCAATTCTTAATTGATTTAGATGGTACTCCAAACAAGAGCAAATTAGGGGCTAATGCTATTTTGGGTGTTTCTTTAGCTGCTGCTAAAGCTGGTGCCGCTCAAAAGAATGTTCCATTGTACCAACATTTGGCTGATCTTTCTGGTGCTAAGCAAGACCCATACGTTTTACCAGTTCCATTTCAAAATGTCTTGAACGGGGGTTCTCATGCTGGTGGTTCTTTAGCCTTCCAAGAATTCATGATTGTTCCAACTGACGCTCCAACTTTCTCTGAAGGTTTAAGAATTGGTTCTGAAGTTTACCACAACTTGAAGTCTTTGGCTAAGAAGCAATACGGTCCATCTGCCGGTAACGTCGGTGACGAAGGTGGTGTTGCTCCAGCCATTTCTACTCCAAGAGAAGCCTTAAATTTAATCATGGAATCTATTGAAAAGGCCGGTTACAAGGGTCAAGTTGGTATTGCCTTAGATGTTGCTTCTTCTGAATTCTACAAGGACGGTTACTACGACTTGGACTTTAAGAACCCAGAAAGTGATAAATCTAAGTGGTTAACCGGTGAACAATTGGCTAACTTGTACGAAGAATTGATCAGCGAATACCCAATTGTTTCTATTGAAGATCCATTCGCCGAAGATGACTGGGAAGCTTGGTCTCTTTTCTTCTCCAAGGTCGAAGGTAAGGTCCAAATTGTCGGTGATGATTTGACTGTTACTAACCCATTGAGAATCAAGACTGCCATCGAAAAGAAGAGTGCTGATGCCTTATTATTAAAGGTCAACCAAATTGGTTCTTTGACTGAATCCATTAAGGCTGCTAATGACTCCTACACTGCTGGTTGGGGTGTTATGGTTTCTCACAGAAGTGGTGAAACTGAAGATACCACCATTGCTGACTTATCTGTTGGTTTAAGAAGTGGCCAAATCAAGACTGGTGCCCCAGCCAGATCTGAAAGATTGGCTAAATTGAACCAAATTTTGAGAATCGAAGAAGAGTTAGGTGACAAGGCTATTTACGCTGGTAAGAAGTTCCACACCTCTTCCACTTTGTAAGTAGATAAACGTAAACAATTGAAAGCTTTTAAATGCATCTGTATTTTTATATTTTTAACCTACTTTTGAGCCTACTTTTGAGCCTACTCTCTATTATTCTTCTAAGCGCTTACATTCTATCATAGCTTTTCATTCTTTTCCAAAGCTTCAAATAGTCTTTTCATCACATAATAAACTTCAATAAATCGGTTGTATAATGGTACGGGAGCTAGCCTTATCACACTTGGTCGTCTCTCATCGCAAATGATTGCATGAGAGTGTAAATAATTAAACACCTTGTCCATTAAATTTTCCGGTTGGAAGAGAACTGATATTTGGCACCCTCTTTCTTGGGGATTTTCAGGAGTAAGAATTCTAAACCCATATTCTTTATCTTCGCCATTAGGTATGTAAAATCTACTGCTCTTCAATTGTTCTTCCATATACTTTGTCATTTGTAAACTCTTGTTACGTAAAGGTCCAATTCCTCCCTTGGCTGCGAAGATTTCAAGTGAAGCCTTAACAGCAACCACATCAATAACAGATGGATTAGATTGTCTATACGATAATGCAGAATTTATAGGATCAAAAGTCTCAAGCATTTTAAACCGTTCTGCTCCATTATTTCCCCACCAGCCGGCCAAACGAGGAGGGAATTTTTCAGGAGAATTGTCTTTGGTATGCTTTTCGTTAACAAATATACCAGCCATTGCACCTGGTCCAGAATTCAAATATTTATACGAACACCATGCAGCAAAATCAACATCCCACTCATGTAATTGCAATGGAACATTTCCTACTGCATGAGCCAAATCCCAACCTACCACTATACCATGATTTTTAGCACGAGCTGTAATTTGCTCTATATCAAAAAATTGGCCAGTATAGTATTGAATTCCGGGAAAACACACTAACGCCAATTCATCTTTATGGTCATCAATTGCCGCCAAAATTGACTCTGTTTTTAAATATGTCTCTTCGTTCAGTACACTCAATTGGATTAAATGGGATTCGTCAAATCCGTGTAACTTCACCATGTTTAAAAAGGCATAGTAGTCAGAAGGGAAAGCCTGCTTTTCGAATAAGATTTTAGTTTTGTTTCCTTTTGGTTTGTAGAAGCTCATCAATAAAGCATTCAAGTTTGCTGTTAAGGACCCCATTACTGCGACTTCATTCTCTTTAGCACCCACAATTGGAGCCACCAATGGGAGCAAGGGGAGGTCAACGTCAACCCAAGAAGTTTGATGGGGTTCTCCTGGATGATTAAAATGAGACTCCACTCCTCTGTCACTCCAAGCATCAAGCTCTTTATTGATGGCATTCTTAACTGATTTTGGCATCAAACCAAGTGAGTTCCCACAAAAGTAAAGAGACGGTGTATTCAGGGCATAATCTGGATGGGATATTCCGAGAGATGAAAAAGTCGGAACGTTAAATTCATCATGATAAGAAGGGAATTCTTTGTCTTTGGCAGCACAAAAATCACGGGTGTTAATAAGATCACTCATCTGGCTACTATCTCAACGTCAACTTTATGAATTCAATTATTTTTATATGAGCTGGATCTATTTCTATCAAATTTATAGTAAGCAAAAAATAAAACTCTCACTAAATATGATCCACTCAGTGCTTATTTGTAAGTAAACCATATAAGTCCATATAACTGCATTCGAATTTGTACTAACATTAGTCAACAATGATGGACTTCCCAGACTCATGAAGTTCTATACTCCGGTAGATATCCCTACACAGCGACTCCTACTCCAACAAGTGTTTCTGCTTTTAAAACCCCGTACAGACAAGGATTGTTCATTTCTCACGCCTCCGTCACTCCTAGAAGATTTGGATGATATCAAAGTGATTTATCGACATTACGCTACTCTATACTTTGTGTTCATAGTAGATGATCAGGAAAGTGAATTGGGAATTCTCGATTTAATTCAAGTGTTTGTTGAATGTCTCGATAAATGTTTTACTAATGTTTGTGAGTTAGATTTGGTATTTGGATGGCAAGTTTTGCAAACAGTGTTGGAAGAAATTGTACAGGGAGGTATGGTAATAGATACGAACATTCTGAGAATAGTGGCGGCCGTAGATGATGCTAATAGCCAAAAAAATGGGAATGGGTTAAAATTTTTGGGATCAGAAGTGGGCTTCAGTTGGAGGTGACCATCTCTCTCACTACAATCACTTACTGATAGCATTTACCATTTCAACTTACACCCACCACCCCTTTCCATTATCGAAATCCAGTCTAAGCACTGCTCTTTCTGAATTTAGTCAAATGTTCATGTAATTCATAACATTACTATTCATTAAATACATATTTACAATTCTATTTACCACCACAGTTTCTTGGACAACAACTTCTTCGTCTCTGCCTCTTCAATGGCTGACTTGTCAATTTGCTGTTGCTGATGAAGATCAGCTTGTTCTCTTTCAAAGGTCCCGACATCTACGAGTTTTGGATCAACACCTCTGGTCTCTTTTTCAAAAGGGCTCTTTATCTTTCCAGCTTTCCAAATTGGATCATCAGACTTACTAGTTTCTTTGACGATTCTAATCAATTCTTGTTGTTCTCGCTGGCGTAAAAGACGATTCTGTTCATAGTCGGCCCTAATTTCAGGGGAAAATCTAGCGACGAGCTGCTCATCAGAAGGGGTAGTAAATTTGAAGAGTAGAAACCCACTAGCAATAATCACAGACCCCCAGACAGCTGATTTAGTAAGTTTGGCCCACTTAGATGTCTCTTCTAATGACATGATGAGAAATGGAGCGTTCAGGATTGGTGAGTTCGCGATGACACAAGAAGCCAGTCATGATATTTGAAACATTAGAAAAATTAAATTTTGAAAGATACAGGGTTGTGTCGTGGGATTCTGGCTATTTACAGATGTGCCTGTGTATTTCAAAAACTTCCTGTTAATTATTCCTCTTTTGATGAGTTTTTGCTCTTTCTTATAAGCCAGAAGTTTATGTCCTGTATACAAATAATCGTTTTGCAACTAATCAAAACTTCAATGTTTTACGGTGTAAGAGTTGGAGATCTTAGGAACAAGATCCAGAGTGAGTCCCAGAATCAAGTGCTTTTCAACCTTACCAATCAAATTTTAACACGAAATTTATAAACTAGTAGTTGATTTGGTTCCCTAGTTGCATGGGTAATAAGGGCTCTCCGAAGAAGGAAAAACAGATCCGAAGAACGATGATTCACCCTGATTCTTTTATGGCGATAAAACTGGGATCGTCAAAGTGTGTTTCATTCTGGTCTTCAATTCATTGGTAACCTCGCCGTCCAATATTGTTGACTTTGAAGTCTATCTTTGAACACTGAAAAGATTAAAACAGTACTATCAACTTCCAGTTTTTGGTTTAGATAAACAGACAGAACCAATTATTCCATTGGATACTTTTACCAGATCTCACTAGTGAAAGCTTAGTAAAATTAGGAATCTGTCTAGTGTATAGAGTTTTGGATTTGGATGAGTGCTATCTTGTCTTCGTTTAAAGAAACCAATTGATATCTGAAGAGTGACGTGCTCCTAAAACGATCCTAAGGACTTAAGTGACTTTCAAAGCGAGGTGCAAAATTCAATTGCATTGTTATCTATAGAATCTAGCGAATAAGCTTTAAACTAATTCCAGTACCTCGTATAACTTGTAGTACCAAATTTATCCGTATCGCACCGTATAGCACCGTATCACCAACCGCGTCCTCCGCGGGGTCTGCGCCCCAAGAGTACGCGAATCATAAACGACGGGAACGACAAGAGTAAATCTTTACCAAACTAATGTCTGACAACAGAGAAAGAAAGGACAAGTCCAAAGTGTCAACTGGAAAAAGGAAGTATCACCAGAAACTGAGAAAGGGTTGCTCAACTTGTAAACGCCGTCGAGTTAAGTGTGATGAAACAAGACCAATTTGCAATAAATGCAATAATTTAAAACTAGATTGTGGGTATTTAACCGAAGCCAATGGTGCAAGTTCGGATACCTCTATGACTGACGATGGTCATGTGGCGAAGAAGGTAAAGAGAGAATCTGTGGGGGATATATCCGGAGGAACTGAACCAAATAAAGCTGATACAAATGAATTGAATTCAGCAACACTGGCCACCGGCTCAGGAGTTGGACAGGGGGTTGGACCACATGTGGCTTCAGGAATTGCTTCGGGGATCGCTTCAGATGTGAATGTTGGAGGTGGTGCTAGTGCCAGAGTAACGGCAGCGCATGCTATGAATAGTCTTTTAAATGCCGGCAATCTTAACAACATCAATTTGTCTCATCTTGTGCATAGTTTAACAGAATTAGGAGGAGATTTACTGAGTTTGGGAAATTTGGCCAGCCTTACAAATTTGGCCACATTGGCTCAACTACCAATTGATATAAGCAATCTTGGGACACTAATTGACCTGCAAATGGTAGGAGAAGAAAATGGTACAGGAAATGGTACAGGAAATGGAACTGGGAATGGTTCCACTGGACATGGAAATGGTGCTACTGGTACTGGAAATGGTGAGGGAAGTGCCAGTGCAAGTACTGGTTCAGGAAGTAATGGTGGAGCAGGAGCAGGAGCTAGTACTGGCGGTCCTTCCATATCCCCCAATATCCCCCCACCGTTTTCAGAAATGTCGGGGCTGCTTTTAAACTCTTCTTTAAATATGTTAGATCTTCGGCTTATGTTCCACTACACTTCTCAAGTAGCTCTGACTATCACCGGAGCCGGTATTTCTGATACAAACATTTGGAATTATGATATACCCATGCTAGCATTTGAGCATCCATTTTTAATGCATCTGATTCTTGCATTCAGCGCAACCCATTTATCAAGAACCGAGAAGGGTTTAGACCAGTGTGTCACATACCATAGAGGTGATGCGTTAAGATTATTAAGAGAAGCTGTACTAGATATTAATGCCGATAATACAGATGCATTAGTGGCAGCGGCTTTAATATTAATAATGGATTCTCTTGCTAATGCCTCATTACCATCGCTGACATCACCTAAATCACTACCAGCACTGGCATGGATTTTCCATGTTAAAGGAGCCGCAACAATTTTGACAGCAGTTTGGCCATTAACTGAAGCTTCAAGGTTTTATAAGTTCATATCGGTTGATCTTGGAGATTTAGGTGATATCATAAATCAAAGAGTAAATCTTAATAAGGATCTGCTACAAGCAGAAGCCGCTACAAGATTCTTAACGGATTTAGAATGTCATGATTCTGATATTGCTGACCTATTCCCAGTTTCACTTAATTCCCCATATTTAATAACGTTAGCGTATCTCAACAAGCTTCACAAGGAACGTTATAAAAGTGATTTCATATTAAGAATTTTTGCATTTCCTGCATTGCTTGATAAACAATTTTTACTGTTATTAATGGGAGGTGATATTAAAGCTATGAGAATTATGAGACTGTATTACAAACTTTTAAGATCTTTCACAACAGAAATGAAAAACAAAGTGTGGTTTCTTGAGGGGGTGTCAAATATCTTACCCGTTGATGTTGAAGAATATGCTGGAGGAGCTGGGGGTATGCATATGATGTTGGATTTCCTTGGAGGTGGACCTTCAATTGTAGATAATGAAATTGACCAAGAAATGGCTAGTTTTGAACAAGGACAAATGAGTACCAAATTGGTAGATACGAATAATTTACCTAGTGATATAACCAGTGATTTGGATATCATGCAACCAGCCGAATTTATGAATATGAAGTAAGTATTAATAGATGAATTAATGAAAAAGTAATTACAAGTATGATCCCATTTATATTTGTGTAGAGCTTAAAAGAATTCCATTGTAGTTGATAGAGCTAGTAGAGCTAGAACGACAGCTACGGGAGGGTGGTATTAAACGTGAATTGACGACTATACTAAATATCGACTTAGCTACTCAATGTCGTACGACATTAAGTATGCAACAACAAACAAAAACATTACATCTTGACATAACTAAGCGTGATCTCTTCACATGACCACCTCTCAACTAGAATTAACTTGGAGTGACTTGTGGTTGCTAATTCGACTCCACTAAGGTCTCCAATCGGCTGAATAACTTATCGTTGTCATGCACTACAATAGACGAGGAGACAATAAACAGAAATCAACAGCATTAATAGCACTACACCAACACCACAGCTTGAGTTCTACCACATCAGAACTATTCACAAAATCAGTATTTATTCTCCTTGATTTACACTCTACATCCTACCACGCAATCTGTATACCATATACCATAATCATTCTCTACCCTTACGACTGCAACTTACTCTCAATCTATACACACTATTACTACTCTGCGACATTCGCGTATAGGGGAGAAAATTTTTCATTATCAACACTTCATAATGCAAACCATAAAGTGTGTTGTTGTCGGTGATGGTGCCGTTGGAAAGACCTGTCTTCTTATTTCGTATACTACCAGTAAGTTCCCAGCTGATTATGTCCCCACTGTCTTTGACAATTACGCGGTAACCGTTATGATTGGTGATGAACCTTTCACTCTTGGATTATTTGATACTGCTGGACAAGAAGATTATGATAGATTGAGACCTTTAAGTTATCCATCAACCGATGTGTTTTTAGTATGTTTTTCCGTCATTGCCCCAGCATCATTTGAAAATGTTAAAGAAAAATGGTTCCCTGAAGTACATCATCATTGTCCTGGTGTTCCATGTCTTATTGTCGGAACTCAAACTGATTTAAGAAATGATGAAGTAATTTTACACAGATTACAAAAGCAAAAATTATCCCCAATTTCCCATGATATGGGAGAAAAATTAGCAAAAGAGTTAAGGGCTGTTAAATACGTTGAGTGTTCGGCATTAACTCAAAGAGGTTTAAAGACTGTATTTGATGAAGCAATTGTGGCTGCTTTGGAGCCTCCAGTGATTAAGAAACTGAAGAAGTGTAGTATTTTGTAGATATCATATTTGTTACTGGCTGACTAATAGGGTGTTAATAGAGCATAATATACACTAGAGACAAGTCATTTATTACTAGTGGGTTTATCTAGTATCTAGGACCATTTCACCAGTATCTAGGGAGTAAGGGAGTAGACTGACCGAGGAACCAGCTTGGTATCTTCTTGAACAAGTCAGGTCAAGTGGAATCAAGGTCGAATTAATTCAATTCCGCCAGGTCAGGTCGATTACTTTTCAATTTAATCAAGTTTAATCAGAGTGTTGAAGATCTTGTTGTAGGCATCAACTCTTTCCTCTTTCCACTTTTGTAAATCTTGATGATACCTCTTAATGGCGCCCTCATCAACTGCATATTTTGATTTTTCCAGTTCACTCAAGGTCTTCCATTCGGCTGCCAAATCTCTGAAAATTTCAGCATTTGTACGTCCATCGTTTTCAAAATTTTCACTAATGAATGAAGCGAATCCACGAGATGGAGCCTTAGGTTTAGTTGTATAAAGACCCGATCTTGATTCATTAATTTTATTAGCAGTCGACGCGTAAGCTTCCTTCTCATCTTCTGTCATCACACTCCATTTTTGAGCAGTTTCACTAAGACTGCCTCCACTGCTGGTGTTTTCCTTAATAAAAGCATTGAATGGACTGATCTTCTTGTGAGTTCTAAGAGCTTTGTCAATCAATTTGCTTTTGGCAGCTTTTGCCTTTTTCTCAACTTCATTGGCCTTCGCCTTTTTCTTCTTTTCCGCCAACTTGGTACGAGTGGTGGTGTATTTCTTCTTTAAGTCAGTGTACTTCTTCTTTTCAGATTTCAAAGATTCTTTTAATGATTGCAATCTTTGTTGTTCTGGAGATTTGGCTCTAGCACTGAGAGAAAGTGAATTGTTGAATTGGTTGTTCATTGAATAATGAAATAACCGAGTAATGATACCAGGAGAAATAACTGCAGTGCTGCCGTTGGTATTGGCAGTGACATTGGCGATAGAGATAGCTTTGGTAGAAGTTGGTTTAATTAAACGTAACATTGTTGTTTTTAAGTGTGAGAAATTGAGAACAAGTAAAATAAATAACGGGGAGAGTCGAATTTTATAAATAAACGATAAGAGAATTGAAAAGTATTTCAGTGGAGTTTAAGGTACAAGTTTGGAAAGTGCATAGTATAGAAACTTTAAAGCACCAAATTACTACAATTCTAACTCCACAATAACAGATCAATAATACTAGAATAGTAGGATATTAATATTTTAGTAGAGGTGTTGCTGAGTACTAATGTAGAGTAGCGTACAAGCGCAGAGCATAAGCGTATGAAGCCAAATGAAGTGTCCGCTATATTACTCGAACAGAAAGGCTGAACAAGAAAGATTGAGTGTTACTTTTAGGTTCAAAGTCTAGTCAGGGGATTTTTGTGTTTTGGCTGCAAATTGCGATCATAGGCATAAAGATACTCTCTTTATTTTTCAGGTAACCATAAGAGGGAAATGAGGTCATGTAATTGAGCAGATTCCATCCCCATTAATATCATCATATTACCGCTCTTCTTATGTCTTTAAGTACAGCTACAAAAATCATTAGAACCCTGATTTTCGATTCCTAAAGCTCTGGTTTCTTATTCTTATATATACAATCACATATTTTCTTCCATTTTATAAGATGGAAGCTATGTTTTGTTCAGCCTGCTCTGATTAACAGATAATGTCAAGGACGCGATCAATGATGTGATTTTAGTCGTACTTAGATGGGCGCCTTTCACAAGTTTTCAAGAATCCCTTTAAAATCTTCAAAACCGATTATAAATTGTGTTCTGTCACATCTGGCAAATACATTATTGGCGGAAATTTGATCTTCTTTGCTTAAGTGTGAGCTGTGGTCATATCCTGAATGATTGAGGTTTGAATCTTGTTCATGGTTTTCTCTACTTGTTCCACCTTTCCAATATTTTCCATTTTGATTACATTGAAAAATGCTTTAAGTATTCTTTTACTTCTAGATTGTAACATTATACCCACACAGGCTCAACCCCTTATGTGAGAATCTACTCTTTTCCGATAAGTGTTCCTTACCTTTAATGTACATATTTAATGTGTAATTTTAAAATCTGATCTAAATATTACTTTTCCAAACAGAATAACTTACCTTATTAGTAAATGGACAATTCCTTTAGAAACGTCTTTGGAGCTTGGTTTTCATTACTAAAACTAGCAATTTTGAATTAGCATTTGTTTAACCCTTCTGCATGGAAACAACATACAGCTTCAAATTGTATACCAATATCATTTCTCTATCTTTTTGTATCGCGATTTGACTACGCGAATTAAATTTCTTCCGAATCTGAAAATTCTTCAATGTTCTCTGCTGCCCGTTCAGATACTTTATTTCTTGAAGGTGAAAAGGTCAGTGGTGATGACGTTCGTAATCAGAATGTTCTCGCTGCTGCCAGTGTCGCCAACGTTGTCAAATCTTCGCTCGGTCCCGTAGGCCTTGATAAAATGCTCGTTGATGATATTGGTGATGTCACTGTTACTAATGATGGTGCTACAATTCTTGCACTTTTAGACGTCAAACATCCGGCTGGTAAAATTCTTGTGGAATTGGCCCAACAACAAGATAGAGAAATTGGTGATGGTACCACATCCGTGGTAATTATTGCCAGCGAATTGTTAAAAAGAGCCAATGATTTAGTCAAAAATAAAATTCATCCAACAACCATCATCACTGGTTATCGTCTTGCATTAAAAGAAGCCATCAGATTTATCACTGATGTCATGCTGACTCCAGTGGATTCATTGGGTAAAGATACCTTAGTTAATATTGCCAAAACTTCCATGTCTTCGAAGATTATTGGGTCGGATTCAAGTTTTTTTTCGAAACTTGTAGTTGATGCAATGTTAGCCGTTAAGACCACCACTACAAGCGGTGAAATTAAATACCCTGTCAAAGCTGTAAATATATTAAAAGCTCATGGTAAATCGTCTACCGAAAGTATGTTAGTGTCTGGTTATGCTTTAAATTGTACAGTTGCTTCTCAAGCAATGACTAAACTGGTAACAAATGCTAAGATAGCATGTTTAGATATCAATTTACAAAAGGCTAGAATGGCTATGGGTGTGCAAATTAAAATCGATGATCCAGAACAATTGGAAGAAATTAGAAAAAGAGAATATGGTATTATTTTGGAAAGAATCAGGAAAATCTTGGATGCAGGTGCTAATGTTATTTTAACTACGAAGGGTATCGATGATTTATGCTTGAAGGAATTTATTGAGGCTGGCGCAATGGCCGTTAGAAGATGTAAAAAGGAGGACTTGCGTAGAATTGCCAGAGCAACTGGTGCTACGTTAATCAGTGATTTATCTAATTTAGAAGGTGAAGAGACTTTTGAAGCTTCTTACCTCGGTAATGCTGAAGAAGTGACTCAGACCAGAATCAGTGATGATGAATGTATTTTAGTCAAAGGTACCAAACAGCACTCTTCTTCCTCCATTATTTTAAGAGGCCCAAATGAATATTCATTAGATGAGATGCAAAGATCAATTCATGACAGTTTATCAGTAGTTAAAAGAACTTTGGAGAGTGGAAATGTTGTCCCTGGTGGTGGAAGTGTTGAAACTGCTTTGAACATTTTTTTGGAGAATTTTGCTACAACTGTTGGATCAAGAGAACAATTAGCAATTGCTGAATTTGCTAATGCGTTATTGGTGATTCCAAAAACTCTAGCAAGCAATGCTGCAAAAGATCTGTCTGAATTGATTGCCAAATTAAGAACTTACCATGCAGCTGCTCAATCTGCTTTACCAACTGATACTAAACGAAAAGGTTATAGAAATTACGGTTTAGATTTAATTGAAGGTAAAATCGTTAATGAAATTAATCATGGCGTTTTAGAACCAACTATTTCGAAAATTAAATCATTAAAGTCTGCTTTGGAAGCCTGTATTGCAATTTTAAGAATTGATACCATGATTACAGTGAATCCTGATCCACCAAAGGAAGATCCTCATGACCATTAAGTACAATAGCTGTAGATAATTTATAATTTCAAAGTGAGTCGTAGGAAGCTGGTAAAATGAATCATAGAGGGTAGTAGAATGCAAATGATTATGATATAAGTTTAAAACTTACATATATGTATATATATTATAATGTCCGTATAACCAATCCTACCCAATTAAATAATGAACGAAATCTATGCAATGACCCTTCCACTATGAACAAGATTTAAATCATAGTGGTCGTGAATTTTGGTATACCTATGGATGTTATTGATGGATCTTGGCTGTAATGGTGCCCTATAAGTATAATTCTTGTCATAATAATCTTCCAGATCTAACAGAGAGCTACTGGACAGATTTGAAAGTGGCAGGCCCCTTGATTCAGCAGATGAAATTGAAGAAGAGCTGTTGCTTCTTGAATAGGATTTGGCAGCCAAATCGGACGATAACCGGTAAAGTCCAACTTTTTGGCTTTGTTCCAAACTGTGTTTTCTGGCAAGTTGTGACTTGATTGGTGACAAAAATGGTTGCAAAGCGATGATCAAATCATCTTCAACAATATTGACGTTCCAGTCTAAAAGTCCAATCAATTCTCTTTCTGCCATGTTGACTTCTTCTAATGTTAATAAACCATCAGTGTATTTTGTCCAATGCTTGTTTAAAGGCAGGGAATCATTGAGACATTTGGCACTTAATATCAAGGCTGACAAAAAGATTCTGTGACGAGTGGTTTCCATTCCAACAGCATTGGCAGGTAACAAACTTCTCAACTTATTTAAATAGATGAGTGTGGCCATTAATGTTGGAGTTTGAACATTAGAATATTTAATCAAATTCTTTATGAAAGTTCCTAAGCTAGTATATTTCTTGGGTAATTGACAAACAATTAAATCATTGGTATGTGTTGGTCTAGTAGATTTTTGCGGTTGTTTGACTTGAATGATTGAATTAGTGGTACTAACGAGAAAATGGATCATATCAGCACTGACTGGTTGTCTAGCAAATATTTTAAGTGCTTCTCTGTCTGACATTTTTCGACTGTGGGATAGAAACTTGAATGAAAAAAAGAATGAAGGATTATATCAATGAAATGAATGGAAATGAAGATAAGTTTATGAATGAACACTAGGGTATCAAAAATGCTAAGGGTCCTTGAAAAAAAGAATGGGAAACCTTCGATTTATATGTTGAAGAGCAGGTTCATTGACAATAGGTGATACCTTTCTCCATAAACAGATAAACACCCCCTTTTTACCTTAAACCGTCTAAGACAGGTTTTTTTCAATAAAAAAGTTTTTTTTTTTGCACCCTTGTATTGGAAGGAGGTGTTGTAGGACCGGCGTCGAGAATGAAAAAAAAAATACCATATCGCGTTAATTTTTTGAAAACGCGTAAAGTTAACAGAGGTCTGATACTAATATAATGAAAAAACGACTTCGCTACCACGAAAAGTCGACGCAATCTACGGTGCGCGGCGTGTATAAATTCCTGATTTTAAAGGTCCTTTGCCTAAATCATACGGATTGTTAAGGGGGCGTTGGCATGCGCGACTGACGGGAAGTTATGCGTAAGCGAAATGGGCTATATTCGCGCAGTGCTGGTGCAAGATTTTTAGACGGTTGACGACTACTATTGTTAGACTACCGTCAAGGTTCTTAATGTTTGAAATTGTTATAATCTATTGTTCTGTGCTCAAACCAATATGGACCCCCAAAGTTGTATTAACAAACATTCTCCATCATCAACCAAAATAAACGACTTGTATTTGGTTATGTATAAAAGTTGAAGAAAAAAAATTTCTCTCCAGGAGAAGCACGCGTACATTTTTTTAGGTACTTGATTATTTCTATCGTATACCAGCATTCTATTCGAGTAATAACGTGTTTACGTTCATCACGCCAAAGGGTTTATTTTCAAGTCTGGACCTATATTTTTTAAAAAAAAAGGGGGACCATATTTTTAGCTTTCCACTAGGTGAAGACAGGCGTTAGGATTTACAGTTTCACTCGCAGGAGTATTTCCAGAATAGGACTATCAATTAATTATCCTAATTAGGTAATAGATATTTTCTCATTATTGTTCGGTTCCATTCTCAACTGCAGGTTGCACCTCTTTAAGATGGGGAATTGAACAATAACTTTGTCATCCATAGAGACACCAAGAAGGGTAAATTAATCTGATACAATAAGACATTAATTTATCTGAATTGGTATGGACTTGAGCGGAGCCTTTGATAAATAGACCAAGCAGAGTCTTTGATGAATTGAAGTGAAGTAGTTGATTCCAGAAAAGGTATGGAAGGAAGTTTAATTCTATTTATTCAGGAGTCATACTTAAAAAACTGTACTGTAAGCTAGATTTTGAATGTTGAATGTACTGTAGTTACTTTTTGAATAGAATCATAATGCATTGGGATTGTTGTTCCAGTATTAATTGGCTTCGTGTTCAGCAAAGTGTAATAATTGAAATTAATTGGATCGCAGCGATGTCTCTTTTGAACTGCTGTGCAGCGTGAGAAATTTGTGACCTGTGACGCTTGGTCTTGGGTTTGCTTGTTTGAGTAATATCAAAGATTCTGTGAGCTTAGATTTGGTCTAGCTGTATGGCAGTTTAATCACAAGACTGATTGACTAATCTACCTCGTTTTACTGCCCAATTTTTTCCACAATCGAACCCTTATAAAAATTTCCATCATGCAAATCCAGAAACAATTAAGATAAACTCTTGACCCCTTTTCAGTTGCACTCGAAAAAAGACTAACTTACACTTGATTACATAATTTATGGTTGCAAATTAGTTGCAAAGTCGCACAAAGTTAGTCCAATACATTACCTATATACTCACATTACAAAGTAAATACAAGCAGTAATCTCTTGACCACGCTCAACGATCCTCCCTTCTACTACGACACCAGTTTGAAACGCTTTGGTCTTTTAAAGTCTTTTTTAACTCACTTTAATAACATATTTCACCTAATTAATTTGAGAATCAGGGTAATAGAAAAAAGCTAAGGCCACAATGAAATAGGTACTCAACAACATTGCTCCTTCAAGCCAATTACTCTCTCCATCTAAAATAACCAAGTTGGCTATGAACATTGAAACGAATAAAATTACAGTTTCAAAAGTTGAAAAATATAAAGACATTGGAACGTCAATAATCCAACCAATAATAACCATCAATGGAGTAACAAAGATAGCAATTTGCAATGACAGGCCAACTGCAACTCCTATCGCTAAATCCATTTTATCCTTCATAGCAACAACAATTGCAGTGACGTGTTCAGCTGCATTACCGACAATTGGAATCACAATTAAACCAATGAATGTCTTGGACAATCCAGTACTTTCAACAATATCATCAATAGATCCCACGAGGTAGTCAGCACAAAAAGATACTAAAAGTGTGGAAATAAGTAAGACCAATAACAGTTCAACGGCAGTTAATTTTTCTTCTTCTGGTTTAGCTGAGTTAACATCCTGGGGAACGGATGTAATAAGCCCATCATCTGCATCTGCAGAGGCCAGGTTTTCGAAATCTTCAAATAAACTTCTATGAGTCTTTAATTGAAATACCAAATATAAGATATATGCCACTAATAAGATGATTGAAACACCTCTTGACAATGATACAATCAAATCATCTGAAGTTCCAGGGCTTGGGAAGTTATCGTTACCCTTTGGATCTGGTAATGTGGCATGGAAAGCAGCGGGAATCATCAACCCACTGGTGGCTAATGCCATTAATGATGCCATAGTCTGAGCAACGGTTTGATTGAATGTTTGTTGAACACGAGTAATACCTCCGGCGACAAAACACATACCTAAAACGAGCAACAAATTCGATAAAAGTGAGCCGAGCATTGAAGCTTGAACAATTCTAATTTGATTATCTCTTAAGGCGATAATTGAAACAATAACTTCAACAGCATTTCCAAGAGTTGCATTCAAAAGTCCTCCAACAGTTTCACCAGTGTGTACACTAAGTTCTTCTGTAGCGTACGCGAGAATCGAAGCTAATGGTACGATACCAAAAAAGTTAATCCAAAACACTGCGTTCGAAGACCAGCCTAGCTCACCAGCTAAAATACCTAATGGAACGAATACAAGGAGATAATTGACTGGAGATGACTTTAACGTAAGAAGAATGGTACCCCAAACTTTGTTTAATGCATTTCCAGATCTGCCACCTCCGAGAATAAGTGGAGTGTTGTCGGATACTTGAGGCATTGTGGAGAGTAACTATAATTTTGTGCGACTGTATTCTTTGCTTCAGTGGAAGCTGGTTGTCAAAATTGAACGAACTCCGCTGCGAACTCCACCATGAGCCATCGCTCCCCACCGCGCACCATCTCGTCTAGCAATCTTATCTTGAAGCGTCGAAGCTGCGCCTTCAGCTGTTTTCATTGGCTGCGAAAACAGGTTTTACACAATGCAGCTCGTGCCAGCCGTGTTAGTTTACCGAGCTAATCACTTTGACGCTTCATTAACATTTATCAGCTATGTTGAACTTATTATCTTATATATTCACCTCTCGCTCAACTCTCATCTTTTCCTCAAAGCCTCGTTAAGCCTCTCTAAGCCGCTCGTATAAATGTGTACTTTGAAACATTGGTCTCTGATTATCTTTCTTTATTATCTATTTACATTACTAATTCATGCCATAAATAAGGCACGAAAACCTGAATCGATACTAGAAGTGTCATTATCATTTCCCATATAGAAACGGGGAAATATGACCAACCATTGTCACCAAAATTCCAATATATTGCATAAAATGCTACACTGAAAAAGTGATTAAATAATAGCATGGGGAATGGTAACATACCTGAAAGTAATCCGATTGGTCCAGATATACAATCACCTCCTAACTGGAAGTATCTAAAACATCCTCTTTGTAGAATTTTAAGATATGGAGAATCAGCTGCAAATAATGAGTACAAAGCTATTGAAAGGGTATTAATTACAGCACCAAGATTTTTTCTTCTACTGTGGAATTTTTTCAATTTTTTAGCAATCAATTCATAATCTCCTAAATCGGGTACCTGGTTTGGATGTAATAGACGGGCCAAAAGTACTACATCATTCAAACAAACCGTCATTCCACCACCTGTTAATGGATGTCTCATATTGAGAGAATCGCCTACTAAAAGGAATCCTCGTTCTTTTCCTTGAAGCGGAGCTGGAAGATATTGGTTTGGCATAGGCCTAAACCTACCCTCTTGAACAGCTTTTGCAAAACTAGGCTTCATAGACTCTGGTAAAGCTGGATAAACTGTCTCATTGAAATATGTTTTCAATTCACCCGAACTCAGTGATGGGGCTTTTGTAGATCTATAAGCACATAGCATTCTAGCAGTTGTTTTCGAAGTTTGATATGCCAACACTGGTGCATGATCTCCTAATATAACATGACCATGATTGGGGGCTGGGAAATCACAATTTTCCAATTCTAACCCAACAAAGTACAGTCCCACACTTGGAGGTTTATAAGTTGCGAGTTCCTTACGGAACTTAGAATAAATTCCATCACAGGCCACCACAAGTTTACCGAATAATTCTTGCGTATTATCTTCTTTATTCCGTACTTTGACCCCAATAACTGTATTAAATTCATCTCTTATAATTGCTGTAGCTACACCATCAATACAAGTAATATTTTCCTCATTCTTTACAATTTCTCGTAAATTCATTAGAAAGTCACCATTATGAAATGAAAGTCCTTGGACGGTTTCACGCTTTTCCCACTCCTTCAAACTGATCGTACTATCATCGATGAGTTTATCATTCCCATCAAATACACAATCTGGAACAAAACGAGTAGGGTTTGCCTTGTTAGCTTCTGATTTATCCAAATAGTTTATTTTGATAACTTGATCGTGGTACTTGATGAAATATCCATCACAGGGTATAGCTTCAATATTATTAAATGCTTGAACCATACCTAGTTCAACTAATGCTTTAACACCAGCTGGTTGCATTAACTCACCAACTATTCTATCTGGTCTTTGCCAATTTCGTTCGATGATTAAAACTTTTCTTCCTTGTCTCGCTAAGGCTGTAGCCATAGCTGGCCCAGCTACACCTGCCCCGATCACTATAGCGTCGTACATTAGTTGAAAAAACTTGATGAAATTTGTGCCTTATATATGCGAAAAATCTTATGATAAAAATGGCGCGATACGAGGTCCAACAGGCCATCAAAAACAAAATCGTCTAAGATGAGGAAGAAGTATTGAAGGCAGTACTAGATATATCACAGCACCCAGATGAACAGAAAAGCAAGCCGGTAGAAATTGATAATTGCGGGTAAACATTTTGGAAATTCAACAGATGATTGGAGATAGTAGATCAATTTACCTTCGTATAAGTTTCAGCTTCCTTTTCACTACTTTCACGTGTAATTAACAAGATAAACCACGTACTTCGGACAATTCTCCTCACCTAGAGTATCACACATGTACCATCAACAGCTCACCAAAATTCAAAATGGTAAATCTTCATCTTTTAAGCGCATACCATACTCATTCTCAACGGGGTTATAAAATTTGCAACTAAAAATTGTGGTGTGCACATAAGTATTCTCATTATTTAGAACATTATCTGAGCTTAATATTAGAAAAAAGACCTTTCCTGTATTTGATTCACTAAAACCTCTTGTTGATTGAAATACAGTTTTACCACTTAGTTGAACTTGCATTCCTTTATTCTATGAAATCTCTATATACTGGCTCATTACCAACTGGTTTATATTTTGTAGACTACTCAAAATATTTACTCACTGTCACTTTCGTCACTGGCCTCTAACCAATCTATAAACTTAGACGTTTCACCCCTAACATCTCTTACCTCTTCTAAGCTACTATCAGCGTCGTGCCACCATTCAATAATTGGTTGCTCTTCAAGTACATCTGTTTGATATAATTGAGTGAGAGCCCAGCATAAAACAATGTCTCCATTTGGTACACCTTTGGCACAAGCTTTTTGTAAAATGAATATTAAATCAACACAGTCTTTGGGCTCAAACATTTGACGAATGAATAATCGACCCCATTGACTGAATACTTTAGAAGTGGCTTCCTTGGCATTTAAAGTACCTGTTGTGATAAAATGACGAACTCTTCTGATCAATGTTTCAACTGTGGCAACTCTTACTTCATGATATGTGACATTCATTGACATTCTTAAAGTGTTCAATTCCAAAACAGCTGTATCGAGATCATGATTATCTTCGATTGATCTGGTAACTGTATCAATAGCTTCTTTCTGAAAGTCTTCCTCTTCTTCTTCGCTGAAGTCTCCTCCAAAATCAGTTGAAACAATTGAGTTTGACGAAAATCGTCTATTTCTTCTCTTTTTCCTTTTATTAGAAATAGAGGCAATAGAATCATCAGATATATTAAGAAATTTGAAACTTTGATACATTCTTGTGCCCATCTTATTTATACTGGCATTATCTTCATCTGAGGATGACTCGTAATCATCATCATCTTGTTCAAAATCAGACACGTATAACACTCCAAGTCCATCTTGACCAACCAAATCAACATCGTTAACGTTAAGTGACGGTTGCGTAGTGGTAGCTTCTTTGTCTGATTCTCCATCCGACTTCTCTTCTTCAGAGAAACTATCGAATGAGGTACCTTTACGAAGTACTGGAGTTTCAATTAATCTGGTATTCGGGGCAATTTGTTTGTTAGCACCAACTATTACTTTAAATCCAACGATACTGTTATCTATTGTAACGTTCTGCAACAATTTTGCATCCGATGCAATTATGGATCTATTGATAACGCAGTTATCACCAACTTCCACATTATCCCACAAATAACTATTAGTAATTGAGACGTTTTTACCAATTTTACAATTTCTTCCGATAGTCAGTTTAGAGACTGCCAGTCCATTATCGATTTCGGTTCCATTGCCGATAGCTGTTGCATTACCAATAGTACAATTTTGGGCAAGAATCACTTTGTCTTCCTTGTAAACATGATTAAATTCAAAAGAATAAGTTTGACCTGGTAAAAGGTTTGAATCTGGAGCAAGTGGGTAGCACCACCTAGTTAAAATGTCTTGCAGAATTGCATCATAAGTTAAGAAACTTGTTACTCTTGAAGCATACAGGTCAGTAACGTAAGCATAAACGGTTTTTTTAACCAAGTCTGAAGTTAAAACACCTTTTATGAAATCGCTACGCAAAAGCTGATAATCAAAATTATCTTGGAAGATTTGTGGCACTATAGGTGAACAAATATCAATATGACAATCAATTAAATCGTTTCTCAAAATCAATTCATCTTCAACGTCATCAAGGAGTTCTGGATCTATTGAGATATGGTTTTGAACAAGATTCGATGGAGGAACACTTTGATAATAAATACATCTATCAGTTTTACGATCCAATACAAAAGTAGCAGAGTCAATTTGACTTCTTGTTCTGTGATTAGGTGAAGCTTGTGTCAAAAGCATTGTTAGGATATGTTCTTTATCGTGCTGTTTTTTGTGTTTATGGAATGCTAATGCTTTTGAAAAATCAACATTGCTGATTACATCACCTGAAACAAGTAAGAAATCACCAGTTATAAGTCCTCTATTATCTAAATCTCTCATCGTGTCACCAACACTACGGGATTCTAAAGACATTATAGTAGTAATTTGAAACGGAGATTCTTCCGTGTTCCAACGTGAAGTCTCAATATAACTTTGAATCTGATCTGCATGAGCTGATGCCATTAGGTAAACTTCATTAACACCACTCTTGGCAAGAAATTCCAAGGTATATTCAATAAGAGGTATATTAGCCAACGGTAAGAGACATCTCGGGGTTACAGCCGTGAGTGGCATGAACCGGGACATGAAGGAGTCCGTGAGAACGATTGCTTGAAATCGTTTGTCCTGATCTATTTCCTTTTTATGTTTCTTGGGAACCATGATAATTTTTCAGATTCTTCGCGAGAAGAGAAGAAGTAGGACCGGATGGTGATGATAGAGAAAGGTAAGTTAAGGAGATCAATTTTTTCATAACTACATTGTAGGTCTTCGCTCTACTTGTTACAAAACTTGTTTCATCAACCATTAAATAAATTCTTATACTATATACATTAGTTACTTAATTCTTTTTGCTCTCTTTGTGCAGCTTTAATTTGTTCAACAATCTTTCTCTTCTCCTTTTCTTCTTCTTCCTTTTCTTTCAAAATTCTTTGCCATTCAGGAATTGGAGCTGGCTTATTCTTATTCATTTCTTCCTCTTTCATGGCCAAAAGAATAGTTCCAAGTAATAGAACAATTGTGATACCTTGAGCATACATTCTTGCTTGAACAGCCTTTTGAGCAGTAGTCATGATTTTATCTTTATTGACCAAAACCCAAGAACCGTATAATGAAGCTGCCCAAGCGGAGATAATAATTTTGTATTTATTGTCATTTAAGGTTTGGAATACTTTATCACTGGTTGAAAGATGTTGCCATTGTTTATATTCTTCTAAAATTCTTTTTTGTTCAAAATCAGTAGTGTGCATTTGTCTATCAAATTCGACAGATCCTTGGTCAGCCCAAAATGCTGCAACACCAATGGTTGGCATTAAACAAATACATGCTTTGACCGATGTATTAAAATGACTAAATCTAACTGGATGTCTAAATTTTAAGTATGAAAATATACCAGCAGATAAAATTGACCCGTAGAAGAGACCTTTAGCCCCTTCAACTATAACGTGAGATTGATGTGCGTCCTTTTCGCCTTGTCCTAAGATTTTCATTGTAGAATGGTTATTATAAAGTCTGGAGAATTTTGTACTTAAATAGTTTTTCTTGCTCTGAAAAAGAAATTCGGAATAAACAGGATCGGATTTTAAACGGCTCAAACTCGGGTCTCTACAATTTGTAATCTGAGAGAGGTCACAGTATATTGAATTGTTGGATTCAATTTGTCATTGAATAAGATGTGTCGGTACATGACTCAAGGGAATGAAAGAAGAAATCGCTAGGTACAATGATTAGAGTGTGGTACTGTTGAATATTTTATTTCTAATTTGCACCCATTTGACTATACACGCAACATCATACGATCGGATGTTGAAATTCGAAATTCACCAAGTTTTGGAACAGATCAAAAGCGTGTCGAATAAGAGATGGCAAGTAGGGTAGTTATAGTAAGCTTGTAAATTTGTACTTGAAAACCTGATAAACTCGTAAAGCTTGTCAACGTTAACAGTCCGTAACGATTAGATAAAGCAATTAGTTGGTCATGTAGCCTTTCGTATACTTGGTTTTTTTTTTTTTTTTTTTTTTTTTTCAGCAATCCAGTACTAGCCGTACTCAGTGTCTAACATTACATTGACGATCCATGTTTCTACCATTCATTCCCATATTAGTCTCTTGCTACTTTGTTACCCCAGGTTTATCCTGATTCATCCGACAGATGTCGTGGGATGTCGTTCACGAAATCCGACGCTCTCGCGACATCAACCTAAGTTTAAATCTGCTCAATCAAGGACTAAAATCTGCTCAACTTTGTACACATAAATAATGGACCATTCCTCCCATATGGGTCATACGCCTTCACATAATATGCCTTCCCATGATATGCCTTCTCACAATATGCCTTCTCACATGTGTTCGATGAACATGATATTCACCTGGGATTATACTGACACTTGCGTTATATTTAAATGGTGGCACATTAGATCATTTTTATCCTTCGTTATATCATTTCTCCTGATTGTGATACTCACCATGGGATATGAATTTGTTCGTGATGCCATTGCTCGATGGGAGGCCCGTCAGCTCAGCTCTTTCGAAGGAATCACTACGAATCTGGCGTCTCGCACTATAAATATGTTCAAGTTGCAAAAATCATTGATGTATGGTTTTCAGATTGGTTACTCATTTTTACTCATGTTGGTGTTTATGACTTACAACGGATGGTTAATGTTGGCAGTGGTGACCGGAGCGGGTCTTGGTCATTGGTTTTGGGGTCATGCATCTGGAATCAGAGGACTTGAATGTCATTAATTAGTACATAAATTGTATATTCAAAATATCTACAACTAAAGAGTGCAATTTTTACAAAGTCTTTACAATTTATAAGAACCGCTACTCGCCTTATCAGCAACCGCCTGCGGGATTTGAACTTGTGCTTCTTGTGTAATTGTTGCGATCAATTTACCCTTTGGATTGAAATACGATGAGATGAATAAGACTCTTCCGTTACTTAATCTCAGGAATCTATAATCAACAAATAACCATTCCGTAATATTGAAATCATCATCATGAAAGTAAACGGTGTGATCCATTGTTGCGTACGTAAACCAAAAATATTTCATACTAAAAGCTGGACCAAGACTACGGAAGAAAAGTACTAAAGTTGTTGCGTCCAGGATGAACAGGAAATCGGTATAATTCCATTTTTTGACCACTGGTTGAACTCCTTCGACGTTCACTCTAGTGAAGTATCCCAACCTTCTATCACCAATTTCAATAGAATTCTCCTTTTCTTCTGCTGGCTCAAAGATTTCTGGAGGGATCATGGCTTGAATATGATCTTGAGTATGATTAAATAACATCAATTCATCCAAATTATCCTTATATTTGTAGAAATATTCATTTGGTGGAAATTGAAATTCAAATGGAACACTTTTCACGTTCTTGTTAACCAGGTCCCTATATTCCAATTGACGTAAATTCATATTATTTTTACGACCGAATGAAATCATTGCAATGAAGCATAGTTTATCGGTATCACCTTGATAACAATGAACCAGACGATTACGGTAATTCTGTCCATCACTATTGATGGTAATTTCATACCTAATTACACTTAAAGTACTTGCAGGACGCATGAAGTACAGATGGAATGAATTTGGTGTCCAATCTTCTTCAACGGTTTCCCAAGCTGCCATAATACTTTGAGCAACAAGTTCACCACCAAACACAAGTTTTGATTCTTTTTGGTCAATCGATTGAAGTGGGGTCTTACCGAAAATCACCGTATCACTATGTTTAACTACCTCGTGTTGTCTACTCTTATACATGGTCCGAATGTATTTGAAAAGAACGTAGGGATTCGGGGCCTTTTATATCTCGCGAAATATTCCTGCATAGTTTATAGAGCCGCTGTCTCCCTTTATTTTATTGGATAAACTTTTATTGTTTCTTTTTTGAAAAAAACTAAAAGTGTAGCTCATATCAAGAAAGCCCATTCCTATCCACCAAGGATACCACTCCCAAGCACAAGTAGAATTCAGTGTAAAGAGATCGGCTCAAAGATATGCATTTGAGATCCAGTCAATTATGCGGGTCCGCGAAGCCTTTTAGGTAACTATTTTTTTGCGCTCTTTATTTCCAGGCCGGTTAGAGGCGCATTAATTGTACCGGTTGAACAATTTTAATGGATGCTGCTGAAGATTCGGACCAGCTTATATCAAACCGAGGAGTTTGATTAAGGTGCGCTATGAAGTTGTTCGGCATAGGACCATTGCGAATGGCAATTTATCTACCCGTTACTAATTGCCAAACGAGTATGTTGCCGTAAGCCATTCGCAATATGCAGAGATTTTCTCACCTATTGTTTTATCGCCTTGTGATTTTGAAACAAAACAATACTGTTAATAGATTTCGGAACCTTCTAAACGGTCTGGTAGTGGTGTATTGTGTTTGATGTAGTACTAGATCAAGGGATTCGAAGCGGACTTGTCGGAACCCTAACTGGTTTTCCGGACAAGAATTAGACTAATTTAATCCCTTTATTTGATTAAGAGCCCAAGAAACAATCCCCCCAGGTACTTCACTGCATTACATAAGTACCAATTGGAGATCGATTGGGAACAAAGGTATCGATTGATTACATAAGAAATCACCATGTGGTGTTTGGTTACTAATCAAAGTTAAGAATACTGATAAATGCTTAGTTAAACGCTTAGAGAGCTTCAAAATATCCAAGATTATCACGTAGCGTACTCTTGGAAAAACATTGTACAAAATCGCATACCATAACCCCATACTGTATGAGTCGATACTGCCCTACTACACAGGTCAACTACAACAGATTCAATAATTTGCAAGTCGCCACCAACTCCCCAATATGAAACAAATACCCTCATTTTATGCAATATGGACAATCATCTTTTTCTCTCATTCAGCAGGTGCTCTAGTGGCGCAGAGGTTAGCGCTTCGTGCTTATAGCCGTTTGACGACTCAATAGGTTATGCCTAAAGTCACGGTCGTGTGAGGAACGCGACGGTCGTGGGTTCAAACCCCTCCTAGAGCATTTGTCCTTTCATTTTTTTTTCTCTACCACGAAGTTGCCCCATAAAGTGCCCTAAGATACCGCGAACTACTTCCAGCTACCGCGAATACATCTCTTGTGAAAAATTCATCTCATCGCATCAACTTATCATCACAGATTATGGCAGAGAAAGTAAGATACTATCTCGAACAAGCAGTTCCCGAACTTGAAGATCTTCAGAACAAGGGTCTTTTCGAAAAACAAGAGATCACCATGATCATGAGACGTAGAACTGACTTCGAGCATAGAATTCAAGGAAGAGGATCTAATACCAGAGACTTTTTGAAATATGCTGAGTTCGAAATCAACCTTGAAAAACTTAGGAAGAAACGATACACAAGACTTAGTAAAGTTGGGCTTATTGATACCAAACCAAGTATCTCCGATTGGGCTGGAGTGAGAAGAATCTTATTCATTTATCAAAGAGGAACTTACAAGTATCCTAAAAGTACTGAAATTTGGGCCAAATATTTGGAATTTGCAAAGAAAAATGGAGCCATTAAAGTTATTTATAAAATCTACTCAAAATTGCTTCAGTTGCAGCCAAGAAATGTTGATGCTTGGCTATCTGCCGCCAAATATGAATTTGAAGTAAATAATAATGCTAAAGGTTCCCGAGTTCTTTTTCAAAGAGCTCTAAGATTGAACCCAGAATCTCCTGAGTTATGGTTGAACTATTTTCAATTAGAATTGACCTATATATCCAAACTTATTACCAGAAGAAAAGTGTTAGGTCTTCTAACTGAGAAACAACAACAAGAGCAAATGGAACAGGAAGTTAAAGTATATCAAGATAAGTTGAATGAGGATAATGCATTGAACGGTAATGAAGAAGACGATGATAAGATTGCTCTTCCCACAGAAGACTTGAGAGATGAGCTTAATACTTTACCTGAAGCCGATATGAATATGTTGGGAAACCCCGAAACAAACCCAGCGTTGAAAGGAGATGTTGCTTTGGCTATATTTGATGCTAGTTTTATTGCATTAACTAAAGGAGGAGCACTCAGTACTTCTAAAAAACTTTTTATTTTAGTGGAACACTTTCTCAGTATAATAGATAAATTTGATGACTTGAATCAAGATTATCTATATCTCCATATATTGTCCTATTTGCAGACTAATTATACTGAGGAATTGGAGACAATTTTATTCGATATTACTTTGCCTCTTAGAAACAGTAAGAGAACTGATGGTTCATTTTCAGCCAACTTACAACTTTCAGTTAATAAATTTATGGCGTACAAGTTGAAATTGGGTAACGAAAAAACAGAGCTTACCAAGAACTTTATCGACTTTTTGGACAGATTTGTTGAAGGAGATGATCCATTGATGAGAGCAATCATTAAAAAGTGTCGGGATTAAAAAGACGTAACAAATAGTATAAATAGATAATGACTACGGAAGACTAGAATGAGCTAAGATTGTAGTGGTAATAGGTCAAATTACAAGTTGAAAAATCTCGCCCAATAGGGTGGTAGAGTGTTTACAAGATGTATAAAAATTGGGTAGCGTATTAATTTATTCAACTACTTTCTATTCAGTCCCTCTTAGCTACCCCCGACTCCTGGTCAAAGGGCACGTATCTACTTCTAGAAAACTTGCTTGTAAATACATTATAAGAAAGTGCAAGTCCCACGATTGCAGAAACAATTGCTACCAACGTCATTTGAATATAATAGGACACCAGAGTAATGGTTAACATTTTTACGGGAAAGCTGTAAACTCCATCCAAAAAGGGGAGACCGTTAACCAGTGAAAACTTTGAAGTCAATGACCCCTGTGGATTCAAACTGTCAAACCATCTTACCGACAATTTCAATGTTAAATCATCTCCAATAACAATTCTGGTAGTGTTGGTACTAGCTCCATAAGCTACAGCACTAACAACAGTTTGTACCTCGCCTTCATTTGGTTTAGTGAAAAGTACATTCAATGCCGGATCAATGTCCAAATGACTTTCATGAAACTCTCCTCTGAAGTTAAATGTCAATGGAATATAAGCTCCACCTTGCTCCATATAATGTTGTTCAGTACTTAAAGGAATTCTACAACTATAAGGAGCGTCTTCGTGGATGTAAATTTGGAACAAGTGGTACATTTCATCATCGAATGTTATGGTGCAGTTGACGTCTTCATTGGTATTGTAATGGAACATGAGTGGGAGACCGGTTTCTTTACATCTGGGGAAAGGGTCGTATTGAATTCTGTCTTGTGAATCAAATTTGTGTTCACCATTTTTATCAATATCTCTGGAAATGCAATCCATGAACATGTTCTGGCCCGGTTCGTAGGGCTGAAGGGAAGTGGGTATCTCACCGTTCTTGGTGAGAGGGTAGAACTGAGCTGTAACTAGTGGAAGGAAGAATAGAAGACGCATAATTTTTCAGTCTCAAAAAGAGGTATAAATAGAGAAATCAACATTCTTGAAGATTTTGAAAATTTCAGAAATTCGATAAATAGAATGGGGTAGGTACAATATGTAGTCTTTTTCAATAGGCATTGATTATTTGCTTGTTTTTATGAATTATTTCATACGAATTGAACCTTCTTTATTCGGTAAGCTCTTGCGGTTTTTCTCTACAAGTTGTAGATTTCACAATTTTCTGAACTCATTTTTGCAACTTACAATTAAAACTTATAGAATTGATTAATTATTTATTATTAAAGCATATTAGTCAGGATATAAAGTATCACAATTTTAATTTAGCTTTATGTAGATGACGTATTATATAGGCTAAAAAAATAATAATCCATGACCCTAGCAATGCACCAAGTAATAAAATTTCACTCTATGCTTGATCCCAACGAAATTGTTATCTAGAAGTTTTTCCGTATCATTTCTCATTATTATTGAATATTTACTATTTACACCCCTAGCCTTGGGAACACCAGCCCATTTGGACAAAAAATTCATATATTTTCGAAGCCTTATTGACGTCAATCTTTAAGCTCAGTCTAGCGTCCTTCTTCTTCAAAACCCCATTGTTTCTGATCGCTTCTTTCATCAATTGGTTCTTAATTGCGAGGTAGGGTTTGGGTAAAATTCTTAATGTGGCACATAATTGTTTTTCTTCTCCGGATAGTAATTCAAAATCTACTGAGTGACTTATGTCTAAAGGCGCTCTAATATTACCTGATTTCAGCTTGAAATCGTTCGGTTGTGGAGAAAAGTTCCGAGAACTAGAAGTATTGGAGTGTCTAGCAACCGTTGATCCATTACCAACTCTTTGATAATGGGCACTACGAATAAGTTTATCCTTTTCAAATTTACTCCCATCTTCCAAAAGGGTGATTCCGTTTCTACGCCAGTTTTGCAATTGTTGAATCCGAATTCTACACTTTAATTCTGTTAATATATCCCTAGAAAACTCTTCGAAGTCTTTGGGAGTTAAAATCTTTATAAATGCATTGATTTTTTTCTGAAGTTCTTTTTCTTCTTTCGACTTTCTTTTATCATTAGCAATGTTTTTCCTGTATTCCAAGAGTCCGTTAAGGAGAAGAACCCTTTTCCTTTCTGCTCGTGTAGTAAGACGTGAATTATAAATTGAAAGAACTGTCAATTTTAATTCAATATCTTGAGCGCTATCGTCTGGGTCAAAAATCATATCTTTAACCGAAATTTCGGCTTCATTCTCTACTTCATGATCGAACTCTAATCTACCCGGCATGAAACCTTGAATTTCGTGACAAAGTGGTACAGAAGCCACAGATTTAGGCTTAGGAGGGGGTAAAGGCATGTTTTTTCTTTCTTCAAGACGTTCCTTCCGCTGACTAAGAAACTCCAATGGTGAAATATCGAATTTTTTATCCATTTCAGGAAGTGGATAATTTTTACTCTCAAGGTATACCTCATTATAATGTTCACCAACTTCTTCTTTTGATCTGTTGCCAATATGGTCAGCGATATCGGCCCAATTTCCAAGTCCGAAAGTTTCACATCCTTGTATTAGCAAAAGTTCTTCATCAGCTCCCCAATTTTCGTCAAAAATTGGGTATGTATTTTGTTCTACAATTTGATAATCATGCCACGGTTTATGATCATTGGTCGTGGATCCTGAAGCAAAACAAGGAACACAGAGATCGTAGTCCGTGCAGATGGCACACTTGATTCGGATTCTGTTGGTGCAGTCGGACGAGCATACGTCACAATGGTATAGACGTCCTTTGTCCATGGTGTTTGGATGCGAAAGGTGAATAAAGGTGGATGCGAACTTTGGTGATAGTCTGCTGGGTGCGAAATTGAGGGATTTGGAAGCCTAGGAATAAGTTTTAAATGGGTAATTCACCAGAAGACGTCACAAGAGTGATGGAATTATACCAAGTTCAAGTTTTTCAGTTCCGACATTAAAACAAATCTGTTTGCCTTTTTTTTGATTAATCTTCTTACAGTAGTATTCATTCAAAATAGATTTTTATTTCACGCAGCTGAATCTTGGTGGTCTGAGGAATGATGTGCACTCGTATTACATTGTTTCAAGTAGTAGTCTTTTAAGACTATGACTTCTTGTTTAGAACTTCTTTTGTGGTTCTTTGACTTTCAAATATATACACGTCGCATTGGCTGCAAGAAGAGCATGCATAGAGGACTAATCTCTAGGTCAAATTCTATTCATGCAGACAAAGCACGAACACGCCTATGGTTAGAGATAACTAGAGGGTTCCTCTTGTTTATGCTGTTACAAGGAGTTACAGCGTAGATAGTCCTACAAATCTGTGTGAAATAGAATAGAACAGTAATAAAATCTGAAGAATTGAGAGGTAGAGAAGTACCAAATTCGTACAAGAATAGAAGTACAGAAAGAACAGAACTATTAAGGAGGGTGCTCTGCACACTGTGCATTTTTTACATATACTAATTCTTCTACACCAATTATCGCTCTACGCACTCTTTGAAAAAAGCAGTCACATGGAAACGTGATGAAAATTTTCTCACATCGGACAATCTGCAGGAAGCTTTTCAAAATTTTCCAGTCTCAAAATACTTGAAAAACTTTTTATATTATATTTCACTTGATATTTATTATACAAAATGGTATGTGGTAATATGGATGTTGACTGAGTGCTGGACCTATTCATAATACTGAAGACTTGAGACTTATATACATCAGAGATAAGCTATTAATGATCATCCTTCCCTTTCAATAAGTTAAAACCTCCTCCAATGGTGGACGCTTTGAAGTTCGGTCCTAATTCGAAATCCCGCCATGAGACTCATAAGAATCATTATTATTACTTCATAGTACTCCTGTTTCCTTACACTCTGTCCACGATCATATCTATAAAAATTTATACTAACTTTTACAGGCTCGTGTTAGAACTAAAACCGTCAAGAGAGCTTCTAAGGTCTTGATCGAAAGATTCTACCCAAAGTTGACTTTGGACTTTGACACCAACAAGAGATTGGCCGACGAAATTGCCGTTATCCAATCTAAGAGATTGAGAAACAAGATCGCCGGTTACACTACCCACTTGATGAGAAGAATTCAAAAGGGTCCAGTTAGAGGTATTTCTTTCAAGTTGCAAGAAGAAGAAAGAGAAAGAAAAGATCAATATGTTCCAGAAGTTTCTGCTTTGGACTTATCACACACCAACGGTCAATTGGAAGTTGATTCTGAAACTGCTGACTTAGTTAAGACCTTGGGTTTCAAGATCCCAATTCAAACCGTTGCCATTTCTTCTCAAAGAGGTCCAAGAAGATTCGCTAAGAGAAACTAATTGTATATTTTAGCTAAATAATTATAACATATTTTGGTAATTTCGATTCCTTTTTCTTATAATCTCTCGGTCAAGTTTTTGTAAGCTGCCATTAATATATCTAATCTACTTTTTATATCACCTTCAAGCTTTCGGGATACTTCCAAGTATTGAATTACAAGATCTTGAAGATATTCTACTCTTCTGGTGAATTTAAAACGTGACCTAATAGCTCTTTCGAATAAATCAGCCTGTTCTACTTCAAGTTGTTTGCTGTATTCACTCCAACGAGAAAATGGTGCGGTGTAATCAAGTCCAATTTCTACAAGCTTACGATTAAGTTTAACTGCAGAATCGTTTGAAAAAATCTCCGTATATGATAATTCTAAACTGGGACTTAAATTTTTGACATGACATAATTGATTTCTTAGAGGAGAACTAAACTTTGGTTGGGTTTTGCAAGATTTGGTTACCTTTTGTTTATGTAATTCTTGAATTGTGGGAATCTTAGGACTAACGTGAACGTTATAGTTTTTAACATCTAACAATTTTCGAGTTTTTTTCGGAGGCTGGGCGCTGATAGGAGAAGAAATTTGATGATATCGGGTAGCAAGAGGGGAGGATTGGGAGTTGGAAATTTGAGAGTTAGAGGGAGTCTTCGACATGATTTGTGATTCTTACCAATAGGATGGATGGGTGTTAAAATTAATGGCTGCGAAAAGTACTAAAACAGTTCAAAAAATATATACACAAGCGGTCATGTTGTTGATTGCACCAGTAAGTAATTACTAGAGTACGTTAATAACCGCCTACAATTGCACGTCAGTCAGGTATATATTAATATATTATAAATACTATGGATCGTTATTATTCGTTTCTTTTTCATCATCATCAACTTCTTTTTCTTCTTCCTCTTCCTCTTCTTCTTCTTCCTCGTCCTCTTTTTTCTCAGCTCCTTCTCTTTCAATCAACACACTGGCATCAAAATACAATGAAGGATCTAATGCGCTGATCTTTGCTGACTTTGCTTTACCGTCCATCAAAAGTTCGCTCATGATTTTACCAGATCCGGGAGCATTGTTTATTCCCCAGCATGAATGACCCGAACACAAGTACAAGTTGGAAACATTTGTTTCACCAATTAAAGGTCCAGAAGAAGTCGGGACTTCCAAAACGGGTAAATAACATGCTTGACGTTTAAGTACCCTACCTTTGCGTAAATTGGGTGAAAATTTCGATACTTGATTGAAAAGTTCATCACATTTGGCAGAGACCACTTCTACATCATCAATGGTCTCAGGTACATCAACAGCTGAGTCACCCTCTCCACATACATATACTTCATCTTGACGAGCATAAATTTCAGGTGAAATATAACTAGTAGGACCTGTTCTAAACTCGGTGAAAACTCCATATGGACTGACAGGTTGATCTCTGAATGGAGCAATTGTAATTGAATGAGCCCGGAGTCCACTTATAGGACAATCTGGTAGAATCTTAGACGTCCATGGACCAACAGTTAGTACGATTTGTTCACCAGTAATCTTGACGTGTTTAGCATGATTACCATCTTTTTCTTTCTCTTTGATGGATGTTGGCTCATAGATAACTCCTGTTGCTGATCCGCTTTCGTAATCGAACTCAATATCTACGACTTTACCTAAAATCAATTCGATGGATCCTTTACTTAATTCCACAGCTTTTTTCAATAGGAAATTGGTGAATTTATATGGGTGAACTTGAGCAGTAGTTTCGGAATCTCCTAAAGATGTGCATCCGGTGACTAATTCGGATTTAATCCAATTAAGGGTTTTAGGTAATTTATTGGAGGATTTTGACTGCTTACTACGAGTTCTATCTTGAGATCTTTCGGTAGAATCACTCTTTCTACTGATTTTTTTGGGGGGTTTTTCTGTTGAAGATGACGAAGAATTTGACTCCATTTCCTCAGCTCCTGCTTCGTCATCTCTGGCTTTGCCTTCAACTTCATCATCATCGTAACATTCATCCTTGTCATCTTCTTCATCATCTTTTATATTACTCAAATCTCCTTCAATGCTTACTGTTGATAATCGACGATAACCCCATTCCTTTTCCCCATTATATAGATTTGATAACTCTTGATGTAGATTAAAACTTAGAGGTACAATTTGTTGAGGAAATGCCCAAAGAGCCAATAAACCGCCAGCCTTACCACTTGCACCTCCAGCCACACGCTTGGATTCAATGAATACAATACGATGTGTTTCTGGGTCATACAGTGGGTGGGTAACAAGAAAGTAGGCTGTACAAACCCCGATGATTCCAGCACCAACAATGACAATTGTCTTTTTATCACTCTGTGAGGGTACAGATTTAAAATTAAGGTAATCAGTCATGATTAGATATGATGGGGGTGATGCAGATGCAGATGGAAAGTGAGTATGAGTAGTATGTGAGTGACCGTGAAACTGATAGTCACCAATTAACTATCTAATTTAAAGGATTTATAAAGACTTTGGACTAAAATATTTAAGCCTTTAAACTAAAAGATTTTAAAAAATGGCAAGTATACCGCGAAAATTGAATGGTTTTTGATGAGGTGGGGTGTATTTGTATATTAATTAGTCAGGGCTCTGTCGAACAAACAAGAGAATGATCGTTTCGGTGATCAGATGACCTTATTAAGTTTTATGAAATAATTAGTTTATGAAATTATTCAAGGATATTATGACCCTTATACTATATTCTTAAGATAGGATTGGTCTTTATATTATAGCCTTTGTTGAATATACTCTACAACAGTCGACCCTATCATTTACTAATCCTTACACTAAACCGTCTCCATTTTCGGTGGTATGATTTCGTTATACAATTCGTGATTTGTAATCCTGCAATATATTGTTTCGCCATACCCGTTCTTCGCAACATCACTAAGAAACAGCTGATTTTTCTGTAACTCAAAACTTAATTTCCACTTCCAGAAGGCTATGTACAGGTTAGACGCAAAAGAACATCCAAGTTAGGAACAGATTTTTCCGGATTGTGGCTGGTGAGAGCAGGGTATTAAACCAAACACCCAATACCCCTGTACTGGTAACTGCATAAATACATTGTTAGTAGCTTGTTAGTTACCGTAATTGTAACTATAGATAAGTCCTCTAATATTGCCAAAAGTAGTAGAAATAACACTACGCAAATATACTACTAACTTTTGGCCCTTACTATTCATCATTAACCTATGTATACCTGGATCTCAAAATCATCTTCAAGTTCAGTGTCCCCCACAGTTCCCCCAATACTCAATAGCTCATCATCGAAGACAAGTTTCACTTTGTTTGTATCTACATCACTAATCTTCATTCCCTGTTTTTGAAGATAATACTCTAGAATTTTGAGTATAGGCGTAGATTCATTCACTTGAACTGGGATTCGCTTATTGTCCTTCCCTTTTAATCCAATGGTGAAATATCCCTCTTCTTCCAAATCTACTGTAACCACGGGTTCTTCCTCTTTTCTAACGTCTTCCTCTCCATCCTCTTCCTCTCCCTCATCTGATCCAGAAATCTCTGATCCTATTTCTTCAACATCCTCGCCCTCTTTTACACTTTCCACAAACTTTGCGTACTTGCTTTTTAACTCATCAAAGGTCTCAACAGCTGTGGCAACCATTGCTTTACCGATAAGGAGACAATCAAGAGACGTATACCCTACTCCATTTACATAGACTTTATCCACGTCACCAGGAGGCTTTATTCTCAATGTACTAGGCTTGAAAAAAGGTTGAAGCTCTCGTTTTCCTTCGATCCAGAAAAGTGTATAGTCATTGGCCTGAGCATTACGAGGAATGTCTTTGTTCTTTTTATAATGCTGAAGAATATTCAAAAGAATGTGCTCGAATCTTTTAGTGCCTTTAGTACTGAATGATAGTCGTTGCTCTGTGTGAATTTTGGGTATAATGTTAAGCAAATAAGGTCTGTCTTTTTCGTCATCATCATTGAATTGATATGCATCCACAGATTCACTCCGAAATTTAGCCACTTCTTCCATCATACTCTTGTAATAATCGTCGTCATCAGACATATCACCAGATGGTGATTCTCCATCAATAAAAGTTTTACTCATGTCATCATCGAGATCAATATGTCCAGCTTCTTTAACTCCAGAACGAGTGATTCTTCGCTTTGGACCTTGTTGCACCGAAAAGCGGTAACTGTCATCATCGGTAAGTATTTCGATTTGATCTGATGCTTTATCTTCAATACTAGAGTCGTTTCGGTCTGAGTTGTTTCGGTCTGAGTCTTTTCGATCTTTGTTTTCTTCTGTTTCTGTTCCCTCTGCATCTATTGTCTTTTCTTTAGTTACCAGATCATATTTCACAGTATCCAATCCTTCCTTTCGACTGCTCCTCTTCAGCATTGAACCAAGAACAAAACTCAGGATATCATTCAAATCAACTTCGTCATCACCAGAATCTAAGTTTTCGAATTCGGGTTTCACCTTCTTCTTCTTTCTCTTTTTTTTGTCAGGATCAGGGAACGAAAAGAAATCGTCGTCCATTAAGGACCGCTTTTTTTTCTTTTTTGGCGATAGCTTCTTTAGCTTTGGTATCTTAGTGTCGGTTCCAGAGGACGCTTGCATGCTGCTAGTATCAATGTTGGGGTAGCGCGTAGCCTTAGTGCGAGTGTAGGGAGAGTGTAGTACTAGCTTGGAGCGCGGATTGATAGGAAACAGGGAATAGGGTAGAATACTCTGATTCCATGGAGGTAGAGTTTAAGCTAGAATTGATATACAGAACTCAAATAAACGTCCTTGTGTTTTGCATAAATCTTTATACAGCTTCACCGGGAACCATGCTGCCCCTCTAGAACTCTAAGGTAAGCTACTTGCATACCACTAACTTGATCTAAGGTTCATCACACTATACAGTATATTTTCTCTTTCATTACTATTCATAACTACCTAGTCCCCCTTACGCTTCTCTACCACATATCCAAATAACTTGCGCATCTTAACCATTACCACTGTCATCATCATCACAAACAATGTCACTACCAATTGCTCATTCTTCATCCACAACTCATAGTCCAAAAACTTTATCAGACTCTTTTTCTTGTTCTCCAAATACCTTTGATTGGTGTGGCGGGACTCATACCAGTATGGTTCTCCTTTCTCAAAAGGTTGATTGAATTCCACTTCCACTTCTCTATGGGGAGCGTTTAGAATTTTATTGAAAATTGCATACTTTGCAGGATTATTATCGAATACAAAGTCCGGAACCGGATATACTGGCAGCCGTTTACTTGACGTAAGAATAATTGAAAAATGCGGGGAAGGAAGCTTTCTAATGATTTTACGTATAAATTCATCATTGTCTCTTATTTGCCAAATTCTTTCGTCTTGGTCTTGTGATAGTTCTTCGAATTGAATACTGATAACTCTGGTTTTAGAATCAATGTAGTTAACACTATCTTCGTTTCCGGTGTCAGCAACCATCAACTCTGCAGAGCATGTATTGATGATGTACTCCTCGATATACTTCAAGTCAAGAATATCGTCTATAAATGGTACACCAACGAGAGTTGAAGACATACTGAGGTACCTTGAAAGAAATGGCCAGATCTCCAAACTGGCATCATTTAGATCATCGTAATTTAGTCCAGGTATGTCAAGGATAATGTACTCATCCGATGAGCATTGGGTAACAAGTTTTTTGATCATATTGGTGATGTCGACTCCAGAGTGTCTATAACTTAAATCCGAAGACTTGAGCTCGTTCTTGAGATTTGGGACAAGCCTATGGGAGGAAATCAATACAGGAAACACATCGAAGCAAGCATATAACCCTAAAAGGTAGAGGAATGCAAATAGTTCCATAATTTTTCAGTATACGATTTTTCACTTTTAAGATTCTCTACTATTTTTCGCGTTAGATCTGAAACTTTGATCTGAAACAACTTTGATTCTGAAACAATTCATGATTTTACTGTCGGTTATTTTCTTCTTTAATACTTGAATGCTAATAGACTCTTATAATATAGGAGTAATTATTTGTTTTAATCTTTTTTTGACAACCAAGGCTGTCGCTGTGACAGAATTAAATATGGTAACTGTTTATTTGCAGCCACTTGTTATAGTTCCCGCACAAGACATCACCACACACCAAACTTCACATTTTATAACATTCAACCACGATGATACTTCAACAACCAGTTCATCTTCAAAACCAACGTCTACATCCACTTCATCAAAAGAAATGCCTACAAGTTCCTCTGAAATTCCTCCGTATTCAGGGAAGTACACTCTAAACACTACTTTTGCTACTATAATGCTAGATGGTCATAACGCCAAACGAAAACTACACGATGCTCAACCATTGGGGTGGAACAATACACTTTTCGAATATGCTGCCAGGTATGCCAGCGTTTATGACTGCTCTGGAGTACTCAAACATTCTGGGGGGAAGTATGGAGAGAATTTAGCTCTAGGATTTACTCCAACTGGGGCTCTAGATGCTTGGTACGCAGAAGGTGATAACTATAATTATCAAACACAGAATGCTTATGATCATTTTACTGCAATGGTGTGGAATTCTACAAACCAAATGGGTTGTGCTTCAAGAGTTTGCGGAACAGTATGGGGGAGCTATATAGTTTGCTCGTATTATCCTGCTGGAAACGTCATTGGCTATAATTCCCAAAATGTTTTCCCCGTAAATCTGTGAACGCAGATAACTATAACAGAATCTCTGTGTGAATATGTTCAATTGTAAATACATACTAAATACTGTTAATACAGTTTTAAACACCATCGGCAAGAATGGTTTCTTCTAAACGGTGATAGTCCACCATGTAATTCTTGAACAACAGAATCAAACGAGAAATGTCAAAGCTTCCTCCTGTTTCTCTAATGGAATGCATTGATAATTGGGGATTTCCTAAATCAAGAGTTCTGACTCCTAATTTTGCAGCCAAAAAAGGTCCAATAGTAGATCCACAAGGAGAGTCGTTACGGACTACGAACAATTGAAGAGGAATCTTATTTTCTTCTCCAATCTTCTTTAATAAAACAATACCCGGAGAGTTTGTGGAATACCGCTGATTAGCATTAATCTTAATCACAGGTCCTTTATTCAACTCTGGCTTATTCTCCGATTCGTAATTGGCCTTATAGTTGGGATGAACGCCATGGGCCATATCACTAGATAATACAAATGATTTGGATAACGTTGGGTAATAAGTACTAGTAGTGGTGAGTCTGTTCAAAATGTCTGGTAAGAAACTGGAGTCAGCTCCTTGAGCAGACTTGGAACCTACTTCTTCGTGGTCAAACAAGGTGATCAATCTAATTCCTCGTTGGGAGCATAAAGTATCCAAACTCTCAACTAATCCTTTGGTAGCACAGAAACAAGATTCTAAATTATCGAGTCTAGGAGAGAAAATAAATTCATCATTTAAACCTCCTACAACTGACTTCTGAGTATCATACAATAATAATTCAAAGTCTTCTATCTGCTTACTTTCAACACGCAACTCTCTTGCAATTAACTTAATTATCCCGGAATTGTGCCTAGTGATTACAGTCTGAACTGACTCGAATTCCTCCTTCGTGAGTTGTAAATCAGGATCGTCAGCACAACTATGGTATTGAGTTTGACCGGCAATGGGTACTAATTTATCCTCTTTATTAAACTCGAATTTGGTGTTAACTTCTCTGTTAAGATGTATCGCCAAGGTTGGAATTCTCAAGAGAGGTTTGTCGATCTTTACAAGCTTTGGCACAAACTTGCCATTTTCGTTAACGTAAACTCTCCCGGCAATTGAAAGATCTCTATCAAACCAAGTATGCGCAATAAGCCCCCCGTATTGTTCAACGCCAATTTGAATAAAACCTTCAGAAGTTCGATCAGAAATTGGTTTGATCCTCAAACATGGGGAATCAGTATGGGCTCCAATAATAGCAAAACCATCCCCTGGGTTGAATTGTCCACCAGTGGTGAACGCGATTATAGAACTTCCATTTCTGGTTACAAAATACTTTCCAGAGGTGGTGATGATCTCTTCATTAGAGCCAATGCCCGTTTCAGTTGGTTTTTCAAGTCCAGAAATATTCCACAGCTTTCTTTCCAGGAGTTCAACAAACCCATGGGAAGTCAAGATTTCTTTGACGCTTTTCACAGCGTGGTATGGAGTCGGTGAAGCATTGACGAAGTCAACGAACTCAAGGGTATGTTTAAGGTCTCCTTCACTCATTGTAGTAGTGCCTTACGATTTACGGCGCGGCTGCAAAAATTTATCGAGAGTTCTATCAGAGTCTAGGTCACATGATTCTAGCAGAGTCTATAGATACTGTACAGTAGTTGTGCAATGATTTGCTTTGGTGAAATATATTTGCACCAGCAATGTTTGTTTGTGAGTACACTCTGTAAAGCATAAAGTAGATTAAGGAGAGAGATTTCGATTTATGGCTTCAAAGCACTTTGATATTTACCGACAGACTTGATTCACGTCAGACTCCGACTGTTAAATGCTACATTGTATGCTTAGAAGTACTCAATTACCAACATCAAGTGACGGGAAACTCAATGTAATTTACCAGAGAGTCTATTGATAGGAACATATAAGTTCACAAAAAATCTGATGCAGACGTCCAAATGATAAGCTCAAATTACTGATGGTATTACCTGTAACAATCTTGATACAGGGATAACTGTAGAAATCCTGGTCGTCTCGATCTTGTGCTTCTAGGAACTCTTCAATAGAATTCAGGCGGCTCAAGTCTGCTCACAATAAATCAGTTACATTCAAGTATTAACTTTCGAAAAAGAATCTCTAGAACTCACAATGGATGCGATCTCAATCATGGACCCAGCACACTGTGCTTCAGTGTCCACCCCCTTATCAAGTGTCCATTATTTTCTTGTCATCTTTTGGTGCAGATCCTCAGTAAAAACCTTGCAACCGCTCGTGGCGGAATGGACTGGCCAGATCCAGACAGCTGTGGGTGCACGCGGCGTTCCTCGGCGTAAACAGTACGGCGATTTATCTCTACAGAACACAGCTTGAACCACAGAAATCCACCCTGCGTTACCACAATTTTTTCCCCACGAATTCTCAAAACTTTGCCTCCTCCATCCTGCTCTCTTGTTGCACTAGACACTTCAATACCCTTGAAGATCTTCGTACGGCTAAAACACCAGATGCATTCTTTCAGAACGAGTGCGTCGAAAAAAAGTTTCTTTTGATCACGAGACTTTTCCATACAAAGTCAAGCGAGTTCCGAATCTCATCACCACTATCTACACGTGACATTGCGTTTTTATTATATACTGAAAATTCAATTACTAAGAAAATAAGAAATACCTTTGAACGCCACAGGCATATCACCTGGAAGAAAAAAAAAAAAATCTTTTTGTATATATACCTGTACAACATCTTTTAGAGTCTTTCTTATCTCATTCGTGCAAGAATGTCAGTCGTTTCCGGATATAGAGTTGATATAGAAAACGATGAGATTGCAAAATCGTCAAATAAAGATTTAGAGAGAAGTATTGATAATGAAAGCTGGGATTACCAACGGGCTACAACTGAAGATTTGAACAGAAGTTTGACTCCTCGGTTGATCAACATGATTGCATTAGCTGGTATCATTGGTACTGGTCTTTTCCTCGGTACTGGTAAGTCATTGGCTAGTGCCGGTCCTTTAAGTGTATTAATATGTTATTCCATTATTGGAGTTATTGTATATTTAACGATGTTATCTTTGGGGGAAATGTCCACTCTTTTCCCAGTCTCAGGAAGTTTTACCACGTATGCTAAGAGGTTTGGTAGTGACAGTTTTGGGTTTGCAATATTAAGTAATTATTGGCTTAACGATGCAATTTCTGTAGCCAGTGACTTAGTTGCAGTTCAATTAGTTATACTGTATTGGACTGATTTCCACGGTTATGTGGTAGCGTTGATTTTCTGGGTATTTTTGCTTTTCTTGAATGTTTTCCATGTAAGATTTTATGGTGAAACTGAGTATGTTCTTGCAGCATTGAAAATTGTAACGATTTTAATTTTTTTCATTGTCAGTATTATCGTAAATGCTGGTAAGAATCCTGATCACTCATATATCGGGTTCAAGTACTGGTCTTTAGGAGATGCACCATTCGTTGACGGATTTAGAGGGTTTGCTGGTGTTTTCGTCACCGCAGCATTCGCTTTTGGAGGTACTGAATCCATTTTAATCACAGGTGGTGAAGTTAAAAACCCTATAAGGACTACACCTAAAGTTATTAAAATAGTGTGGGTTCGTATATTTTTGTTTTATGTGTTAGCCATTTTCTTCATTGGTATGAACGTTCCATACAACTACCCTGATTTGTCTACTGGTGAGGTTATCACATCTCCTTTCACCCTTGTATTTCAAATGGCCGGTGCCAAAGCAGCTGGTTCCTTCATGAACGCTGTCATTATGACGTCGGTGATTTCTGCTGGTAACCATGCTCTTTATGCTGGATCCAGATTAGCATTTTCTATGGGTACCCAGGGATATTTCTTTAAATTTGTTACCATCACTAACAGATGGAAGGTTCCATACGTTGCTGTTCTTATTACTTGGTTTTGCGGTGGATTATGTTTTGGGGCCTCATTTATTGGTGCAGGAACTTTATGGTCTTGGTTACAGTCTATTGTTGGAGTTTCTAACCAATTGGCTTGGCTCTGTATTGGTATCACTAGTATCCGATTCAGACGAGGTTTGGCCAAGCAAAATAAGACCCATCTTCTCACATTCAGAAATTGGACCTATCCATGGGGACCATGGGTTGTGGTCATCGCATGTTCGTTCATTGTTTTAATTCAAGGGTGGACAGTATTTTCACCTTGGGATACTGCATCTTTCTTCCAGTCATATTTGGAACTTGGGGTTTTCCCGTTGACGTTTATTTTCTGGTGGCTCTTTAGAAAGGGTAAAGATAAGTTTGTCAAAGCTGAAGATATGGACTTTGAGACAGATAGATACATCGAAACCGAAGAAGAGAAGGCCGAAAATGAGTACGCTGATAGCTTAAAGGGTTGGAAGAAATTCAAGTACAATTTTGTTGATAACTTTTTGTAAATACATAGTAATGAGATACGAGAATTGAGAGAAGTAGAAAATTAGCCTATTCGAGTGAAGAACTAAACCCATCATAGTCTTACTAGATGTAGTAATCAAGTATCTTATGTCTTCACAGATATCCTCATTTTTTGCAACAACTAAATTTCAATTTGCAACAACATTTGTTTACGCGTTCATGAGTGCTAGAGCTTCCAAGGATTTATCGTTAAAGCCCCGGTTCCTATATAATCACGGCCCGGATGAAGAGTACTACGCCAGTTCACTCAAGTACATTTCCTTTTGGCAAGACAAACTTTTTTATGTTCCTGAACAACAATTTCTACACGCTCTATCCAATGAGAAACTTAGCGTTGACCAACCACATTTAGTCGAGGGAAACTACCAATTCCCTGTCTTAGAAGTAATAAAAAGAGATGAAGATTTGTTGGATGAGTTACATCTTCATACTTCTATTACGTTGGAGTTACAGTCCAGTGGTGGAGAAATTGATCTTTCATTAGGTGAAGCTGTGGGCCTCCAAAGTCAAGATAGAAATGCCAGTGCTGTGAACACTGGTGGAATCATCACCACATTAACCTGGGCTCCTGCTCCTGTTAATGATAAACTTTATTTGGCTGCAATGGTCTTGAGTTCTTCGGAAACCTTGAATAATATTTCCACCAGTGAAGAGTTGAGTATTTTCTACACAAACGCCGGTAATGGTGGTAAAATCAAGAGTTGTATTCAGGTCTGGGAGTATGATTGCAATATGTCTTCATTTAAGCTTGTTCAGTTATTGAATACATCCAAGTTTGGTTCTTGTTCGAACCTTGCGTGGGCACCAATTGTAGCTCATGATATGATCGGGCTCCTAGCAGGCACATTTCGTGATGGCTCCCTCAGGTTCTTCAAGATTGAAGAGAACGGCCCAAAGTATTGTGATGTGGCAAGTTCATCTCTTGTGTACAGACTTGCAAATCCTCGAGTTAAAGGTGAAAACTTAGCCCTTGTTAGCTATGATTTCTTACTGCACGATAAAGTCATTGTAGGTGCTTCAGATGGATCAATCTCTGAATTTGTACTCCCTCACACAGCCCAGGATGGAGCTGATGACGAATTGGACTTAACAATACCGTCCTTCACGTACCAGATAACCGATAGTCCTATTTCTTATGTGGTAGTAAGTGGACCCTTTGATGGTGAATATACTATCACCGTCAATTCCACGGGTATATGCAATATAACTTTCATGTACAGCAACTACAGAATGCTGAGAGTAGATTCTTTTGACACAACAATCCAACCAAGGTACCATAGGGGTCTCAATGTAACTCTCTGTACAGATGGAATCGACACAGTATCGTATTCTTTTGTTCGGAGTCCCCACGAGAAGCCAACATTTGCGCTAAAAACTGACGGGGCTATAACATCTATAGGCATATCAAAGTACCTAAAGCACCCGCTTATTCTAGTATCAAATAGTTTTGGTGAAGTTTTTGTTGAAAACATTGCAAGAAAGATACTATCACCTGGGAAGACAGTGACTAAGCTCTTAGTGCCCTTGAGATTATGGAAGCTTAAATACAAGTCAGCTGGGGAATACATCTTGGATGATAAAGTTGTGGGGGCTGCACCTGAACCGAGCAACAGGGTAGCGATTTCCCCATCAGAGGTCAATATTTCTGCGGTGGCCTGGAACGATAGTTTACTGGCGAGTTCTTTGTATGCTGTGGGTAGTCATTCTGGTCTTTTGCTTGTAGAAAGATTGGACACGTAAAGATATACATTACTTAAAGTGTTAAAGATCCGCCCATGAGTAGTTAATGTTAAAGTAATGTAGAATACGAAATGTATATTAATATAAACTAATACTTTGGAAATGTGGAATCAACATTCCTACTCCACAGGTCAAGACCACCTTTAATATCCTTAGTGTTCTTAAATCCAAATTTATCTTGTATAGTTTTAGCAGCTATTTGAGAGTCTACCCCAAATCTACACACCACAAAGACATCATCATCCTTTGTCGCTCCATCCGGTAGTTTTGACTCCAACAGGTCTAGTTTCATTAATGATTCAACCAAAGGAAGATTGATGGCACCTGGTAAAGCAGCAATTTTGAACTGCTCTGTGGGCCTCACATCGATTAAAATAGGAGAGTTCCCCTCGTCAATGTACTCTTTATACTCATTTGCAGTCACTCTTGAATCTTCGGGAATATTATAGTTTTCTGATTTTCCACAAAATATATGATAATTCATTTGATTCGATTCTATGGTGAATTTTGTAACACTGGGAAAATCACCACATACAGCACAATCCTTTTGACGTCCTCTCATCTTAAAAGTTCTATATTGTTGTAACTGCTGGTATCCATAGAATGCACACAAAAAAGGTTTGAAATTCTCTTCATAGAACCCTGTCAATATCTTAATCGTCTCAAGGGCCACATTAAGACCAATTATTCCTATAACGGGTCCAAGAACTCCCGCGTCCTGGCAAGCACTAACAGAGCCAGGAGATGGTGGTTTAGGGTGAAAGCATCTGTAACATGGTCCCACACCCTTATAATTAAGAATAGTCCACTGACCATCAGTTTTGAGACCAGATCCACTGACAACAGTCTTCCCGAGAATCACTGCCACATCATTGATTAAGTATCGTATAGCAGGAGCATCTGTACAGTCCACAATCAAATCGTACTTGTTGAAAATACTAAATGCATTTTTGTTAGTTAACAGCTCAGGGTAGGTGTCCACCACCACGTGAGGATTGAGTAGATTGATGTATTGCTTGGCACTATCGCATTTAAACATCCCAACATTAGCGGTAGTATGAAGTACCTGTCTATGTAAATTACTCACATCCACCACATCATTATCGATTATACCAATATTTCCTATTCCAGCGGCGGAAAGGTATAACAAAGCCGGACACCCAATACCTCCAGCTCCCACTACCAAGATCTTTGCATTTTTCAAGCTCTTTTGACCGGTCAAAGATCCGAAGCCGGGCACTATCATTTGTCTTCCATATCGAGCGTACTCATCGAGAGTGAGATTTGAAGTATTTGCATCAAAAGTTTCAACGGGCGAAGCACCTGGTGTTGATGCATTATTCGACTTCTCCCGCCTTAACTTGTTGATCTCTTGTTTCAACTCATCGATTTCTGCTCTTAATCTTGCATTCTCTGTACGATTATCTACAGTCTCCCGTGACATTTATTGCGAGATTTATATTCCTATACAATTTTTTGCTTAACAAAAAAACTTTGCAAGTGTCTCAACTGGTAAAAACAAGTTCCCACCAAAACAGCCAATTGAATGAACGTCCAGGTAATCACCCTTGTGTTAGTTAACTCACTCTGGTCTCTGAAAACAGCCTCTCTTTCTCTAATTCTTTCTTGTTCAAAGTTAATACTCTCTAACTTTTTGTTCAATTCATGAACCTTGGCAGTCAAGGCATCAACTTGATTGGTAGATTTTGAGTCGACATAGTCGTGAGCTGAGCCAAGAGCGATGTCGAAAAGAATTCTGTGTTTTTGGTTCTTTGTACCGTCTAAATAAATTGGTTTGAGGCAAAATTTATGTTCACCAGTATCAGATGACGTAAAAGGAACTTCACCGTGAGATCTGACTCTCTGGTTGACGACCTTGTGGTCGTTATCAAAAGTTTCAAAAACTGTAAATTCAAGGTTCAAATCTTGATTCTTATAGTATTCGTTAGCGTGTTCATTGTACTCGAGAGCTTCTAATTTGGCGACAAGTAAGGTGTCCTGTTGTAATTCTTCAAAAAAACACCTGGTTTCACCGGTCTTCAAATAAAAGTGCAACGCTTGGGATAAATGCAAGAACGCAAACACAGCAACAATAGATTTGATAGAAAACATGTTGAACAAGTTGATTCGAATTTTTTCAGTCAACGCGTGAGTTGGAGTTTTTGCGGCTGCAAAAACAAAAAATAGAAACTAAAGTTTATTGAGTCGAGTGAGTGCTGGAAGATAAGATACTTCATATTGAGTTGATTTTCGTGATAAGTTATTGTTCCTAATTAATTACGTACTTTTCTACTTATTTTTTTTTGTTTCCGTTTCAACTTGTTCACCAATGCGTTCACATCTCCAGTTTCACTTTCTTTATTGTTCTTATCCACCTTTACCTTTTTCTTAGCCTTTTTATCTCCTTCATCTACTCTTCTCTTGGACCGTTCGCTTAAGATCTTTTTCATGGTCTTGGTTTGCTTGTAATCAGTATTGGAGGGATCAATATTATATTCACGATCTTCGAAGATTTCTTTGAAACGGTCATCATTAAGATCAACTTCAAAATTGTCTTGAGCTTCGAGACCTTGATGCTTCTTCTTGTTCTTGTTCTTGTTCTTCTTCTCTGACTTGATAATATCCCTCATATTAAAGTGGTTATCTTCTTGTTCGTCCTTTTCGTCCATCATCAAGAGTTCCAATTCAGCTTTGGCTTTCTCATCCTTATCCTTATTATCTCTATTAGATCTACTCTTTCTCTTATCGCCGCCCTTATCGTTCAAACTATTTTCTGGTTCTTGATCTCTTTGTCTTTCCTTGAATTTCTCCATTCTAGCCTTACGACGTTCTTTTTGTTTGAGTTTATAAGCAGTAAGCGAGTCCAATTCCTCTTCGTTTTTCTTCTGTTGTTCCGCGAGTTCTTCATTCAATCCTGGGTTGAAAGAAATTTCCATATCAACATCACCATCATCTTCTGCATCATTGGATTTCCCACCAAAATCTCTGCCACCTAAAAGCGACCTGTATTTATCTTTAGCAGACTCCCTTTCATTTTTGTTATCATCATCATCATCATCACTATCAGAAGCCAAATATGCTTTGAAATCCATATCTTCGATTTCTCTTTGGCTGAACAGTCTGGAAGCTACAGCTAGACGTTCTTTTGGAGTTTCGTCCCACGTCAATTTGACTCTTGAATGTTGCAAAGCGTCAGTTACAAACGTGGACGGCTTGTAGGAGCTTGGAACTCTGGAACAAGTATCTCTTGCATCATCACCAAATTGCATTCCTTCTGGTACATATCTTAAATCAAAAATATTAGACGTAGATTCATATTCCGTGCCATCACAATTCTCGTAGATACCCTTGGCAGTAGCTATGCTATCACAATTGACTACAGCATAGTAGTATCTCAACCTTTGCAATTGATAACGACGCAATGCTTTACTATCATAGTCTTCTTCTCCATTATCTTCTTCATATAATTTTTTGGCAGCCTTTTCTAAACCAGCAGCACTCTTAGTATCAATGTCATCATCAGAATCAGAATACTCGTCATTCTTTTTCCTATTTTTGTTGAACAATTCTTTTGGTGGCCCTTCGACATCTTCTTTTTGCATTTGCTCTTTACCAAATTCTGATGGGTACACAGCGACTGATTTAATGGAGCCGCCTTTCGGTACAAATGATTGGAAGGTTGCCATTAAATCAACAGAACGAACATTATCCCAGTCCATGTTTACAACAGCAAAAGTGTCGGACGGATCTCCCTCCTCTGGTTTTCCTTCTTCAATTTCAATGTCTGATTCTGCTTCCTCTAGCTCTACTTCCCCTTCGCTGTCGCTATCACTCTCACTTTCAGATGAGCTTAAACCTTCACCTCTGGCCCTATCGAGAGCGGGGACATCCAACTCAGATTCGGACCCACTTTCAGATTCAGTCTCGGATTCAGATTCTAAATCTTTGCTAGCATCTCTTTTGCTTCTATTTTTCTCTTTTTCTTCTTCATCTTCCTCCTCCTCATCATCATCCTCATCCTCATCCTCTTCTTCTTCTTCTTCTTCCTCTTCTTCTTCCTCTTCTTCTTCGCTTGATGAGTTTTCTCTAAAATATTTGTCAAACTTCGACTCTTCATCCTTAATCTTTCTACCATACCTATCAACTTTCGACTTCTTACCAAATCCAGCAGTCAATTTATCGATCTCGTTTCTACTAAATCTATCATCAACTTTGGTTTTAACCTTATTGAATTTTGGAAGCTTGAATCTGGGATCAGAATGCACAGAGGAAAATCTGCTGTCTGAAATGACAGGTTTGTTTTGCCTCTGATCTTGTCCTTGGCCCTTTTTAATCTTATCTTTAGCCATCTTAGTTGAAAAATTTGAGATGAGCTCGCGTTCTCCGCAGCCAAAATACAAATGGGTGCAAAAAGAGAAATCACCAAAATGGTAGTAAAACTACTTAAACCTCAATGGGATCGTCAATGAAAGGACATCACATCATTTTATGATAAAACTCGAATAAATACTCGTATTACCTGTACACCAAAAGCTATATAAATCATTAATCAATCCTAAACTGAGCCACCCGAGCCACCGGTATTACCCACAAGACCTACCATCTCCAAAAATGCCCGATCATCCAGTAAGGTATTCATATTGACACTTTGGCGAGCTTCAGCCATCTTCTCTTCCCATTCCCACTGCTTTTTTTGCTGCTCTAATTCCTTTGTAGATCCAACACCCCAAACTTCTAAATCAGTTATCATAAAACGATCTTCAAAATCCGAGTCAGATCCATACAACGCCTCCTTCTTGGCCGATCGTTTGAAGTAGAGGTTTCTACTGCCTGTGTTCACGTGTCTAAATACGGCAAACTCCAAATTAGGTTCAATGGTCAACGATACGTCTCCTGGCATATACTTTTTAATGCCGTTTTTGTCGAGTGGTTGGTCATTGCCAAACCCTAGCCCAAACCCAAGAGTGTTGAAGTATATCAGATTACAACCTACGACTGGATTGTTGGTGCTGGGAAAGTAATCCATTCTTGGACTTAAGCTAAGAAGCACGCATTGTTTATCGCCAAAACTTTTTTTATTTGACATTTTCCATGGTTGGTTAATCAAGACCGCATAAACAAGTTTATCATGCTCGTCCTGCCAACTCTTAAGCGATGTATCCCTGAAGAAACGAGGGTACTCAGAATCGAACTGAATATACCTCTTATTTGTTGTTACAGTTTTCTTAGTGAGTCGTTTACCAGAAACTATAAGTAAAGTTGGTGCCTGCCATTTGAAAATTTTCAGCTCAAGAGATCTAATGGAGAAACCTGCTTCCTTTCCAGTGTATAATTTTACCACATTTTCTTTGGTTAATTCAATTTCAGAACCCAAGCTACTAATCAACTGGCCGACGGATGCAACAGAAGCACTTGTAAGGAGTTTGGAATCTTCAAAAGTTGGATGCTTTTTCTTTGTTTCTAATTCCTCAGGCAACTTAGGGACTACTGATTCATCCAGGTACGATGAAAGAAGTTCTTCTTTGAACAAGCGGCTAAACCCGTCAAGGAGAATTTTCCTAATTACGGTGAAAGAGCTATCGAAAATATCATCATATTTGAAGAAGACTGTTTCCATGTTTTGATTTCCGAGATTAAGCTTATGGTATCTAAGAATAGACAAAGCCGATGCTTCAAAATTCGGCCATTGTTCACGCAAAAGCACAGACAACTGTTGTTGCATTTTCAGTCTTTGGCTTTTGGGAATAGATAAAAAAACAAGGAAGAGAGTCAAGACTTTGTGGAGTCTTGATGCACTCAAACCAAGTTCATTAGCATCTATTTTATCTAGGGATTTGATACTGTCCAAGCTCTTCCAAATGACTCTTCTCAAAACAGGCTCTTCAGAAGGCTCGTTCATTACTTTAACGGTAGCTGTCTTGCCCCTTATCTGTTTTTCATCAGTCTCCGTCAACGACTGAGATAACCGGTCACGAGATATATATTTTTCCAATTCAGATCCACATAATGAAACAAACACCAACTTTTCGTATTCGAGATCTGGAAGTGATTTCCGATATCTCCCAGAGTGTAGACAGGAGGCAGAGATCACGTCATCAAGGGTCAATTGAACGGGGTTAAACTCGCTGATAAATGGGAATGATCCAAGAACCGTACAGGAGTCTATTAAAATTTTAACAGCTGCGCTGTAGTCTTTCCCAGCCATCTTCTTGCTATCCGGGTATTTTGCAGTTGGATTTATGTTGTCCGATGGCTCATTGCTTTTTGGTGAAATTTGGAGGAGAAACATTAAATCACTAGGAGTTAGAGCCTTCTTTTCGTTCAAGGATAGGCTATTGACTTTAGCAGCTAAAGCAGCAACTTCAACGGGACGTAGAAGGGCTTTGGATTTTCGGCGGAAGTCAGATATTAGATCTTGTTTTGAAACAGTTTCCTCATGAGTGTGTGATTCACTGGAAGTAGATTGACCCATAGTAGTGAGTTGCGAATGGCTGCGAATGATTTGGATGATATAACAGAGATTATGATAAAAAAGAGAGTGCATAATGAGCGTAGTACTCCATGGATATTTGTCATAGAGCTCTATTTCTACAAGAAATGCTTGTCATACTACTCTTCAAGCATTTTATTTTATTGTGCACTATATTAATGAGTTGGATACAATTGATTTATTAAGTATATAGTATCACCTTATTTATTACAACCGTGCTTCATATATGAACGTCTCCCTGCTTACCCGAAGAATTGAGCCAACAATTCCCGAGACCGTATTTCCGCCTCAAGAATTGTACGCTTCACTCTATTCACAAAACTCTTGTTCTGAAATACCACTTGTTCTTCCTCACTGATTAGATTATCACCAGAATCATTAGCATACTGTTTGATGAGCAGCCTTGTGAAGGACAAAATTACCAAATTGAAATAAAATCTAACCACGGTAAACACTAAAGTTGAACTGACTATGAAAAAAAGTTCCCTGGCAGGAGAAGCAGACTGGGACGATGACGATGACGAAGTAACGGTTTGTTTAAAATCTCCTGGTGGAACGGCCATATCTCTTTTTGAATTTTCGGTATCTCCCTCGCTAAACCAAACGTAGTTAAAGTAAATCGTGTACAATAACCCAAACATAGTATCAAAAGTATAAATTAAACACACGAGTGACATTTTCCTTACATTTTTGTACCTTTGAGTCACACTACCCATACCAAGAATGTAGAATGGAAGAATCAAAATACACGTCATATTATAAAGCCATTGTAAGAATGTAATAGGGTGGCCGGTAAGAAGTGATAAAATCCCGAATGCTCCTCCAGCCTTATTAAGTATAGAGGTACCGAGAACAATCTCAACCCCAATGAAAAGAGGAATGAATCCAGCGAATTTCTAAAGATTAGTGATCAACATGGTGAATGTCAAATTGGTTTATTACATACTTGTGGTAATATCAATGTGAGTGTCGAGGACATTGTTCAGATTATTTATGGTCCGAATTTCTCGCTTTTATGAATTTAAACTTGAGATGAGCAAAAAATAAATTATTATGGCTTACGATTCTGACGATAGCGACTATGAGTCCACTTCTATGCCTAAAACTATCACTGACAAAGCTGATATTGTGATAAAATATGCAGACAAGATCAAGACGGATTTCATAAAAAAAGGTCCCAAAATTACCAAAGATAGGGCTAATAGAGCGACAGTTGAACAGGTGCTTGATCCTAGAACAATGGCATTTTTGGCGAAACTCATAAATAAGGGAATCATATCTCAGATAAATGGTTGTATTAGTACTGGTAAAGAAGCCAATGTCTACCACGCCGATTTGAACCCGGAAGATCAAAAGCGAGACGAGACAGAAACTGAACCAATACCAAAAACTGGTAAAGAGTTTGCAGTCAAAATCTACAAAACTTCTATTCTTGTATTTAAAGATAGAGAGCGTTATGTCGATGGTGAATACCGTTTTAGAAACAGCGGCAATCTGTCAAATCCAAGAAAGATGGTGAAACTATGGGCCGAGAAAGAATTCCGAAATTTGAAGAGACTCTATACCCATGGTATTCCATGTCCTGAACCAATTGACATACGATCGCATGTATTGGTGATGGAATATCTTACCAAGGGGAATAGGGATCCATCCCCTAAACTTAAGGATCATGATTTCAAGGATGTGGATGAAATTGTTCGTTACTATCATCAAATGCTTTTCTACATGAGAAGAATGTACAAAATATGTCGTCTTGTGCATGCTGATTTAAGTGAATATAACTCCATCGTCCACCAGGATAGATTATACATTATTGATGTCTCACAATCTGTAGAACCTGAGCACCCCATGTCTCTTGATTTCTTGAGAATGGACATAAAGAATGTAAACGATTTTTTCTCTAGAAAGAAGATTAATGTTTACTCGGAAAGGTCCATCTTTAAGTACATCATTGAAGATAATGACAAGCTAGGGATTGTTGATAATTCAGATGAAGAACTAGAACGATATTTGGATTCCTTACCCTTAAAAAGCAGCGATGAAGATGAGCTTGAAGATGAAGTCTTTAGATCGGTTTACTTGGTTAGATCCTTGAACGCTTTGGATGAAAGCGATTTTAGTAATTTCTCCAAAGGTCAGATAGACACGTTGACTGACTTGGTTGGTGAAACTAGACTTAATGATGAAGACGAAACAAACGTAACCGACAAAGGAGAAAAGGAAGGAGAAGAAGAAGAAGAAGAAGATGAAGATGGAAATGACGATGATGATGACGATAGTGACGACGATAGCGAGTTTGATTCAGATGATGAGAGAGAACAGAAAACTCCTCGTGGAAAGAAATACGAGGACAAGGACGAAAAAAAACAGAGAAAAGAGGCTGCAAAGTTGGCCAAGCAAGAGAAACGTAAAACGAAAATGAAGAAGCATATCAAGAAAAAGATTGTAAATAAACGTAAGGCTAAATAGATTGAATATAGAGCTTGTATCTGAGTTATTCCTTGCATGATTGCTGTACCCTTTCTGTCGCATCTTTCTAGTTTTAGTTGGTGATCGTCTATAATATTACACGAAAAAATAATATTCGTTTTGAAATTGAATACGAATGGTCGAGCGTGCATATAGACGAAAAAATAATAAATCCTTCACATGTGTAGAGTCTGACAGCAAGTCTCCTTGCATGCAAGTGTTTTGCTGTTATACACAACCTTAAAGCCTCCTAGTACTGTTGTTTAAGGCTCGTAACAAAAATATAGTCAATGTAGCATAGGCTTTCCAGCTGTACCTGACTACAATGCAATCATCCGTAAATCAACAAGTCTCCCCTTATGGCTTACGTAATGTTTGGTTTCAATATCTCACCACTCATGCAACTCCCCAGTCCCAAGTGAAAATGCTATAAGAGCCAAAACAACGAAGTCAACACGACCTAGCATTGGGTTCATTGAGCAGCTGGAATTTTATTTTCAAAGTAGAAACTCTTATATAGTTATGGCAAGTGAGCATCTGGACAACACAACATGCTATTGTGTGCCTAAGACCGTTCATTTGACCTATATCTATTTGAAAGCTGGTACCTGACTTTAGGTTGGCTCAGTATTGTTTATTTCTATTGTTTACATTTCCACCTCTCACATGAAATGGCTGCGAAACGCAGAGCGACACGCTTCTATGCAAGACCTGGCGACGTTTAAGTTTAAAACTTGAAATCTTATTAAGGCAATTTATATAAATCGATTGGAACCAGAAAAAAACTTTCAAATTCAACTTTTAATGTCAACAGTTCAATCTTTAATATCAAGATTTGAAAGCCCGGGTGCCCCAAAAATATCCTCAAAGAAGGTTACTAAGGCATCCATCTTTAATCCTAAACCAAACTTGTCGGCTTCTTTGCTTAAAACCGACCATTCGGAATTAGATAAACCGTTCGAAGACCTTTATAAACAATTCCCTAGTAAACAAGAAAAGGATTTAGATCAGAGGTCAGTGCACAATGATAGAAATCAATTAGTAGATAAAGAAGAATCATTGATTCGAGAACTGAAGCGCCTATCACAAATAAGAGATGATTGGCAAAGCGTCTATACTAAAAATGGGGATGCATCGCTACTTCGAGAAAGTGGGGGTTACAATGACAACTCGTATACCGGCCTGGCCCAAGATGTTACTTATAACATTATCGGATACTACGCCGAACCAAGGGACAATACCGACGCAGCATCTGTCCAAACAGAAGAGACTAAGGTACCTAGGAGCAAACAGCGGATACTGCAAAAGCCAAGTTTTGGTCTGGAATCTACGTTCAACATGAGGTCCCCTATAAACTCAGATGCGAGTAGCATGTCGTCTATATCTCCAGAACGGAAAAGAAACAGTACGTACTCTACCTATTCTCCTACCAGAAGGCCAGTTTCAATGCTCCCGTTGGTACCTAGGGATAGACCAAAGTCTTTGCTTCTTCCGCAGGACTCTAAGGGCTTTGGCCACCAAAGCAATTCGAATGATGCAAGTGTTGATATGAGACTGGAGGTAAATGATACGATAAACAAAACCAAAAATCTCCCGGAAACTCCAATAGAGCAAGAAAACAAAAAAATCAATGATAATGACGTAGAAACCTCAAATAGCACCAAAGAACAAGCTTTCAGTAAGACCGCATCTGAACTGGAACAATCTGAAGAACCCGAAACTACGAACGATGAAGATCCGTCTATCGTTTTGCATCCGCTAATTGACCCCAACAAATATGAGGAGGGCCAAGAAGACGGACTTTTCGAACCATTCCCGACTATCATAGAACCAAAACCCAAGCATGTACCTGCTCCATTACAAATACATTGTTCTAATGCTCCCAACAAAAAACTCCCGGCTGTACCTGTTGAAGATCTACCAGAACCGACGGTTGAACTCAGGGGCCCAGAGTATTCATTCGATGTTCCTCTTCTAACGCCAGAAGGCAACCCTCCAGAATTCCGTCGTTACTCTCAATTTAGAAATGCTCCCCCACCAATCAAGCCAACGCTGTACAACCACACACCGCCCATCCCCAACGCCAACGATTCAGAAGTTTCTAGTCCTTTGACAAGTCCTAATACATCGACCATGTCAACACCAAAGAAGAACCGTACTTCTCAAGTGTTTGATGGTCACCAAGAATCAATGAATACGCCAGCAACTGTCTATCAGGAGTTGTTTACCGAATTGCCTCCTTCATCTAATAAGAAGGTACATAATTTCAGGGCACTTGAATCACCTGTGAGACTTCAAAGTAGTGATGAGTCTACAGATCTGTATTCTAAGAACTCGAAGAATACCAATGGATTCCGAAAAGCGACAAAAAAGCAAACTGTAACACATGAATATGGCCTGGATGATATGGAAGAAAACTTGAAAAAGAATTGGAAAAATGTGTTTAGCTTAAAGTTGACGAAAGGCAGATTTGCCGCTAGGACTAAATCCAAAGGCAAGAAAGAAAGTAAAGAAGCCTCAAATCTGGGAGCAAAAAAGATATCCCCTAATATGCTCAGGTATCCTCATCTTGAACGGAATCGACCATACAACCGACCATACCAACCATACAAGCCCTATAAGCCATATCAAGCACCCGCCAAAGAAGAAGTTTCTACTTCTAGTAAACACTTTGATCCAACTGTAGCCCAATATTCACCAAGGAAGTTGAGTACGCAATCTGAGGGTACAGAAGTTAGGTTGAGTGAGCATCCACATAGACGTAGTGAAGCAATTCCAACTGACGCTAGTTCTGGGGTATCTGGAAAGGATGAGGATTCAGAACTCCGTCGTAACTTCCAAGATCCTAGAGGAAGCATTGCGTATGCGTTAAATCCGGAAGCAAGATGGCTGCAAATAGGAGAGAGTGAAGAGGATTTTTCTGAATTTCTAGATAAACGGTTTGACCTTCACTGATCTTCCTAACTTTTAGTTTAGAGAGGAGGTGAAGCGAGTAGGATTTTATGCGTAGTTTAATGAATGATAGTCAGTTTAAAGGAGAAGTACAATGTACTGGGGACGTGACGTAGTAAAGAAGCGCTATGTAGGCAATATGACAATACTCACTGAGAGGGAGCGAGTGTGCCTTCAGTGATACTAGTTGACAAACTTGGTCACATATAATTATAACGGTATGTAACTTCAAACCATCCTAGTGCATTGTTTATCTAAATCTCATAACTTTCCTGTGGTTGCAGCTTTGGGGACCTGTATACGGCTTAGCCGTGTCTTCACCAACGGGATATCGCGCGAAATTGCTGAAAGTGTTTAAACCTTCAAGTAATGGAGCACATTAAAGATAGTCCCGACCCCTTGGGAGACTCTCAACACGATCCTCAATACGATGCCCAGCACGACCCACTCTACCAGAACGATTACCAATCCGCCAACAATTTCAGTCTCAACATTGAACAACCTTATGGTCAATACGAAGACCAAACGCAATATCCTTCCATCCCTGGTAGTGAATTCTTGAGCCCGGGAAGTAATGTTGACCCAACATCGTACCAAAACGATGTAGCATCCTTCCAAAACGACCCAATCTCGTTCCAAAATGCACCATTTCTCGACGAATTGGACCAATTTCCTAATGCCTCTCAATACGACAATCCACAACATTTGGGCCAGCAGCAGCCCGTAAATTTAGACGAGTTGATTTCTCCAAATGCTAATAGTAACCAAAACTTCTTAGACAGCCAATATTTTTCACCACCTGGTAAGAACACCATCAATTTTAATAATTTCCATCAAAGATCTGGTAGTAATCAATTTGACTTGACGGGGACTTCATATCTTTCGCCTCAACAAAACTCTTTTGTTTCACCAGGAGGCACCAATTTCCACAACAGTTACGATACATTAAAGCTGCAGCAGAATCTTGGTAGCTATTTGAACTCTCCTCCGCAATACAATGTCAGTAGCAGTATACCTAACACTGTAAATAATTTTTTGTCCCCTCCTGCACACAGTGAATTGGGTACTTCTGCTCCAACCATGCCAGACCTCAAACAACACCAGCAACACCATCAGCAACAACAACAATCTGGAGGTGCCCCATCTAAGCAATTGAGCAAAGAAGAAAAACTCAAAAGACGTAGAGAATTTCATAACGCAGTCGAACGCAGAAGAAGAGATTTGATTAAGGAGAGAATAAAGGAATTGGGAATGTTAGTACCACCTTCGATGCTCAATCCACAGCTTGTGGCAATACAAACACTCAAGAATTCTAAACTTAACACAAAAGAGATTAATGATCTTTTAAGTTCAGTCAAGGCTAAAGAAAGCAAACCCAACAAGAGTACGATATTGAATAAATCTGTCGACTATATTGTTCATTTAAGATATGTTCTTGATCAACAAGATAATACGAGGAAAGAATTGGAAGCTAGATTGAATCAAAATTCAAGACAAGCACCATCACGTCCAAGAGCTCACATTCCAACACATCAACCACCCCCAGCAGAGAATCTGAATTTTATGGAGGACTTTAATCACCAACAAAAGGAAGACAATTTTGATCCTGATGAATTTTTCCTGGAGATCATTACTGGTAATGATGGGTATTAGCTCAACTTTTGAATCTGATAGAATTTCTATGATGGTTCATCGGTTTTTATGACATTGTATAGATATAGATATATAGACAAGTACATATACTTGTTGATTAATAGTATCAATTTCGAAAACTAGTCTCACCTTTTATGATCCTCAATACTCACACGTATTCTCATTCTCACTTTATCATAAAAATCACAGCTACGAATGACTGAACCAGAGAGTGCGTTCAGACAACAACTAAATAACTGGAATACTAGAAACACCGCGACTAACACTACATCTTCCATCCCCCAGTTCTCAGAATGGACAGATTATGTGCGTAATGGTGCCAATGATCTTTACTCTTCACTTCCGTCTTATCGCGGAGAGAACACGGTTCAGGAACCATCATGGTTTCAATTGAGTAACTTGGAGAAAATCATTGGATTTGCTGCTTGTCTTGCTGGAAGTGCGTTATGTTTTGCCATAAGTTTCTTTATGTTCCCAGTATTAGCTCTTAAACCTCGAAAATTTGGAGTTCTTTGGTCTCTTGGCTCACTACTTTTTGTGGTGTCATTTGGTATACTACAAGGCCCCAAAAAATATACTCTTCATTTGATTTCGCCCAACAGAATCGTGTTCACATCCGTGTTCTTTCTGTCAGTATTGGCAACGTTGTGGGCATCACTTATATTAAAGAGTACAATATTGACCATAATCACGGCGGTTATAGAATTATTTGCAGTGTTATACTATACAATTAGTTACTTCCCTTTCGGAGCACAAACATTGACATTTTTCACAAGTTACATGTTTGGTTGGGTCGGAGGGTTCATTGGTGGAGTCTTGTAATCAACTACACACTACATACTAATGGCTCATATTCTGCAGAAAGATTCATAATTTCTCTTCTGAGTCAATTTTTTCCAATTTTTCCTTAATTGCATCATACAATTTCTGCAGTTTTTCCATATCTATTTCTTGATTTGGCCATCCAACAATTAATCCAGTTTTTTCATCCTTCTTTGGGATCAAATGGAAGTGGACGTGATCAACTAATTGATGAGCAATTCTTCCATTGTTTTGTAAAACGTTGTAACCATCACCTTCTGGGCTGTTGTTGACATTCAATCCTAAAGCAATGGTCAATTTCTTTACGACTGGCAAAATATCAGCCAAGTATTCATCGGGGATATTATGTAATTTGGCTCCATGATATTTAGGAATTACCAAGCAGTGATAATCAGCAGTAGGCATGATGTCAAGGAAGGCGTATGAGAACTTGGTCTCTAAGAGCTTAAAGGATGGGATTTCTCCTTTAACAATTTTACAGAAGATACATGCTGGTGATGACATGGTAAGTATTGAGAGTAATATAAGAGTTTGTCGAATTCGCGGAGTAAAGTATTCCCTGTAAAAGGAGTAACACATGATTTGATCGGGTAGATAAGAATTAAAAAGGGGTTTATAGACATGGATTGATGCTTAATCAAACCTCTAAGACCCTTATTGAGAAACCGTTATTCGATGACACCAGATCACTAATGATCCCTTACTTTACCTACGAATCTGCGCAATCTTCATACAATCTTTATGAATATCACTGTATTCTGATCAATTTGATACGAAATGCCTCTAAAGTCTTACTTTTGTAATCTCCTCCATTATTTTGCCCCTAGCATTCGAATCCTTTTTTTTTTTTTTGATAAACTCATTTGACTACAAATTGAAACTTCTTCTTTTCTTATTGGGTTTCAACTACCTGCATGTAACTCGTCAGACCCTGGCTCGGTACCAGTAGTAGTACGACCTGCTCGCTGCCAGTGGCGACGCGCGCCGTCAGCTCGCGCTAGCTTGTCTAAGTTTGTACTACCTTAGAACACCGTGGAATCTTGCGTCGTGTATTCCCCACTCTCTGGTGGCGATCCTCAACCCAAATCCCAATCCTAAATTTCAATTCCAACAACCATGTCTGACGATAAAAAACCATTGTTAGATGCTTCAGGCGCTGAAAGCAATGAAGATAGAACTGCCACTGCTATTCTTCGTAGAAAGAAGAAAGATAATGCTTTGGTAGTTGATGACGCAACTAATGATGATAATTCAGTTATCACCATGTCTTCAAATACCATGGAATTATTGCAATTGTTCAGAGGTGATACGGTCTTATTAAAGGGTAAGAAAAGAAAGGATACCGTATTGATTGTTCTCGCCGATGATGAAATGGATGATGGTGTTGCAAGAATTAATAGAACTGTTCGTAATAATTTAAGAGTCAGGTTAGGAGATATTGTTACAGTTCATCCTTGCCCTGATATCAAATATGCCAACAGAATTTCTGTTTTACCAATTGCCGATACCGTTGAAGGGTTGACCGGTTCTCTCTTCGATGTTTACTTGAAACCTTACTTTGTTGAAGCTTATCGTCCAGTTAGAAAAGGTGATTTATTCACCGTTCGTGGAGGTATGAGACAAGTTGAATTCAAGGTTGTCGAAGTTGATCCAGAAGAATTTGCTATCGTTGCTCAAGATACTGTGATTCACTGCGAAGGTGAACCTATCAACCGTGAAGATGAAGAAAATAATTTGAATGAAGTTGGTTATGATGATATTGGAGGTTGTAAAAAACAAATGGCTCAAATTAGAGAGTTAGTCGAATTACCATTAAGACATCCACAATTATTTAAGTCGATTGGTATTAAACCTCCAAAAGGTATTTTAATGTATGGCCCTCCAGGTACGGGTAAAACTATCATGGCAAGAGCTGTAGCTAATGAAACTGGCGCATTTTTCTTTTTAATCAATGGTCCAGAAATCATGTCAAAAATGGCAGGTGAAAGTGAGTCTAATTTAAGAAAAGCATTCGAAGAAGCTGAAAAGAACTCTCCTTCCATTATTTTTATCGATGAAATTGATTCGATTGCTCCAAAAAGAGACAAAACTAATGGTGAAGTTGAAAGAAGAGTTGTTTCTCAATTGTTAACATTAATGGATGGTATGAAGGCTAGATCCAACATTGTGGTTATTGCAGCAACTAATAGACCAAACTCAATTGACCCTGCTTTAAGAAGATTCGGTAGATTTGATAGAGAAGTCGATATCGGTGTACCAGATGCTGCTGGTAGATTAGAAATCTTAAAAATCCACACCAAAAATATGAAGTTGGCAGAAGATGTCGACTTGGAAGCTATTGCTTCTGAGACTCATGGTTTTGTTGGTGCTGATGTTGCTTCTTTATGTTCTGAAGCAGCTATGCAACAAATCCGTGAAAAAATGGACTTGATTGATTTAGATGAGGAAACTATTGATGCTGAAATTTTAGATTCTCTAGGTGTTACCATGGAGAACTTCAGGTTTGCCTTGGGTAACTCTAATCCTTCTGCATTACGTGAAACTGTTGTTGAAAACGTTAATGTTACTTGGGATGATATCGGTGGTTTAGATGGAATTAAGGCTGAATTAAAAGAAACTGTGGAATATCCAGTTTTGCATCCAGATCAATATCAAAAGTTTGGCTTGGCACCATCGAAAGGTGTTTTATTCTTTGGTCCACCAGGTACTGGTAAGACTCTTTTAGCAAAAGCTGTTGCTACTGAAGTTTCTGCCAATTTCATTTCTGTTAAAGGTCCAGAATTATTAAGTATGTGGTATGGTGAATCCGAATCCAATATTAGAGATATTTTTGATAAAGCAAGAGCTGCTGCTCCAACTGTTGTATTTTTGGACGAATTAGATTCTATTGCCAAATCAAGAGGTGCCTCCCAAGGTGATGCCGGTGGTGCTTCTGATAGAGTTGTTAATCAGTTGTTAACAGAAATGGATGGTATGAATGCCAAGAAGAATGTTTTCGTCATTGGTGCTACTAATAGACCAGATCAAATCGATCCTGCCTTATTAAGACCTGGTAGATTAGATCAATTGATCTATGTTCCATTACCTGATGAGGCTGCAAGATTGTCTATTTTGGAAGCCCAATTACGTAATACTCCATTAGAACCAGGCTTGAAATTGCCCGAAATTGCCAGAATTACTAATGGATTTTCCGGTGCCGATTTATCCTACATTGTTCAAAGGTCTGCCAAATTTGCCATTAAAGATTCTATTGAAGCTCATATTAAAACTTCTAAATTGAAGCAAGAAAAGAAGGCTGCTGCTCAAGAAGCTGCACAAGAAGCTGGTGAAGACGTCGAAATGAAGAAAGAAGAAGAAGAGGAAGATGATGATCCTGTTCCTTATATTACCAAGGCTCATTTCGAAGAAGCTATGAAGACTGCCAAGAGAAGTGTTTCTGATGCAGAATTGAGAAGATACGAAGCTTACGCTCAACAAATCTTGTCATCAAGAGGCCAATACACCAACTTCAGATTCTCTGATGAGGCTGGTGGTGAAGGTACTGGTTCTGGAGCCAGTGAAGCTGGTGGTGCTGCATTTGCTGCCAATGATGAAGATGATGACTTATATAGTTAGTAAATGGAATAAATTGAAGATTTAAATTTTAGAAGTATTCTGTAAAATTACATTAAGTATTGGTGCTTATGTTAAATGTATCTCGCAGATTTTCAACCCCGATATTCTCCGTGTGTTCCAGGCAACCCATTCGCATCGCAATTTATTGCTAAATTTTAAAATTGATTGCCTTGAAATTCTACTAAAATCCAATTTTACTTATAATTAAACACCCTAGCTTGTGTTAAAAATCGTGATACCCCCTTGCATTTGAGCATTTTTTAGATTTCTTAGTTTCTTGATTTTCCATAGAAGTATAATCACTCCACAGTATGATGAGATTCCAAACAAATGGTCTATTACTTGTTCTAGCTCCGGTTTTTGTGGTGTCAAGTGATTTGCTCGTATCAAAATTCACCACCCATGCTGCTGTTAACCAGATCAATCAGAAGAACAAACTTGCTAATCAAGATAATCATATAATGGCTCGTTACTTCAATACTCAATTGAAAAAATACCCTGTAGATAGTCGGAGATCTGATTAAACATTAGCATCACCACATCTAGCGGGCTAGACATTTAAACGAAACTATGAATGAAGACGAGTATATATGGATTGTATATAAGTGTATATTGAATCTACAATTTGAATAATTCTTCATCTACACCATTAAGTGTCTTTGGGAGTCTAATGGCGATTCCTGAAGGATAGGCAAGGATATTATCAACATCCCAAATTCCTGCCTTATAGTAAGGGTCGCCCTTCAAAAATTCTACAATTTCTTGCTTATCTTTGGCAATTAAATGGAAAGTACTACCGGCAAACTTGGTCTTTGCGGCGTCCTGATAGATTGCTCCAGCAGCTTTTACAATCCCTGAGTTAACATCAGAAGGGATTTTTTTCAAGTGATCTTGTCTGATAGCAGTTCTATCAGTGTTTGGCTTATCGTAGACGATAACGGTCCATTCGATTGGGGCAGACATTCTTAAGAATCGTTTTAGTATTAACTTCATGCGATTCGGTAGTGCGTGGATTACTGAGGTGGAGAACACGGAGAGATCAAATGAAAAACATGAAATCAAATGGATACTAAAAAAAGACTAATAAAGATTGGATCGAGGTATTTAATATTGTAAAGAGAGTATTGGACTTGGCATCTGGGTGCTGTGGTCTACTGAGATATATCTGATTAGAAAGGGATATTGACTCGGTTATAAGGTTTTAAAGTGGCTGCGAAATTCACGATTCTAGTAAATATATTAGTTGACTTATTCTGGCATAGCCAGTCTGGTTCTGACTCCAAATTTTAAGTAATCAAAACGTAGATACATCCACACATACGAAATTGAGGTTCCCGATAGCCGATATCAAAAATGCTTTAAGTTAGGGTCTTTGTAGTCAAAGGATTCAATATAAGAGTACTTGCCGCTAGAGTAAGAGTGTTCTTTGATTATTCTTAAGACTCCAAACTCAGTGGGATCGATACTAAAAGTCATCGGGAGATTAGTTTTACGGAGTTGGAGGTGAAAGGGTTTCCATTCGTTATTCAATTTTCATTCGGATCCGTTATTTTAACTCGTTACTTCTCTTATTTTCTGCCTAAACGCTCAATAAGATATTAAACATAGCTACTCTACCTCCTTCTACTGAAAAATGTGTATTCATGATCAATAAATATGCAACGTAATACTCTACACAGGGTTCTAATTTCATACTTTAAGTTTTAGAACTTATTTTAAAGGGCTAAAGTATTGAATATTCTCTCTCCTTGGTCCCAATTCGCTCAACTTAATACCAGCACCATATTGGTCACCATTAGTAGAATGGGTAGGAATGACATTCACTGGCAAAGCTCCTTCAGCTAATCTTTTGTATTGTTTTTGACCTACACCACCTTTATCTCTCATATAACCTTTGATGAAAGAAGTTTGATATCTCTTCAAGTAATTTTCAGTTCTCAAGTTTGGTCTGTCTTCAACTTCACTGTATAATTTTGTCTTTACAATTGGTTCATTACCAGCTTTATAATTTCTGTAAAAAATTAAAGATGCTGCACCAAAAATGGCTATACCGAAGACTTTAGCCAAGTTGATTTCCGTTTCCTTTTCGGGAGCACCGTTTCCATGACCGTGACCATGGTTGAATCTTCTAAAAGTTAATGAAGCAGTTCTGGTGCTTCTTGAAAACATGCTAGTAATAGAATATGGATTATTGGTTGAAGAATTTGCGCGCACTAGCCAATGAGCGACTGAAACAAAAATGATGGTCGTGTAAATGGGAGGAGGAGGAGGTAGTGCGAGAACAGAGAGACTATGTTTACGGTGGCTATTGATGATAAAGGCTGAATACGAAGAAGTTTGTGATATTTAGACTACTGATAAAACATACGATGCATGCAAAAGACGAACTCTTTGCAATTGAACCATTTTTTGGTTCAGTTATAACTCTACACTTTGTAGCTCTACGCTTGTACTTCTTTACACACTTCGATCTCGGCGTATATTATATTATAATTATACTATACTGATAAAATACCGTGATAGCACCACAACTGTCATACTTAGTATCCCGTGCTGATCAAATAGTCGGCTAATTTCTCAACCACAGCAGTTGCATCACCTGCAACAGTAGTTGGAGGGTAATGGGCAAGTAAAATAGTTTGTTTGGTTCTAACAAAGACAACACCTTGTGTGTCTTGTCTCCCATAGATTGACCTGTCATCAGCTCTTAACAAGAAGTATTTTTCGCCCAAAACGTGTAAACCAGTTGCTTGTAATTGTGAAGGATCATCAAAACCCTTAGCAATTTCTCCGATTTCTTTAGCATCCAATTGGAAATTGTTACTTTGAGCCCAAAGAGAATCTCCGGCTCTGGAGTATAAGGCAGCCTTGTCGATCTTACCGGTAGAAATTAAATTGTCTGTGTATGCTTGCCAGGACATGTTGACGAATTAGTGAGAATACAAATCGAGAAACGAAAATTATCAGACAAAAAAGAATGAGATTTGTAAATAGGAAATTAGAGAAAAAATTCAATTTTACTACTAAAAAAACTATACAATTCTAATTTACAATTTTTGCTTTTTAGCTGGTGGTTCTTCAAACCCTTCGAATTCCTCGATCTCTTCAATGTCCTGAACCTCTGTCTGGTCTTTCTCATTGTCTTCATCTAAAATAATCATGTGGTTAGTCTCTTCGATCTCTAATTCTGGCTCGTTGCTCTCGTTATTCTCAGCAACCCCTTCTTGCTTCTTTTCCCTTAATTCTACCTTTGGAAACTCAACTGTCTCCGCCTTCTCGAAGTACAACTCGAGATTCTCATACTTATCGTCTTCATCTTGCACCAACACTGTTTCGCCAAACTTGAACCCCACCAGCCCAAGCACAGACTCAGTATTATCATCAAAATCAGCATCGTATACCAACTTTGAGTTCCCGGTAATTAATGAAATTTCTTCATATCCATACTGTTTCTTTAAGTCATTTACGAAATCTCCTAATTTCATAGTATCGAGGGTATCTTGGTTCACCTTCATAACTGCTTTTGCAGATAATGAACAACTGGCACACTTGGGATTAGGTCCAACAATAGATGCAGCTGTAATATACTTGTTTGGCTTGATGCTCACAAAAACAGTAGAAGATTGCTTATATGCATTCGAGGAGTTTGAAGTTTGAAAATACTCTAGTGATTCAAGAGAAGAAAGTCCAGATATTATTGCATTAGTGGTAGCAATGGCTGGGATAATATTGCCGGCTATTTGTTTAATATCGAACTTACTCTTCGTTTCAATATGGAATACAGTGGACCTTAAATTGGCAGAAGAAACCACAAAATTGAGCGTATCTTCGTCATCTTTGTCAAAAGAAATTGACGTTTCAGTCTTTAATCGTTCTACTAATGCTTCACTCAGTTTCCATAAAACGTAAAGATTTTCAAGTAAACTCCAAACTCTAGTCTCATCAAGAATAATGTCAACATTTGGATTTTTTAATAATTTTTCCACTTCATCAATATGTTTATCTATATCGAGTGGTACAGGTCTTTGTCTAAACTTCCATAAAGAATCAATCTTTAAAAGTCTTTCGATATCTTTATAGAAGATTTTATGGATCATTTGACCAATGAATGCATTACTTCCTTCTTTTATAGTCTTCTTCAAGTCATTCAATTCATTGGTTTCGCTCAATAAGTTATCAATCTCTTGCTTATCATCACTCTCAGACTCTAATTGCTTTCTTTGCTCATCTATTTCAGCCTGAGAAAGGGTTTGATTCTGATCAAACAACTGTTGGAACAAAAACTCTTTGGCCCACGTGATGCTATGAATTGGCTTTGATGGAGTCGATCTAATAGTACACACAGGGAATGTAGTGGGTGTGACTTTAGCCTGACAATCAAAGCATTCACTTTTATATGGGTAAATTGGTTGGATCTGACCTTCATACCCAGTTGTGCCACTCTCCATCAATGGCTTCTTCAAAAAAAGGGCCATTTTATTAACATATCGGCGAGCCTCCAAATTATCCAATGCATTATAGATGTAATCAAATTTATCCCACCAATTTAATGGGAATGTTGAGGTATCCATGATGTTTCCGTGGTGAGCTACAAGTTTGCAATTGAAATAATTGAATTTTTCAACCGCTTTAATTACCGTCAATGCTTTTGACTTATCAATGTCCTTTTGACGGAATAAAAATTGTCTGTTCAAATTACTAAGGGTGACAGTATCGAGATCTACAACATGGATTTCACCGTATCCAGTGAGCATTAAATCCTTGAGGAGTTCACAACCAATACCTCCGGCACCAACCATTAACACGGTAGACTTGGGGTTAGTAAAAGAAGAAGGATATATGATAATACTTGTTACTTACATTGCGGATGGTGCTATAACGATCTTTCCCCAAGATTTTTACAAGATGGGAATCCATGGTGATATAATTTTCACGCGATTGTTATAAAATAAGTAGTATCAGTTCAGCATCAGTGTCAAATTTAGTATATATAAACTATGTTAGTGCCCTAAACGTCGGTAAATAAGTTCCATATACCTTTCAAGTATTGAACAATTTCCAGGCCACCCAATTTACTGTCCCCATATAAACGGTCTACAAAAGAAATTGGAACTTCTGCAATATTATAACCCAAGTTTCTGGCTCTGACAATCATTTCCATCTGGAAAACGTATCCTTTACTCTTAGTTTCTTCGATGACCTTGGCCAATACATCTTTTTTATATAATCTGAAAGACCCAGTTAAATCAGAGATTTTAGGTCTTAAGAAAAAATCAGCAAGGAAATTTGCACCTCTAGAAACCAATTTTCTCTTCAAATCCCATCCATAGACTCCACCATCGCCAGCATAACGAGTTCCGGTGACGATATCATAATCACCTTCTTGTTGTTTTTTGATAAATTGAGGAATGGCCTCTGGGTGATGAGAGAAATCAGCATCCATAATGATTACGAAATTACCAGTAACAAATTGTAAGCCATGAACGTATGCGGTTCCTAAACCTAATTTACCTGCTCTTGGCCTTAATTGAATATGTTGTTTACCGAAAATATCAATTAATTTTTCAGCAACAATTTGAGTTCCATCAGGTGAATTATCATCAACAATAATTACTTCCCAATCAAGCTTAGCAACAGTGAATGATTTATTGAGAAGATAGATTAGAATAGGGAGATTTTGTTTCTCGTTGTAAGTTGGAAGAATTACTGAATATTTATCTGGCATTATTGTTAAGAAATTTAATCGAGAATACGTGTTGCGAAAGCTGCAAAAAAATAATATGAGATAGAATGAAGAAAGAATATACGCTGTATAATTTTGAACAACTTCAAAATATTACCTTCGGTGATACAGTTACAGTTCAAGTACCCGTGGTAATGAAAACTTCTAATTGAAATTCAAATAGCGTCGTGCAGTTTTTTCCAAAATGTTAACCCGGGTCAGAAGATAGGCGATTCATTTAGTTCTTTGCCCTAGGTGATTTTACATCTGTTTGTACCGATCAAGTATTTCACTTATTATCTACACATTTATCCTCTACCTATTTTCTACACCCAAAATTCTATAACCTCCACCTCTCTACTTATATTACACTAACTCAAATTTAACGAGTTGATCTGATTGGAGAGAAGATCAAGCCCGTTTTGCGTACCTCCAGGACTGTTGGTCCCGTATTGGTAGTTAAAGTACTGGCCATGAGCCTGGACTGGCATTTGGTTCTGTTGAACCTGGTTTGGTGCTTGGTTCGACACCTGGTTTGGTGCTTGATTCTGCTGCATGCTTTGTTGTACTTGACCTTGTTGTGCTGCATTAACACCCACTCCTTGCAAATATTGTTGTGTAAGAAGATGTTGATTACCTAAACTTACTGGGGTTCCATTACTACTAGTTCTACTCAAATTAGAACCTCCAGATGATGCACTGTTTGGTTGTGCATATAATTGAACTGGTTTATAATTTTTAATGAACGAATTATTCAAATTTAATGGTTGACCACTGGCAGTCGCGGCAGCAATAGCGGCAGCTGTGGAACTAACATTATGCATATGCCCAACTTTACCCGGTAAATTTACTGGTTTATTAATTCCACACTTAAGACACACCAAATTTTTAGCAAAGTTATGATATTGACAAGCCTCATTGGTACACTTCCAATCACCAGCTCTGAATGGCACAGAATTTGTACCTTGGTTATTTCTATGATTATGATGTTGGTGATGTTGGTGATGATGTTGATTATGATGTTGATTATGATTGAATGAGTCAGCATAAAAACCCTTGTCTGTGGCTTGGGGACCGGGACTAGCATTGTTGTTTGGTCTACGACCAGGGTGGATCTGTTCTTGGAACGCTACAGCACTAGTGGCAGGGAACAGACACCTAAAACAAGCAGTCCTACGTTGAAAATTGGAAAATCCACAAGATGGGCATGTCCAATCTCCAGGTCTGGGGCGATTCTTGGAAGGAGGGAATGGGGTTAATAATTCCAGAGCTTTATCGAGAACTCTCGTTGAAGAAGGTTGAATTTCTACTGGTCTATCATTTAAAGCTCTTCCATTCAATGACAAACTCTCTGTAGCCTCTTCGTGACTGCTGAAAACTGCAAATCCAGAAATTCCTCTAAACTTAGACTTTGGTTGAGAACCGGAAGGATCCAGGTTCTTCAAAGTCCAAAAAGCGATAGGCCTGGCACCGTATTGAGTGAACCAGGATTCAAGTTCACTTTGTGTAGTATCGAAAGGAAGATTGGAAAGATACAAGATTTTCAGCCTTTCACTTAAGAAAGACTTGACATCCTGACTTGAGTCATATGGTTTAGTAAGTACATGCTGATGATCTTCAATTGGAAGAGATTTCTTCACAAGTTGAATCAAAAGTTTCGAGTAAATCTTATGGAGTTCTGCTTCGGGTCTAGGACTTGGAGTAGTTGGAGGCAGAGGAGAAGATGAAATGGAAGGAACTGGTGAAAGAATTGAGCCAAATTCTGGAGAATAAGTTTGAGATTGAGTTTCGTTCGACTTTTCTTCATTTTTTTCATTCTTTTCTGTCCTTTCACCTCTTTCAGGTTTATCGCTCTTTTCATCGCGATCTACTTCTAAAGCTGTCATAATATTCCCGAGCAGATTGGCAGGGTAGCCTAATGCCTCTGGGTGAGAAGTCTGCCATTTTTGGTATTCATTTAGAAGATCAAAAACTCTGGGGTGTTGGAGGTATGGCGGGAGCACGACGGCCTTGTCACGAGCCTCGCGCGGGAGTTGGACCCGGAGTCTCGAGGTGTCAATTGTAACAAGACTGAACTCAAAGCCCTTGGAAATAATGTGTTCTTGTACGGACTTGTCAAAACGGGATACGGCCTCCTTGAATGATATTCCATTAGCCACATCATCGTACGTTATACGAGTTGCAGCTGTACAGTATGGAGTAATGGGTGTGTGGACTGGTTTTACCATGAATCTTTCAGATTTTTGAATTTCTAGCGATGAAGCGTCGATAAATACGTAAGACAATTCTATCATCTCAGTAGCATCTCGAGGAATGTACGCTGTAGTATCATCACAGGTAGTGGCTATATGAAGGGCCACATACACGTCGCTCATTGTAAAAATTTTCAAATTTTCAGAGATCAAATTTGAGATTGAGAAAGTTTAGGTGAGGGTTTTAGAGACTGAGATTTATGCAAATTCTACTCATATAGATTATAGCAGCACTATATGCTTTCAAGTCTATCTTATATAAACGAGCAGAAGAGGGCCTGATGTTCTATGTCGATATTTACAGGGATCAAAGCTGTGTCGTCAACTTTCTCATTCGTTTTGGCTGCAAAATTTTTGACCTGCGCGAGAACTTGGTTTGATATATATGGTTTTATATCTGGGCTAAAAGTTCCTATCGTGATGTGTGGAATCTTAGTAACCACCGGAACCTTGGCTGTATTTCCATTGGGGCTGTCGAACTTTGTGATCTCTACCTCTATGCATATGAGTTTAGGGTTAATTATTATAGTCTTGAGCCTAATATCAGCGGTAGTTTCACAAGTGAAAATTTTATCCGTACACTTTTTGGTGGGAGCGATAATCTCGTGGAGACGACCCCATCTCTTGGACTGATCTGCCAGATCACTCACGTGAGCAAGGGTTACGTGGAATTTGGGCTGGACTCGGTGAAGCTCTTTTAATCGTAACCACTCGGGGTTATCACCAATATGTTTTTCAAGAGTTTCCAAAACTTTATCGGTATCTACTTGAATACCGAAGTAATCGATCTTACGTTTCTTTTCCTTTTTGGAAGCTGATCCGAACGTCTTAGTGAATGTTGGCTTATAGCATTTAGCTTCCGCTACTGCTCCTTCGATATCACTATCCGAGGGGGTAGATGTGATAAGGTCAGGATATTGTTCTTGGATTTGGGTAATTACATGCTTGACAGATTCAGTGCTAGGTTTGGAATAATCCACATCAATAACCAAGTCAAATTCTTTATCAGGTTCATACCTGGAATTGACTGGTTGGAAACGAGAAATAAACCCATTCAATACTCTTCTGGCAGTCTCTGGATCACTGCCTGTTTTTATGGATTGATGGTTGTCGCCTCTTTCGAAGATTCTGTCGAATGTTATTCTTTTGACGTCTTCCATGTCAGTTCCGCGAGGAATAAAATTCAATCCTATGAAAACCAACGCTGTATTAGAAGGAAGGTGACTCACCTTGAGCTCACTGAACTGATCAAACAATTGCTTCCGTTCCCTCTTTTGATGATTGTTTCTATCACATACCACTGCCGATCTAGTAAATAATTCTTCCAAACATTTCACCACCAATCCATTTTTCAGCTTGCTGGCGAGATTATCGTTCTGAATATGCCCCCAGTTAAAGAGTGTGGAGAGAGCTCGACCAACCGTTGTTTTTCCACAGCCAATTGTTGCCACAGGAACGAAAATGAATTTATTCTCCGCATTTTCAAGATCCATGGTCTTTGAAAGTTCTTCATTAATTTTCAATAAATTCATCCCACTAATTTCACTCAATCCTAAACTCTTCAAAAATGCTTTTCTCAATTCAATAATTCCGAAATTTTGCTGATACCTTTCTGCCTGTTCTGGATGCTCTTTGAAATATTGAGAAATGAAGGTGATATACTGAGAAATAATAAACCTTTCTTCCTTGAATGGTTTCAAAAGGTCGTGATAAGCTCTATGACTGAGGAACATCTTAGTCACTTCTCTAAAATGACGATACAACAAGTATGGCTGATCGAATTTATACTTGAAGAAGAGGTCAACACCCAGATGCGTTTTGGTCCTGACAACAAATCCTTCAATTTCTTTGTTCTTATAAGTTCCTGTTTTCAGGCATTCTTGTAAGAAGTCCATAAGCTCATCACAGGTTTGTATCTGAAACGAGTCTACACATTTAAATCCCCATTCTTCGGCGAAATCTTTGACTTCATTCATAGGGTAAGTCTGGAACTCGATGGTATTGTGGTTAATTCCGTGTAAATACAACCCGGCGTCTTTACCTGAATACTCTAATATATGTTCTTCGAACGAATCATCACACAATTCCCCTACTAAGGTGATATTGTGTTTATATAAGAATTTTGCTAAATCTTCAAGAGATTTCCCGGTTTTCACCAATTGAGCTTCTATCTGTTTCTCTCCCTCAACCGCATGATTTTTTGATGCATCTTTTCTGGCACCAGTAGAATGCTTAGAACATACAACTATAGTTCCATCTTCTAATCCTCCTACGAAGATGATACATCCATTTTCTTTAAGGGTAAGATCATAAGGTCCGGAAGTTCTAGCCCGAATCAGTTGTTCAGTTACGGCTCCTATTTCTCCCAAGTTGAAGAATTTGTCATATCCTCGCACAGCAATGGTTGAATCTATAGTAAAGATTCCTCTAGCCTTACAGGGGACTAAATCTTTAGCATAATCGAACTCATTCATTTTCCAAGAGACAATATCACGGCCAGCGACTTTGTAAGTCGTCTTACGAGCACCTCCTTGTTTTTTAGAGGTGGCTTCAGTAAGTTTTGTTAACAACTGAGAGAGTTCTTCGGGAGAATCATATACTGGAGATCTCATCTTCTGCACAACTTTTTAACTGATTCGCGGTTTCTTTAAATAAGAATCAATAGATTCAAAAACTTGTTATTGACTCACCGCTGACTCATTAGTGGCTGACTCATAAGTGGTTCATTGAAGCTATCGAATAATTGTATCTAACGTGTCCTGAAAATGGTAGACATTGATGAAGCGGATGTGGCGGTCCTAAATCAAAATCTCACAAAGTCCAAAGACTTATTTCTACAAATATCCAAATCATTGAATAAGATTTCGGCCAAAACTTCCAATGCTAGTACCAAAATCAAACCAGTTCTTCATGATGTTAATAAGCTTACCACGGACAAGCGGGTTATTGAGAACGGTCTTGTTCAACTTGAGGAAGTCAGCGAATACGCTGCAAAAACTGCAAACTATGAAGGAATTTTGAATAATTCAATAGAAATTATTGGATTGAAAAAGTATTTGGAGACTTTGATCAGACTGAAGCAATCATTATCAGAAATGAAAGGTAAAATCAAATCATTCCATGGAATTTTGATCAACTTCGATGGACTTATCAACAAGCTGGAATTAAAACTTGTAGCGTATTATCGTAATGCTGTTGAAAATGGGAAATTCAGTGATATTTTAAACATCACCAAATACTTTGGAGGTCAAAACAAGCAAATAAATAAGATTCTAGTAGACCTGAGGAGTCAAAAATTAGTGGAAAAGATGAGAGTTATAGAGAACGAAAATCGTTTCAAACCACAAAGTATGGGTCCCAAATCACCACCGTATGAAAAATACTCCAATGGAATTCATTTGTTTGTTACTGAACTTGATTCACTTCTACAAAAAGAACATGAGTTATTGGATAAACTAGACAATACCGAAATCTTTGGCTTGGTTATTGATCATGTAATGGATTTATTTGGTGATTTACTTGAAAAGAATTATTTGGTATTTTTCGCTGACACCTCAAGTCTTGTAACCCATGATATATTGATACTTGAAATCACCGAAGTTATGGTCAAGTTCCGAAATCAATTCAATCAATATGATGATATCAAGAAATATAAGGTCGGTATGGTATTTGGGAAACTTGAAAAATCGTTCAGCCAGATCTTTAAAGAATACTTGAAATTCATCGAATCACGTATCTTAACTGTTGAAAAAATTACCGAGTTAAACCTGACAGAGATAGTTGTAGAATTGATTACCAGAATCAGAAAAATTTGTGAATATCCAATGGGATTGAATGAACTCATTGGGTTTTATGGCATTGGTGAATGGCTTAATGTGAAACCGTTGAATTTCATTGGGATTTATACTAGTGTGATTAAGAATGATCTTGAAGAACCTAATCTTCTTTCAAATTATACTAGTGATTTAATTGATGCAATTATGATTAATATTGAGAGTAAGATAAAGGATTATAAGAAGCCTACCCAAGGCTATTATCTTATCAAGAATACCATGATGATTGAATCAATTATCGATAGATCAAGTAACTTATTCGAAATCCTTGGAACGTTAGGAATCGAAAGAATTAATAAATTGAAAAATAGATTTTTGAAATTATTTCTTGATGATTGGAATTATGCATCATACATTATTATTAGAGATATGACATCTTTAACAGCACTAAGTGCAGCAAATCCAGGCAATGAATTGTCTTCAAAAGAGAAGGATGCCATTAAAAAGCTTTTTGAAACCTTTAACGAATCATTTGAAGAAGCAATTGAAAATTACGAGAAATTCAAAATTTCCGAACCCAAATTACGGAGTTATTTGGTTGGTGAAATAAAAAAATTAATCATGAATGCATATTTCAAATTATTTGACAAATATGCAAATCTGGGATTTGCAAAAAATAAGAGTAAATATGTAAAGTATAATAAGCAGCAGTTTGAGAGTGTGTTGAACGACCGGTTAAGATGAATTGTTAAGTATATTCAATAAATTAGACAAATGAGTTTTTGCAGAGAGTCTCTTGAGTAAAAATCACTGATTAAGTAATCGAAAATAAGCTTTACAAAAATCACGTTAAGTAACTGACATAAACTTAAATTACCATCTCAATTATCATCTCACTTTTTTTCTTGATTAAACTCCCGAATCGCCTGGTACACTACTATTAACGGCAATTGGGATTAGGGGGTAGGGATACCTGGGGTTCATAACTGCCTTTACGAGATTGAACAAAAAAGGTAGAGTTACGGAGAGGGTGGGGGTAAGGGGATTCGGCTGACTTTGGAGAAACTGAAATCTGAAAACCGACGGAGACCGGATTTGGGGCATCGCGTTGAGAATTCACACCCAGTAAAGAGAACTGTTATTTGGTTCAGGTGTACAAAAAGATTACTCTGCCGATGTCAATTTGCTACGTGGCTCCCCTGGGGGAGGTAGCCTGGTAATTGGGTGTGACGTGGGGCCAAGCCTTGACAGATTTGTGTGACAAGTTGGTTTCCGAAAAGTCCACCTAATTTCTTGGCAGGTGTATGTACAGGACCGGAATTTGTGTTTTGACAGAAACGTCAAAACACATTGCGAGGTTCAAATTAAAAAGGAGAAAACGAGGGAACAAAAGGAAGCTGGGACGTACCACAGGACCAAAAGAAAATTCCGCTAGTTATTAGAAGATCAGTCTCAGAGGCCACAAACGTATAAACATAAAGGGGTTTAGGGGCTTTAATTCAGATTGATGCCTAGCCTGGGCAACTCAAGTAAATATCAAGCCTGAACGGGGCGTCGAACCTTGCGCGAGAGACTAACAGAACCATTACGAAGCCCCGCCGTATCCCCGATGTGGGTTAAGTTTTTTAAAGCTAGGGCCAGGACAGGGCGGGCAGCCTTGTGGTGGCTCGGTGCCAAGTCGCGAGACAATTTCGGGGACCTGCATGGACATTTTGCCAGACAAGGCCGCAATGTGTCAAGAATTTCGTATCGTTAAATAAAGCTATGACAAGAAATTTGACAAGAAATTTGACACCAATTATTTTTTTTTAGAAATTTCTTGTACAAGTGTTTAAATAATCTAGATATCGCAAATAATAAATCTCTAATGAATAACAAAGTAAGTTTACCACCAATAAGTGATATTTTAAATAGCACACCAGATATAACGAGACCAGTAGTTAATTTGCCGCAACCTACCAGTCTGGCATTTTCAAGGTTTTACACACCAATATTTGATAGAAATTCAAATATACTTATAAATCGTGTACCCAGTACAACAACAACTACTGTATCTAGTCCTTTATCTAATTCTATATCTGGATATCATTACCAACCGTACAAAAGTGGTCCAATATCTCCAGCAGGTCTGGGTCTGGAACTGGTTTCACCTGCTGTAACTCTGCCTAAAAGTCAACTGCCTAGTCTACCAAGTTTTGGTGGCCTGACAACAAACTTAGCGCCAAAGTTCATTAGTGGATCCAATGGTGAAAAACGTAAAACAAGAAATAATTTACCAAAAGAAACAACCCATATTTTGTTGAAGTGGCTTAATGAACATCTCAATCACCCATATCCAAATTCTTTTGAAAAGAATCAACTAATGATGTCAACTGGTCTTAACCAACAACAATTACTGAATTGGTTCATTAATGCAAGAAGAAGAAAAATTAAGGGTTTAAAAGAACAACAAAGGTTAAGTGTATAGAAATGGTTTTTAACGAGTAAATGTATGATATGTTAAATTTGAGTAGTTGGTATGCTTTGAGCTATTAAGATAAGGTCGTTGGCATCAACAAGGTATCCGGAACGTTGGGAATACAACAATTGCCGTATACAAGTAGAGCTCTTTATACAGTAAACAACATTCTTCAAGGTACACAAATGCAAAAACTTTTTCCCCTGGTTCTCACGTGACACCATCTGCGAATTAACCGAATTCTGTGTTTACCTTTCGATATTATTTCTTAATGAACTCTTGTGATAATTTGGTGGTGGTATCTGATATCATCCTAAATTCAATTCAGCCACTTAATAAACTAGAATACAACAAAAATGGTCGGAAATACAAATTCGTCAATAATTCTTTCACCAGAATTAAAGAAGAAGATAAACATTTAATCATAAATCCTCAAGATCTTTCAATTAAACTGTCAATAATTTCAGCTTATAGTATTTTGAGCAATATAAGCGAAAAGTTGTTTGAAGACTATCCAGAATTCTGTCTAGCAGTGATTGGTGTTGCTCGGGAGTTAGAAATAAATTGTTGGTATGAAAGTTCAAACGTGGTTCAATATACAACTTCGGTTGATTTCCCACCTGATCTCGTAAAAAAGGCCATTTCTTTTAGCCAAAAAATTCAGCCGAGTCACCTTAAGATGGGGTTGGACCTTATGGTAGCCTCAAAGATTAACTTTTTCCACACAGACCATCACTTGGGTACTAAAATTTATGGAGTGTACTTGATTAAATTTATGAAGGAATATTTTGGCGAAGAGAGCATAAATGATACCGAAATTCTTTTGGCGTTGAAATCCTTTGTACATTGGGGGTCCATTAAATGTGTTTTATATAAACTTGACGTTCCCGGGATCTATTTAACAGATGATGAGTTCTTACTGTATAAATCATTCCCGTCACCTTCCAATGAAGTGAAACAAGAGATCTGGCTGAAATACCCTAGTGGAACATCCAAATACTCAGTAATCAAACAAGCATTGATTCAAATAAGAAATTTTGAATTTGCCCCGTTAATAAAATACCCAAAAGATTTGAAATTTGATCCAGAATGGCTCTTTGAACTTGGCAGAGACATCGAGAAGAATCCACTCCCGTATCATCTAAGGGCTTCTTCCAAAAATTTGACGGAAAATCCAGTCAACTTAAATGAATTGAGTCAAAAGTATTCTGACAGAATAAAGAACCTTTTAAACTTGGTTTCGGTGTTGAATCACGTATTTGAATTGAATAATGAACTCTTGCAGAAAAACTCAAAAGTGCCCAAATTCGAGCAGGTCGAAGAACCAAAACTTGTGGGAGAATACGCTGAATTGGCTGGAAAAATCAGATTCTATAAACAGAAAGATTGGACCACAGATGATATAATTTTAAGATTAGATTCAACTGGTACTTCTTTAGTAGAAAAAGTGGATACAATGTTGAACAAATATGACGAACACTAAATAAGAATATATATTAGAACCACGCCAATTTATTGTTGTTTTCCCAAATGATATCACCAGTTTCTAATTTTTTTTGGTCTTTCAGATCAGACATTTGGAGAGCACTCCTTGAAGGATTACTGTAGATGTTGCCTAAAGTGTGAATGTCTACATCGAATCCAGGAAAGCCCTCTAAATCAGAAGCCCAAACTTCAATCTTCTTAATATCCAAAACATCATTCTTAGTTTCTCCAAGATATTTGATGTACAGATTCAAGTAGTCTAATAATTCTAATCTCAAATTTTGGTTGTATTCCTTTTTAACGTGGAGATGAACTACCTTGATACACCTCTTGGTGTCACTCCAATCATAAGTCCACACAACATATCCTACATCCTTGCCGTCTATTTCCCAACGGAATCCAAATACTTTAGGATAAATATCCTTACACTTTTGTAAAGTATCCTTGTAGTCAGTAGAATCGAATTCAATCCCTAAATTTTTAATCTTAGAGTAGACATACTTTGCTCTTAAATGGAGCCAGTCACATGAAGCAGAGCTGGGAGTAAGAGTCACTCTTTTCTTGCCATCCTGTTTAACTTTTTCTCTAATATCTTTATCATTTTCTTGTCTATATTCCTCCAAGAGGTCTTCAAATTCACCATACTCATAAGTGTGTAAAACTCCATTAGGAACCCTCAAGGGTCCTGTTTCTTTGTCGAATTTGACGGTAGCCCTTTCTTTAACGGCGATTTCCACAACCAAAACCTCCAAAGATTTGAACCCACATCTCGAGTAATATTCCCCCACTTCAGAATAAAGAAAGATAAAGCCATTTTTCAACAGCTCTTGTTGCGATAATTCCACAAGCTTGTCTATCATAACCCTAGCGTATCCACGTTTTCTATGCTGAGCGTACGTGAACACTCCTCCAATACATCCACTCTTTACTTTGCGTGCAACCACTTTGCCATCCATTTCTTCATAAATCACAGAATCTCTAATCAATAATTCTACAGAACACAATGACTCATCCATGTTATTCTTATCCTTCAACCGGTAAATACGCAAATCAGTGTATCCTGGTACCAGACCGAGTACTCTTTCTCTATATACGTAGTCTTTTGCAGTCAATGCACCTTTCCAGGCATCGGCATTTTGGCTTCTGGTGAAGTTCACCAGATCCACGTCTTCATGTGGAACTTGCTCGAGAACAAAGTTGTCGTAGTCGATGGCCGTCATGGTAATGAAAAAGTTGGTATTCTTTCTTTTGCAACTATAAGACTTAAAGTCTGCGGAGCGGATCCACCGCCGCTTTTATAGCAAGCTCCCAGGGCAACAAATACGCGGCCCAGAAACTCTTAGTAGTTGAAAACGGCAAAATCAAAATGCGAACAGTGAAAAAAAAATATTCAAGGTGCATTAGTTTTAAAGAGTACTGATAGAAAAATGGAATTACTTCCACAGGGTCAGAGCAATTCCGTTCAAGTGTTATGGGAGGACCAACAGAACATTAATAAATTCAGCTCATTAATTAATGAAAAGGATGAATTGTCCGAATCACTTGCTAAGTTAAAGACTGAGAAGGACTATTTGGATGATTTATCTTTAGAACTTGAATTATTAGATGAGGATGACAAAATTCAATATAAAATTGGTGACGTCTTCATATACTTGAAAGTTGACAAAGCTGTTGAGCGGGTTGATCAAGACAATGAAAATATCAGTGCAAAAATCGAAGATTTAGAGACCAAAATTGAAGATTTGGATTCTGAATTGAATTCTTTGAAAGCTACTTTATATACAAAATTTGGTTCAAATATTAATTTAGAACGTTAATGATTAATGAAAGTTTACATGAAAATATATGTGAGCTCATATTTATGGTATTTTGTAGATTATCGCTTGAGGTTGCCGTACACTGTAAAAACAAGGTTAAAGGAATTGAGTGGGGAACTTCACGAACGGCAGTGAGACTCTGATAAGGAGAATAAATTCTTGTAGATTAGAGATTGAGCCGGGGTTTGAAAGAAGCACGACTAGGGGTCACATGGTACATACGAGAAAGTATGAAGGGCCAAGATCAACTGACGTGTTTTGGAATGTGCAGGGATTGTTGATTTAGGTTTAATGAGTTTGGTGTATCCCCAGTGTCCAAGACCATACGTTATCATTGACAGTAGGTTATTACACATGGGTATTGAAGGGAGTTGTGGCAACCAGCTCTAGGTTCGTACTTGGAAATGTCTCTCCCTCCCTGAGATCATCTTAGAACTCTACACAGTATATACGAACCACACTTTGATTAGTCATTTAAAGGAACTAGACTGCTCATTTAAAATGTTCCTCCTCAATGAATTCTATGCCGGAGAGGTGCTTACGAAAAGATACGAATACCAAAAAAAAAAAAACTCAGACCCCCAAAATGATGTCTGAGCAAACAGTTCGCTGGGATGATATCTCCGACTGGCTATATACTTGTAGAGGTCTCTTTTTCGTTATTTCCTCTTTACTACTTTTTGAAACCGTCTCTGGATTTTGAAAAATTCGGTTCGTATCTTGAATCAATTTCTCAATATGACTCTTATGACTCTTGCATGATCTACTATACTTAATGACTAATTTTCTACATCCTTACTAATAGTTTTATTTGACCTTTCACGCTTTTATTAGTCGAAGCTACTTTCTAACAGTAAGCCAAAGTTAGTAATCACAAAGCAGCACGGCTAACACATTTTATAAATAATGCAAATACCGGGCCGGTTGCCCAAATGAGAAATAGTGAAAGACCAACCGGTGAACACATTTAGCGTTATACGACTATATAACTTCACCCATATCCATATTCGATCCAATTGATTATATAACCTACTTTGAGACATGCTCTTCAAAAAACGTCCCCAATTCCGAATTGAATACGACCAGTTTCAGAATGGTTGCAATTACAGCATTTCTGGTAATTTGCAATTCCGTATTGATGGTACCGTTGTGAAAAAATTTGAACTACAATTGGTCCAAGTGGTGACACATACAGAATACAAGGCTGTTGGTCCTATCCTCAAAGCACATAAAGAGTGTGAAACTGTCAAAAAATCTATCAATATAGGAAAACACACTATTTTACAGGGTGATTGCAAGATACCCTTCGATGTAGACGTACGGCAAGAATCTTTTGTTTCTGAAACAGCTTCCAGGACATTCACTATCAAAATGGATTTGGTGACGCCTGAACACCATTACAAGTTTTCCAAGCCCATCCACATTTACAAACAGCTCCCTTTAAAAGAGATAAATATCAATAGGAGGTACAAAGACCATCGGTTCCACTTTACTCTTAATGATCCTATCTACATGAATCATGAATACAAGATTAAGTTAATCTACGGAAACTCTTCTCCAGCGACGGTGAGCTTAATTCGGCACACTAGTTATAAGACACAAAACCTGAATAATTATGTGTGTGTCGATAGAATTCCTGTTTATCAAGGTAAAAGCACCCAAATTTCTCTTCCAATCAAAAAATTGAGTAAACTCCACCCCGGATTCAAGACATGTTTCGTTTCATGCTGGTACCATCTTGAAATTGTCCTTGCAGTGGAGGGAAAAGATTTAAAAGTCTCGATTCCAATAGAAGTCCTTGAAAAAAATAAACTACCACCAGGTTATATTTACGAATATTTACCAGCTTACAGTGAGAGCTGAAAAATAGACACACAATCTTTACTGGTACATTACTTTTTATAATACATATATACACTACTCCTCGTCACTATCTTCATACCCCGGTATTTCTTCAAATTTTTGAACTTTCTGTCTCTTTGCCAGTGCATCTTCTTCTAGTTGTCTCTTCGGTTCCTCATGTCTCTGTCTTTTATTTTTCCTGTAATCCCGTATTTTTGGACAAGCTTTGACGATTTCCTCCTCATTAACTCCATCTTGAATACTTACCAAAACTTTTTCTACTACACTTATATGATTCCCGTTACTTTTATCATCTCTAAACCGAAGCATTTCCCAGTACCCGGGTTTGCTTTGTTTCTTCTTACACTCAGCAATTCTTCCTTGTAGTGGTTCATTGAGCAGTTTTAATAATTCCCAATCAGCTGAGTTCAAATCCAACTTTGTAAAATCTTCGTAATCCTTACCACCTTTCCAAACCCGTAAATTTATTAATTCTGGAACTGAGTCGTAATCCGTGTAGGTGGAATCAGGATCTCTCGGATCCATGTCTGGATCTTGGAATTGGTTGAATACAAAATCAAGCTTATAGTCCACGGTATTTTCTTCTGCTGGTTTCCACTTGAGAAGTGTAGGATCCGTTCCAAATACGTAAGGAGTCTCGGCACAGGTGAAGATGAGACCGTCCGATTCATGGAAGAGTTGGTCTTTCTTACTCAAGACATCATCAGCTCTATAAGAAGAGGTCATAAGTTTAAAGCTTACTTTGAAAGGAAATCTAGGGGAATTCACAACTTCTGGGTTTAATTTTTTGAAATTATCAAACGGTTTCATCACTTGTTCAGTGATGTAGCCTAATCTTGTTGGTAAAAATCTACCAGTGATATCTTTACCGTTTACAGCCAATGCATCAAATATACAGTAACGAAGATACAGTTCACTGACATTCTTATTTTCTAAAACCAACTCACCATCTAGTAAAGTACCATGATGGAAAGTCTGGCCAGATGATTCATCCATTTTCAATGGGAAGTGAATATTTGGGATATGATAATAGTCATTCTCTCTAGTAATAAGAAAAACACCTTCTCCACGTTCGGGGTGATTTATGATGAAAAGAAGGCAACGGAGTCCATCACTTTTTTCACAAACGTAATAATCTTTTTTCAATAAAGTTTCGGTAAGATGGTGTCTTTCAAAAGAGACCGGTTGAGAGCCGGGGAAGTTGGAATTCTTTCTATTGAGTAAGTCAGCTACCATCATTCTAAGCTCATAAGCTTCTTCTCGTGGGAGTCTTTCCCCGGGTATCTGAGGCATGTCTCGGTCCAGGAGAATCATGATTAAAGTTGAATTCAGAAATATGCGATACTAAAATTTTGAAATTTCGAGAATTGAGTATTGAAATTAAGTATTGTTATTTGAATAATTTTGAGAGAAATTGAGTATTTATGTTTTTGAGGTTTTTCTGCACAGTGAATAGTAGCATTGATGTAGTTCTTGTAATTGATGTGAATGTGTGGACCTGGTGAGTGTATATGAAAAAGGGACATACTAGGCAGAAGATCCAGACCTTACTTTTTTGATAAATATCAGTCCTCTCAAAACGTTTTCCGAATCTATACGTATGAATCTATATGTATGGATCTACTCAAGTTATATAGAATTTTAATACTAAGAATTCTCATGCATGGGCTCAATCCCCTTATAAACCATTCCCAATCTATCATTATTATCGATAATCCCAAACTGTTCTCCACTAATTGGCTCATTGATTATATGCAAGAAATTCTTACCAGCCTCCTCATCCACTTCTACCTTATGATAACAAGCCTGACACACAGTCTTATCATTGAGCTCTCGCCAGATTGGTGACACGGTAGATTTACATTCATCACAAGAAGTAACTGTTGTATCTTCTGTTTCTTGAATTAAATATTCTCGTATTTGATCAAGATACATGATTGCCTTGCGATAATTTCCAGTTATTTTTGTAACACTATTCTTTAAGATTTCGTCAAGGAAGATTTGAATTATTGGTGAAACTTCTCGGCTAGTAGGATTTCTCTTGAGGTTCTCTCTAAATGAGCTGACCCCCTCTTTGTGTTTGGAACAACAAATTGTTGGTTCGAGTTGCAACGTATTATTAGTTTTTGATTTGATTTCCCTTTGAGTAACTTCAAATCCTGTCTCTACTTCACAAGTAATATGATGCAACTCCTTGCAAGTTTTACAACTCAAAAGCGATCCAGATTCATTACAAGTTGTACACTTTTTATTACCATTAGTCACCAACACTTTGTTTACGTTTCGAATCTCGATGGTATTATTAACTAGTTCAATTATCAATTTAGATTTCACAACGGGATCCGGAGTATTAGTAATTGTGTTGATATAGTTTTTTGTATTGATGCGGTTGTATTGTATTGAGGGCTTGAATTCAACATTTTTATAGTTGAAAATTGCACATTGTAAATGGCACCATTCCCCTGTATCATAAACTGGCTTTAGGTAACCTCCCTTCTTGAAGCATAGGCAACATCTGTAATCCAATTGGAAAAACGGAGTTATGTCATTGATGCAGCATTCACAAAGCCATTCATTTATTGGTTTGATTGATGCAGGTGCTGTGAGACCAGCACATGAAAGATGAACAGATATTCTACATTTCCCACACGAGACTTTGTCATTTGGTTTAGTTGTAAGTTCTCCACAAACCGAACAATACGGATCTGACGGTTGAGATGATGGTGTGATTTCCGTAATCATATTGGATAAATCACACAATTGTTTGATTTTAAATTGAACAAGGAGTTTATCAACCTTTGAACCATCAATTGAATCAGACTTGACTCCTTCAAATTGATAGCTAGAAGAAATAGGATTGATAAGATGGGCAGTTTCATAGACTTCTTTGAGTGGTTCTTCTTTCTTTTTTGGCAGTGCAAGAGTCTCGGGCTTGAGTTGATCTTCAACCTTGGGCACAACTTGCTTCTTCTTCTTTGGGACCTCCTTCTTTTGTCTCTTTTTGGGGGTTTCTGATGGTGGAGTAGGACTAGTTCTTTTTGGTTTCTTCCTTTCTTCGAGCTTCTTTTCACCACCGGAAGTTTCAGCAAGAATAGCTTCAGCATCCCGAAGTAACTCATACTCAATCTTCCTCTTACCATTCTTGTTCATTTTCTTTTCAACTTCAACTGGATCTTCCCATACAACCGCATACCGTCTCCATAATCTAGCACACCGGAAACAAAGGCCGGTGAGTTCAGTTGTATTCGTATTATCATTCCCTGTTAATCTATACCACTGAGTACTATGGGTGGTATCACAATGTTTACAGGTAAATGATTTACTGGCAGTGTTTCCCATGTCATAAGATGAATCATCATCTTCATTGAAGAATTTGGACTTAATTTGAGATTCTTTAGATTCATTCTGAACGTTCTGAAGCTTTTTCTTGATTCTCCCTTCAAAATTCCCCCAAATCAAACGGCCGTTTTTGGTTTTTTTCCAAAGATAATAAAACCTAACAATACTTGAACATGGAACTGTTTTAACCATTTGGTAAACGGGATAGAGTTCAGACCCATATTTTTTAACTCCTTGCTCGAATAGTGTTATCTCTTTTTTGGAAAGGATTGGTTCATTGAGGGACTTTTTCGTGACTTTGGTGGAAGCGTCAATGGCTTTGGTATAATCTCCTTTGTACATAAAATAATTTAATAGAATTTTGTCAACAAAATTTGGTGAATTAGGTGACATCTCCAAGCTTTCAGCTATTGGTCCACATTGTGCAACATATTTATCTAGTTTTTCGAAATTATCCTGAATATCTTCATCCAAAGATTTCCATAAAAGAGTCACAGTACGGTCATCAGAGGTTTCTTCTCCATCATCTACGCCTCTCTCTATATAGCCCTTTGGACGAGGCTGAAGCCATAAAGGAAGTTCTTTCAAAGGGGTGTCCTTGTATTCATCAGGAATTGGAAGGGGTTTTCCTACATCCACCAGTTTCAGTTTTCCCTTTTTCTTAACCGGCTCATTAGAATCGTAGTAGACTATTGGGTGATCTACAAACTCTGGGATATGAGTAGCTTGGTGTTTAGCACCAATCCTTGTAGCGGCTCTTGGGTAAGGAGATCTATCATCTAAATCCACAGCATCTTCGAGTTTACTATGCATTCCGAGATATCTCATACACCATTCTTCTTCTAGTCTCCGTTCACTAAATGAAAGATGATCTGATTTTAAAAAATCAATGGCCATCAATTCATATTTGGGTACCACATTGCCCGCCAGCTTAACTATGTCATCATCATCAACAACATCATTTTCATCTTCTGGCTGAAATAATTCTGATTCATTTGACAGCTTGTTATCATTACCTAGCATGACGAATTGCTTATTTTTATACTCCTGTAAGTGCTTTTTAGTACAAGAAACACAATGCCATGAAAATCCTCTACTGGGTTTTTTAACGAGAGGGGGGTCTAAACAATATAGATGATAAAACAGTTTGCAATCTGCACAACAAACACTGTCTTGAGTTGAGCACCATTGACCACAAGTTTCACAAGTACAAGAATTTGACTGGAAACCAGAAATTAAAAATTTTGACATTTGAGGTTCAATAAATATGAATTCAAAACGTTTGTTCAACGCTTTCAAGAAATTCATACTCTTTTCATTTTTACCGATTTTTAAAAGGTAATCAGTTGAGATTATATCGTAGAATTTCATCATGTATCTATCGTATAATTTATCAAAAAAGAAACAATTAGGTTTTTTCACAAATTCATCAAAATTTTCGATATCTTGTTTATGCTTAACTGTTACGATGCCTCTGAAACTATTTAGAGGGCAAGTATCAGTATGCATTGAAGCAAAAACCAAACGAGAATCAGGGGACGACTTCGAGATATCTCTTGGACGGTAAAACCATTGAATTTGAAACTCAACTTCCAGAGCTGAAATCGTCAAATCTTTTAAGTGTGAATCGTATTTTTGGAATTCCAGATTTTCTGGTTTTTTACCGAACCCCATAATTTTCCCAATATAGTACGGCTCGCCTGGAGGTTCTGAAACCATGTATATAAAATCGCCTTTGCTTAAATTAAATTTTTTACCCTTTTTCAGGGAGTACTCTGTGTGAATTGGGGGCTGATTCGGGCATAATAATGATTGGGATTTCAAATCAATATAAGCATTTTCAAGGTTTAGCTTGATCGAAAAGTAATCTATTGGAGATGGAGTTGGCTGGAAATTCAGTGAGCCGTTAGCAACTTCTTGAATGGAGGCTATGGATGAGTTTGAACTACTCAAAGAAGAATATGAACTCGATTTGATAGAATTTGAATTGGCGTTTGAAGAATTAGTTGATGATATTTCCTGGGAACTTTTGGAGGTGTCTTTTGATTTCTTTTCTCTTTTTATATTCCTATCATCGTCTTCCACCACGTCGGTGTACGATTTGTTAATGGTAGCCTTTCGTTTAGGCCTAGACATAGTTTGAGAATTTTTCATGAGAAGTTACCTTGTGGAGTGAGCGAGTACCGAGCGGCACCTAAGCCGAAAGGATGGTGCAAGAGCAAAGAGAAACGGCAGAGGAGATAGTAAGCTCTAAATAGGAAAGAGGGACGTGGCCGAATTGGCAGCAAAGTGCCATCGTTAGGTCTAAGTTTAATTGAGTCTTAAATTCGAGATACTAGAGTTTTGTTTTAAAATCCACAATGGAAATGATTTCCTCATATCCTCAGTTTAATACTGATGGCTCATATTCACAGTTGATAGTTCGTTATTCATTTATTCATCTATTCATTTTTGTCTAACCCTTTATTTCGCATGTCTAGTGATGTTACCGCCTCTTGCTCGTGTCTTTTCTGTTTCTAGTTCCTTTGCTTGTTTTACAGTTCACCGATCAATCTCTCCAATCTTTCAATCTCTTGGATATCCTCTGCATTCTTCAACCTATTCATTAATGTTTCTTTGGAAATTTGATCTAACTTAATGAAATCTTTAATATCTTTATCTTTTAAGAGTAGTTTACTTTCAGCTCTTTCGTCCTTTGTCACCAACTTTAAATCAATTGAGATCAAACTGGGGATTAAATGAATCAATAATAACCTATAATTAGTTAGAGTTGTCAAAGGATTTTTCAAAATTATCAAGTTCTTTAGATTCGGGAATTCCCAATTCAAAATATCCTTGAGGGTAAAGTTACAGTTGAACACACTTAGGGACGTGATGTTTGGTATGCCGGAACTTTGTAACTTATAAAATTCAAGATTATTATTGATTATAAGGGTATTTAGTGAATTTGATTGAATGTCTAATTCGATTAATTGATTATTAGTTAAATCAATTGCAGGTGTATCTGGTAAAAAATCGATACTACTTAAGCCAAGTTCTCTTAATTGAAGCGTGAGTTCTTTTAGAGGACTTTGGATTAAAGGAGCTGATGATATTATCGAGTTTGTTAGTTTCATTCAAGTTGATTAAATTTTCAAAATTTATGAGAAAATTTGATGGTCCTGAGGTTATGTGCAGGTAATTGGTTGCAAAACAAATAAGCGAATACCAAAGAAAAGGAAACTGAGAGAGTAGAAAAAAAGTGTTCAATGGACTGGCATAAGGTGAAGACATGCATGAATGCTCAATAGAAATTTGTAGCCTCGGCCGATATCAAAGAGTTCCATTGGACGTTGAAGTATATTTGATATTTAAGTACAACCATGGGCCAATCAATTGCTTCTACAAGATGACCAGCAGCCCAAAATGGAAAACAGACATTATTGTGATAAGCTTAGACATTGCAGTGACACAAAACACTGAACTAATATCCGACATGGCCTTAATTAGGTAAGCTACTACGAGAGAATGAAGTTATGCCATCAGAATGGTTGGATTATATTGGGGTCCCATACTTGTAAATAATTGGGGGGATCTCATAGTAAAGTAAATAGATTCAGGTAGTATACTGCCAGCGGTCTAATGGTGCCTTGTTAGTGTACTGTCGAATAGGCTTGTTCGGAGTAAAAATATTGCACTATTGAAATATGGATGGTTGAATTGAAGTAGTGTGTGAAGCACTGTGTGCATTGTACAAGTAGTGTATCTATATTATTGATACTATCGATATGAGTTAGAATGAGTGACCTTCTATCTACCACTGCCGTCTTCGCTCTCTGTGCTCCTGTCCTTCTGTACACTTGTATACCTGTATACCTGTATACCAGCTTAAGTGCTCTTGTCTCTGTTCAATAAATAATTACACAACTGATACAATCATTAATGACTTCCCAAATGCAATGGTCAATACAGTATAGCTTGCTTTCACCCCAATTCAATTCATTTATTGGAATTACATCCAAATTGATTAGCTCACTCTCATTTCTATTCAAGATTATCGGGATTTGGTTCAACTTTTGAGAGAAATCACTGAAATAATCACCAATAATCTTATCTTTATTCAAAATAATCTCATAATTGCATTTGTTCCATCGTGAGAATGTACTACTTTCAATTAAATTTCCATTGTGTAGTATAATTTTCGTTAGAACTCCACCTTGTTCAAGATTATAGAGAAAATCAACCCCCAATTTGTAATAATTATGAAACTTTAAAATTTTATTGGACTTTGACAGATGGATCAAAAACCTCAGATCAAACTTATTGAAATAGTCATCTGGCGGTCCGAAATAGTTTAAGATTTCTTGTTGAGTGGTTTCACCAATTCTAAATTTGAAATTTGCAAAATCTATTTTGCCATAGTCAATATCGATTTTAAATTTCGTATCCAGAGAAGTCTTTGGGATTTCATCGATGAATTTTAAATAATCTGAACCTTGGTAAATGAATATCTCATTGCAAGGAATATCCTCCATTAGCAAATTTTCCAACAGTTTCTGATGTTTAATGTGAAACTTAAACGTTATCCCAGGGTAGTTCAAGAGATAATCGGAGTTTATAAAATTCCCCGGATAAGTTGGTCCGAAAATTTTGTTATAAATGTCTTTTAAAGTTAACCCATGTAGGTTTGTGTTGTTATAGACATAGGGGAATTGGGAATTTTTGAATTTGATTAGGATTAATTTATCGGATTTAAATAATAAATCTAGGGATAAATCTTTAATGGTTAATTTAATGGGAGTGTTTAAATAATCTGTTTTAGAGTAGTTGATGGAAATGTTATGATTCTTAAACCGGTTGATTATGTCATGGAACGAATCATTAATTTGAACCGAGTCAATTCCTTTACCAGGCGTTAAATTCATGAAGGATTAGATCGCAAAAAATGTTAATACATGCGCGTACCACATTTAGCTGATAAGCGTCATCAATGCTATCAGAAATGTTCGTCTGACATGAAGAGACATTTTTTTATGGCTACGACAATATTCTCATCGACGACATTTGCGAGCTACCAACTTATCTGAGCTTAAGCTTATCAGAGCTAAAACTTATCTGAGCTAAAACTTGTCTATTCTACGACTTATCTGATTTACAACATCTGTCGTGGGCCTTACTGTACTTCCTATTACCGTATATTATACCTAGTGTACATATGTGAAAAACTTTATATTCTACATTGTGCTATGCATGGCGTAGTTACTATGCACTACGCATTTAAACATTGGCACTGACAATCTGCGCATGGGACCTGCACACCGCGCAGATCTTCTTATATCTACCTAAAAAACCCCTTCTTTTTAGGACTTTCCTCTTTGGTACTGAAAATTGAATCAACATCAGAATAAACTCTGGTCAATTTATTAACTTCTGGATCTTCGTCTCCTTCTTCTTCCTCCTCGTCATTGTCACTCAAAATTTCCAAGGAATTCTTAGACTCTATCCTGGACTCCAAGTCACCCTCAATATCCAATTTATATCCTTGACGAAATAGCGGCTCGGACGCGAGGGTGGGCGTGTCGATACCACTATGGAAACTACTACTGGTAGTAAATGAGGTGCCGCTATAATTACTGTGGGTTCCTGCATAAGTGTAACTATCCATATCCCGATAATTGTCACTATCCCTGCGTTTGGATCTTGTACGAGTTTTACTATGACACTTAATTGCTCTGTTTATATCTGCAGGAGCGAGCGACTTGTTAGATTTCTCAGAAATTGAGAGAGATTCTAAATTTAATTCATCAATTTCTGTAGGACAAGATTTTATGCTGGGAGTTTTGGGTAAGTTCACAGGAGTTGAAAACGGAGTGAGGAATTTGCGATCTCTGCTTTCCCTGCTGTCCCTGCTGTCCTTGCTTTCCCGGCTATCCTTACTGCCCTTTCTTTCTTTTCTTTCGGAGCGATCTTTGTCTCGCTTATGCTTTGAGCTTTTACTTTTCTCACTTCTCCCACTTCTCCCACTCTTGATACTACTCTTGGAACTTCCACTCTTCCTCCCCTCTTTAAGTTTTTGTTGTGTTTGGTAAGAAACCGCCGGTAATAAAAACAAACTCATTATGGGGTTTTAGAAATTATTCAGGGATACTGGGAATTGTCCCATTTTATAACTTAAATTCTTCTGAATCTCAACAACTTGCGGGTTTTAATTGTGTCAATGAATATCGACCTGCATCAAGAATTAGTCCATCAATTGTTTAACTAAAACAAAGAACCTATTATTTCTTGTTTCAGCAGAGTCTAGAGGGGGGGCGAGGGGGTTCAGTCAAGGGCTCGCACCACTCTAATAGATTATTCTTTAAAAATAATTTAGATTATCGGCTAAACCGACTCGAAATGACTCTGGCACCTTTCCAAACCAAATATGCTGAGATTTGTTGATGGTGCAGCTGGTTGTTAGGTGAGGTTTGCATTGATCTCTTAGTTAGAGAGATCTGCGCGTTGTAGCCCCAGTTGGGTATCAACGTGCAAGACACGATGAAATTACAGAACCACGCGGTAATGGTAGCCCTGGTGAGCCCTGGCAAAGCCCTGTAAATTTGCTCATATATCATGGCGGTCGCAAGCGGCGCTAACTCAATATGGTTCCCACATCTGGTACGAAATCTTCAGACCCGCAGAGATCTCATCACATCCATCATATCGTCCAAATAAACTTTGCAAATCCATCTTGTCGCGTATGCGCGCCCGTAGCCCTCCCCACCAGCCCATGATCTTTAACTTCAATATGTCGCTATTCCTCTACTCTACAAGCATGCGTCTTGGACGATGACTAAAATTGTGATTGCCTACTGCCAAACTCTCCCCCGATCCCGGTATACTTTCCGAATGATTATTGTAATCCTACTCGTCAAGTATTGTTTTATGTATTGTAACAATCGATAGAAATTATTATAAACGCACCCATATTCGGTTAAATTGTTTAAAACTTTGCGACCACCTGAAATTCTACCTATTTTAGTTAATATGTCGATTTGATCAACCGCTGTGCGTTCTTACCGTGGGCACCATCACAACCTTCGCTACCACGACTTCCACTGTTGTGTGAGCTGAATGCTGTGGTCTACTGGCAACTAGACCGTTGCTTAGTGTTCTTCGACCTTTTTTTTTTTTGAGAACGGTGCTACCACTGACGGGTCATAGCACTGTCTCTACCAACCGTTTCAGTACCAGTCGCTTCTCTCACATGTACTGTTAAATCAACCTGCTCTACTACTATCCTCTCTGTTTTCTTCCTTCTTGTTTCATTCTTTTGATTTTCTTTTATTATTAATTACATACATACGTCTTAACCTGTACTACTAATCCGTTGCTTTCCTGCTAGTGCCTTTTTTAACTTGTTTCTTCCTTTTCATTTTCACTAGCCTCGTTTGGACTAGCGCTTATAGCCTCAAGAACCTTTGGCTCATTATTCTTCAACTTGGCGACTCTGGCATCAGTTGATCTAATTGGTTCAATGAGATAAGGTTCATGATCCTCTTCATCATGGTAAGTGTACTCACCGATCTGGGCCAAGTCAGTACCCATTAACTCTTCATCTTCATGTAATCTCAATCTTAACTTTGGAATTTTATCCATAGCAAATAAGATTATAGCAGTTACACAGAAAGACCAAGCAGCAATTGAAACAGACCCAGCCAATTGGTATCCCAACTGCTTGTAGTGATGGTTAACCCATCCTCCGTCAATTCTTGTAGTTGGATCGTTGGCAACACTCCCATCACTTGCCACAACGTAATCAGCTGCAAAAAGACCAGTCATAACTGAACCTAAAAATCCTCCAATACCGTGTAACGCAAAAACATCCATACCATCATCAATGTGTAAAATGTCTTTTAAGTCGATGGCAAGATTACAAACAATTCCTGGTACAATTCCGAAAGCCACAGAAAAGTAAACTGGGATGTACCCAGCAGCTGGTGTAACACAAACTAATCCAGATAAAGCACCTAAACATAATCCGACGGTAGACCATTTGCCTCCAGTACGGAAGTAATCAACAATCATCCAGGTTAATCCACCAGTTGCGGCAGCAACATTGGTATTAACATTTGCATACCATGAACGGATGGTAGAGTTACCGGTTGAGCCTCCATTGAATCCGAACCATCCAAACCACAAGAATACAGTTCCTAAAACAATCAGGCTTACACTGTGAGGTTTGTATCTAGGATTCTTACCACTGGCAATTGGGTCATGTCTCTTACCTAAAACCAATGAATAAGCTAACGCAGCAAATCCAGAATTCTCATGTACTGGACCACCACCAGCGTAATCCAATCCTCCTAAGTTGAACAACCAACCGTTGGAACCCCAAGTCCAGAAGGCAATTGGGCAGTAGACGACAGTTAACCAAATAAATAAAAACACCATCATTGGTCCTAAACGAGCTCTTTCACATCCGGCTCCTACCATTAAAATAGCGGTCACACAAGCAAACATTCCTTGGAAAAAGCAAAACAAGATATCTGGAACTGTTGTAACAACACCTGGAGCTCCGAGAACCCCCTTAAGACAAAAATTGTTTAAAGTACCCAAAAAGACTGATTCTGATCCATCATGGGAAAAGACCAACGAATAACCCCAGAAGAACCAATGAAATGTGGTTAAACAGGCAGCCATCATGGAAGCCCACATTAAAGAAAGAGCATGCTTCTTTCTGGAAATACCTGAATACAACAAACCAACTCCAGGTATCATAATCCACACTAAAATTGCCAGAATTGATACCCAAACCATATCAGCACGATCAAATTGTTCATTCAAATCTAATTTAAAGACATCTCCTCCGGTACCAGTACCAGGGAAATCGCTAGCTTGACTCATTGTTAATTTCTACTAAAATTTTTAAACGGGATTTATCAAGATTTATACCTCGATCTTCGTATTTTGCAATCTTAGATAAGATAAGAATGCGAATTCGCAGCCAATAATAACTCTTGAGCATTATTGATAAACTAAATAATAATTAATGGATTAGCCTAAGCCCCGCAACGGTGGGAGTCATACAGGTATATCGTGGACAATTACGGCGATCACAATAAGTAAGCTTATAACGTGATTTTCATTAATGTTGTTTGTGTGCCTCTGCTTATGTAAGCTGGGATACGATTATCATATGATTCTCTCAGAAATTACGAAAAACGGTTCACGTAAAAGATTGCACCGTATTAAGATGAGGTATGGATATTGAACAAAGCAAGTACAACGAAGGTTGGTGGTGATATAGCAGTGTGGGAATGCCGTTATTGTGTGATACTGTGATAAGAGCAGTAGCGATACTTCTAGTAGCTTATTTAGAAAACAAAGTATTTACTATTGAGTGATTCCTACAGTTACTGCAAAATTAGCATAGAAATTGTACCTTCACTGTTCACTTGCAACATTTAGTAGAAGGATTGCAGACAGATAACATCACAGTACATTAAAGCATAGTCAAGTACAATAAAGTACATTATAAGGATGGAACAGTACCCAATTTAAAAAACAAGACAGTTCTGTCAGCAACTGTATTACAGGACGCAGTACAATGAGATCGTTGTATGATATACTTCGAAGCTATTGTACGATAATAAAATGAGGTTACTTCGAGAACAATAAGTTGTGACCCTCGAGTCATGTGCCATTATCACTGCAGAATCGTCACTAACGTAGAGAGCCTGCCAGTTCTGTTGCCTTGTCCGTATCTTCTTGTCGTTCTATTTCTGTGTCTTGTCCGACTTGTTTCTCTTTGTTATGTTGTGTTTCCCTTTTCTTGACTTCCATCTCTGTATAACGCTCTCTTCGCATTTTGCAGCCAAAAGTTTCTAGGCTCAAATGGCACCTTTAACGCTTCCACTTAATATGATTATCAGGAGTCACGAACAAATGCTTCATAACGTGCTAAAGAGATCGTCCCAAGATTCCACAAAACCTGAAATTTACTCCACTACAATATCTGCTCTAAAAAACTATTTACAACTATTGGAATCAATCCAGTATGACAGAATGATGGGGAAACCACCAACTCAAACTCAACTTCAAAACCTAGACTATCATTCAGCAAGGATAAATGTAATTTATCACCAAGCAATGAGTGATATGGCTGAAGATGTGATAATTGTTAATTCAAATAAATTGAATGTCTTTAAAATCTTAATTTCAATTTCGACGTTACTTGGATTTTATTTGATGTTTAATATTTATCCTTTAATGCTTGTATTTATATCTTCAGGAGAAGATTACCTCCCTTTGGTGATTATGACTGGTATATTTGGAATGTTTTTAACGGTGGGTTTAATTGCGTTTTTGATCGAGCTTCTTAAAGGTAGAATTATATTAAGGTAAAGACGGTCAACCCCAGTGTACCAGTACAACTCAAAGAGTTGAATTAAAACTTTCCTACTTGGAATTACTCCGGTGTAAATCAATAAAATGTAATCAATAAAGTCACCTTATTTTCGTACTCTTTCTATTTCTAGGAATATTTAGTGCGTCTGCTCGTGGCAAGGCTCTCGCGCAACCTTCTCCCTATTCTGGCGAAGTCCTCAGCCCTTTTGTCCCTACGCTTATTTTCCCGTCCATCGCGGTATCACCATAAATCCTCACCTCTCATTTATTGAATTCTCCATCATGTCCGACCTCGACCCTTCATCGTTCACCACGACGATTCTTACGTCAAAATCCCCACAACAATCGGCCAGTATCGTAGCCTATGCCACGAATCAGACATCCACGTCGACCCAACAACTTATCGGCTTCTTCAATCAATACATTAACATTTTACAAAAAACTAATTTTGAACTCAAGAGCCTTTTAGCTAACTCGGGTACTCCAATTTCTAAAAAGTTTGGAACTGAAAAAGAATTTGGTATTACTTCCAACATTTTCGATTCTTTTCTCCAAAACCTTCAATTCTCCGTTAATTCAAATGATAAACTTGTAAAATTTCTTAAACTTGAATTGGTAACTCCTTTAACAAACATGATTAACAATGATATTAAATATAGTGAGGTTGTCATTAATAATCAAGAATTAACGGAAATCGCTTCGACTAATCCAATTGATGAATATCAATGGAATTCAAAACTGTTACAAATCTTAGAAAACTTCAAAAATTTCAAGGAATATGAAAAAAGTTTGGTAAATGGTAAGTTGATTCATTTACTCAACGTAGTATCTGGTGATTCACTGAAGGTTCAAAAATTCAACGAACAAGCTTTAAACTTTGGTCTTTCGAATTTTTCGATTCAAAAAGAGATGGAAATTTACTTAAAGACTCTTTTAAACGGTGAATATCCAGAGGTTAAACTGACTCAATCTCGTAAGCATTCACATTCTGAATTGCGTTCTGATTCTCGTCCTGATGCTCGTTCTGAAGCATCCCGTAAATCTGAAAAGCCTGATAAAAAGGAAAAGAATAAACTTAGATCAAGGGTTGGGTCAATTTTTGGTAGAAGAAGAAAGTCAAAAAAATCAGGAGATCTAGAATCGGTTTATTCAAACCAGACGGCTAGTACAAACTTGACCAATTTGGATAGATTAGAGGAGTCAGCTGAACCAAATGCTGAACCGCAAGATTCTGGTCTCAATGAAAATAGGTTAGAATCTCGTTCTAGCTTGGGTTATATGGCTCCACCTCCAGCTCCTCCTAAAAATTCAGCACCAACTACTACTAGACCTACCCCTATTCAAAAGTCTGCTCCAACTGCCGCTCCAACAACCGCTCCAACTACCGCTCCAATTACCGCTCCAACCGTCGGTCTCAGCTCCAGCTTTGACCCCGGTCCAACTACTATGTCACCAAACATTGTTAAGTACTCCGATGACTCTTCTGATGAAGACGAAGGAAAGCCTTCTCTTCTTCAGAAAAACAGTTTAGAAGCTCCTCCAAGCGATTTTTTGACCGTGAACAAATCGAGACATACTCAGTATAGTTTTGAAATGGGTGATGATTTGAAAAACTTCCAAACTAGTCCAAAAGCTCAAAGGCTGGAAAAGTTTGATTTTCCAGAACCAGACATCTCTCGACAAGAAGAAGAAGATGTTGTTGGTGAATTGGATAGAAAACATGAACCTAAATTCAATGGGTTTGATAGTAGTTCAATTGGATCTCCGAGTGTTAATACCGGGGATTTCACAAATGATGGTTTAGATAGCAACTATAACGCTCATACTGGTGCTAATACTGATCCTAATACTGGTGCTGGTACTGGTACTGCTAATACTGGTGCTAATACTGGAATGGGCGTGCTAGGTACTGCTGTTGCTGTTGCAGGCGCTGTGGTTGGTGCTGGTGCTGGTGTAGTTGCTGCTGCCACCAACAGCTCCTCGGGTTCTGCTCCTGGGTCTGCTCAGGGTTCTGCTCCTGGGTCTACTTCGAAATCTACTCCAGGATCTGCACCAACCCCTCCTCCAGCTCGTAAAGTCCACAGGGCAGAAATTCAATCACAAATTTTCCACTCCCTTCCAAACACTAGAGACTCTGTCGTTGAACCACCACGTGTTCCACTCACAAATCAAATCACTGGTAGTTCCCTTGCCTCAACCTCTAAAACCGATTTATTCAACCATAATGAATTAATTAATAATCTCATTCCTGGCTTGAATATATCCAATTCCCAGGTAATCAACGTCAACTTCAAACAAGATACTCTCAGCAAAGCCAGTATCATCGGAGAATTGGCATTTAATTATCAAGGTAATAGTACTACTAATCTTGATGTGAATATCCCCAATAAATTTGATAAGGTTATTCTCAATAATTCCTTTATCGAACGCAAAAGTGATGAACTCTTCACCATTAACCCAGCTCACGTGCTAAACAAAACTTTGGGGGGTGTCAAGTATATGGAACAGACGTTGGATACTAATCAAATACCAGTGTTTATCCACTCCATTTGGAAGTTTGAAGACCACCAGGCCAGTTTGATGATCAATTTAAAATCAAACCCGCTCTTTTCCAATTTTATTATCTTGAACAACTTAGTGGTTTCAGTGGCTTTAAGTAGTGACGCACCAGCTAATTCTGCCAGTTCTAGACCGACTGGAACCTTCAATAAAGACAAGAATAGAATCACTTGGAGATACACTCACCCTGTCAATCTTAGTGAATCTAACGATGAGAAGATCATTGCTAGATTCATGACAAATGGCAAAGCTAGCGAACATGAATCTGGTATTCAATTGAGATTTTCAATCTTTGATCACCTTCAATCAAATATTACCTGTAATGATCAGACAGTTCATTGTATTAGTAATTTAAACGCCGGAAACTTCAGTTCAATTAGTTAGTGTTTTAGATATGAATAATTTATATGTAATTGTAAAGGACACAACTTTGATTTTGGATTTTTATTGCTAACAAAAAACATGTTTGTAAATTTCGCAGCCATTTTTGCAACCGTTTATACATGTTTGACCTAACTGGCATAATCCTTAAAATATTGGGACTGGCTTTTAAAAGCTTGGGAATAGGCTTCGTTATTGTATTGTTGTTGGACTGGGTTGGGGTCATTGGACCTAAAAAAATCCCCCATGTCTTTTCGATCCCCGGATTACCGATTCTTGGTAATGTATTTCGAATTCAAAACAACCCTGCTAAAGTTTTCATGGAATGGCAGAGAAAGTATAAGAAAGATTTTTTCCAAATAAGATTGGGAAACCGAGTAGTACTCGTCGTTTCCTCGTATAAAGATGCCAGTGAACTATGGAAGGTTTCTTCCGTGAATTCTCGTCCATTTCAATATACTTTCCATAGTTTGGCTTCGATGACTAAAGGTTTTACTGTCGGGACAACACCATTTAGTAAGACGTACAAAAAGAGGAAGCAGGTAATTTCTCTGGCAATGAATGAGAAAAGCATCAAAGGCTTGATTAATGTTCTCGATCATGAGACCCATTACACAATCAGACATATTCTTGAAGATCAACAAACTTTATGCTATCAACCAAGTACCAATCCCTACACTATCCATCCTGATGTGTCGCTTTTGAAATACTTTCAGTATTTTAGTCTTAGGACTTCTGTGTTTATAACTTACGGCTTAAAGCTTGACTGTTACAACAGAGATAAAGAGTTATCAGATAAAATTATTCATTATGAAAATCAAATCATTAAATTAAGATCACCCATATCCAATCTTGCAGATCATTTTCCCCTTTTAAGAAACTTCTTCTCAGATCCTACAAAAGAGGCAAGAGAAGAAAGAGATAAATATATGGAAGTACTTTACCATCGTAAGAATCTGCAAAGTCATTATCCTAATTTAATTAGAGACCATTATGAAATTACCAATTCAAAAGGGATTGATATCCATGAGCTACAGTCCATTTGTTTGACAATGATTAGTGCTGGTTTGGATAATACACCATTAAATATCGATCATCTCTTTGGACAATTATCTACCCCAAGAGGAGCTCATTTTCAAGAAAAAGCCATAAAAGAACTATTGGGATTATACGGAAGTCCTCAAAGGTGTTGGGATAAAGTGACTGGAGAAACTGAATGTGCTTATATGGTAGCTCTTTTGAAAGAAACTTTAAGATTTTTCACCGTGTTACCCTTAGCATTACCGAGGGTAACCACAAAAGCATTTTATCACAAAGAAGCATTAATCCCAGAAGGTACAACAATTTTTTTCAATGCATACTCTGCTAATCACGACAAAATACATTTTAAAGATCCGTATACATTTAACCCGAATAGATGGTTAGATTCCCGAGGTAAACTACTCTCCAAGAAAGTTATTAATCATTTTTCATTTGGTGGAGGAGTAAGAATGTGTTCTGGTAACCTTCTAGCGTTCAAAGAAATGTACATCCTTACTTGTAGATTATTGTTATGTTTCAGAGTTAAAGAACCAAGGGACCCTAAAAATATCATGGATCCGGACCCTTTTAGAAATAACAATAACCCTAAAGCCACAGGGTTTGACCCAAAACCATTCAAGTATCAATTGGTACCAAGACTACTCTCAGAAGGGGACTCCTTGTTTAACTATATAAGAACTAATTAGTATGTTCATTAAATATATTAAGTATCTGCATTAGGATCTATGTAACTAGTCTTGGTCACCAAGACTGATTTATACCCTTGACTTAAGGGGAGGTTATATTTTAATACTCCACTTACTATCAAATCAAAGGGAGATTTGGAGATGATTTCCCACTTTTTAGAATTATCGTCATCCTCTTCAGTTTTTTTGGATTTTGGTTCCCCAGTATCAGTAAGATTTTTTCCGGGTTGAAGTAGTTTTACTTCACCAATTTGTTCGATGAGATGCTTATGGAAAAGTACTCCTTCAAAAGTCAATTCTGTTTCTAAATTGTGAATTGATCCAAGTAGTAGTGTTTCAACATGCGTGCCACCAGCATTTTCAATCAGAGACTGCCCATCAGTTTTAACATCAGACTCAGCCATGATCTTGGGAGGCAAGTACCCGCTTCTCGCAAAAATATCGAGTTCAACATCTTGAATACCAATTGTGAACCAGCCAGGATTAACTGCTTCAACTACGAGATTGAATATCAACTCGTCTTTGCTGACCACGGGACTTTGGATATCTTTAATGGAAACTTCTGACAAATCTTTGGTTGAAGCAATAAAGAAACCAAGCAAAAACCCTAGGGTCAATATACACGCAATACTAACGGTGGTGTATATAGTACGCTTGATGGCACTGTAGTTAGATACAAAGGAATTTTTTCGAGGCAATATAAAGTGCTGATTACCATTGGAAAGGGGGTGAGAGAAAACCCTGGATGACTTGTGAATTGGGTGTTTATCAAACTGATTTTCGTTGATTGAACCAGTTTCTTCATCGTATTCATCAAACCCAAAATAGTAGGCACCTTGATTGTTGGGTTGTTCTGGGTATGGGAATGGGAAAATATCACTATTATTATTTCCTTGATTGACATGATTGTTAGCGTTAGTGTGTGTATTATGGCCCCTAGCAGTTGGAGAATTGGGGCTGGTCAAGATTGGTTGACCTGCAGACAAGTAACGTTTTGTTTTGTTCATTCTCTTTAAATTTTGAGGATTAAGATTTAAAGATCTATAATGAGGGATCCTTGAGCCCCCATTGATTAATGGAGTTTGGTCGTAGTTTAAACTGTTGTTATTATGCGGAAACCTCACATTGTCGTAATAAATTAATTCATCATCAAAATCTTCGATATCGATGTCGTCAGGAATGATACTATATCTTCTTGGCTGTGATCCTTTTTTATCAAATAATTTCGATGTAGTGGATCTGAGACGAGACGATGTGGTGGTCAGCTTCTTCTTGGTGCTTTTACTGGTTACAGAGGAATCGATTTTATCCTTTTTACGAGTCCTTTTCGAAGATTTGAATGAGTCATGAGAAGATGCGTCGTCCACATCTACTACGTCGTCGGTATCAGAGTCATCTCTATCTCTAGTGCTTGGTTTTTCGTACCGCTTGTCGTCTTCAGATTCATACATGTCGCTTTCCATATCGTCTGTGACATCTTGGTATGAGGAAAACCGATCAAAGTCATTGGATTTATATTGGACAGTGTTAAAATTGGAAAAAGTGGAGGATGGACTTTGGGGGAGCTTGTTATCAGTATCTCGAGATCCCGGTTCTCGGGATCTTTTAATTTCGCTGGAATTTCCACTAGCTACTCTGGTTTCACCGGTTATTTTAGCCTCAGAACTGATTTTTTCTTTAGGACTATAGGAAGTCATTGGGCTACCTCTTTCTCTTGAAGGACTACGTAAACTGCCATTAGCCTTTTCCGAAGCTCTGCTAGGACTTAATGGTCTGCTGAGCCTACCGTCTACAGATTGGTAGCTGTGACTTGACAAAGTTCTATTATTTTGAGGTCTAAGTCCTTTGAAATCATGACTATTGAACGAACCATTTGAGTCGTTCAATTTAGAAGGATATAGGTTTTTTATTGCAGGAACTTTTGCGAAAGAGTCGGTAGGTTTAACCCCGGATAAGTCGATAAAATTCGGATGAGAAATAGATGGAGAATTGCTGTCAACCAACTTATCTTGTACTAGCTTTTCGGTATTTTCCTTTCCACCTTCCTTTTCACCTTCCTTTTCGCTGTTCTCCTTTTCCTTTTCTTTTTCCCCTTCACTCTTGTCTGCTTGTTTTTCTCCTTCTTTTTCATCATTCTCTGCACCTTCCCGGTCTTGACTTGGCAAACTCATAGTATCGTTATTATTTATTTGGTTCAGATAATCAGTATTTTCGTAGACAAACGTCTCATCACTATCGGATGAGTCCACATCGTCTACAGCACTTGCGAGTTTTGCAGCAAATATATCGGTTCTACTACTATTTGGTTTAGCAGGTTTCCTGCCCTTCTTTGAACTCATTGAGCTAGTATTATGTTCGGATAACTGAAGGTTTGGAATAGTTTCAATTTCTGGTGTGGTGGTTCCAGAAATTCCAGCAGAACCAAGACCAGTTGAAGATATTCCGGGGATTTGGCTGGGTTGTTCTCGTATTATTCCGGTTGGGAAAGCATTAGACTGAGGCGACCTACTAATAATTTCAGAAATATTTTTAGGTTGGGGTTCCTTCCCAGTGATGATCTTTTGTTTAACTTTGAGTGACTTGTTGAGATTCGAAAGGGTATTTTTATCAAGTTTTGGGATCGAAGATGTAGAAGATGTTGGCGTTTTCTTTTCTTTGGCGTCTCTGAGTTCCTTGACGTCTTTGAGTTCTTTGGCGTCTTTGACATCTTTAAGGTCTTTGGTCTCTTTTTCCTTGGTATCCTTTTCCTTGATGTTCTCTTTGGCGTTCTCTTTGGCGTTCTCTTTGACGCTGTCCTTGTTTTCTCTCTCCTTCACGTCTTTGTCCTTTTCTCGTTCTGGGTCTCTATGTTCTTTATCCTCTTTATCTAAGTCTCTTCCTTCTTCTTTTACGTCAGGTTTGTGTTCGCCCATGTCTCCGGACACATTTTTTTCGTTCATGACGGTATCTCCCTCCTCTTTATCGGGGTCTCTGGAGTCCTTGTCTATCATAATAAGAAGATGTTAAACGAGTGAGGCACGAAACGCGGTGAAAGCAATTGACGAGGTGGGGGGAGGAAATAGAGATTGTTGAGTGGTATAAATGCTCTAATAGACATACAACACTAAGTTTACGTAAAACAGTTTAGGGTGTAGACTTTACTATGTAGAATGTAGAATATGCTATATATTAGACATTGCGATGGTCATCGAGCATTGTCTAAAAATTTTTAGTCCTTAACAATAGAAATGGAGAGCACAAAAAATAGTGGAGTACAAACGGGGCATGGGGTGTTTATTTTTTTAAAGAGAATAAGCCAGGAAAACTGTCCAACTCCTAGAAGTGCTTTAAGCCTGAACATACAGAGAGATCAGAGTTTAGACTAGCTTGATGTTCTACCGGTGTATACCTCTGTAAAATCATTCTACTACACTAATACCTAATTGGCTGATATTGAAAGCTAAAACACTTTTGTAATGCACTTTCGCTGTTACTATGCTGTTATTCCTATATCTCTATATCACTATACACGCCTATATGCCTCTTTGAATCCCTGACTGACACTCCTCCTTAACGGATTCCTCACCACCAGTGGACGTTTTACCATCACATCAGGTTTACTTCTACTAGGCGGAGCTGTTGGTACGACAGAATACTTTCTTTCCTTGAATACTACCCCTACTTCTTTGACATTCTTTTGGTGCTCTGGCTCAACCTTAACAAACCAATCTAACGCTTCATCATATTCATACATCCGATAATCCGTTCCATAAGGCTTACTTTCTAAACAGTATAAGGTGTGTAATGGTACATCAAGCTCACCGATTGACGATCTATCAAGATTTAAGAAATATGCAAGAAGAATCCGAAGAACCACCCTATGACTTACAATCAAAAGATGATCAGTAGTTCTTTCAATTTCTGTAATTAATGGTCTTAACCTCGTTAATACATCAAGATAGCTTTCACCTCCAACCCCTGGGTATCTGTACGTAAGTTTGTTCTGAATACGTGATTGATATTCTTTAGGGTATTTTTGCTGGATTTCTTCGTACGTTAATCCTTCAAATTTACCACCTCCAAGTTCATTTAACATCCTCATTTCTTTTACAGAGTATATCAGATCATCGAAATATTGACCGGTTTCAATTGCTCTAGTTAACATTGAAGTCCAAACGTAGAAATTTGGTTCGGTAGGAATTTGTGTGAGGGGATCTTCATTTTCATCTCCATCCTTTCTGAGGAAGTCACTATACTTCAATTCCAATCTTTCAGAAAATTCTTTCAATTGTTTTTTACGAAACTCTTGACGTTGAAAGTTCATGAACTTCGTTAAAGTTTTGGCAAACCGGTGTCCACGCTTGGTGAGTAACGAGTCACCACCTATTCTTCCCAGTAAATTATCGACACTTTCACCATGTCGAGTAATCCAAATTTGTCTTTCACAAAGATTAAAATTCAATAAGAAATATATCGTTTGTGATGCAAGAAATCCTTGAACATTATAACTCACAACTTTTTTACCTACATCAACCATTTTAACATACTGGAATCCGGGAATCTTCTCTTCTTCTTCATCAATCGGCTCATATGCTTTTTCATAATTATGCAACCTACCCACAAAATCTTTTAATGCCAATTCTTGATCCATCTCCCGATAATCTGGCCCACTAAGTTTAAGACGAATATTACTTTCAATGATTGCAGGGTCTGTACAAACGCTTTCAAGGAAAAGAACCTTAAGTTCTCCGTTTGAACGTTCTTGTATCCGTTTAAGTACCTTGCGTCTTCTGCGTTTCGTGGAGTTGGTAGCATCAAAGATACCCACAGATCCATTACCTAGAAGAACATAGTCCAATAATTGATCAAAAGTATCCATAGCCCATTTCTCTCGAAGTGCAGTGTACTTAGAATTATCCGGAGAGAAAAAGTCAGCATTGTGAGAAGCAGTCCGTGGGCTCTTGGTTCCGGCATTTGTCGCCTCCATTTCTGGACTATCAGAGGTTTCTGGTTCGGTTTGTGGAGAATTCTCTTCGTTATTTGGTGTATTGGTATCTGGTAAAGGCCTATTTTCTGGTCCATTATTGTTGGCAGTATCTAATCTTCTGGTATTTCCCACGTTAAACACTCTACAATCGTGTTGAAGCCAATTGAGGTACCGGGTAAGCTTATTAGTAATATATGACTTGCCTCTAGCCGGTAATCCTACCATCACAATAACCAATTTCGACCCCACGTCTACAGAGGCAATTCGACCATCAGGAGAAATTTTACTGGAAGTCTGACCCGGAATATTGAGAGTATATGCTTTATGCTTTGACTTGGGTTTTGTAAGGAGCGACTTGAGTTTTTCAAGTGAATCAGTTTTTTCAAATTTCTTCTGAAGTTGGTAAGGAATAGAATCGATAATAGAATAAGAATTTTCCGATTTGGATTTACTCATATCAGTATGAGATACAGAAGTGGAAATGGGTTCTGAACATGGTTGCTCTGAACCTTCACGACTTTCACCACTTCTTAATTCCCTTAGTTTTTGAACTTTTTCTCTTGCTTCTTTATTGTCTGTTTCAAATTGATTTTTTTCGTGTTGATTACTTGGTTTCGTAGCCGGTGATACGCTCCCACTCAGTTCGCTCATCTCTGCCAAGTTTAAATGTGATATGTTCTTTAATCTGGCAATTCTTTCTGCTTCTTCTTGTTCTCGGTAATCATCGCCATCCAGGGCATAATCTGGCAGAGCCATACTTGAAACAATAGGCGTATCAGTCAATGGACGTTTGTTAAATTCTGGCAAGTTCACTGATGAATCTGAAAGTTGGCTATCAATACTTTTAGTTTTTTGCATCCGTTCATACGGGTAAGAAGCAAGTTTTCGGAGTGGGTATTTCCGGTGTTGTCCCTCATCATCAGACGATTCATTAGAGGAGGTAGGAAAAGAATCAAACGTAACCTTGGACTTTTCTCCCTTATCTCCTTCGGGCTTAAGCCCTGTCTTTTGATCAATTCTCTTACCTAAGTTGAAATTTATGGGACCATTAAAATTGAGATGGTGACTTGTATTAGTGTTGGTATCGGGATCCTTGATAGCGTTTGAGTTAGTGCTGGTGGATGTAGTATTCTCGAGGTCGGGGGTGGATCTATGGTTCGGAGATCTAGAAGTGTCAGAAGTGACTGGCCCAGAAACAGCACACCGTTGTACTGGTGTAGTGCTACGACTCTTCTTATCCTTGGACATACTTTAAATTTATTTGCTAGATGTGCGGATCCTGTATAGGCTCCGGAGTTGTTCCCCTCCAAACAAAAAAAAGATCAGATTTAGTAGGTAATCAATGACGCTAGTGTATATATAATGGGATCGTTACAAAGACATAGGACTTCTGATGTCGTACTGTATTTTTTGGAGAATTTCAATACGTTTTAAGTGAGGTTTTATTGGTCCTCTTTTAATGAGGTAATTGTCCTGCATATATGTCATCGAAAGATTAAGAAGATTAAGTTAAGATGAACAATAGTGGGGAGGGTGAAAGGCAGCAGAAGTTGGAGTTATAAGAGCCGATGGTGAGCAGTGCCACGGTACCAGAAATTTTATGAGAACAAGACAAAGAGCAACTTTGTAAGTCCCGTAAAATTATTGCGTGTAGTGCTGGTAATTGCTTTAACAGAGTAAATAATATCTGAGGCGATCAGAGGTAGAGCCAATTACAGCAGAAAGAAAGTCATTGGACTTTCAGTTTTCGGTGAAGAGTCCTATTAAAATGTGTGCGGTCGTTAGTTTACTTTGGTGCTCTCTGGGATAACCCAGGGAGAGCCTCTCAAGTCCTCAGGCTACTTACTGGAGCACAAGCTTCGCGGTAGATAACAGAATCTGGTCGCAGTAGAAACCTCATCTCGCTCATCCCATGTTCTCCTTCGGATTTAACGAGGACGACTTGAACTCAGATACCGGTTCTGCGGTTCCTCATGCCGCATCTCAGATCACATCTCAACCTCCACACGAAGTTCGTAAGCCATTAGCTCATTCCCTCGCCCAAATTCTTGCATCTTTCAAAGATCTCAGCATCTCGATTGAAAAATCCATCTCAGCTGATGGGAATGTTGTATACAAGAGACCCCTTTTCGACATAAAACACCAGGTCATGACGGAAGACAACAACGAGCTCAACTCGTTGCTATTGACCGAAGGAACTGACTTGAAAAAAAACGACTATGAAGGCGGATTTAAAGTATGGGAGTGCTCTTTTGATCTCATTGATGAATTAAAGAATAAACTTGAATGTAATAATAAACTTGGCTTTTTGGAAGTGGGAGGTGGAACCTCGCTCCCATCGTGCTATGTCTTGCTTCAGCGGTTTTTGAATCACGATAAAGGGGGACTTGAATTGATTCTTTCTGATTTCAATTACGAAGTTCTTAGACTTGTGACTGTTCCCAATCTATTTGTAAACTGGTACATTGGCACGAAGGGGGAAGTAACTGATGAAATACGAGTAACTGAAGAGTTGGTGAGTGAATTCGAGAAAGAGTTGGATGATTTCAATATGAAAATTAAGCTCATATCTGGTAGTTGGGGACCACTGTTCGTTGAGTTGATCGATGCGAAAATTGATTTCATAATTAGTTGTGAAACCATATACCTGCCTGAAAATATGCCGGTGCTAGCAGAGGTGTTGATTGAGTTGTTACAAAAGAATTCTGCTACTGCATTGGTGGGTGCAAAAAATTACTACTTCGGTGTAGGTGGTAGTGTAGTGGAATTCATCAGATATTTGGGGGACAGAGTACAGGTTGAAGTGAAGGAGGTGAATAGTCAGTTAAAGCGAAGTGTAATTGAGATGAAGGAAATAGTGCAAAAATAGAAACAATAAACGACACAGTTATAGTAAAGTAAACGACTCATTCCAATTTAAACTTCCCTGTAGTGCTGTCATGTGACGAACACATTAATTTACCCTAAGCTTTATTAACAATATCTCTCACATCGCTCCCTTTTCAAATTGAGTATACATCAGTTGTATGCTGCTCCAATCCTACTCAACACCACCTCCACTCTATTCACCCAAATCGTACCACCTGACATTTCCAGCCAGTTCCTCCAATGAGCACTCTCGCGATCCCCATTAAAATCAGTCGATCCTCTGCACGACCTAGCTGCTTTACCAATGAAAATCGCACAAATTTTTTCACCAACACATTAACAACGTACGTATGAAAGGAGATGAGATAATAATAGTCAAGAGACTGAAAGATTGAACGAATGCATAGAATGGTAAATGGAGATATAGACGAACGGAGATAGAGAAAGCCCGAAAACCTTTGGTAAAATCTAACGAAGCAAGTAGAATTGAATAAGTGGAAATTTAGTCCATTGATAAACAAGCTAAATGAGTGGTGGAATTCTTGTCCGTCTTTACAGCTTGTGGTCCAAGCAAGTCTCTCTCCGTGGAAATTTATGTCAGCGTAAGCGTATTTCCCTCAACTTCTGTGAAACCAGCCAAGAGGGTACCGGCCCCTTCAAGCTCAATGCGAGCTCCAACTCCAGTTCAGCATCAACCCCAGTTTAACTCCAGCTCCAGAACAATCTTTCAAGTTGCACCGGTGAAACACTAGTTGAATTTTTGACTCCTTATCCCGCTCTTCCAATCTGGTAACTTTACTAACATTTTTAGATGTTTCGTTCCGTCACATTAGCCGTTCGTAACCAATCCACCGTCACCAAGGCTAACGCCAGAGTCTTGTCAAACGCTTACGTCGGTCAGTTACATAAAAGATGGGAATCTTTACCAAAGGAAGACCAAACCGCCTTAATAGAAGATTTAAAATCAAGACAGGAATTACCATGGCAAGAACTTTCTGCTGAAGAAAAGAAGGCTGCTTACTATATTTCCTTTGGCGAATGGGGGCCAAGAAAACCTTTGTACGGTCCAGGTGATGCCTCAAAGGTCTTCTGGGGTACTGTTGCCGGTATTATGGCTGGTTGTGGTTTATTCGCCTTTGTAAGATCATTTGCTCCTGAAGGACCTTCTACTTTAGACAGATCATGGCAAGAAGCTTCAGATGAATATTTGAAATCAAAGAACGCCAATCCTTTCACTGGATACTCTCAAGTACAATAATTTATTCAGCATGCAATATACAGTTAGAACTGAAATTCAAAGGAAAAAGGTTAAATTTCTAAACATTTCTATACATTATCATAACTACTATACACCTAATCATCATCATCATGAAGCGGACCAAACTCTCCTTCGTAAATCGTAGCTCCAGCTTTTCTAATATTATCTATGGTAATACACTCCTCCATTTCAAGGATCTTGGTTGCCGTTAATCTATCAAAAGGATTTGGTTGAAGCATCTTGTTAACTAACTTGTCCAAATTGCTTGAATTTGACAAAAGAAATTTAGGTGCTTCAGGGCAAAGTTCTTTGATTTGATCAACAGTTAATTGGTCAGAAATTGTATCTGATCCAACGGTTTGAGGATTGTCAACATGTGGGTTATGTGGTGGTTGTAAATGAATTGAATTCGAAGAAAACCCAAGAGAATTGTATGATGTAAGGGATGAAAAATTTCGATGTTGGAGAAAGTCACTTATGTTATCACTTGACAATTTTCCAGCATCACTCAAATCTCCTGATCTCAATTTCCTCCAAGGTGTTCCATTATCTGGTAAAACAATGTTCGTAGCAATTTCAAGTATGATTAAACCAACCAGAAATATATCAGCAAATGGACTATAAATTTTATCATTAATTAATTCAGGTGCAATATAATTTCGATCTCCTTCCAAATCAAAATCTTTTTCAAGTATTGGAAGTTTTGTTGCTAGTCCAAAATCTCCGATTTTCAAAGATCCTTCAAAAGTTACAAAAATATTTGCTGGTTTAAGATCTAAATGGAGATAGTTCTTCAGATGTATGAATTTCAATCCATTCAAAATTTCAATCAAAATCTTCCACACTCGAAATTCATCTATTTTGTAATTTCGATTATCTTGAAGGAATTTATAAAGTGTACCTCCTTCACAAAATTCGGTCATTATATAATAATAATTGTTGAATTCCCATGCTTCAATGAAGTAAACAAGATATTCTTTCCCTTCTTCTTGCTCTTTGAGATTTACTGATTCATTATCCTTAACCGATGTCAATGTTCTCAAGGCATTGATTTCACGTAATATATTTTTAACTTCCAATTTTCCAAATATTGGTTTTTTCGATCGTTTAATAGCAAATTTTTGTTGATCAAAATTACACTCAAATGCTATCGAGAATTCACCTTTACTGAGGTATCTGATATTCGAATTCCCAAATTTTTTATTTAGGTGTTCATCCACCGTTGATTTGAGAGCAAATTGATCCTTCATATCAGCTAAATCTCCGTCATAAATGTTAGCTTTATCATCATCGAATGCACCATGATTACCAAATCCACTCCCCACATCTCCACCACCAACTGATTTCATGTGTTTCTTTACCGTTGGTGTAGTGGGACTCTTAACAAGGGGACTGAAATTAGCTGGTGCACTTTGAGATTTCTTCACAGTTCTGGTAGGAGTTTCAAGAACGTGATCTTCAACTATGAAAGATTTATTAGGTTCTTGTTCTTTATCGTCACTTATTTTGAATAATGATATCGTACTATCGTTAGCGGTATAGCTATGATTTCTACCCACTTCAATTGAAACCTCAGAGCTATTTGAATTGTCATAAAAATTTGGTTTATCATTAAATAACATTATCGGATGCTTTTTAATGGGAGTTTCTGGGGGGAGCTTATTTGTTTGACTGGTGATGGAATTTTTCTTCACGAGACCGGTAGATTTGAATGCAGTTTGAAGTGGTTTTACAAATTGATAAGATTTTTTATCAGCTGGGAATTCATTTTCCTTGTTATTGAATGGTAAATGGGGTATGTTGTTTGATAAAGTATTTGATGGTTGAGTATTTGAAGGTAATGTCTGTTGAGGATGTGCGTATTGATGAGTTGGTACGTGTAATTCATCTTGATACACCTGTATTCCACTACTTTTTCTAGTTTTCAGGGGCAGATCAGAATCCATGATCACATCTTCTACACTGTAATCCAATTTTATAGGTGATGAATCTGTTTTGCATATTTTTCCGGGAGTTGGCTTGAAATTGAATAATTTTAATGAATTATTCTTCAAACTTGTCAAGGGAGAAACTCTTGGTTTATCCAATTCAATGCTTGGCTTTTTATTCAAGCTTGTATGTGAAGATTTCAATTTTAAATGTGGTGAAGGTGATTTACTTATTAATTGATGAGGTCTTTTAAATTTATTTGGAAATGCAGGGGTTGATTCATTTGATCGTAAAGTTTTTATTGACTTTGGTGTTGAGTTGTTTAGTGTGGGAGTTGAGTGAAGTTCATTTCTAAATGGAGTAGCTTCTTTTTTGAATGGGGTTGAATCAGCTGAAATTTTTTGATCGAGTTCAAGTAAATCAAAATCTTTTTTATTTACATTCGAATCAATTGAAAGATTCAAGAATTTTGATGATCTTTTGATGGTCTCCTTTGGTCTGGATTGGGAGAAAGTCGAATTAATTTGATAATCTGAAGATTCAAGAGTTTTATTATCATCAACATTTGAATCTTTGGCTTCCAAGCTTATATCATAAATATCAGATTTTCCGTTCAAAAAATCATCAAAATCCTCCAAATCCTCTGGATCTTTTTCTTCACCATCCAAGCAATCATCTATGGTATCATTATAATAATCGTGTTTAACATTGAAAGGAGGTGATTTGTTTAGTTTTTTTGGTTCATCTTCTAAGATCAACGAATTAAAAGATCGGGAAAAATGGTTATTGGTAAAAAACTCAATGCTCTCCTCAGGCAAGGGACCCCTAGTCTTGATCTTCTTAGGGTTGGGAGTAAATGTATGGCTGGGTGCTGCATTAAGCAGCGGCCGCTTATAGTTCATGATGTTGAGTAAATAAACAATCAACGCGTTGAACGCGAAGTATCAACACCGCGCCAGGCTACAAAACAGCACCCGCGCGAGTTCCAGTGCCGGCCCCAGCAGCGTTTCCCCAGTACGGGTCCTCGCGCGACGGCCTAAAACTTACTACCGGTTCGACAACCCTATTTTTGGGTTCGTGATCATATGCAGGTTATTTACGATAAAAAGAGTTATGAGAATGCTTATTTTTATTGGATTGATGAGGTAAAACTTGAGAACTGGAAGATTAGGTTTAAAAGCCATCGAACTGTATAGTAGTAGAAGCTGAGACTACTATAGAGGCATGCTGGGAGAGAAATGTATAATTTTATATTATTATACACCGATGAAAGGCGTGACTTTTACAAGTGCAATAAAAATGCAGGGATCACAAACGCTCGCACAAAAGAAAGGTACTGAAATAATAATCCAGTGAAAAAGGAGAGGTAAGTATAGGTGTTCTCGAAGATGATATACGTTGTAGTGGAGTGCTTGCAAAATTTTACAGGGCATAACACTTGGTGAAGCATCATAGCACAGGAAGTACATGCACCTCCTAACTTTCTCTGCATTTTGAGTTCACGAGCTCATCTCATAATCGAATGATAATATTGCGATCCGTCGGATACCCCAAATATCCGCCCGCAACTTCCGATCTACCATTTTACCGTTGTACCGTTGTACCGTTTTACTATTGTGACATAATATCGTTGTACCGTTGTACCGTTTTACTATTGTGACATAATATCGTCGTACCGTTGTACCGCTTTATTGCACCACTATACAGTTGCACCGATGTACCACTAGAACATCAAAATTTGATCCTTAGACGTGCTTCTCTACTACTTGTACCTACCATAGTATTTCGTTGCCTGACTTAATACCTATTTCAATCCTTTTCTATCGCAACTATTCGAACCACTTCTATCACATCTTTCATATCTAAAATTCCCATTATCCCTATTATCCTTATTATCCCTATTATTCCCATTATTTCTATTATTTCTATTATTCGTATTGTTCCTATTATTCTTTTTGTACTTGTTGCTCTTTCCTTATCAGATTAATCGAACACCCATATACACAACTGTGGCTGTGAGGTCTTCTGGACATGTAATCCCGTGCAGTCCATAATTCTTGTCCATAATATTAACTTCCTAATAGCCCTCAGCTGATTGGAACGATAGTATCCAATCCTGTACACAGTCAATAAAATCGGCAGTTGGTGCTTGCCCGATTGGACATGAAATTTTTCGCGTGAACGCGGAGATTCGGGACCGAGACACTGCTAGCAGAACAAAGTGCCAGTCCTAATGTCTGGCTTATAAATGATCGCGATTCTATTGGTCAAGATTTCTGATCAAATTGATAATTTCTTGACTAGATCGTATTCCCTTCTTCTTACAGCCAAGATATTTTCTCACACGGCACGTCCTTTTTTTTTATTTTTTTTTAAGAGAAAAAGGAATGTGAGGGATTACCTTTACACTTTTCAAAAATCATCACTAATTTCCACTATTCAAATTCACTGACTAATCGTTCAATTTTTTTATTATTCGTAACACCACTTGTTGAGCTTGTAATTATATCGTCATGCATGTCAAGTCCGAACCTGTGCCGAATAATGAAATAAGTCAAGGAGTTTCCAATCAAACAACTAGAACTCATCTTTCGAGTCCAACGTCTGTCAAAAATTTAAAATCGTCTACCACACCTCGAGACTTGAAAGAAACCGAAGAAGAAGAAGAACTGACTGTGGCTAGTGTTGTGTCCCAAAAAGATGTCTCTGATGGTCAACAGTGCTCTAACTGTGGAACTAACAAGACTCCCTTGTGGAGGCGAGCTCCAAATGGCACACTTATCTGTAATGCTTGTGGGCTTTATCTTCGGTCAAATCAAACTAATCGTCCAGTGAATTTAAAGAAATCTCCCACGTTCATTAGTGTTGAAAAGAAAAGTGCCGGAAGCTGTGCTGGTGATGGAAGATGTAACGGAACGGGAGGAAGTGCTGCTTGTAAAGGATGTCCTGCTTACAATAACCGAGTGGTGTTGATGAAAAAACACGAAGAACAGTTGAAACGTCCCCACGAATCTTCAGTCAAGCCCGCCGGTAATTCCAGTGAAGACGGTGACGAACTTCATACTTCCAAGAATGTGAAAGGTGGAAATAACGCTGGAACATCTGGCGATTTAGCTATCGCGTGTTTCAACTGTAACACAACCATAACGCCGTTGTGGCGTAGAGATGATTCGGGCAACACCATTTGTAATGCTTGTGGTCTATACTATAAATTACACGGTGAGCATAGACCAGTGAGAATGAAAAAGGCTACTATCAAAAGACGTAAGAGAAATGTTGATAAAGAAAAAAGTCCCGCAAATCCAAAATCACAAGCACAAAGTCAGAACCAGAACCAAACACAATCTCAAACTAAAAGCCCGGTTTCGGTCCCAATTTCTAGCTCGACTTCTAATCCAAATTCATCAAATTCAACTCCTATACCTAACTTCCCGAATCAAAATAATGGTGTTCATTTGCCACCAATCCAGCCATTCTATTATGGACTTTCTCAACACCATTTTCCTCCCTATAACGGTAGTGGTAGAATCCCCAATGGTCCTGGTCCGTTTCCCGGTCCTCCCCCACCGGGTATTTATAATTTACCACCACCAAGGTTTTCTCCACAATACCAAGCATCGCAACTGGCCTCAGTACCAATTCCTGTAATAAATCTCCCACTGGTGACATCTAATGTCCCATCCTACAAACCAATTATCCCACCAAATAGTAGCCAAAATAGCTATCAGGAAGATTCATCTACGAACTCAATTAGATCATCTCCTTCTCTCAAACAGCAATCTACTCCGCCAAAGGAACATAAGACATTGGCCGTGGATTTTACTAACTCATTCAAAAACAATAGCAAAATCTCCATAGGAGGTTTATTAAATCAATAATGAATATATGATGCCCCGCTGTATATCTCTTGTACTATTCTTATCTATTTAATCTCGCACAGTTTAAATATCAATCGAAAAAAAACCAACTAGAACAATTTTATGAAACTACAGATTTTCCTCTACTTCCTTGTGTGCTGCCTCACATTCGATCCCACTCAGCTTGATTTCCGCATGTCTACCCTCCTCAAGAATGTACCGGAGGCTGCACTTGATCCAAACGCAAAGGATCGATTTGAATTACTCAATTTTATCGACTATTCAGATACTTTTATCTCAAAATTTGATGAATTCAAATATATCCTTCAAACTACTGAAGAGGAATTCAACCTGTTGAATGACCAATTGGTAGAAGAATCCCAAGAGCTGCCATACCTCCAATGGTACCACCAAGTAAAAACAAGTGTCTCTGATAAACTAAGGCTAATCAATCAAGTTTTACGTAGACATGCGATTCTTAAGGTTTACTTATTGAACACTAAATTCGCTGATTACCTCTTATTCGTGGATTCAGACCTTGATTATCTGTCGGAAGATTTGAGTCAGTGGGTCAGTACCACCCAGGCACTCAAGTTTGCAAATCGCCGAAGCTGGTGTGATCATATAACTTACTTGCATCGAGCACGATTTATGGTGGTAGGTGAGCCAGTGAACGTCCTGTGTAAAGAGCTTAAGAAGAGTGGAGAGTCAAAAGTTGTGGAGCATGACGAGTTGTAAATCATACAACGAAGTGCAGCCAGCATTTCTTGGATTTATTTTTTTTTTGCAGCAATCCCTAGATGCTAAAACCTGAGCATAACAGTATATACTTAGTTGAGGATACGAACATATACAACTTTTTTCTTCTTGAGCTATGACTATCGAAGTATGTGATTTGGTCGATGCCATTAGACGAGCTTCTCTGTTGGTATTGGAACCTGAAGATTATAATCTCAAAAAGTTAACAGGCTTATCCGCTTCGGATTTTTACAGATTGAAAAGACAGCTTGTAAATGAGGATTACAGTAAACAGCCACCTGATGTTTTCTTGAAACTCCATAGAGCTTACTTTTCCTTTCCGTTGAAATTTACAATGATGGCAGAAGAAGAATTGAAGCCAAAACCACCAATCTCCAGATTGGTAGATAATTTTTACGATATTCAACCCCTTTGGTTAGCGTGTGATATAGATTCTATTAGAGGGTATGCTTCTGATTTGGACAAAGCTATAATGAATGGTATGAGTTCCAAATATGTTGAAAAATCTCCTCTTTACACGGAAGATATGCTCCATGAAATTTTTTTGACCAGCCACTATCACTCTAGTAAACATGAAAAAAATATGGAATCAACGGCATACATGTTTCATAAACATGTATTGTGCCCCACTTTGGAGATATTAAGGATGGCAAATATCATTTTGAAAGAATTTGACCAACCATTAGCTTTTGTGGACATTGATAGTATTGATCCCAAAAGAGAATACAACTTACATAAGCCCAGTATACCAATATTTTATCAGGATGACATGATTACTTTCGTTCAAGCAGAACAGAAACTTGATCGTTTTGTCGTAGATAACAAAGTTGTTACCGATGATGATGAGTTTAACGCTACGGTGAAAGAAGCATTGATAATTTTATTGGCCCTGACAAAGTCAAATTCACCGACTTTTTGTTTTATAACGGACTTTAGAATCACAATTATGATTCAAATGTGTTCCACTGGTCAAACACTACCATTGATGGCTACGGACGTCCAGAAAACGGATAGTAACGGATATCGTTTTGATACTAGACGTATAACTGTTCCTTTAAGATGTATGGTTATTGACACTAATAATTCAAGAGACAATTTGACGATTCAAGCTGTCTTTGCATCCATGATTTATCACAGCGCTCGTCAACAGGTTTCAGAGAAAAAGGCAAGTTTAGAAACCAAACATCATCTCCAAAGAATTCTTCGACGGCCTACCAAAGAGATTCAGTTACAAAGACAAGCTGATGTGAGAATGAAAGTTGAGTTTTTTGAAAAGTCTTTTACCAAAAAGCAACTTCTTTACTTCAATAGAGAGAATTTATTTGAAATAGTGTCGGGTACCTGTAAACATTGGGCTGATTTTATTTCTTTAGGGGTTGGAAGCAAGTTGATGTGTCAAACCCTTTTGTTTCGTAATTCAGTCTTATTTGCATCGTTCCCCAATTTCAATAATGGTACTATCAATGCTCATGAACATCTGATAATGAAAGTTTACGATTTCCTGTATTTGAATGAATTTGCCAGAATATATGGGTATATCCTCAACATTCCTTTCACTATCCAGGACATTTATATTCATTCACTTCATAGATTTGTTGGAGAAGTCAGTTGTTATAACAAGATTTGGAAATATAATAATGGATTGCTTGGTCTCAGGCTGGGTACACCAATTATGGTACCAAAACTTCATCAATACGGAGTAGCTGAGATGAACGAACCAGAGAGATTCATATTTGGTGGATGTTTTATTCTTTTGGAAAACATACCTCATGATCCGAGTAGTGTAACGTCTACTACCCTACAAAGAGCAGCTGAACAACTTATACAGCTAGGAAGACTCGGGATAAGATGGAACTTTTCTCCCGAAAATGTGTCAATACATAAAGGTGACATCTATTTTATGGGTTTCAGTCGATCGAAAGTTACCCCCCTGTATGTAGACAACACTTCAGCGTTTTCAAGTCTTACTGTTTGGTTTGAGCAGATTCAAAGATTTCGCAGCCATTAAGGATTTGGTGCAATCACGAGGTATTGCGAGAGCCGTATATAGGAAAGATAATGTGCACATTTTGAATATACTTCCATCTAAAAACAACACGAATGGTAGACAATTCTTTAGAGAGGAAACTTAAGGATACTGCTGCTGGGTTTGTTGGGGGAGCTACCCAGGTTTTGATTGGACAACCTTTCGACCTCGTTAAAATTCGGTTGCAAACTTCTTCATCCAGTGCGTCTTCAATTTCCGTTGTAAAATCAGTTATAAAAAATGAAGGATTGAGTGCATTTTATAAAGGAACTTTGGCCCCATTGATTGGGGTGGGAACATGCGTATCATTGCAATTTTATGGATTTCATGAAACAAAGAGATATTTCTTGAATAAATACAATCAAAAAGATTTAAATCTTTGGCCCCAAACTTATATTTGTGGGGCAGTAGCTGGTATAGTCAATACGCCCGTTACTGCTCCAGTTGAACAATTAAGAATTCTCTCACAGTCTCAAACGGGCCGGTCTCCTGGTGTTGGGAAGTTAGTAAGGGAAATCATAGCTGATCATGGAGTTCGTGGTTTATTCCGTGGTACAGGAATCACGTTAGCGAGAGAAATTCAAGGTTATGGAGTTTGGTTTTTAGCATATGAACTGGCCATGAGGCAAGTTGTGCAATGGCGTGGCTACAAAGATCGTAGCGGAGTTAAAACACCTGAACTCTTAGCATGTGGAGCTCTTGCTGGTAATCTTTTATGGCTTGGAGCGTACCCATTAGATGTGATCAAGCTGAATGTTCAAAGTGATTCATTACGTGGTGGAAGATTCAATGGGAGTGCTGTATCTGCAGCTAGGTATATTTATAGCACAGCCGGATTTGGTGGGTTCTGGCGTGGGCTTGGGCCGTGCCTTTTAAGGGCTACACCGTGTTCCGCTGGGACTTTTGCAGCCGTTGAACTTGCCATGAGAGTTTTGGGGTAATGCATTATAAGTAGTATAGTAGACAAAACGGAGCATATAGCGTAATACAAGTGCAAAGAATTGAAAGAAGGCAGCAGAGAGTATTGGCGGTCGGGCCAGCAGAATAAACAAAGCTAGCAGAGCGAGTAGAATTAGTAATTCGAATATATTTAGTAAAAAAGTAGAATTAGAATCAAAAGAGGACATACCGCAAAAGCATTGCTCAACACGAAAGAATTGCTCTTCACAAGTGCTGACTTCCCTCGAAACTCACCAAATAAATCCTAATAATCTCGATCTCTCCAGTCTGGTTGCTTGAGAGGTGATTTGTGATATATGTTCACGTGACTTGGTCTTTCGCACGAAGTCGTGCGCACCCAACCCCATAGCCAATGAGCGATTTTCAATTTCTCGTTACAAAATCAGTAGTAAATTTTCATCTCATATTTTCTATCCATTTCTACTCAACCATGTTTAGATCTTCTGTATTGAAGCAATTATCTGCTACCAGAAGTCTCAGCAGCAGTGTTAGAAACCTTAAGCCGGTTGCCCACGAGTACCTTACCACCGGGGGCTCCACCCAATCCGCCTGGCCAAAAGGTTTCAGATTGCCACAACCGAAAACTTGGGAAGAATCGAGTGAGAGTGCTTTAACTAAAGCAACCAAATTCTTTTTCCTTAGTGAAATTGCTAGAGGTATGTACATTGTTTTGGAAATGTACTTCCGTCAACCATATACTATTTATTATCCATTTGAGAAAGGTCCAATATCACCAAGATTCAGAGGTGAGCACGCATTAAGAAGATACCCAAGTGGTGAAGAAAGATGTATTGCATGTAAACTTTGTGAAGCCATCTGTCCTGCCCAAGCCATTACTATCGAGGCCGAGGAGCGTATGGACGGTTCAAGAAGAACATTTAAATATGATATTGATATGACTAAATGTATTTACTGTGGTTATTGTCAGGAAAGTTGTCCAGTTGATGCAATTGTTGAAAGTCCAAACGTTGAGTATTCTACTGAAACTCGTGAAGAATTATTGTACAATAAGGAGAAACTTTTAGAAAATGGAGATAAATGGGAGCAAGAATTGCAATACTGTATTGATGCCGATGCTCCATATAGGTGATAGCATAGAGCTAGACTCATTAGCATATATAAACGATAATGTAAATTAACTGTAATACAATTGTAGAACGAGTGAATAGCCGGGATGAATAAATTTAATGAACTCACTAAGCGATCAAGTTTGGCTGCGAACAGCAGAGGATTTATGATGAGGATTTTTGACAAATGTAGAAATACAGCAAGAAGAAAAAACGAGGCGAAACTGAAAAGAAGCTTTGAAGTGACTCCTGTTCTTTCCCTTTGGCCAGTGATCTTTTTCATTGCCATTAAACTTGGCAATATTCACTGCTGGCAGTCAACTAACTGCTTTACAATTGGCGATAACCACATCACTACAGCTCATCTCCAGTCAGCCATTTTACAGCCAAGCACTCCGGTATATTCAACTCAATTGGAGATGCTTTGAAATTCTAGAGTAGTTTCCAAGAACAATTACCCTAATTGGCAAACTAAGAATTCCAATTAGACAATCAAGTCTGGTACCGCACTAATATATTGTTGTCAATTAAACGGGGTGCGTAGTACCACAGCCTCCCACCACAACCGGGACGCGGTCCACGTAGAGACGCTGTTGTACCACGTCCTTGTGATTGAATAAGAGTGATGCCGCGGCCCGGCTCCCACTAAGCACTTCTAACAATCAATAAGCCGCACCTACAATAACTAAAAATACTCCGACTTTCTAAATATATACCCAGCTCTTTACTACATTTCTCACCGAAGTAATTAACAACAATCTGAAACGAACATTTCTCAATTGTGTACAATAACTTATAAGCCTCTCTACATAATTGAATGCCATTTTGCAAACTAATTAGTTATTTCTTTTTCCTTCGTGCCCTTTTCCCCCTGACCTTCTACTTGTTGTTTCAGGTACGAATTATATCGCGCTCAGGAACATAAAAATTTCGAACTAAAAGAAAATCCATTAATGAACCAACTTCGCATGGAGCCGTCCTCTCCCTCTCCTTTACCGGCACTCAACGCTAGACGGGCTACCATCGACTGGGCCTCTTCATCTCCTCATAGAGCCCCGGTTTCTCCAGCAAACCCATCGACCCAAATTAATAAACTATATAAAAAGGATAAAGATGATTTATTTAAAAAAGATCACACATTAGCACCTCCAGCTGGTCATAGTAATAGCTCGTCATTCTCGTCACAGTTTTCGGAGACTTCTCCTCGCATTTCCAGCACGTCACCCCCCAACAAGTTTGCGTACACTACAGGCTTTGGTTCTCCTAGCTCTCCAAAAGGGTTGACTAATCATGGGACCTTAGGATCTCCTGGTTTTGCATCTTCTAACTTAGCATCTCCTGGTGTGGCATCCCTGAGCTTAGGTTCATCAAATGTGAGTTCTCCGAGGGCCCCGATCAATTATAGTCCCAAGCATTCTCGAAAACCGAGCCTGCTTTCATCTTCGAGAAATATTAATATGAAAAACCTCTCTTTAAATCTCGATGAATCACTGGGAAAATCCAGTAAAGTAACCCAAAATCGGAAAAAAAGTTTAACCCTACTGATTCCAGGAGTAAATGAAGATTCTCTGGTTCCTCAACTGCCATTCATATCCTCTCCTATTATTCAAAAAGAGATAGAGACATCAACCGCAAACTCAGCAACTCCTCAAAATTACAAATTCCCTTCACCTCAACCACCTGTAGCCGAATTCAAAACCATTTCGATTCACCAAAAATTACCTGAAGAATTACAAGAATTGAGTCAACTTGATGCATACCCTAATGGGCCAGCCAATGTGTTAAATGGTTCGATATACCTTTATTCCGAACCCACGATAGAAGATATCAACGAATATGACTTGGTAATCAACGTGGCGAAAGAATGCCCCGACCTTTCTTCAGAATTCAACTCAGATAATTATCCTGGTAAACAATACGTTTATTTACCATGGAATCATACCAGTAGCATTTCTCAAGAACTTCCTCGTCTAACAAAACTTATGGCCCAATATGATGACCTGGATCTAAATAGGACCAAACCTCGAAAAATTCTTGTACACTGTCAGTGTGGAGTACTGAGAAGTGCTTGTGTAATTGTGGCCTATTTTATGTATAAATTTCAGATGGGGGTCAATGAAGCTTATGAATTATTAAAAACAGGGACAAGTGAAACTTCTATTGAAAAGACAAATAAAGAAGTATTCGATAAAGGATACCAAATTCAAAGTTGTTCACGGATATGTCCTAATATGAGTTTAATATTCGAACTTATGGATTTTAATGAAACTTTGAGTGTATAGTATTAATGAAAGGTAGATAACGAGTATCTTGTAGGTGCAGAGTAACAAATCCCTTAGTGATTGAAAACTATAGAGCTTTTGACAACTCAAAAGGAAATGCTCAAGAGAGAATAGAAATATAACAAAAAAATACTTTCGAAATTGTCTAATAAACTCGAGAGAAATCGATCAGAAATCAAGAGAATCGACTGAAGTGTCACTACTGAATTCTGTCTTTGATAGAAATGAAAAACTTTACACTGGTTTATCCAGCTATCGTGAAAAGCTTGTAAAACTAATCGGCGATGAGTGATACCGTTTAAAGTCGTACTTACAAATTATAGCTCTACCAGCTCGTTAATCTTCCACTCATGGCAACACTCAGAAGATATTTTTCACCTGCAGCTTCTTTCTTCCCCCTTTATCCTCGCTCATTCCCTACTTTGTTTACCTGTTCTTTCATCTTTTCTCCATAGTAGGTTAATTAATTTTCAAAATTTCTCAATAAAAATTTTAAGATAATGTCTAACTATAATAATTATAGGAACTCTAAAAAATACAAGCACGGTGGTTACCATGGCGACTATTATGATGGGCAAGCGTCTTCGCTGTACACCCCACAATCGTCTAGCCTGAATGAGTATAGGCCAAAATTTAAAAGAAAGCCTTCTAAACCTTATCCTCGTTATGACTCTAAAAAATACAAATACGGCAGTTATTATGGCAATTATAACGGGAGCCTGTATTACCCAAGTTACAACTACGAACAAGGGTATGAGGGTTATGACCAGGGATATGACCAAGGTTACGATAATTATGAATATGAAAGTTACGAGAAGCCCTATGATAAATACGATAAATCCTACCAAGAGAAGGGAGGTGAAAAGGGGCCGGATAAGAGTCTCGAAAAGGGATATGACAGGCGAGATAAACGTTATGATGACTATAAGAAACCTAAACCTGCGTTCGACTTAAATCCAAAGAATGATTCTTACAGTCCAAGAGAAGAAAGTGAAGGATATGAAAATCTTCGAAGAGGAACACATGCAAGTCATGAAGAAGTTGAGAGTGAAAATCCCTATGATAGAAGTGAAAGGCCATATGAAAAGGAGAGCAAGACATCTCAAAAAGAAAGTTTCAGGAGAGATCGGAAGTTTGACATGAGCGATGACAGACACCAGGAGTCCGAAAGGTTTGAAAAGCCTAGGAGATCTTACACACCTGGAAAGTCAGAGACTCCTGAAACACCCAATTCTGAAACGTCTCGACCTGGCACATCAAATATCGAAACATCTAATCCTGAAGTACCAAAGACTAACCAACTTAAATCTAAACTGCCGAATCCTGAACCTTCTAATCCCGAAGCATCTAAATCACCTGAGCTCAGAAAACCTGATATAAAATATTCTGAACTGTCGAGCACCCCATCAATCAAGTCGGAAGACGCTGACTCAAAGTCTATTGAGCCAAATCATATTTTGCCAAAGCCAGAACCAGGGGCCCATGACTCCAAGGAATTAAACACGAAATCTAGTGGAGAAGTAGGTGAAAAGCTTGTTGAAAAAGTGGACGGAAAACTATCCGAAATCCCCGTTGTAAAACCCTCCGTAAATCCTCCTGGAAACCCTCCTGAAAAACCTTCTGAAAAACCTGATTCGCTGTTAACTACTGTCCCCAGTATGAATACTTCTGCTTTAAGTAGCATCGAACAAAGAGACGAAACCTCAGTCAAACCTGAAAATGAAGATAAAGGCCAAGAACAGCAGGCTGATATGGATGTGGACTTTGAAGAAGATCGTCTGATGGATAAACTGGTAGCGAACGCCTCTGTTGATATACTGGACTCAGAAGTGGACTCAGAAGAAGACGTTTCTGATTCCGAGGCTGAAACAGTAGTATCCGATACTCTCCCATCAACAAAACATTCATCAAGACTTATGAAGGAGTTCGTACCTTCCAAGCCCAAACCTTATGTTTTGAAGCGTGACTCAAGTGGTAGTGGTCTCCTCCAACGAGCTTGTAAAAGAGGCAATTTTAACGAAGTCAAAAACTTGATTGCAAGAGGTGCTAGTCCTAATGAATCTGATTTCGGTGGATTTACTTGTTTACATGAAGCAGCATTAAATGGAGATGCTACCATTGTCAAATATTTGATCGATCATGGTGCTGATGTTAATAGACAAGCTAGTGTATCTGCAGGTGATTTAGAAACTCCATTGATCGACGCTGCTGATAATAAGCATCTTGAAATAGTTAAACTTCTTCTCGATAATGGTGCCGACCCTAGAATCTTCAACAAAGACGGGTTCACCGCATTAACAAAGATTTATAACCAACATAACGACGAAGATGGTTATGAAGAGATAATCAAATTGTTAGAAGAGGCAAATTCAAAGTATGTTGATGAAGAGCACGCTCATCTAAGTCCCAGAATATCACAGAAGTCTCCTTCTCCTACAACGGTTATTGAAGACCCTAATGATAATTACTTTAGTGATTTATTGAAAAAGAAAAATCATACTGCTCAAATTTACAAGTACGCTGCGGAAGGAATCAAAGACCTTGCAGTGCAGTACATTGTCGAAGGTGGTAGACTTGATCTAAAGCCGGATATATTGATATTAGCTTCCAGAAATGGCCACCTCGAACTTGTAGAAATCATGTTGGGGTTAGCAGAAGATTACGATATTGATTTACAGAATAATTGTGGATTAACTGCATTGTTAGCTTCTGTTGGAAGGGGACACGTTGATGTTGTAAGGTTATTATTAGAAAAAGGTGCTGACCCATTCCTTAGACGTAGACAAGATAACTTTAATGCGTTGGAAATAAGTCAAAGATCACCAAACTTTGATGTTAAAGAGATTGAAATAATTGAGAATTATATGAAGAAAAACCCTAATGCTTCAATCTTATCTCGAGTCTCTGACTATGATCTTGACGAACGAGAAAAGAGAAAAGAACTTGAATCGGAGAAAAAGAGGAAAATGTCTACCGATGATGAGAAAAAGAGAAAGGCGTCCACAGATGAAGAAAGCAAACTCAAAAAGCAAAAAGTGGAGAGACGTAAATCGGAAAAGGGCTTGAAAAGAAGCAAATCCAGAGATGAAAGAGAAGAAGATTGTGATGAGATAAGAAGATCCAAGTCAAGAGATGACGAGCCTTCTAATATCAAGCCGCAAATATCGACTTTATTCAAAGAGAAGGCCGAAGTTAAAGAAAAGCCCAAAGAGATCAAAAAGGAAACCAAGGATCTCAAAGAGTCCAAAGATTCGAAGGAATTCAAGGCACCCGAGTATCCGTCCCGTGATCAATCAACCACACCTCCACCTAGAGCTTATTCGCTGACAAATTCTCCTGTGAGGGCTTCTGGGTCTGGCTCACCACCTCCACTCTCTAAGGAAGAAGAGGAACTCAAGGCTAAAAAAGAGCAAGAATTAAAGCTTTACCAAGAGAAAGCTGAAGCCAAAAAGAAGGCTAGAAGGGATATGTTTTTGAAGCTTGAAAAAGAAAAAGAACGCCAACGTGAAGAAGACAGGTTGAGACAAATTGAAGAAGAAAAGAAGATGGAGTTGAAGAAGCAACAAGAAGATGAATCCAAGCTTAAGAAAATTGAGGAAGAAACTCAACGTATTGAACGAGAAAAATACGAAAAGACCAAAACTCAAACTCTTGATTCCATTCCTATTGGATTAAGGTATTTCAAATCAGAAGGTATTGAAAGATCAGATATTCTCAAGTATTGTCCGATTTACACATTCACATTCAATGAAGAAGAGTATGTAGCTGATCTCCAAATGCTTTTGATCACTGGAAAACATCCACATGCTATCGCCCAACACTGCTCAGAAGCGGACAAAATCAATGCTGGTACCAAAGACAAGTCAAAACTTTGGAACTTGTTTGCTCCTTTCATTGGTAACAAGACCCCATCTTCGACTATAACCCCAGACCTTTTACAAGAAGGTCATGATAAATTTCAAACGATTGAAATCACATTCATCAAACTTGCCAAAGTAAAGCAGTACTTGAAAGAACAGGGGTTGTTGGCAGGTGAAGTTTTGGAAGAAGAAGGGATTTTCACTCGGGTGGATTTCAATAATTTTAATGAATTTAAGCCTTCAAAACAGGTCATAGAACAAGGAATTAGTTATGAGTCTGTAGGTACTTTTGTGCCTTTCGGGTTCAGATACAAGCCTTCGTTACTCAAAGCGGTGCGTCAGGCAAAGACTCAGTTGTGGTAAGGCAAATGAACCCATGTATTATATGTATTATAGTGTAATATAAAATATTATCAAGCGCTATTTGCAACTATTTTTTGCAGCAATGAGATGAGAAAAATTCGCATGTCTTTGATAGAGTATGTAAGGTTTGATATGAATTGATCAAAAGAGAGGACATATCGTGGCAAGAAACGATACCTCGACTTTGGTTACAGCTGTGGTTTCCTTTGAAGGCTTTTGATCACTTTCTATAGTAGTTGCCTCCGAGCGTTTACTAACTACTAACTAAAGAAAATTGAGTTCCGCAGCTAAAGAGTCTGAAGAGAATCAAGAATTACCATACGCTCCCGTTGATCTCGAGTTCGTGGAGGTGGAAGTGAAAGAAGAGTCACCATCGCAAGGATCAGCAGAAGGAACTGAAGAGTTTTTCCCGTTGTTCTCGTTTGGAGGTTCTGTATCATTGAACGAGGAGCCAGAGCCAGAGCCAGAATTTGTTGGACGTCCAGATAGATACTATTTTGCTCAGTATACAAAGGAGAAAATACGAGAGTTCAGTCAAGTTGCCGTTAGTAGCAGTGATTTGTGGGCTCAGCTTGAGCTTAGTACGAGTAGCAGTGGACGGGTGATTGATTTAAATGAATACAATACACGAGTAGAAAAACTAGAGAGGAAAGCTGAGAAGAAAAGGCCTGGGAAGAATAAGCGTGATAGACGAGTCGAAGTCAGTAAGCGTAAAAATAATCGAAAGAAAGTAATGAAAGAGGTTGAGGCATTGAAGGAAAGACGATTGTTGAAGAAGAAGTTTCATAAGAGAGGGGGAAAAAAGAATAAAAAGAAGGACAAGAAAAACGACACGTCTTAGACTAACTTTTATTGCACTTACTAAGAAAGGTACCGGAAAGTTTTATTATCTAACTGAGTTGCACCACTGACTGCATTATTAAACTACTAACAGTATTATTGAACAACTAAAGCTGTATGATATTACGACCACTCAAACTTCTTGTACCTTTGTATTACTGATTCAATGCATTACTTTTTCAAATGCCTTAAAGCTTCATTGTACAATCTGCTGTTGTACTGGATTACTGTCGACTGTAATACCGTCTCTTTACTATTTTTGTACCATAATCGAATATTGATTGTAAATCCAGACTTGGCATTGGCGAGCTCTAGCTAAGTATAGTATACAATTTACATTTCGTCGTTGTTCATCATTCAGAATTCCGTTTCTTGTTCCTCTGATTTATTTTCAACCTCTTTTCTCTTGTCTCTTCTCATTCCTCACTCACAATGTCAGATCTCGAAGATTTTGAAGCATTCACAGAACCTTCGTTTAACGCCTACACTTTCGCCAATGATCTCCTACTCGCCACCAATGACCAAAACACATCGGAACTAGACATTGAAACAAGCATAAAAAAACTCTCCTTTGATGTAGATGAAGTTGAAAAACGAATGTCGAAAATTTCATCCGAAAATTATGAAAGTCTTGTATCAAATTTCAGTGAAATTGAGTCAACAAATGAATATATGACTCTGAAACTCGGACCACTGATCGAGAGAGCCAATGCTTCATTTCAAAAAATCAAATCTGAAATTATAAATCCATACGACGAAGCCGTTAAAATGAATGGAGCTTTGAAAAAAGTTCACACTACATTAGATCTATTAAGAGGACTGAATTTCTTCTTCTTGTTGCTTCTGCAAATCGAAGACGTTGAGAAATCTTTGGAAACTTCAGGGTCTAAAGAATTGGTTAAACTTGCAAGACTCTATCACCAAATTCAAGAACTCTTTGATGGAGATCAACTGGATCACGGAGGGGTCTCACTTCTTTCATTGAAAATCGTCAGAGAGTACCAACCAATTCACACCACGAAACACCATAAATTGAATCAAGAATGTGTCAGCACTATTGTTAATGAATGTGGTCATAGTACTAAATTCTCAGTGGACAACACAAAACTTCAGCATAATTTGATCGCTTACTATATATTATCAAATAGTTCAAAGTTCATCGACACTCTCGATAAAGCTACACTTTCAAAGCACATTACCACAGCTTCAAATCAACTCTCACGAGCTTTACAGTCACCCAGAGATTTCGTGCTGAGTTTACAAGAAGTCAAAAAATCAAGTAATGACTTTTTAACTACTTTGTCTCGAATATTATCAGTGTGTGAAATTTTCAATCGTGAAGAAAACACAACTCTACATGCCATCCTCTTGAAAGAGTTGAATGTACGAACCTTGGATCAAGCTTACTGGCCTCGACTTACTGCCAAGTTCAAAAAGAGCATAGCTGGCACTATGGCTAGAGGTGGCCCAATTGCAAAGAACTTGAAGGTATATTACGAAGGTATTAGGGACTCGTTAGATAAGACGTTTGACGGGGAGATATTAGAGTCTTTTGTAGATGCAGTGGATTTAATAGGTAGAAAGAGATAGAATACACAATTTCGCATGTACTTTTATACAGAAATACCCACGGAAATGCCTTAACTTCAATGATCTAATTTGTTTATTTTACTAACTATTGACTAACTCTACTCTTTAAAGTGTTCAAGAAATCCCTATAAGCTTGATCATTACCGGTCTTATCTTCAACCAAACAACTAGTTGCCCACATTCTCAAGGCCATCAAATCACGTTGAGTGGTAAGTTCCATTGGTTCGTGAGATGAACCACCAATAACGACATACAAATTCTTCCAAGTGATCTGATCTTTTTGTTCTCTTAGTTTACCAATAATTTGACGAACTCTGTAGTTGAATTCGGATTCCTCGATGGAAAATTCTGGTAACTGAGTCTTACCAAATGGCACACTGTATAAATTGTCAGTACCAAATAAATCTTTCACTAAACCAGGAACCACGTCACCTGAAACCCATAAGAATAATTCGTAACTATTATCGATCAAATATAACCCATAGTTTTCCCAACTAGTCTTCGAATCGTTTATTGGTTCAGGTAACAAGATATCAGTTGAAGTGATCGTTTCCTCTTCACCAGTTTCTTCGTTAACTTCGATCAGTTGTTTTGGTAAGCCACAACCATCAGACATATCATGTAATGAATAAACAGTTGGATAAATGTATTGGATCAAATTTTTGGTGGGTAAAGTAGCCAAATTATTTAATGCAATGGCTCTGTGGTCAGCAGCAACCTTTTCACCTCTCAAACCAATGTGTTTGGTTAATGAGAATAGTAAAAGTGGTAACATTCTTAAATTAGTTGAAAGTTGTAAAGGTGAAGAACCTGATACATTACCAGCAACCAATTCTTTTTTGTAAACGCTAACCAAATCAACTAAAGATTTGATCAACAATTCTCTAGCATCAGGTAATGAGTGACTAAAAGCCTTTTCAACTGCTTTATGAGTAAAATAATTAACTATGGCTAATTGATCAGCTGAAGCAAACACGTTATCTAATTTATCGCTGGTTGGAATTGCTAAATTCATAACTCTGATTCTTCTTTCTCCAAAGTGAGTAGAATGTAATACAGCAGCTTGGAAGTAGACCACTGGTTTAGTGATGGTTTCTTCAATAGCTACTTCAATTACGTAACTCTGATCTCTAGGAAATGTTGGGAATGAGCATAAGTCAGATGATCTATTGAAGAAGTTACCGAAAAATGCTGAACCTCTAATACCAGAAGATGATCTAACTCTCAAAACTGCTTCTAGAGCACATTCCATAGCCAAATGTTCGCTGACTTCTTTAGAAAATTTAGTAACATCTTCAAGAGTTCCAGCAGACCAAGCAGGGTAAAAATGAGTTTGACCAGCAGTGTATCTGGGTAAATTAGATAAAGTGGCCACATCTTGGTATTTAGAACCAGTTAAAAATAAATCAACTGTGACTTGCGCAGAATTACATTCAACAGCAAACGATTTATAGAATTTATCAGCAACAGATAATAGAGTTTGGGATTCTTTTGGTTTTCCCAGTTGCTCTTCATCTCTTACGGTTAATTTACCTAATCCAACATTTGGTAAAGTAGCACCAAAGGCAATCAATTTTCCACCGATAGAGCCAATCATCATATGACCTGATTTCAAGGCAGGACCCAAAGCAAAATTTGTATTAGCAGTGCCTTCAAAATAGCTTGGGAAATCAACCAATAATTTTTCAATGGCTTGTCTATTTTCACTCAAGTTGACTAATAATGAATCAGGAGAAGGTAAGAAAGGTTCGTCAATATCAGAAACAACCAACATTTCAACCGAATCGCCTTCAGCAAATTTAAAATAATGTAAGCTTGAATCAACACCAATAAACGCAACTCTGGTGGTTTCATTTTTATTTGGTAATCTGTCCAAACTTTCGAGGATAGTTCTGGAAACAGTAGCGGTTAAACCCGTGTTGATAGCATCAGCAGAAACATCAATTAAAAAACAGTAGACACAAGGAGGTGGAGCTCTAGCGAGGTATTCCTTAGGAGCGATTAGTTCAGTGACCGAGTAATTCAATTCTGATCTGTCATAAAGATTGTAAGTTGTACCTGTTAATTCATCGAATGTGAAGCCCATTGGTAAATCATTTAACAAATTACACAAGTTACATCTCCAACGACGACCTTGGTCGTTAGATAACGTAACAAATGGATTGATATAAGCTCTACACCTACGACATCTACTGACGATAGTATCACGAGATGCTGGGACTTCTTCATCTTCATCGTGTAAGGCAGCATAAGGTCTGACTACCAAGGCCAAAGGCAATTTCAGTTTTTTCAAGAGTGAGTTTGTGGTGGGAATCACATTCAAAGTACTACGGAAGTAGTCTGGCGTAGCATTGGCAGTCTCGGAATCTGGAACAATGGTGGAATTTGGTGGAAGAATCACTGGAGGAGGGGGGAGACTTAAATCACTGATTGATGGCGGTAATTCTCTAATTAAATCGGTAGAATAAAGTTCGTTCAATGGGAGGCCAGGAGCCGGCTGACCGTAGCCGGCTGGTTGACCAAAGGCAGGGTTTTGGCCATAACCTGCACCGACTGGTTGACCATAAGCTTGGCCCGCTGGTTGACCATAAGCAGAACCTGCTGGTTGACCGTAACCAGCGCCTACTTGGCCATAGGCAGGGCCAGATGGTTGGCCGTAGTATGACTGGTATTGGTCGGCTGGGGCACCTTGGCCTGGTACAGCAGCGGGAGCACCTGGTTGACCTGGTGCCGGTGGTTGAGTTGGCTGTTGATATTGATCAGCGACGTTTAATTGTTGGAATTGATTATTCAATTGATCGTATTGTGGGTATTGTTGATCAATTGGGGCGAATGTCTGGGGGGCACCCGGTTGTTGGATTGGGGCCTGAGGGTTGGCGTACTGAGGTTGTGGGTAGGCTCTTCTCTTGGACGACATGAATCTGTTGATTTTGAAATGCGAAGACGTGGTCGAATTGAATTAAAACTGCGCGGTACCGCCAAATGAACAAGTTACCACCAAGGGTTTCGCGGTGAGTATATTCTGCGTATTTATCAGTACGAGAAGGTGTAAGTACAGGGTGTGATAGAGGGTTCGTGTGAGGACATTCAGCATCTCGGGCGTATCCAGAGTCCCACCGTGTGTGTCTGCCGTACGGCCTTGCGTCCTGGAGGTTGTGCCGTCCTGGAGGTTGTGCCGTCCCTAGAATTGTTTCGCTGTCTCTGTCTTGTTTGCAAGTGCAATTGTCTTTTTGCAGCCATTGAATTATAAATTGAAGCGGGGGTTTAGGATAGTCACGTTGAGTGTTACGTGCACTCTTGCTCCTGGAGGTCTGCATCAGCGTTTCCCGTTCTCTGTCCCGAGTCCAAGATGTGTTGGTTTTGTGGCTTTTTACCATCGTTGCCTTGCTTTTAGTCCGTTTTAGTCCGTTTTTTTAAGCTTGTGTTTTGTATCTCATACCCGTGTCGTGTCTCTTTTCTTTCATCCAATTAGACAAGCTCGATCTTAAGCAGCTATGAAAGGTTATAGACAAATGCTTTATCCAATTCGCTGTACCACCGGGGTGTGCGGCTGGCAAGATCAATGGAGACAGAGGGTCGATTTGATCAGAATCTCTACTACGAAAACTATTTAGTGAAAACGATAAGTTTATTGCACCTTCTTCTGCCAGCAATCCTCCCCCCATCGGTTACGCTTCGTACCCACCAAGAGCAGCAGGCGGCGACTGAACGCTACAGTAACGCTATTTCCCCTACGTCCAACGTTAAGTAAGCAGTGTCTCGAAAAAACACGATAATAATCGATCCCAGTCAAGGGCCCAGTCTAGCGATACGAGGGGCACAAAACCCACCAACATCACGAAAAGTAGTGCTCCAAGGAAAGAAAAAAAACTGCAGACGAATTTTGTTAAACTGAGTTTGGGCGCAGGGACTACCACAGGTGGCCGTAGTGTTGGGACCTGTAAACACCGATCAAACACGGCACGTCAAAACTATGCTCACGTGAGCAAAAAGATCAAGATTGTCCAAAAACAACACAATCGTATTGTTGCATCTGTTGGAGGTAATGTCGCGCGTGACGACACTAGCAATTCCAGAACGCAAGAATGAGAGGACCGCGTCGCTCCCACTTGTTCTTGGTGGTATGAGTGTTCTCGCCGGCCCATTCCCGCACCGCACCCCGCTAGTATCGCCCCCAAACTTACCCGCGGTAAAATGCGGCACCAGTTGTGCTTTTTTGGCCCGCCTTGGTTTCACCGAGTAAGCGGCCGGCGGGAACAATCGCTTCAAGCGTGAGCATCTTGTGACAACTTTCCCTTCAAGCTTAATGAGATGTCTAGACCTTCGATAGCTTAATTTGGTCCTTATCAAATAGGCTAACCTTATTTTATTTTCCACTTGCTTGCATCAGCTTGCTCAAAGGAAACCGATAACGCCATTCAGCTCTGGATTGTCATCTCCCTAGCACACCGCATCAGTCGATCCATACTACCATTTCCATGAACTTTCCGTGGTATATTTGTTTACCACAAGTAAGCAGGTTTAGGGAATAAGCGGTTTAATGAATTTCAAGGGCACCGAACAATATCCGTATTTGGAAGGATTTCGACAATTTATGGGGTAACAATACATAAATGTCGCGAAGTGTGCATACAGTTAAAAAATCTCTAACAATAAGTACGAGACTATAAAACTCGGGGATGGCCCACACCAAAAAAAAAAACAACTTGTTGGAGAATATTCGTGATACCCCTAATGCTCAACATGACTTCCACCACCACCACTCCTTCATCAAATGCGCCACCTCTGCCAATATCACTCCACAAAAGAAGCGTCTCCTCCTTTTCCGATAACAGAGATGAAAAATTCCTGCTAGACTTGGAACTAGGTTCTGAGACGTTGAATGAAGAGGACGAAGAGTCCCACAAACCTCGTACTTCCCGTGTCGATATCATATTGATGGTTGTGATTTTCCTACTTTTGGGGCTGGTGGCTAATTTTTTCATTGCCACTTCTACTGGAGGTAGAGATATTACGTCGGGTCTTACTAAGAACCTTTACGCAACTTCGACCAACCCGGAGTCCGGATCAAGCGACGCTTTAGAAAATTTATTGAACGTGGCTAACATTGACAATAGTGAATTAAGTGAGTGGGAAAAATTTGCTGATGCTTTGAAAGAAACAGGCGAAGTGGAAGAGACTCAAGATGAAAACCCTGAAATCGAGTTGAATTGGGATACTGATATCAACGCCAATAAAGACTTGGCAGAAATCCTTTCCGTCAATGATATTGTGCTCTTAACAAACGAACAAAGCCTTTTGCAGCAAGAAAGAGTTAAACAAATCTTGAACGAATTAAAAATTACCCCAGAGTTGAAAGTCGTAGACTTGAAAAAACATCCTCATCATGTGCAAGTAGTGGATTACTTGAAGACGTACCAGGAGCATGAAAGCATTCGTATGGAGGACGAAGAAGATATCCCAAGATTATTCATCTCAGGTATGCCAGTTGCTACATATAGTGACATTATTGACAGGTACAATAATGGAGCTCTTGTGTCTTATCTTTCAGATATCGGTAAGGGGCTGATCAAATTGCAAATATAGTGTAATATAGTAAATAGGGTAATAGGAAGGTGAAAAATAAATGTAACATATAATGGAGGATAAGCGGTTTCTAGGGGGAGACTGCTGAAGTCTCTAGGTGCTGCTCCTTAGCTGTTCAAACACTGTAGGTCTTTACGGCGTAACCTATTCATTCCCGTAGAGAGGAGCGGATCCGGGTAGAAGCATCTCAAGAGCTGTCCAATTTGATATGCTACAAAACTGAAAGCTGTTCCCGAATGGTGCTGTTTCCAGAAAGAAAATACTTGTTCGAGGTGAGGTTAGAGAAATGACTGGTTCACAACACTGAGAGATGGGGAAGCCGGCAAACCTGCCTACTATCAGGCCTTGCTCAGATTTGATCAAGAAAAGCCGTTTCATATTCTACAATTGGTTGTCTAGTTTCATGACTTTGTAGACATTGTTTATGCCTCAGCGACACACTCGGTGTGTCGACGTCGTCGCTCATGTTATATCAATCAGTGCAGTTCATGCCCAATTCTCATACTCAAATTCACTCTCATCGTGATCTGTGTTTCTTCATTTTTGCGGCCATTATGCTCGATTGTCACTTGTTTAATTTTGCATCAATTTGCGAAATTCGCATATCAAAAAGCTTGAAACCTCGATGAGTGAGTTCACGAATTACATAACTTCATTGGAGTTAACCACTACGGACCTCCAAGACAAACTAAACGCCATAGGAGCCATTGTCAGTGAGAGCATAGTTGACAGCGAAGTCCGGGATAATTTACGACAAGTCACCCCAAAGTTAAAGACATTTCTTACGCCAACTTCAGATGACTTAGAATATTTACGTCTTTTTAGAGGGATACTTTTGGTGATAAGAAACTTGGTGATCGAGGAGAACGACTTCAGTGTGCCAGAGATATGCTCCAGTTTCCACCAATTTCAAAGTTTGGTCTCCAAACAAGAAAATGAAATGTATTTTAAAACAGCAGTAGTGTACTACCAGATCATAGCCAATTTGACCCAAATTCGTCAGGACCAATGCTTAGAAGATTTGAACCAAGTGATTGAAACGGAGCAGGAGTTCAGATTCCCACTCCTTGTGTCAATTTCAAATTTGATCAAAAACGAAGAAAACATCTATGATCTTTTCAATTGTGATTTTGGCGATGGTATTATGATTATTTTACAAGATTTCGAAGTCACGGAAAATCCTAACAATATGGAGTTGCTTCACCTAGAAATTTGGGAGAAGTTGGTGATACACATGTCGTTTAGCAAGTGGATCATTAAGCATGAGACTGAAAAGATCTTAAAGATTTGCCAATTGGTTATTACGTCAAAGGAAGATTGGGATAACTATGAACTAATTGGAATCTTGAGTTGGCTTTTCGAACTGTTTAAGCATTTACATTCGGTTACCATGAGTGCATTAATCGATAAAGATTTCGATTCGTTAGAGGCTGTGCATTCAAAGTTGCTTATTATATTAGACTGTATCAGTGAGCTTGGCAAATTCAATGTGGCCAAAGATTTCCTTATAAATTATGAGATTATCAGTTTGCTTATTCCATTATTAAGATCTGTTCACGAGACAATAGAGCCAAAGAATTTCACCAAAAAGATCGAACAACCAATTGAGTTCCCGCATATTAAATCAATCATTATCGAAATTCTATCGTACTTGGTGTTTGAGAATTTCAAGGTACAAGAATTGTTGAGAGAACTTCATGGAATAGAGGTTATATTGTCTAATTGCATTATCGATGATAACAATCCGTTCATTAAAGAGAGAGCCATCATTTGTGTCAAATATCTATTGGACAAGAACCCCAAGAACCAGCAATTTGTGGCGGCCTTGGAAGCAAAGAAACAGGTGGACGGTGGGTTGCTCGAGGAAGTAGGGTACCAAGTAAATGTGAACAACGGCAAGATAGAACTCGGGAGAAAAGAATAGAAATAGATAGATAAATGAATTATGAATTGGAAATATATAAACGAGTATTCAATAACCCAAGATTTCGGTAATCTTGTTTTTGACCTTGTCCAAAGAAGGTTCGTCAATCAAAACAATTCTTTTTTGTTTTGAAGCAAGAGCCTTCAATTCGTCAGGCAACACCTTTTCCTCAAAGGAGTAGCCTTCAATACCGTTCAATGAAGCGTTGACTACTTCGGCAAATTTAGCGGGGTGGGCAGTAGATAATGATATATAGTTTTTGGTACTGTCTTTTTCAATGAACCTCAAAGACGTGGTGATACCCACAGCTGAGTGGGGGTCCAACACGTAATTTTCAGGGTGGTTAGTGTAGATTTGTTTGATGGTAGCACTGGTTTCAGTATCATTTACAGCTTCAGAGTCAAAGTCAGCTTTAGCAGCAGCCCAAACCTCTGGCTGAGCAGTGATAGAACCAGAAGTCTTCAACTGAGCCATCCAATCATGTAAGATTTGGCCAGCTTTGTTGTCGTCCTTGGTAACGTTATTTCTCACCAAGTACCATAACAATCTTTCAAAATTTGAAGAGATTAAGATATCCATAGCCGGGGAGTAGGTAGCTCTGACGTCACCAGACTTTTCGTAACGGCCCAGTTTGAGGAAACGGTTTAAGATGTCGTTATCGTTGGTGGCGATGATTAATTTTTCTACTGGCAAGCCCATTTCTTTGGCGTAATAACCGGCCAAGATATCACCAAAGTTACCAGAAGGAACCACAAACCTCACGTCTTTGGGAGACTGCTTCACCACTTGGAAATAACTGTAGAAGTAGTAAGTCATCTGAGCCAAGATTCTGGCCCAGTTAATCGAGTTGACTGCACCCACATGGTACTTTTTGTTGAAATCATCGTCACCAAAGACCAGTTTAACAATATCTTGACAGTCATCGAACGTTCCCTTCACGGACAAGGTATGCACATTTTCGTCTTCCACGGTGGTCATCTGCTCTTCTTGAATTGGAGAGATTCTACCGGTTGGATAAAGGATAAACACATCCACATCTTTCTTCCCTCTCAATCCATAGATTGCAGCACTACCAGTATCACCAGAGGTTGCACCGACCACGGTGATTTTCTCTCTGGTGGAGTCGCTGGCTTGCTTACCGCTGTTTCTTCTGGTCAAGAAGAACTCAAACAAGTTTCCCACAAACTGCAAGGCAACGTCTTTGAAAGCGTAGGTAGGGCCGTGGAAAAGCTCCAAGAGATAAAGATTTTTAGCCGGGTCAAGAGGCTTGACCGGGGTGACCTCTGGGGATCTGAAGGTCGAGTAGGAGCGGGAGACCAAGCCCCTTAATTCATCGTCGCTGATTTCGTTGGTGTCGATATAAAGTCTCAAGATGTTGAAGGCTAATTCTTGGAACGACAAGTCTTTCCAGTCTTGCAAGAAAGTTTCCGGGAGGGCAGGGATTTTGGACGGGATGAAAAGACCCCCGTCACGAGCAAGACCCGTCATCACGGCATCTTCGAAAGACACGGCTTGGTCAGCGGTGGATCTGGTAGATCTATAAGATTGTGAAGACATTCAGTGAATTAGTCACAGCGGTACCGGCGCGTGGAAAAAAAAAAAAGGTGTCAGAAAAATTCCCACCCCAGTGGAAGCCGCGACACAGAGCGCGACACGGTTCTGGCAGAGACGCGACATTGAGGGTTTTTCGAAAACTGATTTTCTGGTCCACCGATTTTTTTTCACTGCAAGTCTGGTGATGTTGAAGGGTACAAGAATGTGGGCCACGCAGGCCAAGAGGTTGCACACGCGGACGCGACTTGGGCCTGGCGATTTTTCCATTCTATCAGAGCACGGATACGACGGATTGAAATGGTTGCAAAAATCGCAATTTTCCCGAGCTCACGCTGACGCTGACGCTGGAGACGGCGGATTGCAGGAGAGGGTTCCCGACGATGTGGGCAAATTAGCCCAATGCTTCCCGGGGGTCAGTGTCAGCATCGGGTACGGGTCGGGGGTTTTCCGTCAAGAGGGCTACTCTGCCACCGACAAGCCCCAGATCGACATGGTTCATGTGGTGGAAAGTACCGAGCGGTTTCACCGACAGAATCTCGCCCGGTTCCCCCATCACTACTCTGGGCTAAAGTACGGCGGGATCAAGCTCATCGAGGCGGTACAGAGCATCGGGGTCGGGCTATACTACAATCCGTTCGTGGAGTTGAATGGATCGATGATCAAGTACGGGATCATCTCGGAGAAATCGGCACTACAGGACATACTCGAGTGGAGAAATTTGTACTTGGCTGGGAGACTACAGAAGCCCGTTCGGTTCCTAAACGGCTCCGGCGCTTTTTTGCAGGCGATCAACGAGTTCAATCTCCAGAGTGCCGTGATCGTCCTGATACTTTTACTTAACAGAGAGACTTTTGGTGCGAGACAGTTGTACGAGACCATCACGCTGTTGCTGTATTTGGGGGACTTCCGAATGCTCATTGGCGGAGAGAACCCCAACAAGATTCAAAACATCGTCAACAAGCAGTTTGCCATGTTTGGAGAGATCTATAGGCCGATTCTCAATCGATTGCACACGGAAGGAACGATCGAGTATGTTCGGGAGAGCGACGAGATTCTGGTCAAGCTCGGGCCGCCACAGAAATTGCATCTCTACCAGCAGCTACCGAGAGGACTCCGGCACGAGCTCGTCAAGTCCAGCGGGGGCTCGCTCGAACACTTGGCCGGCAGCGAACCCACGTCACAGACCAGGGTCGTCAAGCAGGTGTTGGTGCGGTTGGTTCGGAGTCTGCTGTTGGTGCAGTCGATCAAGGGGATTTTCACCGCCGGAATCTACAAGTCTGTGGTATACATGATCCAGAAACGCTTAAAGTACCGCCAGAGCAAGGGCTAGGGGCTGGAGACTAGGGGCTAGGGGCTGGGGACTGGGGGCATCTGGAAGGTGCCAGAAGGACGCAACGAGCAGAGAAGCAGGGGACAAGGACAGCACACACAAGGGAGAACCAAGCCAACTGAAGTGAATTTCGTGGGAAATGCCCCATCTCCGAAAAAAGCGTACTCTCCCAGAACAACCTAGCATTTAGCCATGAATAGAATATTACTTAATTCGTGTAACAATAAAAAAAATTCCCCGATATGCAACTTTATTTTTAAAGTACCACAGGTAAATGTAAGGTTATGCAAAGCTCGATATGACAAATCAGGGTAAGGGGGGAGGAGGCCCCAAGTTCCGTACCAGAAATGCAACATGGAATTCGGGATCTGAGCACCTGCAGCTCGAGCCACTCCGGCTGCTTGAATGGGAAACAATGAACGTCAGCCAGGCTGTCGTGGTGCTGCCTGTGAAGTGCCAGGCTCACAAGACGACAAGTGCCAGGGGGTTGACGGACTGAACGAACATAACTCCGGGGTTCCGCAAGATTCTTCCACTCTGGGCTTATTTTTTGATAGAAGTTTGGCAGATGGGGGGAGGAGCAGACGCCGGGCTGAAATAATTTTCTGCTGGTGGAAATAATTTTCTAGAATATTTTGGACCAGAGAGCACAACAGGAAGAGAAGCAAGAGAAGTAAGAGAAGCAAGAGAAGCAGGGAGAGAAGTAGGGAGAGAAGTAGGGAGAGATTCGGGGACTGAGAGGGGACTGGGAGGGGGACTGCCTCATTTGGCAGTGGGTCCAGCCATCTCTGTTGTTTGTTGGAACCGAGTTTCAGCTTCTCATGCGTTCTAATTTCACCCTGGTAGTGCTCCGCCAGTGATTTTATATGAATCGCTGGGAATTTAGACCACGCATATGCGCGAGCGCGTATGCATCTCCGATCGCGATTGTTTTGCGGTTCGAGAAATAATACTTGCTTGTGTCCAGGCGTGATTTGAATCAGACACCCCGAAGGACGGGCTGCAGGGGGTGGCCTGGGCCACCGTCCGAGCCGAGAGACGGAGGAGGACGAGAAGGAGAAGGAGGATCCAACAGGAACAGAGACAACTACGGTGTGCCAAAGATTAGATCGTGTATTAATGGTTCTAAATGTACAGTTTGAATGTCTCGTAAATGCTCATTTTCAGAAACCCTTGTCGAGGATTTTCAACGTTTCATTATCATTACTGCGAACTGGAGGAGAGGTTCCGGAGAAGGGGGTTTCGGGCGAGGGTCGTGTTCTGGGGATGGTGGGGATTCTGTCCATCTGACGGGGCTGGAGCGGTTCTTCTGATGCGTAGTAGTAGCTGGGGTAGACGGGATAGTAGTACTGGTTGTAGTCCTGCACTGGCACCGGGGCCATCTGGTACGGCACGTCGTAGTAGAACAGGCCGCCGGGTGGGCCTGTAGCAACACCAGGGCCGGTGGTCATGCCGGGGCCTGTCGTGAGGCCTGTCGTGAGGCCTGTCGTGAGGCCTGTCGTGAGGCCTGGTGCCGCCGCTAGTGCTGGCGACTGGGGGTCCCTGAGGTGGGATGCCAGAGCCAGGCGGCCGGACGAGACGTGGAAGGGAAGCATGCCTACTGGCATTGACAGCACCGGAATGGGCACCGACAGCATCATGGGCTGCCCTGCTAGACCAGGCACCGACCCAGGCACCAGACCAGGCACCTGGCTGGGCACCTGGCTGGCATGGTACCGCATCTGGTCCTGGATTCGGTACCACGGGTGGATCGGGCTTCTGTCGTACTGGTCGTAGTGCAACAAGTACTCCTGATAGATGTTTTCGTTCAACTTGAGGTTCTTCAACACCGGGTCGTCCAGCGGCGTTCTCAGCTGCTCGTCGTCACGGTAGTACCCGATGACATGGAGCTTTTCCTGCTGCTTTGTCGTCAAGGAAAAGCTTCGTTTGGTCAAGCCGTTGGGCTTGAGACCCGATTTGTTCGAGTCCAACTCTTTGTACACGAGAAACGGCCCCACGACTTTGGAGGCCAGCCAGCTCTTGCCGTCGGTCCAGCGCTTCATGCCACACTCGGTCTCGTTCCACGCAAACACCGTGTTGGGCTTGATCAATTCTCTTTCGAGGCCATTGAGTCTCCGTTTGATTTTGGGGAGAATCCCGAGCCGGGCGCCTTCGAGAACCAACAAGGCGTCTTTCAACGTGGTGATCCTGCCGTGGTACGTTTCGAACCGGGGCGCCGCCTCTCGGTGGGTGTTGAACTCGGGAATGATATACATCGATTGAGCGTAGACAAAAGAGCGTTTGGGAGCCTTTATGATGAGTTATATGTATAAGAAGCCAATACGGGGGAGGAGCGGGAAGCGGGACTGGAACAAAGTTTATTCCGAACAAGGGTTACTCCGAGAGAAAAAAAAAGCTTAAATGAACCAGCAGGTGATGTGACACAGTTTAACGTTGGGCTGTAACTGCTGGGGTTCGTATTTATATATACATTAGGGTTAGGTAGGTTTTTTTTTTCTTTGGTTCTTTTTTTTTTTTAAGTTTTTGGGTTTAATAAATGAATCAAAAAGAAAGAAAAACAAAAAAGTCCAGGCAGGGAACCTGGCGAAGGCCATGCACTGCGACCTAAAAGCGACAGAAATAAACACTAAACTGGGCAACGGGTGGAAAAAATAAATCATTGCCGGCCGTAAGAAGAAGCTTGCGTGAACAGCAACATGCAGAGTGCCCGGTCTGGATGCAGGCGTGCCGGATTGTTGCATTGCAAGTTGGGGTGTTCGATTTCTGTATATAGGGCCATATGTAGTCGTCAGGGCAAAAGAGAAGAAAATGGCGTGATGTGCTGCTCCTGGTTTGCAGCTTTGCGGTGGGGCATACTCTTTTGCAGGAATTCTTCTCTACCAATGTTGCATATAGATTGAAAGGTTTGCATGAAACACTGCGTCAATTAGAGATTGACCTGTTGCATTGCATAATGCTTTTAGATTAGATTGTGTTGGGCTTAGGGTTATTGTCTAACTGGTTGACGAATCGCTGTACCTGACCTTAGGCTGTAGACGAGTGGCAGCGCCTGGGACAACTACCCCCTCCCCCCTCCCTCCCTCTCTCTACTGTCTGGGTGCTGTTGCCGCCCCCTAAATGTGCTTGATGTGCTTGCCTTTGGTGGCCCCTTAGCCGGGGGTATTCCTGGGCCTTGTCTTGCCAGTATGTACCCTTGCTCTGGTTTCTGAGCTTTTGTCAGTTACTCCGAGGGGCATCGCTCCCAACCGGGGTCTTTTTTAGATACTGCAAATAATGGCAGGGTGGAGCCGAAGCATTAAGGTTATTTCTGGGCAGCAGCGGCCGATAAGGCGTGAAATGCTGGGGGTGGGAATAATAGTAAAAAAGAAAAATTACCATTGCCCTATTTGTGATAGGATTTTCGACGTGTATCCCGATTGGGTAGGGGGCAGTAGTCTTAATGCAAAATACTGATTAATTTTAAATTAAAAATAAAATAATAAGACTATCCAAAAGGTAAACTTGAAAACCCAACAACGGAAAAAAATAATTCTCCATGTACTAAAAATTCAGTTTACGTAATGGAAATACTATGGTTCAGAAATCGGGATATTTTGGCTGGCAAATGGAAATGGCCTCGTGCTGGAGAGCGACAAGTTCGGTCGCTGATTAAATATATATATAAAAAAAATAAATATCCACATCTTACACGCTGTTCCCTCACAGGCAGGAAGGGTAGCGGATCGCAAGAGATAGAAGTTTCCAAATTGTCTATTGTGTTCTATTAGTTTATGCATAAACTATCGACGCCCGTTTCGAACCCCGAAACAGCATCTCCAGTAAGTGAGCACGATTATTTTTATTTTTATTTTTAATTCGGTGAGGGAAAAAGACAGTTGAAAAGTAGGGTTCGAATTGCCGCCGTGCTGCAGGGGAGCGGGATCGTACAAGTCAAACGGTGTTCCGACCCCATAGGGGGGTCAAGAAATCTTGGATCGTGACCGGTGCGCCTTAATTCCAGTTTTGGGCTCTTGGGTGCCCGATTTAATTAAATAAAATTGCACTAAATTGTACTAAATTAGATAATAGGTTTCTATTATTTTTCAATCTGATAATACATTTACGGCGCGTTAGAAAACCTCGCTCTAAAATAATTGCGGAAAAAATAAAAATGCTACTAGGAGCCCGTGCATGTGTGCTTCTTTTTTTTCCGAATTTGCGGTGAGCCTACTGGACCCCTAGATAATATTGAGTAGAGCGGTGGGCAGCGAAGGCGTTTTGAAGTGGGGCACGGGTGAGGACCGACGGGTGAGGACCGACGGGAGATAGGGGTGGGTGGGGGGAGGGGAGCTTGTGGTTGATGGAGACGTGTAGCGAGTATTTTCTTCGTAACGACCGATTGGGGGTACTAGGCAGGAAAGAGGGTGAAAGAGCAGGCGGGTAGACAGGACAGAAAGCATGACAGGCAGATAAGCAGGCAACAAAAAAAAGACAATAGTGACAGGCCGTGGTGGCAGGAACGGATTCCCGAAAGAGTCATGGGAAAGCGACAGAGGCGCCATGGGCAGTGACATATAGCACTGTCAGGCTGATACAGGTTCGGGACACGTACGCACGCAGATGAGGGTGCAGATATGGAGACACATTCAGATATGGAGACGCACGCAGATATGTACAGCGATTCTGAGGGAGCGACATTTGACGAAAGCTAGCGCGCGACACTCGCGAGCGAGCACCACATAAAGCACGACATTGAAGACGACATACTGCACGACATTACTCTGGTCTCTCGCGGATTTAGGAGCTAACACTAGGCTGCCAAAGGTGCGAGGTGCGATATTTCTCCTGCTCAACATGGCTAAAAGAGACAGTAATTCCGAATCTGAATCAAAACCCACCACCAGAGGCTACAAGAAGCTGGTGCAGTACCAAGCGGCCCAGGCGGCACAGCAGGAGTTTTTGTCCCGCCACATCAACTCCAATGGGCCAAAGGATAAAATAAAAACCGATCCTTTGGATTTCAATAACTATCCCAACAGTAACTTGAAAAAATATTGTGAAAAAAACAACATAAATTTGCCAGACTTCAAGGATCTCAAGACCGACTTGTTGAACTCCAACGTCGGCCGTAAAACCCTCAGCTTCAAAAAACAGAGAAACTCAAACAAAATCGAAAAATTCGAATACTCCAATTTAGTCAAACTGCATTTCTTGAATTTGCCGGTGAAGGAAAACGAAGTGTTGACGAATTTCATCTACAAAGTTAAAAACGACGACAAGGACTTCAAGTTGATTTTCAAGTGACCGAACCAGCCCAGTTGTAAACTTCGATACATAAATCGTACAAGATAGTGCAATAGCGCACCGTGCCACGGTCTGTTCTGGGCGTACTTAGTCATGGCCAAGGCCACCAATGCCACCAAGGCCATCAAAGCCACCAAGGCCACCGAGTCCGTGGAGCCGAGTCTTTGCCTGGAAAACCCCATGAGTAAAACAATTGGACGCAGAGACAAGATGGACCCGGCATAGGCAGACATCGGGGGGTATTTCAGACGGCTGAGCACCACATACCTGAACAGCTCAAGCGTTGATTAACGAGCGAGCGAGGACCAATCATGTTTATTTAGAAACCAAGATAGAGTCAAATATACCCATTCCAAGAGTAAAGTGTAGACCACCGAAGCGATTAGATGGCGTACGCCAACGCCTAGAGATGCCAAAGCTGAAAAACACAACGGCAATGCCTCCTGTACTGCTGGAAGAATCAGGTCAGCCAAAAGGTCTGAAAGTATAGACGCAGGTCTTGTCAGTTTTAATGCAGTATGCACTAGAAACCTTTTCATGATTATTCGCAATTTCTCTATAAATTATCCAATATGGAAACGTCAACCATAACTTTTACAATCACGTTAGTGATTGCATTCTTGTTTTTGCGGTGGTTAATCACCCCCATCCCCCACGCAGTGCCTCATGAAATTGAGCTGGCTCGTCGCCGTCATCCGATAGTTAGAGATCAACCTGGAAATAACGTTGGCAGCCCAGGAAACCCAAGCAGACCGGTGACGGATCTGATGATCCAAGTGGTTCAGGCTATTGCTCCACAACTAACCCCTGGCCAGATTAGAATGGACTTGGAGCGCACCGGCAGCGTGGAGGCCACCGTAAACCGGTACATGGAGTCAGGGAGGTTACCTTTCCCACCAGGGGAATCAGCCACCACCTCCAACCCCAGCATCAGCACCGGTACCGGCAACAACGCCAGCAATGCCAACACCGCCAGGTCCAGCGGGTCCAGCGGGTCCTCCCCCAGTGGCTCGTCCCAGTCTTTACTTGAAAAATACAATATTGATCCGAAAAGTCCTTCGCCCACTTCGAATGATTGGGGGGCCAACAAGTCCGAGAGATCTTTCAACCTACAACAAAAGAGGCAGGACATGATCTTGTCGGCCAGAAAAAGATTGGCCTCTCAATTGCAGAATGATATTGCAAAAGATATTGTAAATAATTGAATGTATATACTATTCTAATAGAACCGGGGTGATTCGTTTCTTCTCTTTTCGTTTGAGGAGTGCAGTGACCGAGGGCGTATCGGGTTTCTGTCTCTTTGCCTCTGTCTTGATATCAGCATCTGCGTCTGACTTTGTTTCTGACTTTGTGTCAGCATCTGTGTCTGACTTTGTTTCTGACTTTGTTTCTGACTTTGTCACGGGACCAGTGTCCGCTGTAGTCCCTACTTTTACAGTGTCTGCATTTGTGGCCCTCACTTCTGCCATGCTGCCATCTCTCTGTGCATGTATATCCACCTCTTTGTACTCCTTACCAAACACCCCTGCTTCAAATTCAATCACCGAGCAAAAGCCGTCCGCCGACGTCACCAAGATCCTCAGATCGTCCCATGCCAAGTCGGTAATCGTGGCATAATGCATGTTCAGCACCTGGCCGAGCGGCTCTAAACTGCACGTATCGTATAGAATCACCGAATCCTGTGTAGCTATAGCAAATACCATTTTATACGGTAAATCTATCGCCGTTTGGCCCTCGCGTTCATACAACTTATCCAGAAATGCCACCACCACAGCAGGGCGACGCAAGTTCCCTAGCCTGGCCACCGGCTTTTGGAAATTGCCCCTTATAAATAAATACACCGTGTGATATTCTTCGTCATTCTCCCGATATATCCCCGCCGGTGCTACCAACATTGATCCGTCCGGCAGAAACGACGGACGCCGGAAAAACGACTGAAGCGTCTCCGGGTGAAATATCGTTAAATTCCCATCGCTTAATTCAACCTTGGAGACTCTGGAAAGTAATTTTGCAGCCAACAGACCTTCAGTAACCACCGAGTACACACAGATCGAACGATCCGCCAGCTGACTCACTAGGAGCCCCCCACTCCATGCGAGGCCCTGGACGTAATGCCCGTGGTTTTCAAGGGTGGCAACCACTCGGAACCCTCCGGTAGCACCACCAGTGTTGGTGCTGTCCTGACCCCAGATTCGCACCACATGGTCCATCAGGCCTGCCGCGACAAACTTCCCGCACGGCGACCAAACCACGTCGTATATTTCCAGTGCCCCGGCCCGAAGTACCGCGACGGCAGTCCACAGCTCGACCGCTTCATCATCTTCAACGCCAAACTCTTTAATCAAACTGGGAGACAACTCCCAGATTATTATACTGCCGTCGTCCCCTCCGGATGCTAGCCGTGTCCCGCACGGACTGAACCTTACTGAATTGACGGCCTGCGTGTGTTTTTTCAAGGTACTTAGATACGACACTGTTGTACCGTTCAACCTCCAAATTCTGATATTGTTATCTCCCCCACCGGTGGCAAGCCGGGCTTGGTTTCTGTCGTGAATGTTCTTGACATCTTTGGCACCACGCTGGAACGAAGCTGAGTAAACAGCCTGTGTTTCGTCGTGCCAATGAACGGTGATGGTATTGCAGTTCATACGCGGGATGAAAATTTTTAGACGTGTAGTGAGAACTGAAAAAAAATAACCTCGATTTGAATCAAACCGATTCAAGCGACATGAACAAGCGAGGCACGCTCACCAAATTAGACCCGCCGGACGATGCACACCGGCGGGAACAGCCTGTCCGTGCGCCCCTTGCCACTTGACACGAGCAGACACAGATACATCAGCGTGTAGCCTTGCACAAGCGTTCGATCAACATCGGCACAAGCGAGCCACAAGAGTCACGTCGCCAGCACCGCTGCTGTGCCGCCGGCACGGCCACCGCTCCACCCCGATCTGCAGTCCCGCTTGAAGCGGGTACTCCTGCCCCCAATCTCGGGCCTCCCGTGACACTATCAACTCACGTGACACTATCGCGATCTCAAAAACCTCAGTCTCAGAGCCGTACAACCAGCACTCACTCTACTTCCCCAATGTCGGAACCGTTCACCATAATCGACGCCGAGGACATTCTCTCGTGGGACGACTCCGACAACGAAGCCACCGACGACGCCACCACCGACACAGAATCAGTTCGTGCACACCCCCTGATCACGAGTTCTGCTAAGCTCCCCCAGGTTTCGAGTTTGTCTGACTACACTTCTAAATACCTTCAATTCACCGACGAAAACCCGACGACTTTCCACGTGATCGAAACCCTCAAGCGGCACCTAGGGTCCAACGGGTTCACCGAGCTCTCCGAGTCCAAACCGTTCCCCGACTTCAAGAACGGTGGGAAATTCTTCATTGTTCGGGGTAATTTGACCCTTGTGGCTTTTGCAATTGGCGGGAAATGGGCACCAGAAAATGGCTGTGCCGTCGTCGGTGCCCACGCCGACTCGCTCACCGTCAAGTTGAAACCAGCAAGCAAACTAGACCCAGTTCTGGGCTATCGTCGTCTTGCTGTGGCTCCGTATTCTGGCGGGCTTTCACGTCGTTGGCTCGACAGAGACTTGGGAATTGGTGGCTCCATATTGGTCCGAACCACCGAGGGCTATAAACGAAAGCTCGTGAAGTCGGCTTACCCTGTCGCTAGAATACCTTCTTTGGCTGAGCATTTTGGCGAAGCGGCTGAGAAGCCGTACAATCCAGAAACCGAAATGGTCCCCGTCACCGGATTCAGTAACGAGCCAGAAGAGACAGACTTGTCGGGGAACCACTCCCTCGATTTGCTCCGGCACATATCGGTGATTGCGGATGTTGAAGTTGACTCTATTGAAGAGTTAGAGCTAGAATTGTACAGCACTCAGAAGGCGGCAACTGGAGGTCTCAGAAACGAGTTCATATTTGCTCCCAGGATAGACGATAGATTGTGCTCGTGGACCGCAATCAACGGGCTTGTCGAGCTGTCACGGGACACTGCAAGCCTATCGCTGAATTCCGATTTGAACATAGTGCTTCTTGCGGACAATGAGGAAATTGGAAGTGGCACCAGAACCGGTGTAAGAGGCGGGTTCCTTTCGTCTGTTATCGATAGAGTGGTCGCATCCACGGGGTCCCGCAACTCGTCTGCTGATGCCGGTCTTTTGTTTGCCAACTCGATTCTTCTTTCGGCAGACGTCACCCACTTGCTGCACCCGAATTTCCCTGAGGTCCACTTGGAGCTGCACAAGCCGGTCCCCAACAAAGGCATAGTCGTCAAGCTAGACCCGAACGGTCACGTGGCTACTGATGCCACCGGATTCAGATTTGTCAAAGCAATTGCCCACCGTAACGATTTGCAAGTGCAGCAATTCCATATCAGAAACGACTCGAGATCTGGAGGCACTATTGGCCCTTACTTGGCCATGGCGACCGGAGCCAGAGTGGTTGACGTCGGGTTGCCCATTCTCTCGATGCACAGCATCCGGGCCATGTGTGGATCAAGGGATCTCGAACACGGTGTGAGGTTCTTTCGGGGATTCTTTTCCAGCTGGAGAGAGGAGTACCAAAAGTTCAAGGATCTTTGAGAGCACAAACAGAGGGGGCAGAGGTAGCTAAGTAGGATTAACACTAGAATGTAGATATTAATGAATACAACTCTAAGAATGACATTCTGTGCTAGTCGTCCCCCATAGACTGTCCCCCATAGACTGTCCCCAGGGTTTCACAGTTTGCCCCTTCATTGGGCTGTGAAACGGCCCAGCGTCTGAAACATACGACGCCCTACGAGCCGTAAGCCGTGCTTCTCGTACTCTGGCTAATTCCGATCCCAAACAGAAACAAAAAAGCTTAATTGCAGCCACCAGCTAGCATATTCCTCGACGGTGCAAGCACTCACAACCGTGTTAGGCCGGCTATCAACACCTTGCCCACGCGTACCGGCTACACATCTACGCATCGTCAGTGCTTCATTATCATTACACGTACAAACATTATAAACTACCTAACACCACCAGAGTGAACGCTAAGCACCCAACCACACTGTAAATTTTTGCTTTCAAAAAACTGCCGCCTGATTGCTCCAAAGAGCCGGAGTCCAGGTCACCGCTCAGCTTGGAGCTCGACAGGGAGCCCAGAGAGCCTTCGCTCTTCGATAGTACGCTTTCGCTAGCGGTTTCTAACGTCAAGGTACGAGGCTGGGAAGAGTAACTTCCAACTGGATCTCCGCTGACTTGAGCACCTTGATCAACCAATAAGTCTGCGCTGCCCGTTGAAGCAGAGGCGTCGTCGTCGTCGTCGGCGCTGTCACTGGAGTCTTTATTTCCTGAACTCAATTTGCTTAAATCAGTCACCAACAGTAACTGTAAAGTTGAAATGCTAGGGGTCGCTAACGATACTGACAGGGAATCTACTAATAATGGCATTATAAGGAAAGAAGGGAATGGAACTGGGGGTAAAATGCACAAGGAATGAACGGGTATCTAATAAATATTAATCTGCTCGATCGTGGAGGGGGATATTGCGGTGGTTTTATATCGTCCACTTTTGTTATCGACTTCAAAAAAAATAAAAAATAAAATTTTTTTTTGACTATAATAGGATTAAAAAAAGGTACACTCAGATGCTCCAGGGACGCAAAACCTAAGAGGAAACTACCGACAATCCGCCTGCACACAGACCCACGAAGAGGTATGTATTTGCAGCGCGGGTCAGGGCCGATGCAGCACTGATTGTTTATTTCGCACCACGGTCTGTCATTACAATCAGGGAAAACAATCCGAAGGAAAATGAGGGTGGTGCTAATTGTGGTAGTATGTAAACACTGGGGAGAGCGCGATTCTCTTCGTCACTGTCCCGAAAGAGGTGACAAGGACACCGTTAATGGGGACAAGGGGACCTCCCGTCCTTCCCCCACAAGTCCAGTTATTGGCGTTGGTAAGCTGAACGTTATATCCGCGCGAAATCGTTTACCGATGCAGGGGTCACAAGCACAATTACGTCATGATGTACGTTCAAGTAAGTTTCAAATTTTTTTTCTTGAATACGTTGATGAAACATAAACACCAAGCTGCTTAACGAGATGGGCACACTGATTTACATCGCTTGACGCTGGTCCTCCAGGCACAACCTTGCTGGGATGGCCTGTTGGCTCGAGTAGGTTGCCATATGATAGGGTCACCCTCTATTTACGTCCTGTATATACTATTATCGTGTAGCATTGTTCTGATAGTGTGTGGGCAAATGAAGTCATAGTAAGATGTACAGACAGGCTGCAAAGCACATTACAGACTGCAGAGACGGATCCACACAAGCGGACGCCAGAACACACGGGTGGGCGACACGGGATATCGTAGAGTCAACAGTTCAAGAACCTCGCATCTACATTCCTTTGTGTTAACATTTATATTGTTACAGTATTACTACATTCTCTAGTCTTCTTCTCTCTCGTTACTCTTCTTCATCCGAGCAATCTTCACTAGCGGTGCCAACAGGCCAACGTCATCGCTCTCTAATATAAACTTATCCTTTAGTAACTGATCAGCATCAGCCCTCTTATTGAAATCAACTTGTAAACACCACGATAAAAATTTCCTGATGTCGTAGCTAAGGGCCTCGGGTTCTTTTAATCTTGGTGTACCATTAGTGGCAATTAAGTATAAAGCTCTTAACGGGGTTTCATTCAAGTAAGGTGGCTCGCCCTCAATCATTTCGATCATCATAATACCGAGGGACCAAATATCAACTTTCGGTCCGTACTCTTTTCTACTGACAACTTCCGGTGCCATCCAGTATGGGGTACCGACCATGGTTGTTCTCTTCAAGTTGATCTCGTTGATCTGTGCACAGAACCCAAAATCTGTCATCTTAATATTACCATCAATATTCAAGAGAATATTATCACTCTTGATATCTCTATGAATAACTCCTTTACTGTGTAAGAACTTCAACCCTTTCAAGGTCTCTCGACAAACAGCTCCAATTTGTCCTTCAGTCATAACACTATGGGTGACGATCTCGGTTAAGGATCCCCCTTCCATGTACTCCATAATAACCCACAAGTCACCTTTATGGAGATACGAGTCGATAAAGTTGACAATGTTTGGATGCTTACTACCTTTCATAACAAGAATCTCATTGATGATTAATTCCTTTTTAGGTTGTTGCTCCAAATTCATTTGCTTAATCGCAACAGTCTTGGACCCATTCTGAGTTTCGTGAGAGATGTAAACTCCTCCACTTGCCCCTTGTCCAACTTTAACTAAATCCTTGTACAAAAGATTAGGGTCCCCTTCACTGCAAATGCTTTGTAACTTGGTAATGATCTGTTGATTCTTCCGCTTTTTATCTTCTCTTTTACGTTGAGCAATTGCTGCAGCTTGTTTCGCATCACGCACTGGTTTCTTCTTGTCATCTTCTGATCTGATCTTGGTAGGCGACTTCAACTTCCCGCCATCATTAGATGCTTCATTCGAAGGTTCTGGTTTTGGTTTTTGAGGCGAGGGAGGCTTGGCGGATGATGGAGGTGGAGGCGGAGGTGGAGGAGCCCTTGGCTTAATATGTTTATGACCCAGTTGAGATGGGGGAGGAGGTGGAGGTCTATGTCCTTTAAGGTCCCGTTGACTAAACTCTTCAAATTTGGAACTTGGGGGGATCGGTGCTGTGGTTGGTGGTTTAGGATCCTGAATCTTTGCTGCCAAAGACGCATTATGAGATTTGGATTTAGGGATATTCGTACCACTACCACTAGGGGTTTCAGCCGGACGTGGAACGGAAATTTTACTACTCTCGCTGAATTTTCTAGAACCCTTTAAGCTCTTTAAAGATTTGGAGGAGAAGGACCGGCCTGTAAAACGTTTTGGTTTGGGAGAAGCAGCAGTAGTCTGCGGAGAATCAGGACTCATAGGACTTGTAACTGTAGGACCGGGTGCTGAAGGTGGCACAGAAGGAACCGGAGGTGGTCTTGGAGCAGGTCTTGAAGGAATGAATTGATGTCCTGCATTGGCACCACCGGGAGTGGTAGCACCTCCATTGATACCTGGTGCTGCTCCACTGACACTGGCACTAGGACTTCTATGCGGAGTTGAGAAACTTTTGTTACTACCATTTTGATGAATTCCTGGGGTGCTAGGTGGGGTTATGGAGTTAGCAACCGATGTTGAAGAAACATTACGATCATAATTGAATTTCTTGAAAGCGTGCTCATCAGCATTCTCTGTTTCTTGATAAAATGCCACAATATCCATAACTGCTTGTGGATGTTGTAATTGTTCGGTTTTAGTGATCCCACTAGCACTCAAAAGTCGCTCCCACTCGATAGGTAAACCGGTGTAAGATCCATTATCATCAACTCCAACATGGGCTACATGTTTAGCATTGAATGGGGTAGAGATCTTCATATTCACACTTGGAGATGTAGATTCGAAAGCTGCCAGTTTATTCTTGCTGAACATATTAAAAACACCTTTGAATTTCCCACTACCGCTCTTCCTCTTTTTACTGCCAGTGGATAATACCGATGAAGATCTGGGCGATGAAAGGGAGTCTCTGGTGGTTATACCCATGCCTAGATGTTCTCTAGGACTGGAGGTAGCGGAGTTAGGGGTGTTGACGCTTCTATTGGGGTTCATTATAGGAGTCATGGCGGCAGTTTGATGGTACGATTGGTTAGGTGTGGTCACAGAAGAACTGTAAGCAGAATGGGAAACTGCAGCAGGAGGTGCTAGAGCAGAAGCAGGAGCGGAGGTATTGCCAGCACCAGAGCCTGTACTGGAAGCAGAAGTAACAGATGCACTAGATCCATAAGATACAGGAGGGGGTGGTGGTGCTACACGAGGACTCCGTATTACAGTAGCATTTGTACCGGTGGTAGCATTCGAAACGATTCTTTTACCACCAAACTCTTCTTCTTGATCGATGCCGGGAATGGACCCGTTTGGCTCTATAGTTCCTTGACTCAATTCGAAAGTTTCGTCGTTCTCTTTATTTTCATCATTTAAGTGATCAAGCTCCATTTCTTCAGATTTGAAAGCGGACACCCCGTACTGCTTGATATCTTCCAGGCCTTCTACGCTTTCTTCATCTACGCTATCGCTTGTAACAAAGCTGTCGTCTATGTTTTCGTCCTCGGTAGTAGTGATTTTATTGAGAGTACCTCTGAGGCCCGGGGAATCAGTAGCGTTGCTGGTAGTGGCAGCAGCAGCAGCAGCAGCAGCAGCAGCAGCAGAAGACTCAACAGCAGAAGACTCAGTAGCAGCAGCATCTGCGCCAGTTCCATTACCTCCTTCAGCATTGCGTTTAGTTTCATCGCTCTGGGAAGTATCAGTATTCCCACTAGGCTTATGTTCACCTTCGATACCGATCTTATTGTCAACCAGATCTGGTGGCAATTCTTGTTCGGGTGTCTTATTCACAGTAACCTTGTCAGTCTCTGCCTCACCCAATTGACTACTCTTCTCATTAGCCACGCTCCTAATATCACTCTTGGCACTGCGTAAGCTTCTACCACTTTTGACACTCCGTACCTCGCTGTTGAGCTGAATTGTATTTGCCAGTTTCGGCAGTCCGAGATTTGTCGACAGTCCTGGATCTAATAGCGATCTATAAGGAGGATTCAATCCCTTTTTAGAGTCTTCGTCTAATTCTTTCTCTGTTTTTAAATCTTTGAAATCAAAAGTTCCTGGCATTCTTGGTAAGGATACTTCTTCATTAGGATCACCCCTACTCGTGACATTAGTTATACCAAGGTTCAAATCATCATTGTCACTATCGAAATCACTATTTTGACTCTCAACATTAATAGCATCAAACTTGGAAATTGTCTCATTGAGGGGCAGACCTAATCCTTCCGAAGCGTTTAAGCCCGCAGAGTCTAGGCCACTCGTGCCCAAGCTCGTGTCGCCTGCTTTAGACGCCAATGTCTCTTTAACCCCCGTCATATTGAGGTTGTTTATTTATACGCGTGTAATTATCACTAAAGAATGTATGGGATGGGGTTAAAATATTTGATTCAACAAACCGCGAATTAGTCGTGCGGTGGGTCGCCTGTGTACAGGAAATCGTATATATACAGGATGTTGTTGTTTAATAACAGACCAGGCAAGATGAACGGGAGTAAGAGGCAGAAAAGGCTGCAGAAGAAAAAGCAGGAGAGATTGGAGGGTGGAGGGGAGGCCTCCCCCCACGACACTTGGTCCGAGCGAAAATGGCCCCCAAAATAAATACTTGAGTTTTTTGAATCACTGGGAGTTACATGCTGGTATCGCAGCTGTATCTTTTGCACTCGGTTATTGTGGTGTATACTAATTTACTCAGTACAAATCTTCTCTAGCGGGGGTGTGTCCACACTGTGTTTCACTCATCTTCAATCGATTTGACTCTCGACAGTTGTCTCGTCAACAGTACGCTCTTATACTGAACTTTGTTCGGCTAGGTGGCTACAATTTAACTTTCAAATTACGTTGAGTTGAGCCGCAAATAAGGTTTAACAAATCAAATGATCTATCTGCATCATCTATCCTTTCTCTTTCCAGTAACCACGTACCCCCAAGACTCTTCGCCATACACATACCCATTATTTCCCAAATACTTCCCCACTCCAGTCTTAATTTTTGAATACCCTCCGGCAGAATGAATTCCTCGACCGGTCACGATCTTTAATGGGCCTATAAATTGTGCCACATTCCCGAAAGTATGCAACTTTCCATCCTGGACTCTCTCGTTGAGTTCAGTGTCCCACCACTGCCTCACTGCACGGGCCACGGTCGCTAGAGCCGTGCTAACGTCATAATTGTGAAGGTCAATGCTACTAAACGGTCGGAGGTCATGAACAATCTTTACAGAGCCAGCACCGGTGGACGTTGGCGTGGGAGATCTTTTCTGTTGAACCCTCTTCCCAGAAGCCGGTACTACCACGCGACTTGATGCTCTTGTAAACCCGTTTGGTGGAAGCTTACTACTTGTTTTATTGCTCTTGAGGGATGCTCTCTCTATATCATCGCTCCATTCTCGTGAATACGTATACTGTTCATACCCCGCTTCAATGATTTCCCCCGTTATCTCTAGAAGCTTGCCAATATCTCCTTTTAGCACCACCAATAACTTTCTCATGAACGAATCAGACATGCTACGGAAATGTGGGCTGTCTTCAAACAACGCCTCTAGTTGCTGGAATTCTGGCTTGTTTCTGTCATAGGCGTACGAAGATCCAGCATCGGGCTTTGGTTTATTCCTTTGGACTCTAGACATACTCCATTCTTTCTTTTCTTTAGCATCTAGCGTAATCTCAGTTCTTACCAAATCGACTAATCCTCTCAAGTAATCGTCATCGTTTTGATTCAAATAAGTTTCACACACCAGGATATCCTGGCCCGTGAGCAGACACATTCGGTCGGCTTTTGATGTAGCCGTTACGCCATGACTCTCGAGGTCTATGATTCTGGTTAACGCCATGTCAAAGTCATTAGACACACTTGCGTACACCAGGCTCAATTCTTCGAGACGCAATTGGGGGAATACTTCCCGCAAGCGGTATACGTCCCGGGGAAACTTTTTTTCCCTGTCTTCTTGTTTGAGGACCGCTTCAATCAAATGCTCTAGCAGGTCATCTTCATGATTTAACACTATATTCGAAATTTCACGTTCCAGTTTCTGCGGGAAAAACTCTCTTATTTGCTGGAACCTAGCTGACTGTTCATCCAGTAGTCCCAGAAGCTCTAGACTGTCCTGGGACGAAGACACCAGATTCGGCATAGTTTTAGCGGTTGATGACGAAGAATCGCGACCTGGCTGCAAATTTGGATCTTCACCAATACGCAACTTTCTACAGCGTATACACTCTACACCCTCTTTCCCTGCACTCTCTACGCTACTGCCTCTTATATTGTCTATTCTACACTGCCACTTGCTTTTCAAAGGCCTCCTTAATCACTCCAATGATAGCACTACTATTTATCTTATCATTACCTCCCTTGGAAATCCCGTACTCGATCTCCGCAAGTCCACTCAAGATTTGAATCCTAGTACTCTTTTCCAACTCATACTTGTTTAAAATCCCCACGAAGCCTTCCAATAAATCGATTAACGCTAATCCACGAATTCTCTTGAATTTATCCAAGGTCAAATAAGCACTTGTCCAATCATCTTTTAAAATTGAATCCAAAACGGTTTCAATATCCTTTGGTTGCGGTGCCCCTATACAGTTATAGATCATTTCTTCGTCGACTTCATCATCTGGCTTATCCAAGGATGCTTTACAACTTTGTAACACGTTTAAAGCTTTTCTCATATCCCCTTGTGCTAAAACCAATAGCGATTCGATTGCATTTGGTTGAATGGTAATTCCTTCTTTTACAATCACATTCTTTAACCGTTCGCCGATTGCTTCAGTGGAAATCGGTTGAAATCGAAATCTTGTACATCTTGAGATTAATGCTGGATTAAGTTTATGGGAATAATTTGCTAATATACAAAATCTGGTATTTTTGGTGTATTTTTCGATGATTCTTCTCAAAGAATTTTGAGCTACAGCTGTCATGGCATCTGCTTCATCTAGAATGATCAATTTGAATCCTTTACTGAAAATTTGCATGGTGGAAGCGAAATCTTTAATCTGATTTCTTACTACATCGATACCCCTATCATCTGACGCATTCAATTCCAACACCATGTTCTTGTACTTTGGGCCGTAGATCTCTTTGGCTAAAGCAATAATAGTGGAAGTTTTCCCCGTTCCAGGGGGCCCATAAAAGAGAAGATGGGGGAGCTTCCCTTCTTGAACAAATTTTCTCACAGTGCCAACGATTTCAGTTTGGCCATAGACTTCATCTAGACTGTCAGGTCTGTACTTCTCGACCCTGGGATGTTAGTACAGTGAAGGTAAAACGAGTTCGTATATGCCAATACATACCAAGGTAAGTTCTCTCTATTCTTCTCCATGACGCGTAGTGGAGAATTTGAGATTCTTGAGAAGTGAGGGATCAAAAGCGAGTCTTTATCACAACTCAAATACTTACTGCTAGTGTACTCATTTTTTTTTTTCAAGCAGCTGCATCCTATGCACACACCCCAAATAACATTAGTGTCCTGAGGTTCTCTATAAAGCTTATCCCCAGCTTCCCCTAGTCTCTCTCAGTTCTCATCTTCCAAGGTCCATATTCTCACGTCTATTATCCCTAAACTACTAAATACCACAATATACTCATCACCACCATTCCATAACTGACTGCAACTCGAAAGCCACTCAGACGAGTCCCCTTCTTCCCTACAAAATTACAAGTTGGAATATCCAGATCAACATCGTCCCAGTAGTAAGATACCAATCCTGACCGGTTATACGAAGGACATGCAAACCCAAAATCAGCGGGGCAGTCTCTCACTATCGCCTCACATACATTCAAGCACGGAAGCACCTCATAATACAGTAAATCTGGCGTTATAACGTCATTAATCCAATCATTTCTAGAGTCACTGGGCTCGATCTCTCTATAACCCGGGACATTTCTTGTAGAACACCGAGGAATGGTCACAGCACAAAGCCAGTTCTTATAACTCTCGGCACAATCTTCACAACTTCTGAACGGCAGGAAGATTGATTCTTGAGTGGCATTACACAGAATCTGATCCAAAGCATAACTGAAGTTCTGATATAAACTTTTTGCTCGGTCATCATACAACTGTCGGAGCTCATCACTAGAATGGAGCTCACTGTTAGGAACGGAATAGGCAACTTGATCACAAAAATCCAAATCAAAGATCAAGTTACACGCTTCGCTGTCCATGGTTCGAAATTTGAACGGCTGATACACCGCCCCACCAAAATCTTTCCCACTAAAGTCCGAGATCAAATATGCAATGTACGTAGTTGATTTATTCAAATTATTGGTATAGAATTGTTGTTGTAGACCGCCACCACGATATGTAAAGCTGGTGTCAAAGGAGTATGAATCAAAGAGGGCCGGCCCGTTTCGTATTGCACACCAGCTATTGTTTAATTTATTGAAATGATTAAGGTATTCTTCAGAATAAATTAAGAGCGAGTACCGAGAATGTGAAATATTATAACTGGATGAGTTAAAGTTGCCACTGTCAGTCAAATTACCCGTCACAATCAACGCAGAACTGTCATCGGTATCCACCAAACTGGCCCAGGTCCGATCATCCCATTGAAATACCAAATTATTTTGAGAAACCCCTATCTCGTATGACCAAGTGCTTGATTTGTTCGTGTTTTCTGGGGCTCTGACCGCAATATACAATATCACATTACTTGTGCTGATGGGCACATCTTCCAAGGCTTGAAAATATCCGTATTCAAATAAACTCATTGCACCTATTTCAAAATTTTGAAACATACTGGAGTTGAACGAATAGTACACCGCCAAACTAGTGTCGTTGTCATTGAGATTGTCCGGTTGAGAACAAATGTTCCCCGTCAAGAAAATCAAGTACTCGTAGACATGCCCGATACCACTCGAGGTATTGACATTGAATGAAAAATATTGAGTCTGTGACTGCCCTATTGTTGATCTAATCGGAGTGAATTCTTGAAGACCTTCAGAGTCATCTTTTCTTTTGAACACGTCTTGATCCCTTTTGAAAAACTCACCGGCAGCAATCGGTTGGTCAAGGTCTACTCCAAGATCGTCCCAAAGGTTGCTTCCTAGCACGAATGCTAGTAGGTAGAATAGTAGAAGCATGAAAAATTTCGGCTGCGAAAAAAGGTCTAGAATAAATGTTACCGCAAGATATCGATTGTCACAGATGCCTATATTCTAGAAAACTATCTATTACCTTATATACCAATTCCAGCTGTTCTCACAGGAAGAGTTTCCAGAATCTCCTACTCTTCTTCTTGCCTTTATTGTGGGCATCTTCCTTTTCCTTGCCCTCTTCATGATCAAACATATGAAGATCAGGGTGAGACTTGGCCGGCTCTAGCTTTGGGCGTGTCAGGTTACCTCCTCCTTCGTCATTCGAGAAAGACTTGTGGAGCCTCTTGAGATCCTTCACACTCCTCAGTTTCTTCTCTTTTTCCTTTTCCTTTTCCTTTTCCTTTTCCTTCTCCTTCTCGGGCTTATCAAGGACAAACTTAAGCAGCAGCTTGGCTGGTGGTGACAATGTACCAGGCAGGGGAGAGCGCAGACCTGTAGGAATCACATTAAATTGTGGCACGTGCGGTAAAGAGGTTGGAGGCGGTGTTGGCGTCGATGATTGTGCTCGTTGTTGTTTTTCCTTCTCCTTTAATCGTCTCTTTAACTCTTTATATGATACTTTTGGTAGATCCGTACCAGGTGAATCCCCTGTAGTTTTGACTTTTTCGAGAGGCGCTAACAAAGACTTGGTTTTATACGGAGAAGCACCGAAATTGTTTGATCCAGTGATAACTCTCGCGAGACGAGCACCTCTACCTTTAAAATCAGGGTCAATAGCCATTATGTCCTTACAGAACTCAGCCGACATATCAGAAATGGTCTTTAAAATATCAGCAAATGAGTTCTCATTAAACTTCTCATGTTTCGCCAGTTCGAGCTTTCTATGGAGATCTTTTTTGTACGTCCCAAAAGTTTTGGTAATCTCATCAAAAGAAGAATACGATTCTCCAGAAGAAATGGAACCAAACGATGCATCATCAGGGGTAGGTTTATCGTCGTCTCTAGAGGGTTCTCTTGAATGGTTATCATTTTCTCTATTGTTTATAGGGGGTATTGAATTAACATCACCCTTCCTCACACTAGCGGCCCTCTCAAGGTCAGCCTTATACCGAGTATTGATTTGTCTTTCAAGACTTTCTTCAAATGGGCCCATTTTAACTGCCGGCACGATTATCAACGGTAAGGGGAAATTCTTAACCAATCTATCGGTCACTTTAGAAGAAGTCCAAGACCTTAAAGGAGCAGAAGTATTATTATTAGGAGGCTTTGAACCGGTACACACCAAATTTGGTTCGTATAATTTGTACATCTCTTGTAGAACAGTTTTAGACTTACCCACGGCCAATTCAATAGACACTTTGGCAATGACATCGGGATTTATCACTTCCATTGCATAACTCATGATGTTCTTGGCGATAATCTTCACGAATTCTGGTCTAGCCCTTTGCCTAAGTCTCATTCTTGGAGTCTTGGCCACGTATCTGTCAGGGGAGAAGTTCGAATTTCTTCTTCTTTTCATGATGTTTCTCAGGTTGATTGCTGACACAATAATTACTGAATCTCCATGTTGAATATATTTATTCAAAATCCAGTCTAATGCGACCCAAGTATGCTTCCTTGCGGTGATGTACACCAATATAACTCGATTTGGTAATACTGGTTCAAGGTAGTTGTTGGCCTTATTGTTCAATTTTCCCAAATATAAGTCTTCAAATTGTTTATGAACTTTCATAAATGTACAGCCATTGTGGGTAATAATAGGTTGGGTAGGGTATTCCAATACATTTTTGTTGAGAAACACACTCAATGACTTTATATCCATGGAATCTCTTCGAGGAGAAAGCATTCTATTGGGAGAAACGCTAGGCGAGTGGAGGGGTGAAGACCCCGGTGAAATTCTCGATCTTCTACGACCTCTATCTCCTTCTATGTCATCATCAAAACCCCAATCATCTATTTCATCTTGTTCTGTATCGTACAGAATATTAATGGTATCAAAGGATACTCGTTTCTGGTAGTTCTTCTTCGCTTCACTTACGTGATCCTCTTTATTGGGGATACGGAACTTAACATGACGATAAGTATGATCAATTCGGCTCAAATATTCAAGAAGATCCACATCAGATTCAGAATCCGAGTCTGACCCATTGAGACTGTTGGGTTTATTGTTACCAGTGACGAGTCCAGTTAAATTAGATGTAGAGGCATTTACACTAGTCTCTTTATGAGTTCTATTGTCAGCTTCTCCATGATTGGTACCAGATTGGTGGTGAGAGCCTTTCTCGGTTTGATCAATCTCTCCATGGATATTAGAAAGATTGGGCAGACTTTCTGTTTGCACAAGGTCAGGTCTCGGACGATCAAGAGACATGTAATCTTTCTAGGTCAATTGCGGGGCGTGCTGTGATAGTATCGATGGTATTACAACCCTCCTAGCAGTGTTGCGAATTTTCTGGATGATAAGACTTGGCTGCGAATTCAGCTTTTACGGAGAAATCAAGAGACTTTGAAGCATTGTGAGTGGACAGTGAAGACCCGCGAGAAACCATTAACAAACACCGACAGGCTGGAATATATGGGTATAGACTGAAGACTGGAGATTCAAGTGAACGTAGTAAATAAGCTTTGGAGAGATTTACTGTGCCTGACATTGTAGATGAAGCAAGCAAGGATAAGTTATGCTGTTTATTTTGTATATACTGTTCCCACTGATTTCACAAATCGGAATGTCTAGATACTAAATTGGGCGTTCAAACAGTAGTTTGATTTTTCCTCTTTTTATACAAATCAGCCTGTACCTTCACATACGCTACCTTTGAAAATCCAATGATTACCGTCAATCCCACCAAGATCGTATTAATTGGGGTAGGGTTCATGTTGAATACAGTGTGAGTCCATTTATCCAAGACACTTTGGAAGAAATTAATCACTCCTGAAATACAGATAATAGCACCGTAAACTGTACCGAACGTATCAAATCCAAAAACTTTTGCACAGAAATCTGAAACGGCGGTATAAAAGAATGGCCTATAAGCTACAAAAAAACAAACGTTGATCAATAAAGTGAAGAAATTAGTAGTCAAACCCAACACCCCGATAGTCAATGAAATACCCAACAAGGTGGCTAGTACCACTATAGTAGAACAAGAGTCTAAAAGTAAACCGACAAAGGGAATCGAAATGATTCCTCCTAATGGTAGTGCCACATCAAAAAATTTAGTCAATCTTTCAGAGTCAGAAGCTGAACCCAACAAATAAGTGTACTGAGTATTGATGGTTGCCACAAAATAATTTAATCTTAACATTTGAATTGTAGCAAATGCACACATTAACCAGAACCAAGGAGTTCTCATTTGATATCTTGCAGAGTAACCATGAAGAATACCAAATATACCGCCAGAATTCTCCACCAATAGGGCTTCACCTTCTAGGGCATATGGTTGTTTCAATGCATCGCCAATAGAATCTCTTCTTGTAGGTGCCCCTTGTAGTAAAGCATCCGTTTCCACCGCTGGTTCAGGAGTTTCTGGATGATCATCCACACATAAAGTGGTACCAGGAGCTGTCTTGTATGAATCTTTATTCATGAATAAAACTTGACACACGGTGATGAAAATTGGTACTATCAAGTACAATTTAAAAAATCTATCAAGAGTGAAAGCTCCATCGGAATTGATATACAAGAGCCTGTATCCCAAAAACACAGCAGAAGAAGCATCAAAAGCACCTGTCAACAAGGCCAATATTGTTCCCGAGTATGTGGGAAACGAATTAGACAATTGAAATTGAGAGATAAATGAAAATGGTCCACCCAAAGCCATGGCAGCGTATCCGAAAAGATAGGGATCAAAAATGTTACCCACTGAATTGTTGATGGTTTCAGCAAATATGAACACAAAACACGCAAAATACAAGCAAATAGCACCAATGAACCCACAAAATTTTGGACCAAAATTATCCAAGAGCAGGCCAATTAAAAGAGCAGACACGTTGGTTACAACAGCCCCAACGGTAAACATCATGTTTAACTTTAAATCTTGATCGACACATTTCGCAGGAGAATCGCTGATTTCAGTGGTACCCATTGCCCTAGCGAGAAGCATTGTGGTCAAACTTTGGGGAGGTGGAATATCAAAGTTCACGACACTTGTGTCAATATGAGCATCACATTTATATTCATAAACACCTTGTTTGATTAATATTGGTTTCAAAGCAGCAAACCCAAAGATTGGTCCTCCTGCGAGGAGGCACCAAAGTATTGCACTAGCACACTGAATTGCCCGAGTTTTGGCGGAAACTTCGTAGTGATACATTAAGTCAATAGCTTTGAGATTCAGCCAAAATCTTATCTGAAATTTCTTTGGCGATTTTCTTATCATCGAGTTGTGCACGACTGCGATGATAGAAGGAGCTAGGACTATCGAATCGGCATGTAGATAATACTATGAGTTTGTTTTACGAGCCCCTCAAAGGACGGGCGACTTATCTTTTTAAGGGGTTGAATTTTTACTGGCCAGTGATAGTGTTTTGAGTTTTAATCTCGATTTGATCTCAGTGAGTCTAAAAGAGAACACACACCACCAGTGAAGGTTTCCAGAATCTCAAAAGTATCCTCGAAAGAGATCTTTGTTTTATTCAAAGATCCATTCACCAATTTGACATAAGTCTTTTGTTTTTTCGGGAAGTTTCTTTTGAATACTTTTCAAGAATATTCTGATGAACCACTGGTTTTGTGATTTACACAAGTTTAGGGCATTGTGTCCAGCGTGAATGGACTGATACCGCCATATCTCAGGACCGTATTTGGTAACTTCTTTTCTGGAAACGATACTTCTGTGATTGTTCATAACTGCCAAGCTCACCAATGTATGCCTCATGAAAACTTGATTTTGTGCTCCTCTTTCGCCTATACAGTTCGGGACAGCTCATTGCCTTAAGAGTTTTCAGGACATGAAATACAGGCCATGTCGTCGGGTGGAAGCTGAAAGGCCTTTAGGCAGGAACACCCAGAGCCCAGTTAACCAACTCTCACAACGTCAGATATTTATCTCTACTATACAACAGCACCAGGGCCGTGGCTTGTTATATATACGCACCATAAGAGATCTCAGTAACTGAGACTGTTTCAAATCCCAAGAAAATGCACGGTCGTTGATAAATCATGAGAAAGTTTGAGTATATACTTTGAATGGGCAATTTAGCAGGTTGTGTTCGGATTTATGTACAGTAGTCACAGTGGCCGAGTGGTTAAGGCGACACCCTGCTAAGTTTACGATTAGTGGTTAAGGTGTTGCGCATTGCGTGCGCAGGTTCGAATCCTGTCTGTGACGTTATTTTTTCTTTTGCACCCGTACATCTTCTCTAAGAGTCGCCAGGATACAGTATATGCACTACATATTCAACTCTCTCGTCGTCCAAGGCCTATTATACATATATTAACTACTAGGTTTACTGTTCTAATTTCATCCATACATCTAAAATGTAATTAAACTTTGTTTGTAAAGTGTCTCCGTACTCCAAAACCCTTCCTATTGTAGAAGACTGCAAACTTCCTACAACATCATAAGCACACCAGTAGCGTTGACGAAATTCACCTGGAATGTCATGGGGTTTGACCCAACCGAGTTTAGGCTCTCTTTCCTCAGCAGAAAACACAGGTTTGAGCAAGACAGGTGGTCGTATGACAGCCAGAATATACAAGGGATTCTTTCCAATCGTTTCATCAAACTTTTCTCTGTGCTCTATTATCGTAAAATCGTCTTGGGCATCCTCAGCTTCCGGTTCAAATCTGAGGGGAGGAAGCTCAATATCCCGTTTATTAACAAGATTTTCATCGGGAACCTCAACCTCCTCGTTCAGGTCTGCTTGATCGAAGTCCTTGTTTTCAACTTGGTTCTCTTTAATTCCATCCTGGATTTCATTCTCAGCTGGTACATCTTCTGATGTGTCCTGGATTGGCTGAGCTTCATTGATTTGCTTGTCAACATTTTCTTGTACTTCCTGTTGAGCTGCTTGTTCGTCCTCAGGACTTTTCTGATTTTCTGAATTTTCATTTGCAACGTCTCCTTCGTTCCCCTGAGGTTGGTTTTCTTGATTGGCATTTTCGTGTACGGGCTCTTCCTCAACTTCTTTCTTGATTTTCTCTTTGATCACAATCTTATTTTCCACTTCATTCCGAAACAGTTCCAAGTACATCCAATCTTCCAACTGATGTGACGTAACATACATGAGAGTGTATTCGTCTTCATCATTTATTTGTCCCCAAGATGAAGAGCAAATCTCATTAGAAACTGTAGCTATCTTTTGTTTATTTTCCGGTGGTGTAAGAACACCAGCAGCAGCTCCATGAAATCTATTGAAGTTTACCTTTGGAAGGACTCCAGATATTTCAATACCTAACCAAAAGTAATCAGCAGCTGCACTGCCTTTATTGCCCTTGAATTTTGCATCTAATAATTTGTAGATTTGTAGATTACAAGATATGAGCAACCCAGATAAGTGTTTCGATTTGTTAATAGCCATAACGGTTGGATCCTGTAAGCTATTGACTTTTTCCCCAAACACCACGGATGATTCAGACAGGCTCTTTCTCCTGTTTAGCTTGAACCGTTTCTTATCCGCATCAGAAGGCATCAAGAAGTCAGAAATAAGACTATTAATCTCCTGGTAACCAGGAAGAATTCTCAGCCTTTCAAAATCAAAATGAGCTGGTTTTAAAAAGAATAATTGCCCATTTTTTTTGTAACTTTCTCTCAGAAGAATGTATTCACCAAAGTTATCAACCAAGGGTATGGCTCTATGGTTCAACAAAACCATATCTTCAAACGAATTAAATATGCTTGCCAAACTCATGACAAAAGTAGGGCTGTGGTACTCATAAGTTTTGGAAACCAAGGGATGTTGGCGTTTGTCGAGTACGTCAGTCATATCGACAAACCACAAGTCCTGCTTAGGGAAGTCCTGGGGAGTTGAAAAGGATTGATCAAGACCCTCCATCTCTTTAAACTTATTATATGCGTCTGGAAGTCTGGAGATCTCAGTTCTCGCCAGATGGATTAAAAGCTTCATATCTTGGGTGGTAATATCCTTATTCATATACATTATTTGAATCGGTAGTTCATTCTTCAAAACTCTTAATACTTTTATTAATCTGGCGATATGAGATAGTTGTTCGTATTTTGAGATGTCAGGGAGGATGGGTATCACAATTCCCTTACCGTTACTCATTTTCTTCCATTTTGGTAAAAAACAAGACTCATCACTATCAGGTTCAACTTTAGGCTTACTGCTATCGTAAATAGGCACTTCACCAACTTTTAAGGATTTCCTCTTCCAGTTTTCGAATTTGGGATAACTGTTGGACAACCAGGGATAGAGCTTCTTCAGGTATATAGAGCACAATTTTGTTTCATCAGCGTACAATTCTTTTGGTTGTAAAAAACACTTACCAAAGACTCTCTTGTGATTGAAATCCTGAACAGTCTTATTTTCATATTCTGTCAACCTTAGAATTTGCTCATTGAACAAATCTTTCAAGTTTTCAAAATCACCTAAGCGGAAGCGTTGTCCTAGTCTCCTCAATTCCTGTTTCTTTCGCCGTTTTTCACGCCTAAGCCAACTCTTCTCTCTGAAAACTGATTTATCAACATCAAAACTCTGAAGATACTCTAAATCTATAATTTCGGGTCCCGGATTTCCTGGGAAAAGAGCATCCAATTCTTCAAAGTAAAGGGAGCACATGTCATCATTAAGATCGCCACTTTTGTCCAGTTTTTCTCGTTTTCTTATTGAATCATAAATAGGATTCTTGTACGAATCTCGAAATTTCATGATATCGAGACTTTGAACCCGCTTTACTTCAGGAACAGGAGCAGAAGTACGGGTCCTGAGTAGGTGAACAAGGAGACACACTATCACAAGCGATAGTAGCCCGACTCTTTTCTGTCGAAAGAGTCCGTTGAACGCAACGGCTTGAACGTTCGAAAGGAATGTCATCAGCTGAAAAACCAGATCCAGTAAGTGCTCAAACGAGGATCCAGGAACAACGTGCGAGAACCACCTGTCTAAAAAACTTAAAGCTAATTAACAATACAGGGAACCAAACATTACTCAATGGAGTGCATACGCTAATGTTGATTTGGTAACGACAAACAATGAATTCTGATAAATCACGCAAGTTGAAATCAGAAAAAGTGTAGTTAAAATTTGGAGCATATATTATACAGGTATTGTGATGTAATCACCGATACTACACTTACAACTCTACAAAAAGAACACAAAGTCTGTTCGATTTCCCGGGTGTTTCTCTCTAATTCCTCCCTCCGATCTTCTTCTCATCTTCTCTTTTCTATTCCGATGAGCTTCTTTAGACTATCTCACCTATCAATCTTGACATCCAGAAACACCTTATCCAATTCATTCATCTCAGTTTCCAAGGTGGGTTCTGGACTTTTCTCAACCTTACTAGGAATCATAATACTAGAATTGAATCCTGGGGCCACCTGAAGCTTTTTCTGTGCTAGCCATTTCTTATACTCTATTATTTCCTCAGAGTTATCTCCGTACAATTCCTTTTTGAGTTCGATTTTTTCAATCCAAGTCTCGAGATCCAGTTTCGACAAGTTGAACTTCGGCGGCTTTGTACTGGCAAGCTTTGGAACTAGCTTATTGTAATTCAAATTGAGGGTAACGGGTTTAGGAGGTTGAAAAACGGGGTTTTTAATTAGTGGAATTTGACTTAATGTTTTATCGCCTAAGTTAATAAAAGGTCCAACAAGAACGAGACGGCATTTTTCAGCAGTGCTGAAACTATCACAGCCTCGACACCAAGACAATCTTGATAGTATACATAGTACATACTTTCCATATCCTTACTGCTAAACTCACTCTTTATGCGCATTTTTTTTTATTGTGATAACTATTGTACATACTCTATTCCTTGAAGTGACGAATAAGTATATAAGCATTTTCTTGCTTCAAATTCGACAACGACCTATACCCACCTTCCAAGCATAATAATAAGCCTCCAAAAGAAATATACACGGCCATTTTATCGGTACTACTACTCTCTTCAAACTTATAGACAGTTCCATACATTACGTAGTCATAATCATCGGCTAATGACCTTTCAGAGCTCTTAGGCGGTCTCCAACTACCGTTGGATGTTAACATACTACTTTCGTTACCCAAAGTTGAGGCCAATGCAATAGTTAAGGAATCATTATCATTAACAGGGAAAAGCTCACTATTTATATCCAAAGTGATTTTAATATCCTGAGAAGTGGAAGACTGTCCTGTTATACGAGACACCTTGTTGTATCTTGCGGCGTCCACGGACTCCACGTTGAACATATCTTCGAATAGGATGTTACTGGCCATGATGGAACACTGAAAAGTATAAATTTTTTTTTCACTTCGCGATGAATCCCGATTGGGAAATCTAAACATAAATAGGTCGCAGATAATTATAGAAACAACCAGTACTACTTTATTGTAAACTTGACAAAACCTATACCGAGCTACACAACTTGGTAATACACAAAATACTTTAAACGTTGACACATCCTTTGTGGTTTTGAATACCTGGCCTTTTCCTTTCCCTTCAGCTGTTCTTGAATCATGAAATTTGACAAGGAAGTTGCTTTCAGAGTAGCCACTTTTAGCACTAGTGTGATTTTTGTATGCCTCTTGTGGCAGAGATTCCACCCAGACATGGATAGAGATGTCGCCACCCAAGATATTTTTGGGGATGTCATTCGTGGGATCAACAGCTTCAACGATGTCCAGGTGGCACAGCTCCACGAGGCTTTGGGCAAAAGAGACATCATGAAAAGAGATTATGAACAAGAGAAGAGGGATAACAAGGATGACGACAAAGATAACAAGGATAACAAAGATAGCAAAGATGACAAAGATAACAAAGATGACAAAGATAATAAGGATGACAAGGATAACAAAGATGATACAGATAAACTGGACGACAAAAATAATAACTCTCCCCCAAAAACCAACGATATTTCTCAGCCACTCAATATGACTGTGGTAAGAATAGCTATAGCTTTTGGAGGAATCCTCTTTTTCAACCTTTTTGTTATCACCATCCATCATATTTATATGAAACTTAGCAGTACTCAAAAATCATACAGGACTGTAGAGCACAATTTGTCCCCCTTTTAAAGAAAAAAAAAAATCAAAAATGAAATAAACCAGGAATAAGATTAAAAATATCATATAGTTTTTCGGATAATGAACACATTCTTTGACAGTAGCTAAATATCCAGTAACATTTCTAGGCTCCCAGTATTGTTACGGCTATTCCCGTCCTTTCTTCGTTATCTCCCGCGCTCCTGTACACAGCTAACACCAAGTAAAGTCTCTTATCTGCGATTTGTTCTCGTTCTTGCTTTTGGATATTCCTCAACTTTGCTATGAAAGACACTTCCTCCATCCAACGAAGGTTCGCACAGATTCTCTGCTCAATAGCCTGGTGTCTTGTTGCTGCTGGACCGGTCTTTGGTTTTGCTGCTTTAAAACCAATCCTCATTGATGAAGGTATTTACTCTGATAAGTGCGATCTCCACGGTCAGCTGTCCAAGACATGTGTAGACCAAGATTTATCCTTGAATTTTTTGTTCACTGTTGCTTGTATGGTGACTAATATCAGTGCTTTACCTGTTGGTTCAATATTGGACTCTCATGGTCCTAAAATCACCGGTATCATCGGTGCTATAGTGATTTTCTTGGGTAGTTTGTTTTTGAAGTTTGGACATCAAGTTTCAGGATTCGTTGACCCATATCTTACAGGTTACACATTATTGGCATTAGGCGGACCTTTCGTGTTCATTTCTTGCTTCCAATTGGCCAACAGTTTCCCGAAAAACTCGGGTTTGATTTTGGCTTTATTGACGGGAGCTTTCGACTCTTCTTCTGCCTTGTTCTTGCTTTACAGACTCTTGTATACCAACGTGAAAAAAGTGCCGTTGTCAACCTTTTTCTCATACTACTTGGTTGTGCCCGTTTTTATCCTTGTCTGTCAATTAACTATAATGCCTCGTGACTCTTATAAAACTGTTGGAACTTTGGCAAAAATTGCTGAAACTGCAATTGACGAAACTGGGAAGCCATTGGATACGGACTTGTTACATCCAGGGGACAGAGATGAGAGTGCCGTGGATGTTTCACAGCCGACTATTTCCGAAACGACTTCCCTTTTAATGAGAAGTGCTTCTTCTAATAGAAGGGATTCGGTCATGTCCAGAGCTAGTTTTGCTTCAAGAAACTCTGTTAAGTCTGTGTATGAGCAAGAAGCGGAAGACAGACTTATATCTAGTACTGGTGGAATTTTTGGAATCATGCACGGTTATACCATTAGTGAACAATTGAAGTCCTCGTGGTTTATTTTGATGGCACTTTTTACTACAATTCAAATGCTTAGAATCAACTTTTTTGTTGCTACAATCAAGAGCCAAGAAGAGTTTCTTTACAAAGATCCTGAGCTTGCTACCACTATCAATCATTTCTTTGACATTGCATTACCGGTTGGAGGATTATTATCTATCCCATTTATCGGATTGATTTTGGACAATGTTACTACCTTGACAATTTTGACTATTCTTACCCTGGTTTCAGTACTCATTGGAATCATGGGGATTTTGACCTGGTTACCGGGTACTTACTTTGGAATTATGTTATTGGTATTATATAGACCATTTTACTATACTGCAGTTTCAGATTTCTGTGCTAAAGTATTCGGATTCGAGACTTTTGGAACAATTTATGGATCTATCATTTGCTTTTCTGGTATATGTAATATCTTACAACAAGTGATGGATAAGGCAACACACGAATACTTCAACATGAATCCTACCCCGGTGAACTCTGTTTTGACAATCCTTACGGCTGTTCTTGGAGTCACCATCATTCAATTTGTGAAAAACCAAGAGAAGTCTTTAAAACGGAGAAGTTTGGGATTGGAAGCCCAAGATGCTTCCGTCAGAGGTATTCCCAATTAAATAGATATCAGCATTGGTAACAAAACTTTAGTATTTTAATTAATAATCTATTTTCTTATCATTTCTTACATTGTCATTATATAATAGTAGCTATCGTTTTTTCTTCAAATCAGGGTCCATTGCTTTAAGTTCGGGTATCGTAGCTACCTTGGTCGTAGTACCGTTGTTCACGACGTTGTTTCGGAATGGAAGTTTTGAATGCTCCGGATTAGCTCCGGCTCTTGTAAAAAAATTAGTTGTTGTACTGCTTGGACTGGGGTCAATCGTAACGTTAGAATTAGTGCTACTATCACGGCTAGCCTCGACATGCAGCTTTCGTTTTGGCCATGAGTTCATCATTTTTTCTTTTCCTTTTCTTTCTTTTCAAGTTCTCTTCTCAGCCCCTTCAACAATTCCAAATGTCCTACTCTACTCGATACTAACTTTTCGGTATTGGTGATCAATTTAGAGTGGTGTGTTTTTACAAGTTTTGCAGTTAAATCTCCCTTTTTTGACTTGTATACCCTAGGTGAAGCTTTCTTTGGATTGGTCTGTTTCTTAGTCACTCTAGCAGGCGCCTTATTCTTTAACTTTAAATTCCCTTGTGCCATCTATACTAAGTTACCACTAGCGATGAGATTGAAAAATATATTTTTATCAATAAGGCGCCGCACACGACCTGACTCTTGTAAATTAATTGAGCTGCAATTTGAGATACCCAATTTATAAAATTCTTCCCAACCAACCTTCATCCTTGATGTCTGATAAGTTTCTTGTTTTACCAGGACCAAATGTCTTGTCGAAGTTCCGTGTCCAGAACTTCGTCAAGGAAATCGAGTCCAAGTTTCAGAAATCTGCTATAAAACTGGTAACTTCAAGCTATACTCACTATATCTCATTGAGGACTACTCCTACTCACAATCAGTTGAACCTTTTGAAAACCTTGTTGAACTATGATTCTCCCGTAGAGAGCCACAGATTCAACTCCGAGACTGGTGAGGATCAACTTATCGATACTTTGACCCAATTGTCAATATTGAGAGGTGACGATCAAGCTGGTGAATTCACACTTAAACCTAACACTTATTTGATTAGAATTTTACCTAGAAGCGGAACCATATCTCCATGGTCATCGAAAGCCACTGATATTTCCAACACGTGTGGCTTATCTGGTATTGTTGAGAGAATTGAAAGAGGATTATCCATTTTGATTGAGACTACTGAAGACTTCAATGATATCACGGGTGAATACTTGACGTCTGTCTACGATAGAATGACCCAATCTTTATACATCAATGAGCACTTGCCAAAGTACGATGATTTATTCGAGCATCATCAACCTAAGCCTTTGGTTCACGTCGACTTATTGAGTGGATCCGAAAATTTGACCAAGGCTAATAAGGACTTGGGTTTAGCCTTGGATAAAGGAGAAATTGACTACTTGATTAACGCTTTCACCAATATTATTGGAAGAAACCCTACCGACGTGGAGTTATTCATGTTTGCACAAGTCAATTCCGAGCACTGTAGACACAAGATCTTCAATGCTGATTGGACTATTGATGATGTTCAAAAGGACATGTCTTTGTTTAAAATGATTAGAAACACCCACTCAAAAAACCCTCAATATACTGTTAGTGCTTATTCCGATAACGCTGCTGTGTTTGAAGGTCCTGAAGGTTATGTGTTTACGCCTGATTTCAAGACCAAACAATGGAAAAGTATTAAGGAAAAAGTGCACACCTTAGTGAAGGTTGAGACCCATAATCATCCGACTGCTGTTTCTCCTTTCCCTGGTGCATCTACTGGTTCTGGTGGTGAAATTAGAGATGAAGCTGCTGTTGGTAGAGGTTCCAAATCTAAGGCTGGATTGAGTGGATTCTCTGTCAGTGATTTAAATATTCCAAACTTACCACAGCCTTGGGAATTGAATGTTGGTAAACCAAACCACATCGCTTCTTCTTTAGACATCATGCTTGAAGCACCAATAGGCTCTGCTGCTTTCAATAACGAATTTGGTAGACCTGCCATTAATGGTTACTTTAGAACCTTGACTACAGAAGTGAAGAACTCTAAAGGTGAAACTGAAATTAGAGGTTTCCATAAACCAATCATGTTAGCTGGTGGTATGGGTGCTATCAGACCAGGATTGGCTTTAAAGGACACTAAAATTACTCCTGGGGCTAAATTGATCGTATTAGGTGGTCAATCTATGTTAATTGGTTTAGGTGGTGGTGCTGCATCCTCTATTTCTTCCGGTGAAGGTTCTGCTGATTTAGACTTTGCTTCTGTTCAAAGAGGTAACCCTGAATTGCAGAGAAGAGCTCAAGAAGTAATTTCTGTTTGTGTTTCTCTAGGTAAGGAAAACAACCCAATTCAATCCATTCATGATGTTGGTGCTGGTGGTTTGAGTAATGCTTTACCAGAATTAGTTCACGATAACGACTTAGGTGCCAAGTTCGAATTAAGATCTATCTTAAGTTTGGAACCAGGTATGTCTCCTATGGAAATCTGGTGTAACGAATCTCAAGAAAGATTTGTCTTGGGAGTTGCAGAAGAGAACATTGAAGAATTTAAACAAATTTGTAAAAGAGAAAGATGTCCATTTGCAATTGTTGGTGAAGCCACCGAAGAAAAACGATTGATTTTGACAGACTCTTTATTGAACACTACTCCTATTGATTTGGATATGTCAGTTTTATTTGGAAAACCACCAAAAATGTCAAGAGTAGCAACTACCGCTCCATTAAACTTGCCAGAGGTCTCGTTAGATAATATTTCAGTTTCCGAAAGTATTGACAGAGTATTACAGTTACCTGCCGTAGGCTCTAAAAACTTCTTGGTGACTATCGGTGATAGATTCATTACCGGTTTGGTTGATCGTGATCAAATGGTCGGACCATGGCAAGTACCAGTAGCCGACGTCGGTGTTACTAATACCTCATTGGGTGAAACCATCTTGCTGACTGGTGAAGCTTTAGCCATGGGTGAAAAACCAACTTTGGCATTAATCTCTGCTGCTGCTTCAGCTAAGATGTGTGTTGCTGAATCTTTATTGAACGTTTTTGCTGCTGATATTCCTTCTCTAGATACCGTTAAACTATCCGCCAACTGGATGTCTGCCGCATCTCATGCGGGTGAAGGTGCTAAATTATACGAAGCTGTTCAAGCAATTGGTTTAGATTTATGTCCTGATTTAGGTGTGTCTATTCCTGTGGGTAAAGATTCCATGTCCATGAAGATGAAATGGGACGATAAAGAAGTCACTGCTCCTTTAGCTTTAACCGTTACTTCTTTCGCTCCAGTGGACAACACTTCTAATACGTGGACCCCACTATTACAAAAGAAGGACAGTTCTGTCTTGGTCTTAGTAGACTTAGCTGCTAAGGTTCAAAAATCATTAGGCGGTTCAGCTCTTGCTCAAGTCTATAACCAAGTAGGAAGCTCTGCCCCAACTGTTCACTCCAACAAGGAATTAAAGAGCTTCTTAGAGTCCTTGATTGTCTTACACAAAAAGTTCGATGTTTTAGCTTACCATGATAGATCTGAAGGTGGGTTATTCACCACCGTTGCTGAAATGGCATTTGCTGGTAGAACTGGTGTAGAGTTGAACTTGACTGGTGCTAACGAATTAGTCGAGTTATTCAACGAAGAATTAGGTGCTGTCTTCCAGATTGACGGTGACAAATATCAAGAATTTGTTAATGTTTTCGAAACCAACGGTATTCCATCTGATTACATTTCTGTCATCGGGAAACCAGTCTCTGAACAGAAGTTGACCATCAACTTCAACGGAAACAAGGTTTATGAAAATACCAGAGCTTCTTTGCAACAAACCTGGACCAACACCTCCTTTAACATTCAAAGCTTGAGAGACAATCCAGTAACATCCAAAGAAGAATTTGATTCTATAAAAGACGATGCCGACCCAGGTATCTCATTCCAATTGTCATACAAAGTCAACGACGATTTGGGAATCAGTAAGCTTACAAAGAAGCCAAAGGTAGCCATTTTGAGAGAACAGGGTGTGAACTCTCAACAAGAAATGTCCTGGTCTTTCCAACAAGCAGGATTTGACACTTATGATGTGCACATGACCGACATTTTGAGCGGCAGAGTATCTTTGAAAGACTTTGTTGGTTTCGCTGCCTGTGGAGGATTCTCTTATGGTGATGTTTTGGGAGCTGGTGCTGGTTGGGCCAAATCTATTTTATTTAATGAATTGGCCAGAAAAGAATTTGAAGACTTCTTCGCTAGAGAAGACACCTTCGCTTTTGGTGCTTGTAATGGCTGTCAATTCTTGAGCAGAATCCAAGAGTTAATTCCAGGTACTGATAATTGGCCAACTTTTGAAAGAAATGCCAGTGAACAATATGAAGCAAGATTTGTGATGGTCGAAGTACCAAAGGGACAAACCAACTCCATCTTTTTGAATGGTATGGAACTGTCTAAGTTACCAATTGCTGTTGCTCATGGTGAAGGCAGAGCCAACTTCTCCACCACTGATAGAAAAACCGGTTTCTCTAGCGACAAACAAGACGTTATTAGATACGTCGATAACTACGGAAACACAGCTACCACCTACCCCCTTAATCCTAACGGGTCTCCAGATGGTATCGCTGGTATTTCTTCTGCAAACGGTAGAGTTTTGGCCATGATGCCTCATCCAGAAAGAGTCACCAGAAAAGAAGCTAATTCTTACTATCCTAAAGAACAAGCTCAAGATTGGGAAGGATACGGACCATGGATTAGATTGTTCAGAAACGCTAGAAAATGGGTAGGCGATGACTTTTAAGTAATATATAAGTGTAATGTATAATAAACAAGAATTCTTGTATGCAACTATTGTAGCCATCTTTACACGCTGTATATTGGCTGCAAACTTTGTGCGTGCCCTTCCTAGACTTATACACGACCGATTTTTTTTACCAAAAAAAATAATTCTCCATACACGACTGGAAAAATTTTTCAACTGTTAAACTCAGGTTCAAAAAAAAATTTTTCACTTTCATATAACTTTCATAAATAAAAATGGTTAACGCTATCTTATCCAAGAAGAGAAAATTAGTAGCTGACGGTGTCTTCTACGCTGAATTAAACGAATTCTTCACCAGAGAATTGGCTGAACAAGGTTACGCTGGTGTTGAAGTCAGAAGAACCCCAACCAAGTTGGAAATCATTGTTAAGGCTTCCAACCCACAAGGTGTCTTGGGTGAACAAGGTAGAAGAATCCACGAATTGACTTCCTTGATCTGTAAGAGATTCAAGTTGGCTAAAGAAGGTGTCGTCATCTACGCTGAAAGAGTCGAAATCAGAGGTTTGTCTGCTGCTGTCCAAGCTGAAGGTTTGAAGGCCAAGTTATTGAGTGGTTTACCATTCAGAAGAGCTGCTTACGGTGTCTTGAGATTCGCTATCTCTAACGGTGCTAAGGGTGTCGAAGTTGTCATTTCCGGTAAATTGAGAGGTGCTAGAGCTAAGTCCCAAAAATACGCTGATGGTTTCATGATCCACTCTGGTCAACCAACCAAGGACTTCATTGATGTTGCTATCAGACACGTCTTGATGAGACAAGGTGTTTTGGGTATTAAGGTCAAGATCATGAAGGACCCAGCTCAAAACAAGACTGGTCCAAAGGCCTTACCAGATGCCGTTAAGGTTGCTGAAGCTAAGGACGATGAAGAAGTTATTTCTGCTCCAACTGTCAAGTCTTACATCCAAGTTGAAGAAGAACAACCACAAGAAGCTACTGCTTAAGTATAGTATTATTGTAGAATAATATATTTATAATAATTTCTATTTACAAGAATTTTTTTTTTCCGTAATAAATAAGATTCTATCATGAGTTTATTGCTTTGGTGAGATCCCCTTGTTTTACAAGCTCCCAAAAGCTTTCTAAATCAGTTAAATCTAATGATTCAGTAACGCTGAAACCTTCTTGCTCAAGGCTTACGTACTTTTGCATTAATTTGAGTGATTGCTTAATAATGGTGTTTTCACTGAATCTATCAGTTATTTGGTACTTACTAAAGTCTTCTTTAGCTATGGATGAAAGTATATCACGATGTATTAAATTCATTTTCCAAGCTCTGTAGTACTTCGGTATTAACTTATACTGGTAAAATATGTGTAACATGATGTATGACGATATCTCTTTTACCTTGAATAACACTCCTCGGTTGTGCTCTAGCGTACCCATGGCACCGAGTCTAGTCATCATACCAACGTTGATTAACAATATCTTCTCTACCAAACCGTTCAACTCGTTGCTGAGAATAATATTGGTACTTGGATTATTCTTAGTTAAGGATGGGATTATTTCCTGGTAGATCGTGTTGAATAAAAGTTCCAAATAAATGTTGGACTCGTCAAATCTATTCAATGCAACAAATATTAAGTAAAGATGGTAAATCACTGAAACTTTACAGGATTTCAAGAGAATAAGACACTTGAAATTATAAACCTTTAGTAAACTATTATCCAGGCTCAAGTTAAGAGCTTCATTAGCCTCATCAAAGATTCTCAAAAGCTCGTCTCTGCAGTTCAAGATGTCAAGATCATTTAAGGTCTTTTTGAGTTTTGCAAGAAAAATTAGAATAGGAGGAACGTTTTGGTAAACCTTGAAGGGACCCTCAATAAGTTGATCCGGTGTTACTATAGAATAAGAGTCAAACACACAAATACAATCAAACCTTACTGAAAGGCTCAAATTCGTTTCCAACAAGAACAACCAAATCTTATTCAGCGAACGAGTATTCAATCCTAGATTGACAGCCGTTTGTATCAACCTCAAAGACAAATCATTCATCACATTCGAAGAATAGTAGTCAGGCAGCACGTACTGGTAGCAAAGTATCAAGACACCCAAACGAAGCACCGAAAGATTCTCTGATTCAGAGGCTATATTCTTTTGAAAACATAGATCAGCTGCTTCTATCAATTCACTAGATACTTGATGAGTCCAGCGAATTTCATCTGAAATATATGAAAGTCTCATTATCACTATCAATGAACATAAAATTATCAAATCAGCGTTTGAGTTCACAGATAAAGAAGAGATATTATTCAGATCAGTGGGACTGATTTCCAATAACTTGAATGCTAAAGTTTTGAATTCGAGTTCATTGACAACCGGCACGAAAGGTTGAAGTCTACGGAAGAAATAGTTAAGAAGGCTATTGACAACATTTAAAGGAGGTAACCTTTCATGTATAAAGCCCACTATTGTTTTTTCCAGGAGACCTGGGGGTTTTCTGACTAATTCTACTCCAGTCTCTTCCAGTTCGTGGTATTTCAAAAACAAGTCTAAGCCATCGAATTTAACCAAACTTCCTTCATCAAATAAGTCCTGCTTCTTTGTAGGAGAATAGTAGTTTTGGTAGAACGTGTAAAGAATTTTGTCATGAGACAAAAGTGCCTTTGAGGAAAACCTGATCTGCTTGATGTGATTCCCGCTGAACCTTCCTTGTGTAGAATCCGCAATATAATCTTGAAGAGAGTAATTAGTAAATATTCCATCGTTGCTCGACTTATCGCTCCACTTCTCATTAGATTCTGAATCTTCACCCGGGTATTCTTCGAAGTGACCCAAGTTAGCATCATCAAAGAAATCCCCGAGTGTATACTCTTTATAGGGCCCATTATAATTTTGTTGATCTGGTTTCTTCTCAAGTTCAGCCAACAATTGCAGGATTTCTGGTTCCGATAGCATGCTGTTTGTACCCTCTAGAGGCATAGCTAGTGGTGGATCTAATTCTGAGTTAATCAGGTGCATCGAAGGATTTAAGTCGAGCTCGAGACTCGAGAATCCGTCTTGATTAATTTGCAATTGAGTCTCTATTTCATCCAATTTGTCGATAAAGCTTCCGATTATAGATTCACTCTTATCCAAATCTGTTCTTTTAGAAATACGCATGATTTTGTTATTGAATATGGTCAATTGACTAAGAAATCCGTCATCTACGTCATTATTATATTCACATTTATCGTTACCAAACTTGATACAACTGGAACACGGGTAACCTTTATCACAGCGTATTTTTCTTTTGCGGCAAAAGTTGCACACCTTTATGGGCCTCTTCCGCTTAAGTGATTGTGAAGACATCGCTAATCTATAATGCCCGAAACTCTAACGTTTTGATCTGTCGAATCAAAAGTAATTAATATACAGTTTGCGAAGAATTTCAAAACTGGGGAAATTAAACGGCCGTAACACAAAAAAAAAATAAAAAAAAAATAGCTTGAGTTATGTACTCGGATTGGACACCACGATTGATGATCAAAAGTGTTGCAGTTGGTACATACTGTTATTTTTCGAAAAAAAAAAACAGAACGTGAAATTTGCAATTTATTGTACCTGGACCCTTTCTAAAAATATTGCATTAAACGTGATTCGTTGAATTGGAAAATGAAAATATCTTCGTTGACTGTTTTTGAATCAAACATTGGATAGAATGAACAGTTCACAAATAAAAGGTGTTTGAAACTAACATCGAATTACTTGCTATAGTGACTTATAGTAATCTTTCCCCAAAGTTTACATCAAGTATCCCAGCAGTGTGTTGTAATAGTTCTTTTCGGCCAAAGTGAGAAGGTAACATACACACTAAAGGAAGAGCATGACAATTGGTAACTCATACAGAGGTACCTAAACTACGCTTCGTACTCCTAATTTTGATCTAGCAGACGTATTTAGTTATCAAATATTTTAACATAAGGTCGCTCAATATACAGGATTCAATATCTCACAATCACTATCTTCCTCTTGATGCAATCGAACGAGAGTCTTGGGGAAGACATAATTTCCCTGCTTCAGACAATACCAGAGTCCCTTTTCAGAAGATTCTAATAATTTACTGGGTTCCTACCACCCTGGAAAAATAAGCGTTGACAATAATTTTTAAATTAAAAAAAACGGTAGTCTATACAGAGAAGAAGCCTTTCACAAGGTTCTGCAAATGAAACTCCAGGGGAATCTCAGGGGTTGTGATTTTTTTCAGGTCGTCACTCAAAATCGCTTCACTGAACTCATCTTTGACGTATTCCGAAGACCCAGATGGGTATAATGTATCAATACTGTTTCTATTCATAGCCCTGACCAAAACCCAAAGCCAATCATTGTTTTCAGGCATTTCATCGCCTAAGCCATCGGAGACAAAAGTGTTAGAAGATTCAATATCAGTTCTAATTGTACTGATTATAGCATCAATTGCACTGGGTGTGAGACCAAAATTGTCTGTTGGGTCGATACCTTTGAATTGCTTGCCAAATTCTGGTGTTTGGATCTCTTGCCAAAGTAAAGAAAGAACTTTGGCGTTTTTCCAAGCATAGTAATATCTATTTCCAAAGACTTGCAAGCATTTAATGAAATTGTTGGTAGCGTTACTTAACAAATTGTCAAGTACCAAAATATTTGAGTTGGTTGATGAATAGGGAGGAAACGTTCTATTTTGTATGATCTTGATTCTAATCAATATGGTGAGGTTGATCAAGGTAGCAAGGTGTATCAAATGATGCATACTGGGTGTCACAACCATTTCACACATTGTCTCCACGCCACTTTTATGTCTTTTGATAACATCTTCCAAGATTGTGTAAAATCTGGTATAAAAGTTAGATAATGCTCTTACTGTATAAAATAGACTCTTTTCATTCAGTCCCACTTTGTGGTAATAAATAGAAAAATGATAGTTCAATGCCATGTTTGTCCTACATACTTGGCAAAGGTACTTTGTTTTGAGTGTTTTTCTATAATAATCAACAAATCCTTGATTTTCATTTGAGGCTAATATAGGAGCCGTATATTGGGGTTTTTGTCTTGAAAAGACTTCGAGACATTCCTGGCCCAAGTCACTTATTTTTTTGATAGAGAATTTGTTGTTCACATCTGCGAGTGCCTTGAACACCTCAATCATTGGAGTGTAATCTTTCAAAAACCCGTGCAACAAGGCACTCAGTATCAGTTCCAATCGCTCATCTTTAACGTTGTGATTGTTTTCCGTCACATATGGGTCTTTAGCATCAATTGAAAAATTACTTATCGTACTAGGATCACCAGTTGAAAACGACGTAGACACTTCTAAACAGCGCAAAACACTCCAAAGCTTACGAGCAAGATGGTTTGCTCTTTCATCCTTGAAGGCACCCGGAAACTTGTCTGGCTCTCTATGAAGCCCCAAAGAATAAGCCATTTGGACCAAAAGAGCAGAAAACATTCTTGGTGCACATGACTCCAAATCATCTCCATACTCAGGTCCATACATCTGATAGTATCTGATTAACAATGCAAATTGTAAGACGACCAAGTTTGAGCTAGTGACGAGATTGAACAAGTTTAGACAAGCATGGGCAACATTAACGACATCCAATTTTATGGGATTATTTAACATGACTCTCACCTCTACATCTGCCAGAAGCATTGAGGTGCCATGCAATCTCTCTTGATTAACGGTTTCCAAATTGGATAAAAGGGATATGTAGGAGAACCTCATAATCAACAAGAGAATACCTATATAAGCAAAGTCCAACTTTTTTTCAACATTGATGAACGACACAAACTCTTCACTGGTATTTCTTGGACCTATGAGTCTCTCAACCTGAGTACAGAAGTCATCCTCATCCAAGACTGCTAAGAAAGGATAGATTTTTTGAAAATACCGATCCACAAATATCCAGATAAGTTTTCTACAAGGTAAAACACTTGTGATTTTGTCGATTAATTCACTTTTAATGGTCTCCACTTCCCTCCCTACAGAGAAAAGCCCTAAATTTCTAGCTTTCTCGCTGAGTTCCAGCCGCTTTCTCTCGTCCATCATACGGAAATTCTTAATGTCTTTTTCCAATTGACCTTCTGGCTCGAATGAGCTCATCAACTTACTCTGGCCCACAGAGTTATTGAAGCCGGAGTAAAGCATGTATAACATATTATCAGCTTGGACAATCAGACCAGCGGTGAGAGGACTGTGCTGGTATTCACCTGGAGTACGGTTAACTCGAACAAAGTCATGCAATTCAGATAAGTTGACTTTGTCATCATGATCCATGGCCCCTATATTTTGTATCACGGACTCATCTGAAATCACAGAGCTATGAGAGAGACTTGTTCGCTTAGACCCCGGTGTTGATTCTTCAGACCGATGGGCAGATCCGGGACTGAAATGAGATAGGTTGGAGGCGTTGGTTAATTTGGACTCTAATTCCATGGCTTTTGCCATGAGCGCTTTGAGGGTATACTTTTCCTCTTCGGTAGCCTCTGATTCTACTCTAAGGCTCACGTAAGAGCATTCATGGTTACCGTACTTCACGCAATTAGAGCATGGCTTCTGTTTGTCACACTTAACTTTTCTCAGACGGCAGAAATGGCACACTGACGTTGGCCTTGATCGTTTTATAACCATGCTAGTGTGGGGCGTGCGAAAGGGTTCTCGATTTGTGGGGTGAAAGGCTAATCTACGTACCAGATTCGCGGTGGTCCAATTGTGGTACTACAATCTTGTTAGTTTTCATTTACTAGCCTTATATTCATCAGGTAAGACTATACATAAAACATTTTAATATACACAGGTACTCTTTTTCTATTTACAATATTTGATTCATCTATTACCAGTCCAAGTACATGAATCCATAGCGTGCGGATAGTTCGAGGGAACAATTATTTCGTTAGAGCTCATACCCTCAGCTATAATGCCTGGTAGATCTTCAATCTCTAGGTCTGACTCTTCTCCGAACTCTACCAACTTTTGATATAACATTGAGTTGAGCTTGTGGATTCTCCAAGAATAGAAAGCCTGATCCGAGAGCTGGCACAAGTAGCCCATGAACATATGGTAACCCTTTGCAATAGCTAGTCTTGTCTGGCCACTTGTCTTAGCCATCAAGATAAAGTGCATGATGAGCACCTTATTAATAACCGTTTGGATAGCAGGATACATCGACAATTTATTGATCGATTCATCGTACAATTTAGGATCTAGAGAAGTCATCACTTTCATAATATCCACAAGAATAGAAAGAAAATTTCCATAGATGATTTTGAAGAGGTCAAGGGCAATACCTCTAAATTTGTCCATTTTACCATGCTTGTGCATGTATTGGAGTAGTTTGGTCCTTACTGGTACTACGGTACAAAGATTTTGAAAATAAACTCTTGCCCAAAGTGATTTCATATAGTAGTGTTGTGAATCTGCTACAGGATTTAAAAGCTGTTGATAAGCTTCCGGTTCGACCAATAATGCTTCTCCATAAAGCGGAAATTTAGACTTTATACTCTTCAATGAATAGGATTTGCTCATATCTAGAAAAAGTTTGGAAAATTGACGGATTCGGTCGAATGTGTTGGTCACAAAACCACCAGCCGTGATTGCTACTTCTTCGATTCTAGGATCAGCATTATTGGAGTTGACGGCATTAGTATACGGGACTTTTGTATCAAATTGAAATTTCAGACTGCTTATCATTCGACCTGATAAACTAGTCAACACATCGAGTAAAATGATCATGTACCATACCTTCCTTTTGATATTGTTCAAACGCCCGTCTTCTCCTAAAGGATTAAGAACTAAAGGATCTCTTTGTAAACCTTTAAGATATCCCTTCTGGAGTAAGATAACTGTCGATAATCCTGAAACGTTTTGATCAAGCCCGTCACTAAGATCGGGAGCATAGATCTGATAATACTTGAATGATGTAAGCAAGACTAGAAAGTCAAGTTCATTGTTCCGTATAAGATCATACTTCATAATACATTCTCTTACTAATTCGATGACGTTAGGTTTTGTGACTGGAAGATTTGAGTTGTTGATAAAAGCCATTCTCATTATCAAGAAAAGTTGACCAAAATGGATAAATGATTTCGAATCTTCTAATCGTATGATATGCTCATCATCTCTACCAATAAGCAGTCTCATAACATCCCTGAACTCGAACTCATCAATGATTGGTAAAAAAGGATAGCATCTTCTGAAGAAATAATCAATCAATTGCCAAATATCCCGATTTGGTGGAAGGTTTCTAATGATCTTTTGAAGCAAAAGTTCATTTTTTTGGCTGGAGGTGGGTCGTATTACTAAGGAGAGTCTTGAATTTTCTGAGAGGTTCATATTGTATAATTTAAGAAACTTTTCGTCCTTTAATAAATCTTGCCATAACTTTTCTAGTAGAGGTTCCGATTTAATTAAGGCTGGATAACTCAATGGACCCAAGAACTGTCCATTCTCCATTAAATCGTGATCGAAAAAGGAGAAGGGTTCGCTCACCTCGTTGTCCTCACCATCATCTTCATAAATATCGTCCAAATCACTGCTGTCAGAATCACTTTCGAGGATTGCATAGTTTGAAAAATCATTCACCCTTTTATCCAAGCTCTCGACCTGAGCGATTAATCGCTGAACGGTTCTACGATCATTTGACTCCACTGGTGCAACACCTTCGGGGTATTCACAGTTAGAATTACCGAATCGAATGCATGAAGAACATGGTCTTTCCCGATTGCACTTAATCTTCCTCTTCCTGCAAAAGTTGCAAACCACCGTGCTTCTGGTTTTACCCATGACTGCGAAAATATACTTTATTTATCTCGTGAACTGGTGATTGTTTTTAACTTGAAATCTCTTGATTTAGTTACATCATTATAATATTATACTATTTACAATTAACATTGTTTCACTATTTACAGTACATTGTTTCATTATTTACATTCTATAAGTGAGTAAATTCACTTTTATTACAATCTCACTAATTTCACTTGACGCTGGCAACAATTCCGTCATAGAAATCGGCAATAGTATACTTGTCTTTCCCGTACTTCATCTCCAATAAAGTGAGCCATATGTCATCGTGGTTCATTTTATCTAAAGTTGACTGTGGCCCATCTAGTTGATCAAAACCGGGTGTTTCTGCCAGGGATGAATCCGAAACAGAAGCATAAAATGCCTGACTAATTTCTATATCATTCATCACCTTACTCATGGCCGTTTCTAGCATCTGAATATTGTTCAAAGTGAATCCATTCAGAACTGAGGAGTCAAGCTTTGTTCTTAATCGCTCTAAGTCAACATTGCTCGTCAAGAATTCGTGTATTTGTAGAGCCACCCAACTTTGTAGGAACCGGTTGGAGAAGGCTCTCATGAGGTCTTTCAAAAGGTTGGCGAACTTTGTTAACTCTTTCTGCAAAGACAGTGAATCGTGATCCGAAAATTCGAGCCTAATTATAGTAGAGACCGTTATAAGTAGAAGTTTTTCCATTGTAGGTAAAAGCCTTGGGAAAACCACTAAAACTAAAAATCTCATAGGACCGTCAGGACTTAAAATAGCCTTGTCAATAACCGGCAAAAGAGACCGTGCAACAACTTCGTAAATTTGTACCAAGAACTGAATTCCCTTATTGTGTTTCCCCTCCATACAGTAGAAGTGGTACGCCTTGAGTTGAACATTCATCAAAGTGTATATGGCAGATACTAAAAACTTCAAATTGTATGAGGAAAAAAACGAGACAGACAAGTTATAGTTGGGTTCTCCAGCAATGGTTTTAAAAAACGATGAGCTTCTTCTGGTGTTGGAGAAGAAATCCTCAAAAGTTTTGATGGTTTTTCTAATCTTGACATTTTTACGAGTAACAGAAGTAGCATAAATTTGGTCAATTTTTCTGAAAGATTCCTTAGTAGGAGCAAACAATTTGTGACACTGCCTTTCGATTTCTGGATTTATTGTATTGTACAGAGTACATCCTTCTTCCTCTGTAGGCACTTCCACGTTATTACTGACGTGTATGAGATTCGAATGACCTGACACGAATACAGCATTGAAGTCGATTATTCGAGTAAAATACCATAGTCTTTTACGGAGATTATTAGAGGCCATGTCCGGAGAAGTAGGGTTTCGATTGAGTCCCATAGATACAGCCAATGTGTTTAAAATTGTATTGCACAAGAGATCTTGTGGATCATTATCAGTATCGCCAAACTCAGGTCCATTCATTTGATAAATTCTAAGGAGCAATAAGAGCTGGTATGTTTCCAAGTTTGTCTTGCCACTTAAATCAACTTGATTCAAGCACAAGCCGGCAAAATGGATATACTGAAATGCCTTACAAATAGTATCATCTCTCGCGAGTTCGTGTATCCATTGTGCAGAGCATTCTTCACTTTGTGGGAGGTCACAGTCACCGACGGATAAGCTAGCTAACACCAACTTTAACACCACCAATAAAAGCCCCAAATTAATCATATCTTGTTTGGTTTTGACGTTTAGAAACATCACATTCACAAACTCCTCAGTTTTCGAACCCAATAAAATTTCCACATTGGATCGGAAGGTATACTCGTTTAAGAGAGGGAAATTAGAATAGAGGTTATTGAAGAATAGCTGGATTAGTCCCCAGATCATCCCGTGAGTTGGAAGAATACTAATGATTTGGTCTATCACTTTTTGAAGCGCTAATGGATGCTGAATCAAGTTTAGGAGGCTTTTATCACTGAGCTGTTTGTACTCTTGCCAGAACCCGTCTCGAAATTGCTGTAAATGATGGATTGACTCTTCCCTATTTAAACACGCATTAAGACACTTCAATGGCTTTATATTGAGAATGATTCTGTCACTTTTGGGTAAAAACGTATCTGATCTTTTCCCCGATACCTTTAGTGACAGAGCCTCATCGAATAAGCACTTCAACACTGGGTCTATTTTGATCAACCCCAAGGGGCAAGATGGACTATAATACTCTTGTCCCACGGGAGACTCCTTATAACATTCATCGTACATAGTAAAGAGGCAGACTTCATCATCTGCTTCGAAACTGCTTTCTAGGCCCATATTTTCGGCTCGAAGTGACCGTTCTAGCCGGCCAATTTTCTCTGACAATCGTTGTAGGTGGATTTGTATATCGGGCTTGATTTCCTGCTCTGGAGTGCTTGCATTTTTTGTCTCCGAATGGTTTTCAATAATGGAGTGATACAGACATTCTTTATTGAATTGTAGGCAGCGATCACAGGGTAGTTCCTTGTTGCATTTGATCTTCCGTCTTCGACAAAAACCACACAGCACAACCTTTCTCTTCTTTGGCTGTAGCATCGCGATAAGTGATAAACTTGAAACTAAGCCCGTAGTAAAATTGAGAATCACGATAGTGTATGAGAATGGTTAAAGGGTGCAATAAAGGTTTATCGGTTCTTAGCTATTGACTAGATGAGTTGAATGAGCTCTCGTATGTGTCAAGCACCGACAGTTTTCGCTGACTTCTTAAACGATTTTCTTTGCAGTGCCTCTTTTCAAATAGAAGAATAGAGAAAAAATACAAAATTATCGGGCAAGGCTGACTGACTAGGACTCGGAGATTAATTACTTGCTAGAATATCAACTCCTTGTCAGCTGTTGCTTGCTAGAATATCAAACACTTGTTACGTATATAGCTTTGATGAGACAAACTTCGGGGGAACGTCAATCACATGTTAGTTCAGGGATGTTGTAGAGTGTGTGGCCATTTAAACTAGAATGATTGCATCACTGATTTGGTACTCCCACGATTATATATAAGTCTGTATTTCGAAATAGTTAGAGCTTATCGTACGAATGTGTAAAAGGTGAAGTTGGGTATTCTCTCCCTGAGAGTTGTCTATACTGTTGACAGGTGTTTCCAAAATCATCTCCGAGTCACGCTAATGGCTTTTAGAGCGCTTGAATTAACGTGAGAAGGAACTGAGGGTGAAGATTGGCGGACAAACTTTCTGAGACTCACTTGGAAATATGACACCTTGCCTTGATCTCTTATGAGGATTATAAATCTTCATCTGCTCGTGTTGAATGGCTTCTGAAAATGGTTCCGTGATTGCTACCGAAAATTGCAGCCAGTCAGATACTTGGTCGTAAATGTGCCAAGGCATAAAATCGCGTACGTCAACTGAGTCTCGTAAACCATTCCCCCACACTCTTCAATGTTGGGAAGGAGATATACAAACGGGTAAAATGGAACAATAGTGGCACCGCGTTGTTTGGGAACGGTTCGGTCCCAGCATCGCCTGGAGATGGTGCTCAAGCTCTATTGAACTCCGAACTCGTAGGTTTCTTAGGTCCCCCCACGTAAGTGGGGCTAAATCTCGCTTCTCCGCAAAAATGAACCCCTGGGCGAGCTACTTTTGGGCATGGGCCCATAGCGCGGGACCAATGAAGAAACTAGTTACCGCTTCCCCCCTCCCTCGAGCATAAAGATTCTGTCCCGGCCATGCTGCCGGTCACTTCCCCACCCCCACCCCAGATTGAACTTATTGATGCGACTCGTAGATTTCCCCAACTTAAACGTTTTTTCTTCTATTCTTAACTCTCCCTAATGTCTGCACCACAGGCTTCCTCCTTACGGGACTGGAATATCAAGAATAATATTCTCCGTGACCCAGGATTAGCGTCCTCTGGGCTCTCAGACTCTTCACCGTCCAAAATTTCTTCGTTCGAGGGCACTTCTCACTTTGACAAGAAGAAAAAGAGATCGGTTAGAGCTAAATACTCTCGTCCTTGTGATGGTTGTGCCTTAAGAAAAGTTCGTTGTGACCAAAAGAAACCATGCTCTAGATGTGTTGAGCATAACGTTCCGTGTACAGATAACCGATTAAAGAAGAAATGTGGGCCAAAACATATTCATAAAAAAACTAGAGATCTGATTAATAATCTTCTGATGGGGAATGCTAGAATTAATACTTTAGGGCTGTACAACGAAATTTTGACTTTGGATAAGTTGTTGCCATGCTTACAGATATATCAGACGTGGTATTATGGGATTTGGCCTGTTCTTCTGGTAGCTCATCTTGTTCTGCGAATTGTACAACTTAATCCACTGCCAGACCTGGCTTTGAGTAACGAAAATGCCACTAGTTACTCGCTTTGTTGTGCTGTATGTGCGGGTATCACTCGTCAGTTGACTTTTCTTACTGTTGGCAATCCTATTGTTGGAGCTCCTACCAACATAGATGCAGCCATCTACGCAAAAGAGGCAATAAGGGCAAGAGGTTTGTTTGACTATCGATTAGAGCCAAGTCACGATAACTTGTTGATCTCATTTTTCCTCTATATATACTACGTTAATGTTCAAGGGGGAACACTGGCCGCTATATTGTATATGAAGGAAGCCATCTCCATAGCTCAATTGTTGGGACTTCATGATCCTCGAACATACGCCAACAAGCCTTCAGCTGAGGTCCATCGGTATAGAAAGATTTACTATATGTTATTGGTGACAGAACGGTTTATGTGTATTGAAGACAATGTTCCTGTTTGTCTTGAGCCTTCAATTCCCTTACCTTCTTTGGAGGATGAAGAATACAGTGGACTTCTAACTGGTTTCATTGAACTAGTAAAGATATTTTCCATTCCAGATAAGAAATTCTTTGACAATTTGATCAATTATAGTAAGAAAAACCCTTCGAATTTAAATAATTTCCAGAATCTTTTTATGTCTTCTGGCAAGCCAACAAGACAATGGATCATAAAAGTGCAAGGTGAATTGAAAAAAATACAAGTTGATAACGCTTCGAGCGATACCCAAAGATTGAACATTATTCTTTCAAAGCATTGGATGCGTGCCTTGGCTTGGCATATTTCGAGTCAGAATGGATTATTGACTAAAAAATGTACTTCGGATGAAGACAGATGCTTATCATATCAATTCCCTATTGAAATCGCCAAAGATTTTCTCCTCAGCACTGAAAATCTTCCAATCTTTGCGTTTGAATCAAATGGTCCCGGCATCTGTGTTAAGTTGTTAGAGCTTGCATTGGCAGTAGCTGACGCGGTTAATGAATGTATCATCAACAAGGTGGAGTATTTCACTGCATATAATATGATCACTTCGATTTTCAATTTGGTGCTGAAATTCAAGAGTGATATCACCATTTCCCAGGAACTTTATGTTAAAGTAGAAAATATTTTGAAACGGAAATCAACCCTGTCGCCAATGCACCCCAAGAGCTACATACGCGAGATCAACGAAGATGGCGAAAGTATCAGTTCAGAAGAAAAGAGCACACCACCTGAGAGCACAATCCCTAAGTCCCACTCTCATTCTCACCTTCATGGGCCCCCACAACCACGTCCAAGATCGGCAACTCCAATATCGCCTTCGTGGCAACTCAGAAAAGACTTCTCAGGAGCAAATAGAAGCGACGAGTTCAAGTATATTGAACAATTGCAGATCCCATCGATCATCAACTCTCCGAATGGGCACATACCTCAGTCTCCTTTCACGCAAATGACTATGGCATTTTCAATGTCCCCTAACGTTGCAGATTTTGACAATGACTTTAACATGGAGTTGTTTCAAAGCAAGCAACTGTTCCAAACTTTCCAACAAACCCAGTCTCCTTCCGCTGCTCAGCTTCAACAACTTGAAATGCAATTGCAGCATCAATTTCAACAGTTCCATCAAAATCAGAACAATCAGTATCAGTTTGGAACTCCGGATAATGCTGTCAAAGCAGAGACTCCAACTTCTAATTGGCAACACCCAAACTTAAACGGGCAAGCTCATGGACTGGATAATGGACTGGGAAACGACCTGAGACATAGCCTGCCACTAGACACTCTGCCAGTGCACTCTGATGACAGCTCACACATTTCACACCACGGTGATCCACTCGGTTATAATATTATGTAGAACCATAGACAAATTCACGATGTATACACGATAACCAATTTAATTCCAAATGTAACTGAATTTAATCAAGGGTAGACGAACTCATTGATTTATAAACCTCCGCAATTCGGATTTTTTTTCGCAATCGCAGCAGCATTAGAGCTCGGAGCAGCAAAGATTATCGCAAAGAATAGGACAGTATGGGGCCCTGATAAGTTGATGTACGCGAGTTCCGAGTTCAGGAGTTAATGTGGACATCTGGATATCTAGGATCCATCAGTTCTGGGACAATCAGCGGATCGGAGATTCGATTCATTCAATTGTGGGACTGGTATCATAAAGCTAGATAAGTTTTCGACTTTGGAACGCCTGGGTAACTGACGCAATCAAAGCTGTTCAAACATAAATATAGCATAAAAGTAGATCCAGTCGCAGGATAAATATCAGAGTGTGGCTCTTGTTTACCCATCCACTTACTAGACACCCCCTAATCGACGTTTGCTTTGGAAACAACAGCATCGACACTATTTGCAACCAATCTTCGATTTCCTGCATATGCGACGCGTTAGGTCTTGATTACAGGCGTACAGTGATAGTAAAAATGTACTCCTTAGTATTTAGTACACCAATACCACACCGTAACCCACACAGCAGAATTCATCAACTTGCTCTCACACTGTAAGCAGATACGCACACCACGCATCTTTTTCCCGAACATCTACCTACGCCTGTTTCCACGTCTGTGCTATCTACACGTCTCGCGAAAAAGTGAAAAATCATCATGGAACCCACCGACTCCCTCGTAGACGCCACCGTGGTATCCCCTGCTCCCGTGGCATCGACGCTCAAATCGGGCAAGACCACCACAGATATCCATGCCAACAGACTCAAATACTTCACCACCACCGAAAAACCCCAATTCGATGCAGAAAATACTGCAAAAAGATTCACCTATTTGCTAGGACTTACAGAACTTTTCAAACATTTTATCGATGCAAAAGCAGAGAAGGATCCTCGTATAAAACAGGTTTTGAATAAGATTGAAGAAGATCACAAAAGCTCTGGATCAACCAATCACAGGGGCCGGAAAACTGAGAAGGAAGAGGATGCTGAACTATTGAATGATGAGTTGGACACCCCATCTATTACTGAGTTCACTGAAAGTCCCGCGTATGTTCATGGTGAGCTCAGACCTTATCAAATTCAAGGATTGAACTGGCTCGTATCGCTTTATGAAAATAACCTATCGGGGATTTTAGCCGATGAAATGGGGTTGGGTAAAACTTTACAGACTATCTCGTTCTTGGGATACTTGAGGTATTTTAAAAACATCAACGGCCCCCACATTGTGATCACGCCAAAGTCTACCTTGGACAATTGGGCAAGAGAATTCGCCAGGTGGACACCTGATGTCAGAGTTCTTGTGCTACAAGGTGATAAAGATGAGAGAAACAGACTAGTTAATGAGAGACTTTTGACTTGTGATTTTGACGTGGTGATAGCTTCATATGAAATTGTGATCAAGGAGAAATCATCGTTCAAAAAGTTCAAATGGGAATATATTATTATTGATGAAGCCCACAGAATCAAGAATGAGGAATCATTGCTTTCTCAAATCATTAGAATGTTTCATTCCAACAATAGGTTGTTGATCACAGGTACACCTTTACAGAATAACTTACACGAGCTATGGGCTTTATTGAACTTTATTTTACCCGACGTTTTCGGTGATGCTGAATCATTTGATCAATGGTTTCAGGGTGGTGATGATCAAGAAGAAAACTCCGTGGTCCAACAACTACACAAAGTTTTGAAACCATTCTTGTTGCGGAGAATTAAAAGTGATGTGGAGAAATCGTTACTCCCAAAGAAAGAAATGAATGTATATGTTAAAATGACAGACATGCAAAGAAAGTGGTACCAAAAGATTTTGGAAAAAGATATAGATGCAGTGAACGGTGCAAATAAGAAGGAAAGTAAGACCAGATTGCTTAACATCGTCATGCAGTTAAGAAAGTGCTGTAACCATCCATACCTCTTTGAAGGCGCTGAACCGGGTCCTCCTTTCACCACTGATGAACATTTGGTGTTCAATGCCCAGAAAATGATACTTTTGGATAAATTATTGAAAAAATTCAAACAAGAAGGATCCAGGGTCTTGATATTTTCTCAGATGAGTAGAATGTTGGACATTCTTGAAGATTACTTACTTTTCAGAGAGTTTGAATACTGTAGAATTGACGGACAAACTGACCACGCTGATAGAATTAATGCGATTGATCGATACAACGAACCGGGTTCCTCTAAGTTTGCGTTTTTATTGACCACTAGAGCTGGTGGTTTAGGGATTAATTTAACCACAGCTGACGTGGTAATCTTGTTTGATTCAGACTGGAACCCACAAGCTGATTTACAAGCCATGGATAGAGCTCATAGAATTGGCCAAACTAAGCAAGTCAAAGTGTTCAGGTTCATCACCGAAGATGCCATTGAAGAAAAGGTTATTGAAAGAGCCGCTCAGAAATTAAGATTGGATCAATTAGTCATCCAACAAGGAAGAAATGCTCCCAATATTGGTAATCAAAGTAACAAAGCTGCTTCTAAGGATGAGTTATTGAATATGATTCAACATGGAGCAGCTGAAATGTTTCAAAAGAATGGGAGCGAACCGGAAGAAAGTGAAACCGATGATATAGATGCCATTCTATTAAAGAGTGAAGAAAAAACCAATGAGTTGAACAAAAAGTATCAAAAGTTGAACTTGAACGCTCTTCAGAACTTTACTAATGACGAATCTGTTTACGAATGGAATGGAGAAAATTTCAAAAAGAAAGAAGTGTCTACCATTACAAATATTGGCCATGCATGGATCAATCCTGGTAAGAGAGAAAGAAAGGAAAACTATTCGATTGATATGTATTATAAAGATGTGTTAAATACGGGAGGAAGTAAAGCCACAATCAAATCAGGCCCCAGACCCCCAAAACAGCACAACATCTACGACCATCAATTTTTCCCACCTAAACTACTCGAGTTACTTGAATTGGAAAAAAATTATTATAAGAAGCAAATCAAGTATCAGGTACCATTGAAGAGTGGGCCGCCCAACACATTACCAGATAGAGAATTAGAGCAGAAATTAGAGCAAGAAGAAATTGAAAATTCAAGACCTTTAACCGAAGAAGAAAAGGAATTGAAGGAGGATCTTCTCAAGCAAGGTTTTAGTAATTGGAACAGAAGGGACTTTCAACAGTTCATTACTTTGAGTATCAAGTATGGTAGAAATTCTATTCAGTTAATCAGTGAAAAGTTTGAAGATAAAACTATTGATGAGGTACGCGAGTATGCTAAGCACTTTTGGAAGAAATACAAGGAGATTGATGGATATGAGCGTTATATAGGACAGATTGAAGCCGGTGAAGACAAGATAATTAAGACAAAATTACAAAAAGAAGCTTTGAGAAGAAAGTTAAGTCAGTATAAGTATCCGTTGCAAGATGTTGTGCTCAAGCATCCTCCAGCATCATCAGCAAAGAAGGTGTGGTCAGACGAAGAGGACCGCTTCTTGTTGGTACAAATGTACAGATTTGGACTTGATAGACCAGATATTTATGAACGGATCAAAGAAGCGGTTCGTGACTCCGTTTTATTTAAATTTGACTTTTTCTTTCAATCAAGAAGTGTGATAGAAATCGGAAGAAGGTGCCAGACTCTTTTGACATGTGTGTTGAAGGAGATGAATCCACCCAAGGGAGACAAGAAAACGGAGAAGAGGAAGTCAGAAACACCAGAGACCGATAAGCGTAAAAAGACTAAATCTTAGACAATGTACCTGATGTTACATAAATATAATTAAATGTATACTAATACAAAATTCTACTTTTCAATTAATCCCTTTATTTCTCTTTCAAATGTCCGTGGGGACCTATCGGGTGGGAATCTAAACATTACATTGCCCTCTCTATCTACAAGAAACTTTTCAAAGTTCCAGAGAACTCCTTTAAATCCGAGCCCCGTTTGCTTCTGCTCTTTTAAAAACTTATACAATTCATCAGCTTTATGGCCATTAACAAGAACCTTATTCATTATAGGGAATTCTACGCCAAATTTGCTTCTTACTTCTTCTACAACCTTATCGATTGGGCCAGGTTCTTCATTTCGGAATTGGGCACAAGGAAATGCTAAAATTTCTAAACCCATAGAAGAGTACTTTTCGTAAAGAGCCTGAAGCTCAAGGTACTGTGGGGTGAATCCACATAGTGAAGCGGTATTAACTATCAATACAACTTTCCCCTTTAAGTTGGCGAGGGGGAATGGATTTAGGGTATGGTCTAAGACCGACAAGTCATAGAATGACATGATTTATTATGGATGAAAAAATGGTGAAACGGTAATGAAACTTAAAATGCAGACATGAATCAAATCAGAACCAAGATAGGGTGTGTCTTGTTTTATATCAGTTTTGAAATTGTTATACGTTTAAAGGTCCTGGGTGTGGAGGTCTCGGGTTAATTTACTACGGAGTTTGAATTATTCCTATTTAGGCCGACTTCGTATCAACCCGCACGTATTTCGCACATCGTCTGATCATGAAAATTTTATAAAAACAATCTGCAATCTCAAAATTTGTTTGCACCCTTGAATTACTATGTCATTTAAAGTCGACTGGAATCTCTTGGAGTCAGAGTCTATGTCGGAGTGGACGAAGGAGCTTCTCACCGAGACGCTCAACTCTGGCACCAGACCAAATATACTAGCCTCAAATATTGAAATCAGAGATTTAAAGTTTGGTAAAATACCTCCCACTTTTGAGATTTTAGAGATTGGTGAATTAGAGAAGGACCGCTTCAGAGGTATATTCAAACTCAACTACGACGGCGATGCCCATATAACGCTACATACGAAAGTTCAAGCCAATCCGTTAAAAATTTACGCGGACAATCTAACCGAGCTTGAGGAGTATGTTGGAGGATCCTCTGATTTTATAAAGCCAAATTTCCAACTTTCCAACGAGCAGTTTTCGCTTCCATTGGATTTGAAGTTGAGTGATATCAAGTTGAATGGGATAGGAATTATCGTCTTTTCGAAAACTAAAGGATTGACCTTAGTTTTTAGAAACGATCCATTAGATTCTATTAAAGTGAGTTCTACATTTGACATGGTTCTGGTTTTGGCAAATTTCCTTCAAAATCAAATTGAAAAACAAATCAGAGAATTGTTCAGAGAAACTCTCCCCACAGTGTTACACAAATTATCACTCAAGTATATCACTTCTAATAACGATAATTTCTTTAATAGTTTGAATTTGGATAACTTAACGGGAGTAAACAATAACAACGAAGTAGTGTTATTTGACTTGAACAATGAATTCAACAATTATTCCTCCAAAAACTTACAAAAGAATTTGAGACTTTTCAATTCTAGAGAAACCTTGAATTTGCATATTCCTAAATTCAAGAATGTTATTCAAAGAAGCAACCTCCAGAAATTCAACAAAAAGCTTTCCCCTAACCTTTTAACGGCACTAAATTTGATGGATAGTGAGAATAGGGTTGTGGATAATAATCTGTCTAATGGCCTTCCTACAAACTTTTTGGCCAACAAGGAGTTCAAGGATGTACAAAATATTATTAAAAACATCTCTAATATCCAGTCAAACAACTATTATCAGAAGAATAACAACCTCTCCAAGCCCAAGAGAAGAGTGATTAAATTGGGTAAAAAGAAAGAACCTGTTGCTGAAAGCACGTTAAATGAAACTACTGGCCATACTTTAGTGGAGGAGAAGCCAGAAGTTACCCATGTTGAAAGTAGCTTCATGGAGGATAGTCTCAGTGAAAGTACTTTAAATGAAGAAGTTGTATTGAAACAACCACAACCTATAAGGCTCGGGGATATGAAACCAGTACATTCACACTCCCATTTCCACCGGAATTTCTACAATAACTCTCCAAACAATTCCAACAGTTCATTCTTGACTGGGGTTGGAATGGGGAACAACTACTTCAACTTCACCAATCATGAGTACGTCGATCCGGCAGAGTTCAAAGCTTTCAGAGAGAGCAGCCAAAATAATGAAATTAATGAGAAACCAGTAAAGCCGATGAAATTGGGCCCCATAAGAACTCCGATTGAATCAGCTAGGGTTGAAAAATCAATTAAACATAAATTGAATGAGTTACGAAAATTAGAGATGGAAAACCACAAACACTTTTATATGGAAATGCCTCCTCCATATCAAGTTTAAATATTGTGGTGGTATCATGTATATAATATTTATGAGAATGAAAGATCAGTAAAAGAATATTTCACATCTGTTGAAGTTTGTTTCCCCTGGGCTTTGTTTATGTTTTTGTATGTCTGTTAATTTTGAATTCTCAATTTCTATTTTTGTTTCAGCCCATTTCCCGCGATGTTTTTGATTCCTATTTGAATCAAATTCCTAATTAGTGCGATAAAATATCTTCTCTCCATGACATTTGGTAAATTTGATGACATCTGTCTGAAGGTTGCTTTACCGCTCTGTTCGGTGATCGCCTCAGACAAATCCTCCGAATTCACACGGGGCATGCTTCCCGAGTGTTACGCTAGATCCGTGGAGTTAGCGAATACCATGATCTTTCAAATTGGAAACGCCTTTGTTAATTTTGGTGCTTTGATAGTTTCTTTGATTATTATTTTTAACATTCGGTCTAAGTTCACCGCTATTGGCCGAACTGAAATGTTGTTCTTCTACTACTGTTTCATTGGTTTAGTAGTGAGTACCTTGGTGGTAGATTGTGGTGTAAGTCCCCCAAGTAGTTCTAGTTATGCATATTTTGTAAGTGTACAGCTTGGATTTGCTAGCGCATGCTGTTCAGCATTGTTGTATAACGGTATTTCATGTTTCCAGTTGTGGGAAGATGGGTCCAAAAGATCCATGTGGCTGATCAGATTAATCTCTTTGGCATGGTTTCTCGTGAATTTTTTCGTTTCACTCTTCACATTCAAGAACTGGAGCTCAGGACTCAGTAGCTCCAACACTATGGGATTGTTTGTGGTAAGTTATGTGTTGAACGCGTTAATACTTTTCCTCTACGTTGCAAGTCAAGTAGCGTTGGTATTCGTAGCTTTAGATTCATATTGGCCATTGGGTGCTATTTGTTTAGGGTTATTCTTCTTTGCTGCCGGTCAAGTTTTGACTTATGCTTTTAGTGAAGATATCTGTAAAGGAGCTAAGCATTATATCGATGGAACGTTCTTTGGGGGAATTTGTAACTTGTTTTCCGTGATGATGGTCTACAAATTTTGGGATATGATTACTACCGATGATTTAGAGTTCTCTGTTGCTGCAGAAAACGGGGTGGTAGCTTTTGGAGGTGACGATGAAAAGAGAAATAGTGCTTTCTTCAACTAGAGAGCTACGTTGAAGCAAATAAAATCTTGGAGAGAATTAGGCAGGAAGAGTACATAAATATATAGGGAGGTCATTAATTTAAAATTAACTTTGTAACTAAAATTGTGTTCTCTAGGAAGTTTTGAAGTGAAAATAGAAATTAGACGGTCTAAAAACGGATCCTTTACACTAATCATGCAGATGGCTGAGTTCTCAGCCCGTTTTTAAAATAGAACTAAGACATAAATAGAACCTTTTTTAATTCTAAAATTTACGATATTAATACTAAATAATACTATATTATTTATTCATAGACTTCGTACGGCAATAGACGAAGTTGTAGACTGCACCATATTAAACGAGTTAGCTCTTCCATACACATTATTGGTCACTACCTCAGTTTACTTTCCCCATTCCAATACGCGACTTGAACCTAAATCATTCTTTTACATTACTATTTTCTCGAATCCTAAATGACGGAAAATATCTTGGACCTGGATCAAATAACCCGGATCCTCAATAGTGACGCCAGCTTGGACCTCCTCCTCACCAGGCTAAAAAAGTCCATAAACACCGGTGAAGAATTTGCCAAGTATATCAAGAAAAAGGCCATCATCGAAGACGACCACTACTCTCAACTTAAAAAATTTGGTAGTCAGTTTCGGACTACGTTAAAGAATCCAGCTAAGTTGAAAAGTGACTCTTTCAGTGACAAGTTGGACAAAATCATTGAGTACGATGAGAAACTTCACGGTGTTGGGTCATCTTATGTCAGTGCTTTGAATGTTATGTACGACGAACTAACATCCTTGGTTGCTACTGTTGCCCGCACGAGAAAGCAGATCAAGGAAGAGGGTAAACGGAAGGAAAAGGAATGTCAGGACTCAATTCAAGCAGCAGAAAAAGCTAAGGTGAAATACTACCATTTGTGTGATGATTTAGATAAACTAAAGAATGGGGATCCTAAAAAATCATTTTCATTGAAGAATAAGAGTGTAGAGCAACAGGAAGATGATTTACAACGTAAAGTCGATATGGCCGATCAAGAATACCGGTCGAAAGTTAACACTTGTAAGAAACTTAAAGACGAAATTTTAGTGGTTTACAGACCAACTCACTCAAAAAAGCTAAAAAATTTGATATTGGAAAACGACATTGCCATGAACGTACAGTTGCAGAAATTGGCTACTTGGAACGAGAATTTAATTATGAATTCAGGAGTTTTGGTATCTCCTTTGACTCCTGATAAAGTTTCAATGAAAGCATTGGCTAATTCCGTTGATAACGAAAAGGATCTCTTCAACTATATCGTAAAAAACGAAAAGGAGTTCAGTTCCAACCGTACACCTTTGGTGCCTATTGATTATAAGGTACATCCATCGTTGGCAAAGTTTCAACAACCCAAGAGCAACAAGCCTTTCTTGAGTAATACGAAGAGTAGTACGAAACCAAGCATTAGTACTGGTAACACTGTAGGTGGTAGTAGTGCTGCAGGTTTTGGTGCTAGTGCTGCTGGTTCTTCGGCGGGTAATACAACTACGTTTGATGGGTCTGATACCACATCTAGCTATCACACCACTACCAACACGAATTTTGATTCAACGTACGGAACCCTGCCAAACCCTAACACAAGTACTAATTCCAATGGATTCAACTCTGACAACCAAACGACAATCACTTATAATTCTCTTGACCCAAATAGCCAGCCTAACACTCCAGAATTAAATGGAGCCAAGTCGTTAAGCCAGGTACAATCTCCGAGCCAACCAACTTTCGAAGTATCCATCGAAGAATTGATTTCATTTGCTGGTATCGATAACGTTCCACTCGTGGTAAAGAAATGTATTGATGTGATTGAAACCCATGGTTTGTACTTGGAAGGCATCTATCGAAAGAGTGGTAATGTTACTATTGTTCAAAGTTTGAGAGAGTCAATCGATCTGAAATTCACTAATTATTTGTTGATTGGAAATAATATTGACCCTACAAATGTGATAGATACGGACATATACTGTATTGCATCTTTGTTGAAGTTATACTTCTCTAGTTTACCGGAGCCTTTGTTAACTCAAGAGTTTTATCAATCTTTCATAGAAACGGTGAAATCATTGGATGAAAACTTCATTGCTAAAAAGTTACACCATTTGGTGTATAATTTACCAGATGGTGCGTACTTCACATTGAGAGCATTGATTTTTCACTTGAACAAAGTGGCTGCTAACTCCGATAGAAATAGAATGACGATAAAGAATTTGGCGATAATCTGGGGGCCAGTAATCTTGAACGATAACTCAATGAATCCACAAGATTTGAGTTACAAGAGTAGGGTAGTTGAAGAGTTGATGATCGTGGCTAATGATATTTTTGATACGGACGATTAGGGCACTAGAATATATGTACTGCACCGTGTAAAGCACTGTAACTAGTATAAACTCAATGTGGTCAATTTCCAGCACTTACTTCCACTCTATGTTGTCCTCTAGATTCTTTTGTCCATGCTACACGTATGATTATCTCTCTCAATACATCAAGCTGAAATCCTTTTTCTCTTTAATCTTATCACCTGTTCCATATTTGAATATTGGAGCTCTATTGACCTTACGATCTCTGATGTCTCTTTTATCTCTTTCTTCCCTCTCTTTTCTTTCCTTCTCCCGTTCCTTCTCCCGTTGCTTCTCTCTTTCCCGTTCCTCCTCCTGCTCCAATATCTTAGCGTATTCCTCATCTGAAACACCCTCCTGTCGCCTCTTTACGTCTCTCAATTCTTTTTTCAAACTATCGTGGAAAGCAGGAGACTCAATAATTTTTTCTTGTATATCTTTGTCAACGATCGAAAGAAGGCTTGTTTCTTTAGCAGAGTGTTCACTCATAAGTTCTCCCTGAATCAAGGCAGCCATTTTCCCCTTATTCTTCAATAAAATATCTGGATTATTATTGACCTTAGACTCAACCACAAGTTTGAGTTTTGATAGTAGATTCGAATGGGTCTCCGATTCTTTAAAATTTGCAAGAAGATCTTTCCTTTTCTTATCGAAAAGCCCGCTCTTCTTATAGACTCGAGAGAGTTCTTTAGGGTCTATGATTTTGTCTGTCATAAAACGATCAAGTACACAATAAATTTTCACGCGGCTTATCAGAACAGAACTGGATCTGGTGTCAGTAGTAATTTACAAAGACCACCAATTGCCGCTTAATAATCTATCGATCTGGTAATCGGATGTCCTTTAAGTGAGTATCACTGTTACTTCTGCTATTGTTATTATCCATAATCATGTCAGATATGTCAGAGATTCTTTCTTTTGCTAAACCAGGTACCTCGACTCCTTCTCACTTGTCTCGACCTCGTCCCAAAACTCAAACACGTCATGCTAAAAGAGTTAAACCTAATGCTTCACGTAACGACCTGCATTCACAGCACCAATTAGAAACAGCCAAATCCATATCCCATGAAGTGATTGACCAAATCCTTCAAATGGATCTCACAGAGAGTCTAGATGACATGGCTCAATCTAGTGAGCTGGAAAAGTCTGATCCATTACTCGAATACAGTTATAGTTTCTACTATAAGAAAGTGGAGTCCATTTGTCGGTATAAGCACTCTGAACAGTCAAAGCTTGCTGACCATTTGACCACAAAAATTGATGAGTATTTCAATGATGTAAAAGCTTGTGTGACAGATCTAGTAAATCGTGAATTGACCAGCTCAGAAACCGTGATTCTCTTTCTTCAAAAGTATAAAGAATGGGAACGGAAACTCCGACTTTTAGGGAAACTATTCTTGTACTTGGATAGAAATTACCTCCTTCTGCACCCTAATAGAAAAGTGATATTGGAATATGGACTTGATCTTTTGACCCATCAAATTCTACTTCCAGGTGAGCCAACAGAAGAAGTTGTTTTTCAAAGGTTTTTCAATCTTTTTCTGGAAGTACTAAGAAACCCAGGTCATCCTGATACTAAATTTATTGAAGAGCTTACGATAATCTTTTTTAAGCTTGATTATAATGGAAAGCTTAAGTTCAGTCATAAAATATCGAGCCCTTGCTTCCTTTTGGCTAGAAGGCTTAGTTTAGAATGGAGAGAGGATGGTGAAACATACATGCATCAGGTGCTCAGTTTCACTTCAAGGATACTAACATTTTTGAAAACTGCTGGAGCTGAAAAATGGCTTTTTGAACTCATCCTTGAAAAAATGAAATGGATCATGGTGTTCGAAGAGTTCTCTGAGGTCTTGAAAACAAGTTTACGAGGTATGTTGAGACCAGGAAATGAGGTACAATTGGGTACACTTTATCAATTTTGTGGACTAACAAAGAAGGATTGGTACCTCGACAGTATTCTGATATTCGTATACGAATGGGGCCGTTGTATTTCTGAAGATGTGGAACGAATCATTGAAGATAAGATGAAAGATTCCCTGAGTGACTTCATTGGTACCTTATTCAACCAGTATAATAATTTTAAAAGCATTGTGGATGAGCAATTTGACGGCAACAGTAAGTTTGAGTTTGAGATTCGTCATTCGTTCAGTAAAGCAGTTAATTCCAATAAGAGGATTAATGGATTTGTGGTGCAACAATTGTGCAAATATTGTGATGGGTATTTAAGGCAGAAAAAACAGACTGTTCCGTACGAAGAATTTCAAGAGAAGTTTCTAATAATTTTCAAGTTAATCAATAACAAAAACGACTTCATATCCAACTACAAGACGCAGTTATCCCGTAGGTTATTACTAGGGAAGAATGTGTCAACGGATCAAGAGAAGAAATTGGCAGGATGCATTACCAACATTGTTGGTGATACTGAAGACTCTGATGGTTTAATTGCGATGTTCAAGGACTTGGAACGGTCACAAGAGAAATATAGTCAAGTTCCTGATTTGAGTGAGGGTATTGAGTTTAGTGCCTTAGTTCTTGAGAAGAAACACTGGCCCGAAATACCGAAACCGGACACAGAACTACAATTACCTCCGCTTCTCTCAGAGATTTTAAATAAGTTTGGAGCAGTGTATAAAGATCTGGAAGACAAATTGAAAAATCATCAGCTTGACTGGGGGTATTATAATCTACATCAGCTTAGTATCCTGGCCTCATTCACATCTGGAGAGTACGAGCTCAATGTGAATCTACTCCAGGCGATAGTTATTGGATTGTTCAACGAGCAAGACCAGTTAAAAATCAGCGAAATCACTAAATTGACCAACATGGACCCAAGACTTTTAAAGAGGGTAATAAGTTCACTATCGGACAAGTATAAGATATTAATAGAGATTGGAGATGTGGTCAAATTTAATAAAGATTTTACTGACAAGTCCAAGAGATTGAAGATTCCATTGCCCAGAGATAGGGACGTGGGGGTCAATGTAAGCGAAGACAAGATACTTTTGAGTAACAGAGACGCTGAAATCAGAGGTGTCATTATTCGAATCATTAAGGTGGAGACTCAAATGGAGTTCAAAGACCTTGCAGCAAAAGCCCTAGAGATTCTCAATTCTAAAGGACCGGTCTCCATTCAAGATGTTAAGCTAAATCTTGAGTTTTTAATAGAGAAAGAATATGTCAGTAGGAGTAAAGAAAGTTGGACACTCACGTACGTTCCATAAATTGACAATTCCAATCATGTCACGATTCAAAGAATATCCCCTAATGATTAATAGTACTCTATGTATTAAATACACATTCCAATAAATATATGCTTAAACAGGAACATCTTCTGGGTCTGGGTTGTATTCCCAGTGTTCACCAAAGAATGGGATCTTGGTGTAGAAAGTTTTTTGGAACAATGGGACACCTTCAGTGAAGGTGGCAACTGCAGCTCCACCTGCAGCTCCCCAGAACACAAGGTTTGGGACGTATTGTCTAACGACTGGAGCGTTAATACCAGCAAGGCTGAAGATAGTTTTGTAGGCAGGACCTCTGACGTACTAAAAATGTTAGTAAACAAACCATTGTGTTCGGTTGGTCACAGTGAATTACATGGACTTCGGGACTTTGAGCCACGTTTCGTGGTAATGCTTCACTGAACTAGTTACTATACATACTGAAACCATTATGAAAATTAATTTTTCGCATTTCCATTGGCTGAGAAATATACTATTGAGAAATGCGATGAAAAATCAGACTGAGACCAAGTGTACATGTGTATGCGGACTGAATAGACAGGGTTGGTCCTTTATAATTTTGTATGAATCTAAAATGTTTTTGTACGGACTCTACTTGTAAAATCCTGTTGATTACTGTGTTTATTTCTATTTACAGCATATGCTGCTATTTCTAGCTGTTTCATAATGACCGCTACGAAACAGTTCAACGTTTCGTTTGAGCAGCTATCTTTCTTCAAATGAGTGTACACGACTAACAAGCATCAGGTTGAGCCAAGATGAAATCAATGGTTTGACCAACGGTCTTTAAGCTATCAGCTTCACTATCTGGTATTTGTATATTGAATTCGTGTTCCAATTCCATAATGACTTCAACGACATCCAAAGAGTCCAAGCCTAAATCCTGTACGAAAGAAGCGTTTTCTGATATTTCCTTGTTACCGATTTTCTCGTATCCTTCGAGTAACTCTAATACTCTTTCTTTAGCGATTTCTCTGGTTAAATCTGGGAAGGCAGAGTAACATCTGATGGTTTGGAATTTGAATTGAACTGGTCTGAAAGTAGCTGAAGTGCCAGCTCTGGCGGTAACAGTGGCTCTAGCACCAGCTCTGGTGATGGTTGACTTAACTATTGATCTGAACATTGAGTAGTAAGAAGATTTGGAGTTTTTTTTAGTGGTCAATAAAAGTGCGATAATTACCCGGGAAAAGACTAGTTGGTAAATTACAGATGCGTGGTGATTCACCACTATCGAATGAATTTGTGGGGCTAATATTTGGAACATAAGCATTCCTTACAGCTCTCCGTGCATTCATTCCCTGCTGCTATGTAGGTTTTATCCTATTTAAACTGAAAACAAGATGACAATTAGGTCAATAACTCTTTCTCGACTCAGACTCCAGAAATTCATCATCATACTTAACAACCTAGGGCAGCTCGTTTCTCCAACTGAACTTCCAAGACACATTCCTTTTCATTTTAAGCGAAAAAGATTCCAAAATGTAGATGATAAAAGTATAACCCTTTGAGTAACTCCATGATAAATAAGCATTCACCACATACTTTATTTAAACTCATTTGAAGATCTACTGCTCTTGTTCTAGTTGAATTGCTGATATATGTATTATTCTCGATCTACATGAGTTTTACACATACTGTACCTTTTATTTTCTTCGTTCCTTTTCTCTTTCCTGCTCTCACTCAATCTCATTTCATTTTGCAACTTATATTTGCAACTTTTCACTCGCACAAATTTTTCATCATGTTCAAGTCGATACTCTCAGGTATAAAGACCGTCAGACCGGTGCTCACCACTTCTTATCTTGCCAGTATAAGGTCCAACGCTGCTATTGCACCTATGGCTTCGATCTTTTCCCCCTTTTCCCCGGTTTCTAATCCCCAAATCTCCATGCAAAAAAGATTCGCTACCTTGAACCAAATCAAGAAGGGAAAACAAGGGAAGCCTATTAAACCATACATCTCAACCGCACCTCACTTGGGGGGTAATCCATTCAAGAAAGGTGTTATCTTGAGAGTCATGATCGTCAAACCAAAAAAGCCAAACTCGGCCCAAAGAAAGTGTTGCAGAGTCAGATTAACCAATGGTAACGTAATCTCTGCGTTAATACCAGGAGAGGGACACAATTTACAAGAGCACCATGTTGTTTTAGTGAGAGGTGGAAAGGTACAGGATTTGCCAGGTGTAAAGTACAAGTTGGTGAGAGGAGCTTATGATTTAAATGGTGTGGCCAATAGGTCTACTTCTAGATCGAAGTATGGTGTTAAAAAACCTCAACAGTAGAAGAAATAAAGAAGACTATAGTGTAAATAGAATGTAGCAGAGTCTCATAGTGAAATAGTAAGTAATTCACGTAATAGGAAGATATTAGGAATTCTTTGACTAGCAAAATAGTAGAACTATGCATAACTGAAAAAAGAGAAAAAAAAATTTATATCATGCTGAAAGTAGAGGAAGGGAAAATCAATACAGCTATAATCTTCATACTCAATTCAACATATAAACTTACTTACTTTATACCCGTCCTGCTTCAAAACGTCTACCACTAGCCGTTTTTCTATTCTCAATTAATCTTCCATCATCATCAACATTTTCTGGTTTAGCTCTATTCAAAACTTTTAAGAACTCCTTGACACGGAATCTCATTCTCGAATGCATGTACGCCTTGGCACACTTAATATGGTAGTGGAAGTAGTTTCTAAAGAATTGAATATGAGAAATACAATTCTGTCTTCTATCACCTTTCACGAGATGTCTTGGGAAAAGCACAAACGTTACATACCCCTTGTTGTCATCAGAACGATGGTTGACAACGTTTTTAATATCAAGAGGCGGTTCGTTATGCGAGTACAATACTTGTGGAGCTGTTTGTACGGACCGTCTTCTAGCGTCAACAAATTCTTGTAAGAAAACCCTACCGAAAACCTTGTCGGTCTCATCTTTGAAGATTGTTGAAAAAATTACAGTAACTCTATCGAAAGAAGGCTTGATATAAATACTTTCTTCCATGCCTCTATAGTTGATAGTTAAAATATTTTCTTGGTCCAATTCTTGTTTAACTTCTTCAGAGTAAACATTAGAGTTAGCGTGAAGTTGAGCCAATTCGTCGTAACGGTTGAATGCCTTCTCAAATGGGGCAGCGATAGAATTACGTTTCAAATTGGCCAATTCTTCAATCAAGTCTTGTTTAAATTCGTCCAGCTGTTGCGATAACGAATTCAAATCTAAGGCAAAAGAGTAGTCAAAACCTGGCTCGGCGGCAGTTTGAGACAACACTGGGGCAAACCGGGAATACTTTTCAGCAAGATATGCGTCAACACCGTGTTGGAGTAGGTCTTGCCAACATTTAACGTAGATTGAAACAAGAACAAGGTGCTTGGATTCCGGAACATTGGAGACATGATAAGTGGTAAAGTCGAAGTCAGTGAAGATCCTCTCAACGGACTTGAGAGAGGCTATGTCCGTGTTGATAAGCTCCGTAATTGTCTTGTGGAGGAGTAGATTATTCTGTTCGATCTGCAACATGTTGAACGAAGAAAGGGTGCGGTGCGATCAAATTACAAAATAGTAGATGGTGGTGACCCTAATGGAATGAGGAATCTGGGCCATGTTCGCGGTATACCCTCGCGGTGGTTCTCTCTAACAGGCGACCATTCCTTTTCACTATTATTTCTGTCCCCTTTTCCCATTGAGATCTACTACTTCCACATCCACACTTGAATAGATCAGTCTTCCCTGCACTATCTTCTTTACACTATCTTAATGTGAATTTGTCTTGTTTTCAGAACCTCTAAATTTTAAATTTGAGACTGTTTACTTGCGATTGCTCTTCCTATATATCTTTGACTTATTCTTCTCGTCTATTACACTACTCTATAATCTCTACATTCAACCTATTGACGATTCAAAAAGTTTCTGTTGTTAAATAAACCTCCCCGGTGAAGCGCTGGCGCTCTTACTTTACCTTTCAAAATGGAACTAACGTTCTCCTTTGGTTTCTGAGGTGAGACCTTATTGGTTTTCTTGTCAAGTTGAACTTGATTAATTCTTTCTTTGACATACTTTTCAAAAGAGTCAGTAGGTTCATTTCTATGTTTAACCAACCAAGGATGATTGAGAAGAGCCAGATAACCTGGCCGAAGATCAGGATTTTTATTTAAACAAGATTTGACAAATAATTGAGCTTCCTTGCTGAAAAGCTTTGGGTCTAACTTCGGAGGTTCTCCATCAACCATTGCACTCAATTGTGAAAAAATGTTATCATAAGTTTCGGCTGGATAAGGATAATTTCCCTTAGCAATTTCTAAAATCGTCAACCCTAAAGACCAAATATCTGATTGAACAGAATACGTGCTATCGTCCGGTGTTAATGATTTGATCCTTTCAGGAGCCATGTAACTTTGGCATCCAATATTTGTTTTTGCTAAAGAAGCCACAAGATTTCCACTTACACCAAAATCACAAAGTTTAACTTTACCTTCAGAGTTAACAAGGATATTTGTAGGTTTCACGTCTCTATGAATAATATTGTGATTATCCTTCAACTCCTTTAACCCCCTAATAATACACTCACTGATATATGCTAAATGACTTTCATTCTTAATCCCCACATCTTTCTCATAAACTTTATCTAACGAACCACCATCCATATTCTCAATACACATGTAAACGGCTCCCTCTACGAAGAAGGCTCCGAAAAAGTCTACAATATATGGCGATTGACACTTATGAAGCACATCTAGCTCCATAAGTATCTGAGTGAACTTACTTTCATCCAATTCTAATCTGACTTCTTTCATGGCCATCAACACTCCAGTAGGTTTATGTAAAACTTTTGAAACAGTCCCGTAATTACCCCTTCCGATTTCTTCGATGAATTGAAGTTGATCTAAGGAAATGTTAAAAGATGTTCCAGAGGAGAAATTGATTCCTGTAGAATTCAATGAGGCCTTACCAGTAAAATTTAAAGCACCAGACTTAATATCAACATACTTAGAGTAGTTGGCGAAAAGGCCTTGTAGCTTTGGTTGAGCACTCTTAGTGTCATTTTTATGAGAGTTTTCGTTAGCGTCGTTAGTAGTGTCATTAGATTTATCCTCGGATAAGTTGAGTTTGAAGTTTGGTTTCTTCTTTCTCTCCAGTATTCTCCTTGACAATTCTCCAGTTGATCCAATGAGATTCTTTTTATCCTCGTTTAAGTTTACTGGAGGGCTTAAAGTTCCTGAACCAGCACCGGATCCTGGCACCGGTCCTGACATTGGTCCTTGAACACCTGGTGATTGAGATGGAGTTATGTCATTGATATTCAACTTTAAACCACCTCTTCTTTGAGCCAAAGATGACTTGATTTCATCCATTTGTTTGGTATCGTTTGTGGAAAGGGACCGAATGTTTTGATTGGGCAATGGAGGTATTGGTGGTTGACTTTGTTCCCTTATAGAAAGATTCAGCTCTGACTTTGGTAAATCCTCATCCAATTGAGGCTTCTTATTAACTCTTTTTTGTTGGAATGCCATTATCCTGGCCTGCATATCACTATTAAGTTGAGTGTGACTCGGAGTTATCATGGGACTAGTGGGGGTATTAGACTGAGTTGGGGTGAGAATTTTGGGTGACAGTGGCCCAGCGGAAGAAGAGGAAGTCTGATTTGCTGGTGCAGTTCCTGGTGAGCTGGTACTAGGTGAGCTGGTACCTTGTTCCGAGATTTCTAGACCGGGGAATGATTTATTTAATTCTTCTGACATTAAAAAATTAATTTAGTGAATAATTTAAAGCTTAAAAGTTTTAATTACTAGTAAAATATCTCAGTTTTCGGGTACTATGATATTTCAAGTACACTGTTCAACCGGATGTTGTGGTCTATTGACCTATTTGAATTGGCTGGTGCTAAGGAGTGATGCCCAGTTATAATCTGGTCTGATTAATAAAAACCAAAACTTTTTTTGGTGAGCGCTGCGTCGACACGACGGTTTTGAGGGTCTGATAAAGGGTCTTAGGATTAACCGGTGAGTTAATAAAGAGAAAAGCTTAACTAACAAGCCAAAAAATTAGCACGAGTAAAAGTGTATTTATAAAGAAGTGGATGCTCAGGTTCTTGTGTCGATACACTTGGTATGTACGTACTCCTTTTGTTTCTCCCAGTTCTTTTTCCTCTGCTCTACGGCGATTTATCTCAATTTATTGTTCAACAATAGACCCCCTGTGGTTGAGTACCCTTGTGCCAGCAAAAGATGATTTATGAAACTTTGATGTTTTTGTTGAGTGATAACTATGTGGATGGTTCATATAGTGGTACGGGAGTACCGGGGACACCGACTGTAGGATCAAATTTTTTCCGTACGATTGCTTTTCTTCTACCATAATCTCTTTAAAAGCTACTCTTTCTTTCTCTCCCATTTCGTTCCTTTCTTTCTTTCTACTCCCTTCCTTTCCTCCTTTTTGTTCACTGCTCTTTTTTTTCTGTTTGCTTTGTCCTTTCTTACATTATAATTCATGTATTAAACTTTGTCGATGTTTTTGAAACATTTTGTTGGTGCCTCATTAGGGTTTCATTTTTTATTTGCATTGTGTCAAAAGCATTGTTCGTGGTCCCCTCTTGTCTTGTCGTATCGCTTCACTCACGTGGTCATCTCTTCCTCCCTCTTCTTCACTTTCGAACAGTGTTGCACTTGTGAGGTTTGCAGCAATTGAATAAGAATCCGTATATTGGGCTGAATAAAATAGTTTACTCCAAACTGATAGAACACCATATTCAACTTGGTATACCCTACGTTACTTTTCCTTGTGAGTAAGCACTGGTAGATACCTGAAATCTAATTTAGATAAGACTCTCAACTGAACATCTTCTTTACCTTATTCGCTCACCTTGCTGTCTCTTTCTCACGCATTTGCAGCCATGGAAGAGTGTCTCCATGTTCAGCTCAATAACTACGACTCCTACACGGCCCCTCCTCTGGCTCTAGACAATATAGGATCTGAGGCTGTCCACGTCCCCATAATACGAATATACGGATCCTTGGTTTTCTATCACAACTCCACCAAGTATGCTTTCAACGCGTTAATTCACGTCCATAACGTGTTTCCCTACGTATATGTAACCTGTGACTATGAATTCCTCCGAGATACAGACGAATCTGAACATCTCGCCGCTGTTACTTCTTACATCGAAGGATTCCTTGCAGACTCCTTCAAGTTTAAGAAAAAAGCTGGTGATGAGATCGATGAGCCTGAGCCGGAACCTGAACCTGAACCGGAGGTCCCGAATTTCGGTACCCGTAAGAGACGTTTTGTGGCTTCTGTGGTCTTGTGTAAAGGTGTTCCCATGTACGGATACAGAGTGGGTTATCGGCTTTTCTATAAAATCAATTTTTTAAGCCCTTTGTATAAGGCTAGATTCTCAAATATGTTTCATGATAAGCAAATGGATTGGAGCCAATTCTCCAAATTTAGGTTTAGATTCGAACTATATGAAGCTCACATCCCTTACACATCTCAATTTTTGGTTGATTATAACTTGTTTAGTTGCAACTGGATCAAATTCAAGAGCTGTTTCTTCAGGTACCCAGTGATTTATCACAATTCATATATGGATATCAAACAATTGACGATATTGAAACGTTTTCTCATCAAATACGTCGACAATAATGTACTACATATGAAACATGAGAGAATGGGAAGAAGTACTTTGGAGTTCGATATCAAGTCTAATCAAATATCAAATCGTGAGGACCTTGTAGAGCGGAATTATAATTTGAATTTCGACCAATTCAATAAATTCCCACAAGATGTCCACTTGAGCTCTATCCAACATATAATAAAGGAGATTAGGTACCAAAGCAAGTTGCATGGGGTCGATTTTCAAGTCAATAATCAAATTATGGACCCGAATCCCACTGATACTGATACTATATGGCCCAATCAGGTAGACTTACAGAGCTTGTTAGATTACATGATAAAGCAGACAAAAGAGATCAAAACTGCCGACGTTCATCGATATGCGGCTTTGATATTTCAGAAGTTCAATGATAGTTTATCAAAGTACCCTACTATATTCCTGTCTGTCAACAAAGAAATGTACTATATGAATCTGAACGTCTCCTCCTCAGATTTGTATGAGTACCTGGATGTAAATGAGTTATTCATAGGGTATGAAGGGTCAACTCAGGGCAGCTCTGGTGTCTTCAATTCTTTTGAAAAGACTGGAACACAAAGCGGTGATACTACTCGAATGAATGATATTAACAGTAATATTAATAATAATGACGATAATGATGACACTAATAACAAAAACAACAACAATAATACCAACAATGAAACTAACAATGATGATTCTAATAATGACACTAATAATGATACTAATAATGATACTAATAATGATACTAATAATGATACTAATAATGATACTAATAATGAAATTTCAAATTCTAGGAATAAAGAACAAGCCCACATGGACAGCGAAGTAGAATTCATTTCCAGTGACCTCGACAACGAAGAAGCTGTGGAAAGTGACAAGGAGCCCTGTCGGCTTCTTCCCAGTCAAGATGCTGAAGACCAAGACTTCAGCGATTTTGAAGATGGTACTTTCAACGACAGCCAAATGCTCCTTCAACTCACTCAAAATGTCACACAAGTAAAAAGATCTTTCGGAGAGAATGAAGATCCTCTATCAAGAGAAAACATTCTAAAAGATATGGAAGATTCTGGTTCAGTGAGAATCGACTACGTAGATCCACATTATGATAACACAAAGGACTTACATGTTCGACCTTTGATATTTGCAAACAAAAAAATTAAGGTCCCTCTAAAGTCTGACGAAACAGTACCGGACCTTTTGGTCAATGGAAAGGCTTTTTCCAGAGCTCTTTCCAAGATAGTTGGGAAGCAACCTATGAGTCTTCAAAATTGGGACTACGCAATTCTCCCTCCATCCAAGAAGGAAGTCATTGAAAGTTACGAACAAGAACGCATGTTGAGAGATAAAATGCTCAAGTACAAATCACAACTAGAAATGCCTATATCCAGATCTGTGGATTTTAAGTTCAATAATAACGGACCAATCGACAGAAGGCCCGACAACTTCACTCAATTGACCAATTTCCTAATGGAAGTTCACATCAATACTTCTACAAAAAAACTTCCTGATCCGTCAAAGGATCAGGTATCTGTCATATTTTTCAAGTTTATTGACAGTAATGACATGTTCTCTCCTTCAGTTAAAAAATCCGGAGTTCTAATCAACAAAAAGGCTTTCATCGAAAAGCATTCTTTCAATATAAACAGTCTTGAAATGTCTTTGGGTGCTTTTATCAAAGTATTTGATACTGAACTGGCCTGTGTGAACCATCTCATCGAAACTGTCGAGCTCTTTGATCCAGACATTTTATCAGGATTTGAAATAAATTCGTTATCTTGGGGATATTTGGTTGAAAGGTACAAGAAGAAATTAACTCTCAATATTTTACCTGAACTAAGTAGGTCGAAAGCGAAGAATACTGGTAAATTTGGTGATAGATGGGGATATACTCATACATCTAACATTCAAATAGCAGGCAGATATGTCATGAACATTTGGAGAGTCGTAAGAAAAGAAGTCAATCTCAACAATTACAGCTTTGAAAATTGTTGTTTCCATATCTGTCATCACAATTTCCCCAAGTTGGATAATTTGCAACTTTCAAAGATGCTTAGGGGATCTTTTGAGGACTCTCTCCTGGTATTCAGTTACTATATGAGGAAGATAAATTTATGTGAACAGTTTATTGATTCGCTTGATCTTCTCGATAAAAATGTGGAACTTTCAAGGTTGGTGGGAGTGGATTTCAATTCCAACTTCTACAGAGGATCACAGTTCAAAGTTGAATCTATTCTTACACGGCTATGTAAGTCAGAGAATTTTCTCTTGAATTCACCATCCAAAAAGCATGTTCATGAAATGAGGGCTTTGCAGCAGATTCCCTTGATCATGGAGCCCATATCAAGCTTCTACAAATCTCCTCTTATAGTACTTGATTTTCAATCCTTGTATCCCTCAGTTATGATTGCTTACAATTTATGTTACTCCACATTCATTGGTCGACTTCATATGTTCAAGCCGAACAGAAACCCAAATGGATATTTAAGGCATCTACAACTACCGCCGATGCTCATAGATCTTCTCAAGAAGAATGACTGTATTACAGTCACTCCTAATGGAATGGTATTCGTGAAAAGTAAAATCCGTAAGTCGATCTTGGCCAAAATGTTGCAAGAAATTTTGATGTTAAGGATTAACATCAAACAGTTTTTGGCCCACTTCAAAGAGGCCCAAAACCCTCAACTTTTCAGAGTGTTCAACTCCAGACAATTAGCCTTAAAATTGATAGCAAACGTTACATATGGGTATACTTCAGCAACCTATAGTGGAAGGATGCCAAATTCTGACATAGCAGATGCTATAGTAGCTACTGGTAGAGAAATATTGACTAAATCCATTGACTTGATTGAGCAAAGTGGCTATGGCTGTAAAGTGGTGTATGGTGATACTGACTCACTATTTGTCTATTTACCTGGGAAATCTAAGGATGAAGCTTTTGACATAGGAGAAACTCTAGCAAAAGAAATCACAGGTAAGTTTCCTGATCCAGTAAAACTCAAGTTTGAAAAAGTTTACCATCCTTGTGTCCTATTGAGTAAAAAACGGTACGTAGGATATAGCTACGAGCATAGGAATCAAGAAAAGCCCAAATTTGATGCCAAAGGAATTGAAACAGTTCGTCGAGATGGAATTCCAGCGCAACAGAAGATCCTTGAAAAGGCTCTCAAGATTCTTTTTGAAACCACTAATCTATCAGCAGTTAAGAAGTATGTAGTGGGGGAATTTTACAAGATAAGGGCCAACAAGGTGATAATAAAAGATTTCTGCTTTGCAAAAGAGGTCCGATATGGAACATATAAGAACGAAACTTACCTTCCTCCTGGTGCCCTCGTGGCACAGAGGAATGTTGAAGAGGATGCTCGGAGTGAGCCTCAATACCGTGAAAGAGTACCATATGTGGTGTATCGTGATGCCACTAAAGTTCGATTGAAAGACAGGTGTGTTTCACCTGAGCACTTCATTAACAGTCTAAACACCGAAAAACCGTTACAACTAGACTACGATTATTACATTCTTAAAGTGCTAATACCTCCACTAGAGAGAATCTTCAATTTAATAGGAGTGGACTTACAAGATTGGTACAAGGAAATGCCACGGGATCGAGAAAGGGACATAAAGCCCGATAACGTAATCAACTCAAAGTTCATTCACAAAAAGACTTGTCTCAATTGTGGGAAGCGACTCCCCCCGCAGCTTGCTGACTTGTGTCAAGATTGTAGCACGCGTAGGTCAGAAATTATGCTCAACTCCGGTAATGAGGTCAAATACATACAGAGAAAATTGCATGAGTTCGACCGAATATGTCATGTTTGTGTAGGTCAATATCATCGTGCCACTAATGTACCAGATGTGGTTGACAAGTGCATTAATAAGGATTGCACCACCTACTTCAATCGTGTTAAAGCCGTCTGCGAGTTAGCGGCTGCAACTAAAACGCGCAGATCAATTTTTCACGCCAACGAGACGCTTTAGCATCGAGTTTTAATCTACAAGTTTTAGCATGGCTTTCTCCAAGCAAATGACATTGCCTAAAGGCTACACATTCAGAAAGTTACAAAAGAGTGACTACACCAATAACTACAGAGAAACTTTGGAAGTTTTAACTAGTGTTGGACAAATCAGTGAACAAATGTTCAACGACCTTTTTGATTACTGGCAATCTTTACCCAATATCTTCCACCCTCATGTGATCACTAACGAAGAAGGTGTCATTGTCGCCACTGGTACAGTTATTGTAGAGAAGAAGTTAATCCACGAATGTGCTTCTTTAGGCCATATTGAGGATATCTCTGTTGCTAAATCGGAACAAGGAAAGAAGTTGGGTTACTCAATGATCGTTGGATTAACAGAAGTTGCAAGAGATAGTGGCTGTTACAAGGTAGTCTTGGACTGCTCTACGCATAACGCTGGGTTTTATGAAAAATGTGGGTACACCAATGGAGGGAATAACATGTATGTTAAATTTGAATAGACAATAGGTATTATATATAATTTGATATAATATACTATACATTAATAACTATACGGCACGCTAAAAACTATGTACTGTGTCATAGTCATGAAATGACTATTGCCCAGGTCTGATTCATTTTCTCATATCTTTTCAAGGGCCTTTGAAAGGGGTTAGTATTGTTATCTCACTAGAATAATTAAATTATACATACTTCCATAGAAAGAATAGAGTTTCCTCGGATAACCTTGTTCGTTAGTAATAAATCGTATCAAATTTTCATATCATACATACCACTGTACCGATATTGGTTTTACCATTGGTGGATTCCTCTAGAGCATCGGATAAAGTAACGTTAAGGAATACGTCGAATGCTTTTAATGTTCCAGTGACTTTTCGGGTGCCGTTCAAGTGTACAGCAATCTGCTTATTGAGGTACTAAAGGTCAGTAAGAGGTTTGGTTTAAGGTGTTAAGTGTAACATACTTTTTTCAATTCTGGGGTAGAAACCATTTTGAAGAGAAGAGTTTTCGCGTTATGGATGATTTCACCTCGTATCTGGACCTTATACGGTCAGCAGAGGGTGAAAGTGAGACAAGAGATGACCGATCAGAGGACGTAAGGGAGAAGACTGCAGTTGGCAATTCACCTGAAAGAGGAGGAAATATAGAAGAAAGCAACAGAAAACGTGAAACTGGAAATGTTGGTGATCATAACATCCACAATAACCACGATAGTAATACCTCTGGGATCCCGAGCACTCCTGCTCGTGGTAGTATTCGTACTAGCTCTCATGCCAGTCCTGGGTCCCGTGCTAGTCCCCGGTCCACACCTCTTCTTCTAGCTAAACAAAGATCAAAAGTCACCTTGCTTAAACAACGAGACGAACTCCTTCACCAGAGGACACTTCTCCTCAACAAAATCAATGACGAGAAGAAAAAGCAGGGACTCCTCAAGAAGGAGAGGGAAAGAACCAAAAATGAACGGATGCTTGAGTCTTTGATTCAACAAAACAACGCAGAATTTGCTCAGTCCGTTGATAAAAAGGCAGTAGATCTTGAAACAGATGACACTTCGGAAATTTCAGAGGCTTTGAAAGTTTATCCATCGAATGATTGGATATTACGTCTTGAAAAGGTCAAGATGTTTCTCATGAATATCCAAATCACTAACGCCAGCGTGACAACTGAGTACGTAGACTCTGTTCACTGTCGGATCTATAATTTTACAGTGGTAGCACAAGAAATGTTCAAGATACCGTTTTCGATGACGATCAACTCGGAATTTCTGTCGGTTGTCTCGATAGAATCGAGCAAGAAGCGCAAGCTCAGAGGTGTAGGTATCCTTTCTGTGGCGTTCTACAATGTTCTTGTGTCAAACTATTTTCCAAACAAGAGAGTTACTGCAATAATTCAAGGACTCAACTCGCTAGCACAACAAGTTAAAGAGAGAGCAAACATGATGCATAAGATTGTGGAAAAGTTTGAGAGTTATATCGTACCCACTATTTTACTACGAGAGGTGTTCAATTCTATGTCTGTGCGAGAGTCGGTCAATCGAGCTAATGGGTCAGTTGATGGTGCTTTTCTCAATCTTATCAAAAGTGTACGAGAATTGGTGTTTTTGATCCCAAGGACAACCCAGCATGAAGAACACAAGCTCATTGTGTACTGGGATATCATTGTAAAAGACCAAATCACTGGTGAGTGTGGTTCATCTATATCTGTAAAGATTGAACGAAGAGATAACGTTTCTGATATATCATCCGTGTTCCACCGGTTCGCCCAGGATAATGATGTCGTACTGACACTTGACCTTCTCTTCCAAACTATTTTCGATTTGTAGATTATATGTATAATAAGAGTTTATTGCATTACTATTACCAATTATTTTTGTATTACTGCCCAGTTTGAAAACTCATCAGCTCGTTCTCCAAGTCAAATTTGATCGAGTTCTGTCCTGGTTTGACCACTTGAAACCATTCCCTACAAAATGATAAAAGATCATGTATGTACTGAGATCTTTCATTAGCCAATTCAAAATCGTAAAGCGGTTCGTACTGTTTGAATGTCTCTTCAAGCTTATCACTTTCTTCGACTACTTGCTTCAACAACTCAATCCCTTGGGTTCTATACATATGATCCTCGATCCCATGAATTGAATCATATCTTATGTCTTCCCACTCAATCCCAACTAATCCGTTGGACACAGATTTTTTATACTGAAAGTACTTGAATATCCAGTCTCTCAATTTTTGGACGGACTCTCGATTGTGACCAACTGCCATTTTTTTATCAATTGCAGAAGCAAGTTTTTGTACCTGGCTCTTTTTGTAATTAGTAGATATGGTCTCATCTGGTTCAAGATTAGAATTGAGTTCGTCTTGAGCTTGGTTCATCTCCCAGACTTTCTGTACCACGGTTAATGGGAACTTCAAGTGACCATCTGTTAATTTGTCGGGTATATCACCTTCGTGAACTCGTTTCTCGAACTCTTGAAATCCAGTAGCGGCTTTGGAGATTGGTGACAAGTTGGTACTTTTACTAGTTTTCTTTCTTTTTTTCTCTGGCTTGTCATCTTGTTTTCTATCATAAAAGTCATTCTCTTCATCTTCCTCCCGGTCTTTTCTGGACTTATTTCCTCTCTTGGGGTTACTATTGTGCTCTTCATCAGCCAAATACTTTAATCTGGTACGGAACATTCTCTCGGAGTACTCAATTTCATAGTCAGTATCCTTATCAAAGTTGTTCAATTCATTTGTTGGAACGTACTCAATAGCAGGCATTTCATGAGGATTGAACGGGTTTTCAGCAAGCTCTTCTGGTTGAAAACTCGTCTCTAAATAGGTATACATTAACCACAAGAAACGTTTAGCTCTATTGGCGGGATGAATATTAGTTTCCAAGAAAAATTCCATAAAACTATTGGAAAGATGTTGACAATCTGGTGTGTGTTCGTGATGAAATTTGATTCCATTGATGTTATTACTCAACAAGAATAAGAGCAATACCAAATTAGTATTGGGTTTTTTTTCTGGGGGACTCTTTAAGAGATCCTCAATAGCCTTGAAGTCTTCCTTCACATCGCTTACCGCCTTCAAAATGCTCTTTAATCTGGGAGTATCCTGTAATGGTTTTGAGGCTCCAGTTTCTGGGTCAGCCTGAAGAGACGGAATTGAATGATACGTTCTCAAAGTACTTCTCATTTCCGGTACAAAGTTAATGGTAGTATTCATTCTTCCCGTATTCACAAGTAAGCATACTTTAGCTACGGACTTCCCCATGTCCATATCTCGTAAGAGTCTTTCCCTCAAAATCTTTGAGCACTTTGGAGACTCGGCCAATGTCCGGACGTAGAGCTCGGCGAAAGTGTACTTGTCACCATTGTGAAAATCTGGAACAGTACAGTAACCAAATGGGTTGGAAAATGCTCTGGTTTGATCTCCAAACAAGGCATGGAGAAAGTCGTACTGAATGTCTTTCCTCCAGAAGGGTTCTCCATCGGATTTCTTAAGATAACGTACACCTTTAGGGATGGAGGCACTAACTGGTCTCCTTGACTTTTTCTTCTCTCCAGATTCCGTGATGATAGAGAGCTCGTTCTCCGAGTCAGAATCGGAGTTCATTGTGTCCTGAAGAATCCCTGCTGCCTGTGTTGGTACGGGCACAGTCAGCGGTGGACCTGGTTGGCTTACATGAGGTTGACCTAGCGGTTGACTTAAAGAATCGCTTGGTGGGTGGGTTATTGGTTGGGCCAAAGGCTGCAGTAATTGCAGGCCCCTTTGTGGAAACTGGACGAGTCCAGGATCTGGCTGTAATTGATTTTGAAGAAGTGGAATCATTGGAGGACCAGGATTTTGAGTCTGAGCAGGATTTGCCTCCAGCTCGGTCTCTTCTCTATCTGCCTTCGGCCCCTCTTTATTATACGTGTCGTGTATCGGGTCGTAGTTCATTAAAATTTGGAATATTTCAACTCAATATTTAATTTTGAGATTTTGAGATTTTGAGGTTTAAATTTGGTGATAGTAAAATCATGTCTCTCCCGGCGAATTGGAGACAACTCCAGCTCTTTGAGGTCCTCCCTGTGCGAGATCCCAATCTCAACACAGACGACGCATTGTACTCATCACCGTCACTTGCTGCCATCTCCTCGTCACATCAGTATATGGTACTCGCAGTGAATGGATGCTTCGTTAAGATTGTTTCGAAACAATTTAATAGCTTAGCGACCTTCATGGCGTATGAACCGGATTTCCGTATCACATTCATGCAAGGATTTAAAGGCTTGGGATATGGTGAGTTCCAAAGTGATTTAGTCGTAACAATCGCTGAAAAACAGGGATCCTCTTCCATATTGAAGCTATGGGATTTGGGAAAGATCTTGAATAAAAGTGGAACAACCAATAATGGTGCTAGTAATAGTAGTAAAACCTCTGGAAATAGCTCTGTTGTGGGGCCTAGCGACTTCCGAACTCAAGTTTTGATTCAAAATGGTGATAACTCATACCCCATCAGCTGCTTCACACTCAACTCCGACTTGTCGTGTCTTGCTATCGGTTACACCAATGGAAAGGTATTATTGATCCGTGGGGATTTGCTTCGTGATAGAGGTTCGAAGCAAAGACTCATTTACGAGTCTCCAGATCCGATAACGGGCTTACACTTTAATGAATATCACGAATTACTTTATGTGACCACCACTCTGAGAATTTTGACAGTACCCACCACGGGTCGTAACCAAGGCAAGCCTTCTAGTATTCTCTCTAAGAAGGTTGGTGTACCATTGGACTGCTCAGCCGTGGATCCAGAGAAGCAGGAATTGATTGTTGGTGTAGATTCATCGATTCGATACTACAATCACAAGGCAAAAAGTCACGTCCTTAACTTTGAAGTTCGTAAAAAACTCATCCATCGGTACATCAAAGACTATCTTTTGATCATTTCACCAGTTGAAGAAAGCGTAGGAACGGTGAGGAAGTTGAGCACGAAAGTAATCATTGCAGATCTTAGGTACAAACATATCTCATTCAGCTTGACGATTCCCAACACGTCTATAGCTCACGCCTTTGAGATGTGGGACGACTTGTATATACTCAGCAGTGATGGTATGCTCTATAGAATTCATGAAAAACCCATCAATCAACAGGTCGAATTAATCTTACAAAAGGAAGTGTTTCTGTTAGCTTACCAGTTGGCGAAAAACTCTGGCTTACCAACACAAACATTGTTAAAAGTATGCAAATTGAGTGGAGATTACTCCTACCAACGGGGTGATTTCCAAGAAGCTATTGACTCCTACATCAGATGCTTACGTTACTATAAAGACCCCTCGTTAGTAATTGGCGAAGACGAAGAGCCCCTAAATGACTTCATCATGAATATCATCACAAAATTCAAAGACGCTTCTAACATACATGATTTGACAGAGTTTCTCTTTCAGCTATATAAACTCAACATTGCAAACAATGATCATATAACTTTGCTTTTGTGCTGCTATTGTAAACTAAGGTTTGTGGACAAGATTCGTAAGTTCATTGATGAAATCAATTTGTCTGAAAATGATAGTGACAATGATAATGATAATGAAACCGAAGGAAAACCGGCTGATAAGAAATCCTTTCTGGGTTTGGACTTTCCGTTAATCATTAATTTGTTTAAAGAATGTGGATACTTTAATGAAGTGATCCGGCTACTCTATGAGTTGAATCAGCCAAACTTGATAGTGGATATTCAACTCAATGATTTGAAAAGTCCTCTGAAGTGCTTGAGATATGTGAAATCTTTGTCAATAGATGAGTTGCTTTTGATCCTTATTGAACACTCGAAGAATCTTTTGGATAATCTACCCATAGAAACCACAGAGCTCTTGATCAACGTGTTTACAGGTAAATACGTTCCAGATCTGAGTAACAAAGTCTTGGACTCCAACGCTAAAGACCCGGAACCTCGTGAAGGATCCGACGCCACCTTTCCGTTGAACAGTTACAAGTCCTTTGTAGCATATTTGTCAGGGAAAGAAGATCCAGATGATGAAACAACCGTTAGTTCTGCAAATTTGCCTTCCGAGCCTACTTATCTCCCACCACGACCTAGCTTGATTTTCCCCAGCTTTATCAATAATCCCAATGAGTTCGTGATTTTCTTGGAAGCTTGTATCGAAACATTCGATAAGTACCAAGGAAATATCAACGATAAAAAAGAACTTCTTATAACACTCTTAGAAATGTACCTTTCTTTGTCTAAGAAAGAAAAAAACAACCACGACAAATGGTCTGAAAAAGCACAAACCCTTGTGACTTCATACTCTGAATTTTTAGATGAAGCTTCTTATCTTCTTGTTGCACATTTGTATGACTTCAAGGTTGATCTACCAATGGATAGAAAAAGCGGGTACGAAGATAGTGCTTTCCGTTCAGCTCAGTTAAGTGGAGATGTGAAACAGTGCTTCTTAATTGTAGAGAACTACGGGGATAAGAACCCCGAGCTCTATAAGTCGCTTCTTCGTTTTGTTGTGTCTGATGAACTGGTGTTCAAGCAGGTTGATAAAAAGAAATTTGACTATATTATTAACAAGCTAAAAGATTTGAAACTTGCATCACCATTAGAAATTATTCAAATTTTGAGCTCCACTGAGTTCACTACTATTGGAATGATCAGAGACTACTTGATAGATATCATTGATGTAGCAAATCAGGAGATCACCAATAACGAAAAACTTGTTGATTATTACGAAAAAGAGTCTATCAAAAACAGTTATAAGGTTACAGAGCTTAAAACAAAGCCATTCATTATTCAAAACAATAAGTGTAGTGCCTGTAACTTGAAATTGGATTTTCCCGTTATACACTTCAAGTGTAAGCATTCATTCCATCAGCGGTGCTTAAATGAAAACTTTTTAAGTAATAACGGATTTATTAATTCAACTCCAACATGCTCTATTTGTATCAATGATATTGACCTGGTTCAGACTTTGAGAGATGATCAAGTGAAAACTAAAGACGAAACTGAATTATTTGAGCTGTCATTGAGAGAGTCTTCTGATAAGTTCAAAGTGATCTCTAACTACTTGGGTAAAGGTGTAATGGAAAATGAGTATGTGCAATTATTCGATGATATATAAATGCGAAAAATTTTGTGTTTTGCAACCATTTCGCAGCCATTGTTTCATAACTGTTTCAGATTTGAAACATCCAGATAACTTATATAAATTGTATATTCCAGGATTTCTAATTAATGAAATTATTATTCAATGACGACGCAAACGAATAACAAGCGTGGCTTAGAACTTGATCTTTCATCTCCAACTTCAGAGTATAGTCCTGTGTTAACTAAAAAAGTAGACACCCCAGTATCCGCAAATTTTTTCGAAAATTTTGAGGACAGTTATGAATTGAAACAGGCATTGTGTCTCTTTGTGAAGGATGAAATTGAGTGCTACCAATCTGTAAGACAAGTTATTAACGTTTATAAATCTTTGCTTCAAAATGTAAAGGAGTACGAAAATATTTTTACCACTAGTGAAGAGAATTTGATTTTTGAAAATATCACCACATTTTCGAATACTCAAAAAAAATTCTTAGTACGCCTTATAAGTGAGCTCTTAAAGACTTCAACTATGGGCACGTACACAAGACTAAGTGAAGAGTCATATCTTAGAATCAATGTGGACCATTTAATATATACCTGTGATCTTGGACTTTTTGATCTTGGTCGAGTGATCAATGAAGAGCTTTTTGGGTTGGAGGAGTACAAGAATTCGATGGTACAGCTTGGATCGCGAGTAGGGTTTGCATCCAGAGTTATCAAAGAGAAATCACAAGTTTTCAAATTAGTTAACAAGTGGTTGGTAGAGTGTAATCGGTTGATCCCGAGTCTGACACATTATACTTCACTTGAAACATTGCTAGGTAAGCCAATGAGTCGTATGTTTGATTACCCCAAACAACTCAAACTGATAATTGATGCTGCTTCTGGAGAACATCGATACAGCTTGAATATATCTCTTATTAAGGCCAATAGGGTTCTTGATGCGATATACCAAGAACCAAAAATAACCAGTTGGGAAAGCCTTAGAGACGCTAATAAAAAGGATAATACACCAAGCGAGTACGATAATAACTTGGAATATAAAATAGATCCCGAACATGAGATGAGGCTTGGTAAAGCGAAAAAACTCGTTAAAATGAAAACCAGACCAACTATGAGTCAGAGTGTAGATAAGGAACTGATTGATAGAAGGGCTCTTGAACAATACATAGCCAAAGTGGAAGAGTGCAAAAAGATTTCCATCAAGTTAGAAAAATCCATTAAGCAATTCTTAGTCAACGTAGAACGCTTCACGCGGCAGCAAATTAGCTATGCACAACTATGGTACCTGGTATTAGATGGAGATGAGTTTTTCCATCTCATATTCGAAAGATACAATAGTAAGCTTAACCAGCTAGTCCCAATTACCAATGAAATGATAGAAAAAGTGACTGCAAATGTTTTAGGACCCCTAGGGATTTGTTTAGGATACTTGAAAGATGTAAGTAAATTGGCCGCAAAAAGTCATCTGAATTACAAGATTCAAAATAAGCTTGTGGACAGGCTACCTGAGTTTTGCAAGTATATCGATACGTTTGTGTTTCAACTAATCCTAGTGCTAAATCGCCACGAATCTGACTGGTTGAAGCAATTCATTGGAGAAAGCAAGATAAGAGAGTATCAGAAAGTCGCAGTCAGAAGACATCAAGATATAGTTGAATTTTACACCGAAAGATGCATGAAATAAGCGCATTGAAAATTGCAGACATGGCTGATCAGCATATAGGTTTCTATACAGCATCGTACATACAAATACACTCTCTTGCTTTTGGCCTTTCTCTGTTCCTATTTTTCTACTCGACTACCACTTGTCTCACACTTTTCAAGTTGCAACGCATCGCAATTGCTATCACAAGAGCGTTCCTCGGCGTGTACAGGAAAGGGGATTTTTCGTCTCAGTGAAATTTTAATTTTTCAAATTTGATAAACCTATTAATATGTCTACTCCTGTTGTACCCCCAACTACTACTACTCCTACTACTCCTACTACTTCTCCCTTGTGTGAATTATTGACCTGGAAGAATCCTATCAAGACCGGAAAAGTTTTTGGATCTGTTGTTGTCGGTTTGGCTGTTTTCAAATTGATTAACTTGATTAACATCTTTTTCCACTTGGCTTACCTTGCGTTATTATGTACGTATGATTCAAATAATGAGACAAAGCATTGACTGTTCCTATTTGATACACCAGATCAGAGATAGGACCGTGTATCTCACGCTTCTACCCCCTTCAATTCCGATGATGTGTCACAGTCTGAACCTGGATGTGTTAATGTGGCGATCAATGTGAGGATAAATGAAAAGGTGTCCGTATGAGAAATATGACACCTGTCATTTAATCTGTTGATCAATTGCTTGTCTCATACCTTTCTATTCTTCTCTTACTAACTTTTAGTGTCCGCTGCTGCCGAATACTCAAGTAAATTGATCACTGGTCAAGGTTTCGTCACTAAGTACAAGCCAACCAAAAAGGCCTATGCTAAGACCGTTAATGACACCCTTCTCCCTGCCATCGGCGACGGTGCTAACTGGTTGGAAGAAACTGGTAACAAGATCATCTACGCTCATGACATCGAAACCACCTTGAAGGCTGCTGGTGTCTCTTATGTGTTGTACAAGCTTACCTCTTGGTTCTCATTCTTCACTCTTTTGACCACTGCCGTTGTTTTGTTGTTCACTGTCCCAGTGGTTTATCAAAAGAACAAGAAGGAAATCGATGCTGCTGTTGCTCAATACTCCAAATTGGCCACTGAAAAGGTTTCTGAATATACTCAATTGGCTCAAGATAAGGCATCTCCTCAAATCCAAGCATTACTCGAGAAGTTGGGACCAGTTGGTTCTTTCATCAAGAGTAAATTGCCTGTCAGAACTGCCGGTTCTACTGTTGGCAGTGACAGATCTGCTTCTTATGATGGTTTAAAGGCCAGCGGTGCAAAGTCCGATAATGTTGCTGATGAAGTCAAGGCTGCTGTTGAACCAACTGGTGTATCTACTGGTGCTTCCAAGTTCCCAGAAGTACCAACTAGCTCTATTAAGGATGACACCACTTTTGAAGATTTGGTTGAAGAAGCTAAAACTGCCGGTGCTCATGCTGCCAAGGAGTTCTAGTTATTTATTGTGTAGTATATATACTGTATTGCTGTTATTATGAAACTGCAGTTTGTTACTATGAAATTGCAGGTCTGTTTGTGTTATAGGGTGACTGTGCACGTTACCTTTGTTACAATGTTTATTACTTTTGTTTATTTTACATATATGACCAAGCACTGGCAGGCGGTTGTATATGAGCTTAAGTCTTCCTGCATCCCTTCTATCGTTGTACTCTATGCATTCTTATTCTTCTTCGATTGGTAACCTGCGATAACAGGCTACCCACTTGTTCCCTTTATTCCTCTCAACCTTTTGACCTTCCTCCGTCGAATTATACATTATCTCCACACACTTATCATTAGCCTCCCACTCCTTGTCTAAGCGTTCGAAGAGGGGATGTTCTTCCAAATGTTCCACCATCCACTTGTGTAAATCTTCCACATCAGTAATAGTATAAATAATTCCTCCTTCTTTCAAAGCATAGGCATACTCACTTAAAAGCGTGGTGGTTATGATCCGGGCTTTGTGTTTCCTCTGCTTGAAATGGGGATCTGGGAAACAGAAAAACATCTTGGATAACTGTCCTTTCTTGAAGAAATTGGGCAAAAATTTCATAGCGTTACCTCTGATCACAGCAATGTTCTGAAAATTAGATTGGGCCCTTTTATGTTTTTCTCTTAACGCAATGATTCTATCCTCAACGTATTGGGTAACCTGAACTCTGATTTCCATTCCTAAGAGTAATTTATCAGGAAATTCTTTTCCAAGGCCTGCCAAAAGACCCCCATAACCACAACCGATATCTGCAATTTCTACATCCTTGGTCATAGATTTAGTCTCTTCGTCGTAGTAAGCTGGGTAGAACTTACTCCAATCCATTTGATCTGGAGACTTCGGGTAATCCAACCGATGATCACTAAAAGGATTTGAGTGAGCTCTTTGACGGTAGTATCTTTTTCTGGGGAGATCAACTTTTTTTTTGGTTTCAAAAGAAACAGATTTCGATTGGGATCTTGCTTGTTCCTTTTTCTCCCTGTATGCCCTCCTTCTACTTTCAGCTTCTAGCTGATGTTTTCTCTGTTCTTCTGACATGGATTATAAAATGCGATGAGATGAGATTGAATACGAATGAAAGAGAGAATAGCGAAAATACCCAGAGACGGGTGCGGGCTAGTAGACAAAGACAAACTACCGAAATTCTTGTTTCTTACTATTTGCTATTTTTTGGTTAATCTATTCCTACAAGCTACTTTTTTAATATTTACAGGTCATTCTCCTCTCTATCTTTTACACTCTGTTTCAAGCTCAAATACAAAGCTTGACTATTACTGGACAAGGTTTGTACTAATCCAGCTCCACTTAAAACGGTCAACAACCCTGCCAATTGTCCTTGTAATTGTTCTCTGGTAGGCAAGTCCTTGAACTCATTCACTTGGTTGATATCAAAGGCTGAGTTTTCAATTTTAGCACCTACTAAAATCAATTTTTCTTGTGCTTGTTTCAAAATTCTAAGAACAGCAGCAACAATCGTTGGGTCCGTAGTAGGAATCGTTACAATGGCTGTAGGTCCAGCCAACAATGGCTCGAGTGGGTGTCTCACGTTCTTGCACTTCTCTTGGGCTTGTCTACTAGCAGGATCTTCTTCACTTTCTCCTCTGAGATAAACTCTGTAAATTGAGGAAGTAATGACATTCAACTTGGCACCAATCTTGGTTAAATCAGAACGGATTTTTTGGTTTTCCTGTTTTGTCAAGTTGTTGTGGTGTGTGTAAAGAACAATCTCGTTGGTATCATTTAAATGCTTGTAATAGTCAATCAAGAAAGTCTTTTTAGCGAATGGATGCTTAACCGTTACTCTTGGTTGTCTTGGTGGAGCCGAAGCAACAGATCTAGCAGAGAACACATTCAGAGTCCCTTTAGTGTAGTGAAGATGGGTTACGGGCCTGTTGATGAGGGAAAAGGGCCTGAGTAGCTGGGGCCTTAACTTGAACATTGAAAAATTTGAGTGAAAAATTAATGAGAATTTGGCTGCAAGAATATAGACACTACGCGGTACTAGGGTAGAGGGATTAATATATCGCTCAAATGACATAATTGGTAGCTAAATGCCTCAAATTTATATTTAAACTATAGATTGAATAAGCCACACATATTTGGATTGAAACTCACGAACCTTCAAAAAGACTCACCATAAAACTATACAAATCACTCAAGCTGAGAAATTTTTTAATACAAATTTTTATTGTTCATTGTTCATTTTTCATTTTTCATTTTTCATCTTCAGTTCTCCCCAATGCAAGATGAACGCAAGAGGCATATGACAGAAAAAATTGAAAGATCATATAAGAGACAAGCCACTCCTGAAGCAGTAGGCTCCCACTCGTTCGGTTATGCCGATATAAAAAAATTAGAACACAGTGCAAGAATGCTACAGAAAAATATTCGAATTATTCTTGAGGAAGCACCCAGTTTAAATGAATTAAGCCAAATTCTTGAATCCAAAGATGATTTAGACTGGATGACTTACGACAATATCAAGAATAATAAACTTGTTCACTTGGCTGCTCAGTTGAAAAGCCTGTATGATGAAGGACGTCTTGGGGTATTTGATGAGATTTTAGAGAATCCTGAAATATTGTTAGAAAGTGGAGATATAACTCAAGTGGAGAGAGAAGCTGATATACAAGAGAAGAAACATGCGAATGCGGTGGAAAATGATAAGAAAGATGAGGAAAGTGGAAAAGACGAAGATAGTGATTACCTAAACACTCCCACTGATTACCCCCCTCCACTTCCTGAAATCAAGGACCCCCACCTTTACGCAAGAGTGTTCATTCATAAATCCACCATCAATAATAAATCATACTTGTACCAGTCTGAACTCATTAACGGTCACAATGAGCGTCTTGAGTTTATGGGTGACTCGGTGCTCAACAATATCGCCACAATGATCATATTTGAACGGTACCCGCTTGCTCCAGAAGGTGAATTGTCTAAAATGCGGTCTATATTGGTGAACAACGTCACTTTGGCTGAATTTTCAAACCTTTATGGGTTCGATAAAAAACTCAAATCGAATATTGATGAAGATATCTTGAGACAAGGTAAACAGAAAGTGTTTGCGGATGTGTTTGAGGCTTATGTGGGTGCACTTTCACTCGAAAATAGCTCCAATTTGGGTATTATAAGAAGCTGGTTGTATAAATTGTATTTTAGCAGACTTAAAAAGTTTGATCAAGAAATTGAAAACTCCGAAGAGGTAAATAAGGACGCCAAGCTGGAACTCTATTCCTTGGTGGGAACTGCGGCCTTGCATCCTGTTTACCATGTTACAAAAACCGGTGATGGTGCTTCCAAACCCTTTTCTGTCAATTGTATGATGGGGGATGAAATATTAGGTGCAGGTGTAGCTCCTGGTCTTAAAGAAGCGGGATTAAGAGCTGCCATGATGGCATTAAAGAATAAGCAATTGTTGGAAAAGTATATACAATTGAGACTCAATACTGCTAAGACACAATCAGTAATTAGCCAGAAACAATCAACCACTCCTCCTGAATTATCATTACCTTCCAAGCCAACTCAACTAAATATTCAATTACCTTTGATTGAGGAGAAGGAGGTGTCATTTGATAGCGATTCTAGAAATAAATTGTACGCTATAGTGTCTAAAAACTTCAATTTGGTGCCGGAATACGTTTGTGAAGAGTTAGGAGGGCCCATTTTCAGTGCCGAATTAAAGATCAAGGAAATCGTTTTCGCTAAGGCCCTTGACAACTCAAAGAAGAAAGCTATGGCAAAGGCTGCAAAATTGGTATTGGACAATTTGCAGATACTCGATGTTTTGAATAATTAAACTTAATATACAAGAAAATGGACACATTATTATCTAATTTATTATGTAAGGTAGTTTGACTTCTAGCGGAGATTACCTCGAGTTCGGCGGAATTAATACCTAGATAACGCTCGAGCGGAATATATTGACAGTGGAGTTAGGAGCCGTACAATTTTTACCGCGCAGTATATCGACGGAATTAGTTCGGATTTACTTTTAATGAAGAATTATATTTAAATCCACACTTCTGCACTTATTCTCCATTGAAATCATGTTCTTTAAAGCTGTTATGGCTCTCCTTTCGCCAATTTTGGCGACAGCGTTGCCCAGAACTAATCAAGATGTGTTCTCTTATAACTCCCATATATTCGGCGAAAACTACTTGTTGAACGAATTAGAAACTATCAAGACTGTGTTAACTCCAGACGTTTTGCAATCGATTCACCATTCGTGGAACGAGATTCTTCAAACTGTCCCAGTCCCTAAATTAAAGTCATACCTTAATCACTTCAATCCTGTAATCCTGGAAACCACTCCAGTTGAAATTTTGCAACCAATCTTTATAGACCCATCAACTCCCTCTTTAACTGAAGAACACGATACAGTAACAAGTGGTAAATACACTTTAAGAGTCAAAGCTTCCGGTATTGAGTCTCTTGGATTGGATACTGTCAAACAGCACGCGGGCTACTTAGACATTGCTGGAGAAGATAAGCATCTTTTTTATTGGTTTTTCGAGTCCAGAAACGATCCTAAGAATGACCCAGTTGTTTTATGGCTAAATGGCGGACCTGGTTGTGCTTCAGAAACCGGGTTTTTCTTTGAGTTAGGTCCATCTTCTATTGGTCCTGATTTGAAACCAGTTTACAATCCTCACTCATGGAATTCTAAAGCTTCAATAATTTTTTTGGATCAACCAGTCGGAACAGGATTCTCTTATTCCAGGAATAATGACGTTGATACCACCGAAAAGTCAGCTAAAGATGCCTACGCCTTTTTAGAGTTATTTTTCTCCAAATATCCTGAATTTTTGAATAACAAATTTCATATTGCAGGTGAATCTTATGGTGGACACTATATTCCTCGTTTGGCTTCTGAAATTATCAAGCAAGAAACTAGGTCGTTTAATTTGAGTTCCATTTTAATTGGAAATGGGGCTGTGTTTAAACCCTATCAACGTAAACTCGATCAACAAATGCTTTGTGGTGAAGGCGGTGTCAAGGTGCTCAACCACGAACAGTGTGAACAAATGAATAAAAATCTAGAGAAGTGTCTTTTCTACGAAAACTTGTGCCTTCTCACAAATCTGTCGATTTCCTGTGTACCAGCTGCTTTTCACTGTAATGAAACTTATTCCCCATTGAAAAGCCTAAACTTGAACCCGTATGATCTAAGGAAACCATGTCTTGGTGGTGGGGATCTTTGCTATGAGGAAATGAGTGATATCGATAATTACTCGAATCAAGCTTTTGTCAAAGAAGCAGTTGGGGTTCCAGCTGATTTGACATTCAGAGCGTGCAACGACGATCTTTTGCAACAATTCTACAGCCACCATGACCAAATCAAACCCCACCAACAGTATATCAGTGAGGTGCTAGACTATGGTATTCCTGTGTTACATTACGCCGGGGATAAAGATTTCCAATGTCACTGGTTGGGTTTCAACTCAGTTTCGGAAACAGTCGAATTTAAACACAAGCATCAATTTGCATCTTCCCAATTTAGTCCTTGGTCATCCAAAAATGGTGTTGAGGTCGGACAAGTCAGAGGTGCTGGAAATTTCACGTTTTTAAGAGTCTATGATGCTGGACATATGGTACCACATGACCAGCCAGAGGTGGCCCTAGAGCTATTAAATACTTGGTTATCGGGTGATATTTCTTTTGGCAGCAGGTTGCAGATGGACCTTGATTATTAAAAATTCAATAGATTTAGAATAAAATTCAAGAGTCAAGTAGATTTGAGAGAAGAAGTAATTTTTTTTGAGATTCAAGTTAAAAAATGTATGATTTCCGTAAAAATCACACACTCCGAAGACGAAAAAAATCTAAAATAATGTAGTTACAATTTCTTTCGGATAATTCAGAGTTGGTTCCAACAATCAAAGTTTTTTCAGCGTTTTTCTTGTGAATCAAAAAGACATTAATATCTCCTAGTGAAATGTTGCACTGACGATCCTGCATACGATATGGTATGGGTGCAACTAATGTTAGATCCACACAAAGAAAAATTTGTGGAGACTACTTTCACCTGAAGAATCGAAGGGATAAATTCAGTCTATTTTTTTTTTTACAAGGAGCACCAGGGATTGAACTAGTTGTTGAAAATAGAAAAGAAAAGAACAACGAAACAGCACCACAGCCATGACAACTGCACGAAAAATATCCTCAAGAAACGGTCCCTTGGCCCAGTTGGTTAAGGCGTGGTGCTAATAACGCCAAGATCAGCAGTTCGATCCTGCTAGGGACCATTTCTCACTTTATCACATCGGGCGTGTGGCGTAGTTGGTAGCGCGTTCCCTTAGCATGGGAAAGGTCTCCGGTTCGACTCCGGACTCGTCCATTCTTTTTTGTTTTTGGAAGTCACAGTCCTTTCAGTGCCTCCTAAAGACTTGAAAGATTTGGTGCAACAAGGTTCTCATCCTCCGGTCTTTATTTCATTTTTCGCAGCACCCCAGAAAGTTTGAGAGAAATCGCGGACCCAGAGATATTCTGTTGTATACAAGCTCCACTAAAATATACCCACTAGTACGCCCTAGTACAAGATGTATAACTCCAGCAAAGACACAAAAAAAGGGCACGGATACGTTTCCTCCGAGCTCCACAATCATTACCACAATATCCCTAGCCACAACTCCAATATATCATCCAACCAGCATCCAAATCTACAACCTCCAGAGCACCTTTCTGAATTTTACTCCTTTGTGAATAATCAGTCTTCTAGCTCTATAACCCCGCAGCAAAGTCCCAGCTCACGAGATTACAATCGAGAGTTCCATCTGGCGGAGTTCAGGTCTCGCGGTGTAAACAGACAGCCGTCTCTTAATACTTTTACCTCATTTACTCCATCAGTTTTGGATTTACCAAATATTTTAACGTCAAAGGATTTTGATGCGGCGGTTGATTCTTACAGTAATACGTTAGACAAAGCTGGCAAGCTCCGTGAAGCATTGATCCAGGTGTCGAAGGCTGCTAGTGAATTCGGTCAAGCTTTGGAGGATACAATCAATACGAACCCAAAAGTAAATAACAGTAAAGATGTCTCAGATGGGCTCATTAACGCTGGGGGTTTACAGTATATAATTGGGAGTAATCATCAGATCATGAGTCGGCTTCTTTCACAAAATTTTGAAGATCCTCTTGCCAAGCAGTTGGAAACTTTAAAGCGTAACTATAAGACCAACCATGCTTACTACCAGCAAGAAGTTAAACAAAAATCAATAATACTAAGAAAGAAAGAGCTTGAGAATATTAGGCTATCCAAACTGAGAACAAGAAACTTATCGACTTATAAAACCAACTTGTTAAATTTAACGAGCCAACTAGACGAAATCGATAGGCTCAAATACGATTATTATCTTGAAGTGAGTTCCATGATGGAGAATTTTAACCAGTCCCAGCTTTTGATAAGAACGGGGTCCATAGTCAGGGCCGAGTTGGAACTCTTTGAAGGCATAGCGAAAAAGGGTTGGTCTGGCGGAGGTCTTGATAAGTTACTCGAGATTTCCCCGGATTTGTTCGCTGTCGATTATGAAGAAGAAGTCAATGGGGCTACACGAATGGATAGTATAACTGAGGATGGTGAAAGTTTCGTTAGTGATGCTGAAGGGAATGGGTTCAATACTAGTGAAACAGCAGAGACGGTGAAGATCAGTAGTAGAAGTACCGAGCACATGGAACCGGTTGGTCTGGGAATCGGGCTAGGAGTGGAGATACCGTCACCTTACGTGATCCCTTCTGAGCAGCTCACGGAAACCGAGACAGATACGAGGAAACTGAGAGATGCCGGTACCGGTGCTGTGCAAAAACCTGATAATAGTGCAGAGCTGAACCGCGTAGAGTCTAGCACACCTGACGAACCAAGTGTTGCCGAAATACAGGAAACTTCTTCGCTTGATGATTCGGCCCACCAATTTCTGAATTTAACTTTGGAAGAATCGTTTTCTTTACCGAAAGTTAATGCAAGTTCTCTTCAAAATAAATCAAACAATGCCGTTAAAGATTATACTAAACAGACCATTTTAGATGATGGTGAAACATTGACACGCTAAACTGTCTCGTAAGTTGTTTCAGCCACAGTTTGGTTTTGTCCTCCTGACCAATAAAAGGACATTGAAGTAATCGAATTTCCCACCGGACCTGAAAGATCCTGTACAGTGCCAAAAAAAATCGGTGCCGCATGTCAAATGGTGAATGACATCCTAACGTAACACATGCAACGTTACAATATGATTAGCCACCGTACCCGCCTTTATTAATTTGCTACACCACACGGCCTCATCACAAGCACATGTCGTTGCCCATCAATGATGGTAAACATACATGATCAGTTTCACAGTCACCTAGGTAGGTGTTTCTTCATATCGCATTTAGTGCATCTACTTTTCTCACTCACCTACGTTTCAAACGCCGTCTGAGGGGCCCTTTACTGGAAAGGCACGAAGTCCTAGCCCTAAAAAATATTTCAGAAGCGGGCTTTCCCCCAGGCATCCAACAAAATTCTCATACGTCAAAGAAGGTGCCGTGCACCTCCGCCGTTTAGAACACTGGTACTAGGAAAAAAAAATGCAAAGGCTTAACCCGATATTGCAAATTCGAAAGCGGCTCCAAATTGGAAATTATGGGGAGCGAAGAACGCCTTATTAACGAGCACGACTTTTCACTGATAACAACCTCGAAAGTTAAGATATGGGCGAAATTTACTACCCTTTCGTGGAGGACTTCATTATTTGAGCTATTGTGAGTTCACATTGTTCTGCTTCGAATTGGTACAACGTGCAGCCACCGACTATTTGACAAATGAAATTTGGTGGGTGGAGAAGACACGGAAAAACACGAAAAAAGAAAATAAATAATAATCAGTTTGATGTGTTTACGTGCAGGACCACCCCGTATTACTTATCAGGATCCACCACAGTTATCAAAATTTACGGCGATATGAATCTACTGTTTCATTGTTTGAATCATATAATAATTGAGCTTTTGAATAGTATAAATACATTGTAGATTCTCCCTAGTCTGTAAATCAAGGTCTTTATTTTTTGATGTCCCAAGAAGAAAAAAGTTCTGCTTCAGAACAAAAAGCTAATGCTTTAGAAGCTACATTCTCTGACAACAATTCTGAAGAGTATGACTACGATGACCCTTCAAACTATAATACTCATTATGTAGATGAATATAACCCAAGGGGTTTAAGAGTCCCGACCAAAAAGGAATCTTCTACTTTAAGAAGAGTCCTAGGCCATCCTCCATTCATTCTTTACTTTATGTGTTTAGTTGAATTTGCCGAAAGAGCTTCATACTTTTCAACCCAAAATCTTATTACAAATTTTGTTCAGAGACCCTTACCCAAAGGATCCACCACTGGTGCTGTTCAAGATGGCCCAGATAGTGAAAATGAGTCTGCTGGTGCTTTGAATCAAGGTTTACCTACTGCTACTGCTTTAACTTTATTACTTACATTTTTGGCTTATGTGGTCCCATTATATGGTGGTTATCTTTCTGATACCAAGCTTGGTAAATTCAAGACTATCTGGATTGGTGTTATCGCAGGTTTCGTTGCCCATGTCTTGTTTATTATTGCTGGTATTCCAAGTGTCATCGCTGGTGGTAAAGCTATTGTACCAACAATTCTTGGTATTCTTACTTTATGTGTGGGTACTGGTATGATCAAGCCAAACTTATTACCTTTACTTTTGAATCAGTACAGATTCAAAACTGATGTGGTTAAAGTTTTACCATCCGGTGAAACCGTGATTGTTGATAGAGAAAAAACTGTTGAAAGAATGACCTTATTCTTTTATTGGTGTATTAACATTGGTTCCATTTTTATGTTGGCCACTTCTTACGCTGCCAGAGATGTCGGTTATTGGTTAGGTTTCTTTGTTCCAATCATTGTTTACATGATCTTACCAGTCGTCATGTTCGTCATTGGTCCTAAGCTCGTCAAGGAAGAAATTCAAGGCTCTGTTTTAACAGAGTTCTTCAAAATCACCAGAATTTCTTATCAAAAAGGTTGGTTTTCAAGAGTAAAGAACGGTACTTTCTGGGAGCACGCCATGCCTTCTAAGATGGCTGAAAGAGGTGTTACAACTTACGGTAAAAACAAAGAAATTACTTGGAATGATCAGTGGGTTTTGGATTTAAAACAGACTGTTAACGCTTGTAAGCTTTTCTTATATTATCCAATCTACTTAATGAACGATGGTGGTATTGGTTCTATTCAAACTTCCCAGGCTGGTTCCATGGTTTTGAACGGAGTTCCTAATGATTTGTTTAACAACTTTAACCCCATCACCATTATTGTTCTTATCCCAATCTTGGACTACATCATCTATCCGCTTTTAAGAAAGAGAAAGATCATCTTCAAGCCAGTCAACAAGATTGCGTTCGGTTTTATGCTTGCTGTTGCTTCTCAAATTGCTGGTGCCGTTATTCAAGACCAAATTTACAAACAATCACCATGTGGAAACCACGCATCTGATCCTGGATGTACTGCTCCAATTTCTGCCTGGGTTGAGGTCATTTTATTCGTCTTACAAGCTTCTTCCGAGTGTTTTGCCATGACCACTTCTTATGAAATTGCGTACACTAGAAGTCCCCCACACTTGAAGTCGATCGTTTACTCTATTTGTTTATTCATGTCAGCCCTTGCTGCTGCCATTTCTCAAGCCATCACTCCAGCATTGACTGACCCACATATCACTTGGGCTTTCGTTGCCATGGCTGTTATTGGTTTCCTTTTCACCGTTGCATTCTGGTTCCACTTTAGAAACTTGCATGTTGAAATGGAGCAGGAAAGAGTTGCCAGAGAAATTGCTGATAGAGAAAACCAACGTTTGATTGTGCACGGCGGTATCGATGATGAAGCTAACTTAGAGGCTGTTACTTCTATCAGGTCTGCTATTGGTAAATAGACTAAACAACGATGTGGTATTATTGCAATGATCCGCAAAATAGAGATATAGGTCCTGATCAGTAGTGTTATGCTCAAAGGTCAGTTTAATAATAATAAATGTATAATTTTAATCGATTAATTAATTCAATAGTCCCCATTGTACACCCCCACTGTATTAAATCAAAAAGTGTAAGCACACATGCGTATTGACTATAGCTCTTGAATCATGTATTTTGCAACAATTAGAGGTCGTGCGCGCATGCCTAGGGCATGCGCCCTAAAAGCTTTAGTGACTCGCTATAACCTCATAAATTCTCATCGCGGTGAAAAATTATTTCATCTTTAACTATTTCTACAATGGCTCCAATCGTATGTATACTAACTTTAGCTAGATAGATACCCCAAGTGTACGGGTAAACCATGCAAGTGTGATATCACGGCTCTCAGGAACCTCCTAGGACTTCTTTGAACCCATGCAACCCGTCCCAGGGCTATTCTGTCGAAGCAAATATTCGTGCAGTAGGCTAACCGGGATTATAGACCTCTAAGAAAGCTAAGACCGCTAAGAAGTTCGTCGTCGACTGTTCTGCTCCTATCGAAAACGATGTCTTTGACCAAGAATCTTACGTTAAGTACTTGGTTGAGCACATCAAGGTCGAAGGTATCGTCGGTAACTTGAGTGAAGACATCACTGTTTCCGCTGAAGGTAACAAGGTTGTCGTTGTTTCCAACGTCAAGTTCTCCGGTAAGTACTTGAAGTACTTGACTAAGAGATACTTGAAGAAGAACCAAATCAGAGACTGGATCAGATTCGTCTCCGTCAAGCAAAACCAATACAAGTTGCAATTCTACAACGTTGGTGAAGACGAAGAAGAAGAAGACGAAGAGTAAATGTACTATAAGCATATAGATAATATAGGTTCGGAAGTCAACTCATTCCATGAAACATTCCCTGGTGATTTCACATTATAAAAATACTGTGAGAATTTCTCCGAAAAATATTTACTTGTCCCAATGATTTTCACTTCGCATTTCTAATCCCCGGATTCTCGACTCGAGAGCTCTTCTCTAAACAACCTATAATAACATACTCTCTATATGAACTCTTAATAATGTATTACATTCCCGGCTCTCTCCGTTACTGATGCAGCCATATCCTCGTATATGCCGCCATCTCATTCCACTTCTGAGTCACTCGGGAGTGCATACAAACTCACGAAGAATCTCATCAAACCATTTCACAGACATTTGTAACCCGCTTTTTCAAATTTGATATTTTTTACATTTTTTTCCCCATGGAACAAATAACTAGGATTTCCATGAAGGTTTGTCCCTTCGTGAAGTCCCACTCCGCCCAAGCTATGCGTCAAATCAGCCAATCTTCTTCCTTGTCTTCTGAAGCTCGCCAGTGCCCTTTCATGAAGCAAGCTGCTAGAAAGTACTCTAGTGCTTCTAAACCAGCTTCTGCTTCTGCTGCTTCTGCTACCCATACTGGTGCTACCAGTAGTGCTAGTGCTAGTTCTGGTGCCAGTTCCAGCTCTTCAAGTTCTTCGAGCTCTTCTTATGCTTTTAAGGGCCATCAATTGGACATGACTTCGTCTTCTTCCTCCAAAGAAACTCCGTTTGATTACAACGGGTTCATGGAGAATGAGTTGAACAAAAAGAGAACAGACAAGTCGTACCGTTTCTTTAACAACATCAACCGTTTGGCTCATGATTTCCCGTTGGCCCACAGAGGTGCCGAAGAAGACAAGGTCACTGTGTGGTGCTCTAATGATTACCTCAGCATGGGGAGAAATCAGCAGATGTTAGACACTATGAAAGCTACCATGGATAAGTATGGTGCTGGGGCTGGTGGTACCAGAAACATTGCGGGGCACAACCAGCATGCCATGAAGTTGGAAGCTGAATTAGCTACTTTGCACAAACACGAGGCTGCTTTATGTTTCACCTCTTGTTTTGTGGCCAACGACGCAATCTTATCGTTGTTAGGTCAAAAATTGAAGGACTTGGTGATCTTTTCTGATGGATTGAATCATGCTTCCATGATCCAAGGGATTAGAAATTCAAGGGCTAAAAAACATGTGTTCAAGCACAACGATTTAACCCACTTGGAGTCTTTATTGGCGTCGTACCCGAAAAGCACTCCTAAGCTTATTGCCTTTGAGTCTGTGTACTCCATGTGTGGATCTGTTGCACCAATTGAAGCTATTTGTGATTTGGCTGAAAAATATGGTGCGTTGACCTTCTTGGATGAAGTCCATGCTGTTGGTATGTATGGGCCTCATGGAGCAGGTATTGCTGAACACTTAAATTTCAATGAACATTTGAAAGCCGGTATCGAGCCGGTAAAATCTCAAACAGTTATGAACCGTGTTGATATGATCACAGGAACTTTGGGTAAGGCTTTTGGAGCCGTAGGAGGATACGTTACTGGAAAAGCGAATTTGATTGATTGGTTCAGGTCTTACGCTCCTGGGTTTATTTTTACCACCACTTTACCACCTGCCATTATGGCTGGTACTAGAACCTCAATCAGATATCAAAGATCTACTTTGAAAGACAGAATTTTGCAACAAAAGAATACCAGGTACGTCAAAAATGGCTTAGCAGATATGGGAATTCCTGTGATCCCAAATCCTTCCCATATTGTTCCTGTTTTGATTGGAAATGCTGCTGATGCTAAAAAGGCTTCCGATTTGTTATTGGAGAAGCACAACATTTATGTGCAAGCCATCAATTTCCCTACCGTTCCTATTGGTGAAGAAAGATTAAGAATCTCCCCTACTCCAGGTCATGGTAAGGACTTGTCTGAGCAATTAATTGGTGCTTTGGACAATGTTTTTACTGAAATGAATTTGGACAGAATCGGGGATTGGACAGCTAAGGGTGGATTGTGTGGAGTTGGTGAACCAGACGCTAAACCGGTCCAACACATTTGGACAGACGAACAGTTGAACTTAACCGACAAAGACTTGAATGCCAATGTGTTCGATCCAGTCATTGAACCACGTGCTGTTAGCTCTGGTGTTTCTTCTTAGTGTAGAAGTGGCTGGTGTAGTAATTGCTAATTCATCATTAGGTTTTGCATAAGTCTTTACGTCAAGTTTTCACTGTTGATTTTTACTAGTGGGGTATAGTTTACTACATACATGGTTTTTTCTAAATACACTCTAATCTCAAAATTTAACTACCAAACGCGTCACCTGGAAGTACCACAGGCAACTGCTCAACCACATTTCACACCACCGTGTGTCAGTGGCATTTACTACCATTCCACTACGATTTATTGACTATTCTATGGTACTGTACTATTTTACTACTCACGATTTTTACTTTTCTCAGTATTTTCGTTTCTCCCATCTCTTCCTGCATCAATCTATTTCGCGTTCTAAATAAACAACGATGGCCCTAGACCCTAACCAGGTAGTCAAGCTTTATACTACTCGGCTAGTCAATTCTCTTGTGCCTGCCGAGTTCGGCCATGAGTATATCCAGAGCGTCACACATGACGTTTTATCCCATCTTCTTAGTCCCAAGACTCGGCGCACAGATCTAAATCAAACCTTAAACAATTTCAAAAAGCACTTCATCTCCCATAATAAATCCAATGAATGGATCAGATTCAACAGCATAGTAGGATCCTTGGCACTGCTCAAAACTGCAGACCAGATAAAGAGCTACCTCACGTTTCTTGCGTGTTTATCTGGTGAAAATCAGGCCGGAATTGAACAGCTTAACTCGTCTCCATACAAAAACGATATCAGTTTCCACAGTGACATAACAAGGAACACTTCTGGTATGGTAAAGACCAGTCCTGAAGTGGGGCTACATCCCAATGTATCTCTTCTGGATCTAATTTCCCCTTACTACGAGTCGTTGGACGAGCTGGTTATCATTCAATATTTATCGTATACATTAATGGGAATAGACTCCAAAATCCTCAGCTTTAGAGAAGCGAATAACCAAATCCGAGTTGAAATTCCCCCACAGATCAACAACAGCTACTCGCTTTTACTAGGAAAAATCATCGAGCCGGGTTTGATCTATATCCGTTTGAAGAACACCTTAAACAACATGTCTGGTAGTGGTTTGACCCCCATTAAGACATCATTCATTGCCACTTTACTGAATGAATTAACAAGCTACGCCTCGTTCATTAATGACGTGTTTGCCGCAAACCAAACCTCCTTATTTAAGATAAACAACCTTTTACAACCTCGGGTTTTAAGATTAAGACTCTTTTATTCTCTTACCAATCAGTTGAATTTGAGTGGTTACGAATTCCTCCAATCGGTTTATGAGTTGACTAAGTTCGGGGATAGTGCTATAAAACAATTAAGTCTGGATATTTTCAAAGCTATCTCTGCTGAGTACTACGAGATTTTAGAGCACTGGATTCTCCGGGGTGATTTGGTCGATACCAATAATGAATTCTTCGTGGAATTTGATGGTCTGGCTGATAACATTCAAGATATCATTCTTTATCTTCCAAAGAAAGTCCCATCATTTTTCGTTACCATCAATAGGGGTATTGGGTTCAAGATCTTCCAAATAGGGAAGATTCTTATTTTCTTGGGACGGTACTGTAAAGAGTTGAACTGGATCAACAATTACACTACCAAATACACCAAACTCGTATATCAAGATTTTGATGGGATTAAAAGCATGAGTATCGGTTTGATAAATAATTTGATCAGTAACCAATATGAAGAGTTGGTGAATTATTTTACATTTGTGATTCATCGTAAATATGAAATGGTCAGCCATCTCAGGAATTTTAAACGGTTTCTTCTAATGGAAACGAATGACTTCATTGACTCGTTGATGTTCAAAGGGTACGAGCTTTTCAATGAACCCTCAAATCAGCTAACGTCAACACAGTTATCGAGAATCTTGGTTGAATCAATCAATTTTTCTAGTGTTAAGAACTATAACGACGAGTTTAAAAATAGATTGGATGCCCGGATATTGAGTTTAAGCCACGGGAATGTTGGGTGGCAAGTGTTTACAATCGAGTATAAAGTAGATGATTTACCTATTAACACTCTTTTGAATTATAAAGAAGCCAGTATCGAGTACTTAAAAATGTTTAACTTCCTATGGAAATTAAAACAATTCTCGTATATGCTTAACATGTCTTACGTAGAGAGTAATAATCTCAGAAGAACCGATCTCAGAGAATTCTTCAAAATCTACAATAAGAATTCCAAGCTTAAAACACAAGAGATCACAAGTTTCAGAGAAGCCAAAATTAACTTTATCATCAAATCTTTCAAAACCGTGAACTTGATTCGTTTCAAAATCACTAGGTTCCTCAACGCAATACAAGAGTACCTCTTTGATGAGCTAAAAGGAAACTACACCAAACTTATGAACTCATTCTTCAATAGGAATGTGGATAACAAGATGCAATTGAGCCCTCAGTTTAAAAAGCTTCTTGCCGGCAAAGATATCTCAAGCCTCCCTCCAATAGAGAAGTACGACACTGGTGTCAATGAGTTAAATTTTGAAGATGTGATTAATACGAACTTGAATTACACCAAACGTTTCAATCTAAAGATTCTAGATACCAAAGCTATAGGTAAAAGTGGTGAATCTTATATTAACCAAATCTATACGATTCTAGAGACTGTATATCGATTCATTCACATCAATGAGGAGTTCAACGCGTTAACAGTGGAATACATCACTCTTCTTAATATCGATAAAAATTATGATATGAATGAAATCGATAGTGACTTAGACTACTCAGAATCAAACTTGAGAAAGATCGTGGACCGAGTTAATGGTGACATTTTCAACATGTTCCGTAGTAATCTCGACCAGCTTTCTCGAGACTTGAGAAGCGATATCGACTTAAAAGAATTAGGGAAGATATTATAGACTCCCTATGAAACCAATCTTACGTTAGGTCTAATAAAGAAAGTTACCTGCCCCACAAACTAGGTGGCGCACGCCTTTTTTTTTGTTTTTTTGCGGCTTGGAAAAATTTCACAACCAGAAACTTTATTATTGAGCAATTAGAGGTGGAAGGAGAAGAGGCAGTAAATGGTAGCTAGTAGTATGTAAGAAGTTGGTAATTGTAATATAGTATTGTATATATAGTCAGAGGTATTGTATTTCATTCGTACAAATCAAGACTTCTTTCGTAAATCGACACATTGCTGCGGTTATTACACACCTGTGATAATCTCTGTCCGAGGAACTGCACAATTTCGTAAAAATATAAAGACGGTGAATTTTCCAAACATTTCCCTTTTACAATTTTTATTCAAATCATCAAATTTTTTGAAAAATCATGGAAGAAGTAGACAGTGCTTTGGTTGATAACGTTAAATCATTTGCCTCTGGTGGATTCGGTGGTGTTTGTGCCGTTTTAACAGGACATCCTTTTGACCTTGTTAAAGTCAGATTACAGACCGGAGTTTATAACGGTGCCATGTCAGGAATCAAGCTGACTCTAGTGAAGGAAGGATTACCAGGTTTTTACAGAGGTGTGGTTCCACCATTGATTGGAGTTACGCCAATGTTTGCTGTATCTTTCTGGGGTTACGATGTTGGTAAAAGAATTGTTGGAAGTGCAACTGGATTGACTCCAGCAGAATTTCAAATTTCCCATATTTCCACTGCTGGGTTTTTATCGGCCATTCCAACTACCTTGGTAGCTGCTCCATTTGAAAGAGTCAAGGTCATGTTACAAATCTCTAAAGAAAAATCCAGTATGGGTTCAGTTATTGCGGAAATGTATAGAACGGGAGGTATCAGATCCATCTTTAAAGGTTCTGCTGCTACCTTAGCAAGAGATGGGCCAGGATCGGCATTATATTTCGCAACCTATGAGTACTTGAAACAAGCATTGACTAAGCCAGGTGAAGAAGGTTTATCATTATTGAATGTTTCTATTGCTGGTGGTTTTGCTGGTGTTGCTATGTGGTTGGGTGTTTTCCCTATTGATACCATCAAGAGTACCCAACAAAGTTCTAATACCAACGTGTCGATTTCACAAACTACCAGGAACATTTATGCCAAAGGTGGTATTAAAGCTTTCTTCCCTGGTGTGGGTCCAGCTTTGGCAAGAAGTTTCCCAGCGAATGCTGCAACTTTTGTCGGTGTTGAAGTCGCCAGTAAGTTTTTGAATTCTCTTTAGGGTTATAAAATAGATAGATGTGTATTATTTATTATAAAAGTTATAATAGATGGTGTAGAATTTACAAGAGCTTTGTTGACTTACTCGATCGGGTAAAGCGAACGGAAAAAAGTGGGTCGATAGTGAACTCGATCGTGGTACTTCGGCTAAGTCAGTTCCCAAGTTAAAGGAAAAAATCCTAGTCCGTCATCGGTTGAAGTGCTGGGCTGAAGCCATCGGATCATGCTTTTTTTAATTCAAACCCTTGTGATGTTGAATATGGAGTTCTACTGGAGCGTAGGGTACTTGGAAGTGGTAGAAGCTCTCACATGTGCCATCTTGTGACTACAATCACGCAGAATTGACCCCTACACTCACTGCACCTCCCCTAGTAATCATAAGTTTAATGCAATTACCTAAGGCACTAATTTTTTGCAGCCATTGGCTATATAGCTCGCGAAACTAATATAGCGTAAGCGATTCGAACACTTGAAGAAGTCAACAAAGTCAAGAAACTTTGTATTCTAGAAGTAGTACAGTCAAGCTCAAACTTTCTGCCACGCTGAGCACCCATCGTAGAAACATAACTGCCAATGAGTAAAATCTACGCTTTGTAGTATTTCACAAAAATGTTCAAAAATTAAAACTCTACCCAAATTGATTGACACATACAAGGAATAGACAGATACCAAAACTAGCTCTCTTGATCTTTGCCAGTTAATCTTTAGTTGCCAAATCCCAATTTGAAGGCTAATTCAGATATATCGTATCTTATCGCTACGTGCACAAACCACGCGCATTCAGCGACTTCGAGAGAGTATTTCATTCAGGAGAATATTCAACACCACCATGTCTTTATCTGATGACCAAGTACGTATCAATTAGTCCGAGTACTATATGACACAGCCACACACTGAGTCTGGAAATAGAGCATATATCCTTATATCAACATCCAATACTAACCGAAGGTCAATACACAAATTCGTAAGTTGAAGGCTTTTATCGAAAAGGAAGCTCAGGAAAAGGCTAAGGAGATCCGTTTAAGAGCCGACGAAGAGTACGAAATTGAAAAGGCTTCCATAGTCAGATCTGAAACTGCCGCAATCGATGCATCCTACGAGCAAAAGTTCAAAAAAGCTTCATTGGCCCAACAAATTACAAAGTCCACCATCGCTAATAAAACTAGATTAAGAATCTTGGCTACCAAAGAAGAAGTATTGAGTGAAATTTTCGACGAAGCTAAGAGTCAATTGAGCAAATTGAGTGCCGACAAGAAGAAGTACAGGTCTACTTTTGTTGGTTTAATCAAAGAAGGTTTATTCACCTTATTGGAAGGTGAGGCCACTTTGAGGGTTAGAGAATCCGATTTATCATTAGCCAAAGAAGTTGTTGATGAAATCGCCAAAGATTTCGAAGAACAAGCTGGATTCCCAATCAAAATTACTATTGATGAATCAAAGTTTTTAAATAAAGACATTTCGGGTGGTGTAATTGTTACCAACAGTAACGATAAAATTGAAGTCGACAATACTTTGGATGAAAGATTGAAGTTGTTGTCTGAAGAAGCCTTACCTGGTCTCAGATTGGAATTGTTTGGCATTTCTGAAAGCAGAAAGTTTTTTGACTAAGTGTTTAGATAATAAAGTTACAAGTAGGATTGAATTTTTTTTCCCGGAATTTTTTTATAAAAGTTAAGTCGTTACCCAAAACACCATCGAGCCCTCCTACTTGATTACCTCCACCCATCATTAATTACTCCTTGAGTTATACCACTTTCTCTCTCACAACTTTCGTCCCTGTATCTCTATCTCTTCACATCGCGAAGTTTTTCCCAGTATCATGTCACTCAAAGTCAGTCTATCCAGTTTACGACCATTACGACTTGGACGATCACTCTCGTCTACTCCGACCAAGCCTTTTTTTGAGCGTCTTAAACGGCATCACGAAAAGTGGCATAAATATAATCCTATAGAATCGGTAACAAACCCCGAAAATGAAGTTCCAAATCTTAAAGAGTTCACATCAAATTCTAATTTGAAAATCGATATATCAAAGTTTGGCAGATTGAAACCAGTCCAACCCAGTGATGCCTACGTATCGTGTACGATATTTGACAAATCGGGGAGTAATATCGCCATTTCAAAAAAATATCCCAAAACTCAATTCTTAAATGATCACAATCTCTTTCCCAGAGACTTGCGTAAAATTGATACATCCGTCATCGATGTAGCCCCACAGATTATGATAAGAGAAAAAACTATATTGATCAATTTACTTCACATTAAAGCCCTCATAAAAGAAGACAAAGTGATGATTTTTGATACTTCCACTCCAGAGATAGCAACGAGATTAGGTCTATTCATTTACGACTTGGAACTGAAGCTTAAAACTCCTAATAACTTACCATTCGAATTCAAGGCTCTTGAAACAATCCTCATAAATGTTATGGGATACTTGGAAGCAGAATTGAAGATTCTCATCCAAAATTGTGGTACTACTCTTCAAGAATTGGAGAATGAAGTAGACAGAAAAAAGTTACAGGATTTATTAATCAGGCTGAAAGATGTCCAGAGTTACTATCAGAAAGTACTTTTAATCAAGCAAACTTTGGAAACTCTTTTGGACAATGATGAAGACTTGACAGCAATGTACCTTTCTCGTCCAAGAATAGGATACCGAAGTAGCACCGAAGAACTCGAGAGTATCCTCGAAGCATATTATTCTCACTGTGACGAATTTGTACAGCACTCAGGATCATTGGTCAACGATATCAAATCTACCGAAGATATAGTCAATATCATTTTAGATGCCAACAGAAATTCGTTAATGGTATTTGAACTAAGAGTTACCATCTACACCCTTGGGATCACATTTGCTACATTAATCCCTGCATTCTACGGTATGAATTTGAAAAACTTCATTGAAGATAGTTACGTTGGTTTTGGAGTAGTTGTGTTGTTCTCTATTATCCAGGGTTGGGCATTGACCAGAATCAATCTTAAAGCTATGGATAAAGTCCAAAAACTAGGCAAAATGTCCGGATCTAAGTACAGTAATAAGCTGTACAACACACTTCACATGAAGCATATGGAGGCCCATAAAAGATGGAGTTATTGGTGGAAATATAGTCAAAGGAAAACCCGATATCATCGGCCTACAATGAGAGAAAGATACTATATTTGGAAGATGATGAATGACAATAGAAAAAAATAGAGAGAAATGAATTATGACGTTTTTACATGTTCTTGTATATAATACACACCATTTTGTACATACTATACGCTGTATTAATCAGAGTCCTCTGAGTTATTGATTATGGCATTTTCGTTGTCAGAAGCGTCCGAATAATGAGGATTCTCCTGAATTTCTTCTGCATCCTCATCGAACTTTTTGTGAGTTCCAGTTGTGACATTACTAGATGCTTGGAATTGATCGTTCGACAAGGAGGTTCTTCTATTCCTGAATACTGGTTGATTCTCCTCTTCGCTACCAGGCTGAATTAATGTTCCCTCTATAGAAACCATTTTGCCTGAACTGTGAATATTTTTGACAGTGAACTTTAATCTTCCTTCGATCTTGACTTCATTGTTGTCGACCCAGTATCCCAAACTCTTGAATCTGTTATCATCGTTGTCTTCTGTGTACTCATCAATTTGAGATGGTATGAATCTCCAATCAGTTGGAATATTAAATTTCTTGATGGAAGCATTGAACGTGTCATGTACCAAAAGACCAATATGACTAGCCGTTTGCATATAAATGTATCCTTCTAATGTGTCACCGAGTTGAGGCCTCCATACTATCAAGTCTACTGAGATCCATGAGAAAGAGAAAGGGGACGAATCAGACAACTTGGCCAAATATCCTCCATTTTCAGCAGATGCATCAAGAAGCTCGATGTTTGTATATGCAATAACAACCCCTTGTGCTTTAGGGAAGTAGTTCATCACTAGCGGGTCCAAATGCTGAGTTTTGATTCCGTTAATGGGGTTCGTAATGTGACTTGGAGCAAGCGATACATAAAGTTTTGTGTGAAACTTCTGGAAACATTCAGATACTCCTTCTTCGTTGATAGGGTTGGTACTTTCGGGTATTATGAATTGTTTTCTTCTTCTCTGGCTCATTACTCTTTAGTTCGGTTTAGTTTTTAAATTTTTCAGTTTTTATTTTTCAATGCGATGAGAAGATACGAAGATAGAGAGATAATGAGATGAGATACAAATATTAATACATTATGCAATTATTAATAATATACACTTCAAGTCAAATGACTACGACAATCTGGTCTTGAGCTTGAACTTAGTATTCAGTAACGAATTAGAAAGAAATCCTTGGTTGGTTTTACCAATGGTAGGTGCCGGTGTTGACTGTTGTTGTTGGCCAGGTTGATGGAGTTGTGATCTGAAGGACAAACTTTCCTCTTTCTTTAGTTTTTGATCCTTCATTTTGAATCCTGGCTTTGGCGTTTTGAATACAGCAAAGTTCTTTAATAAACGAGTAGAATATTTAGATGGTGCATCCTCTGCTTCTGTATACGCTGGTACACCGGTAAACCTTACTTTTTTAATTATCGTGTTGGGATTCGAGGAAGTAGAAGAAGCTGATGTAGGACCAATACTATCTACGGTCGAGGTGTCAGATTCATTTTTGGTGGAATACTGGGTTATTGGAATCATTGCACTGTTGCGTTTCGTATTGAGCTTAGTTACTTCGTCTCTTGTTTTTCTTCTATTCTTGGTAGAAGCTGGGACAGTAGCAGGACTACCGGCCCTAACTACAGAAGAAGAAGCAGCAGCAGCAGGAGGAGGCGCTGATTCGGAAGAAGTAGACGAAGAAATTCCAGAAGAAGTAGAAGTAGATGCAGAACCAGACGAAGACCCATTACTCTCATCCTCTTTATACTTCCTTATATTCACAGAAGATGGTGTGTTTGGGTCAAATACAACGGAGGTTAATATGTCTTTCTCCTGGGTCATTAGGGTCCCACTTTTCGAAGCCTCTTTCAAATGCTGTTGTAACCTCTGGTTAGCACTCAATTTTGTAGCAATGGGTGATTCAGATTCTTCTACAATGACAGTCTGCTTTACAGGAGTTGTGGGCTTTCGAGTTATAGAAGGCTGTCTTTTTACTTGACTGGTTGGTTGAGGAGCCTTCTGTTTCAATGCAGCAGCCGCTCCTGAAGAAGCGATACGTGAGTTTAAAGGGGAAGTCGCTGGTGAGGAAAGGCCATTGAGCACCAGCAGACGTTCAGGAGATGATTGGGGCTGGGAATTAGATCTTCTACGTCCTGTATTATTCAGTACAGTGGTATTGGGCTTCACGGGCAAACTATTGGACGAGCCATTGTTCGTTGGATTCAAGAAGATCATTGAAGTCGGTCTTTGTTGTCTGGGACTAGTAGTCTTTGGAACAGCCAAGGAATTCCTGCTGCTAGCTGAAGTAAGAGAAGTTCTTTTGGGAATACTAGCATTAGAATTGTTTGATGAAACCGAAGAGGATCTTGAAGTTCTATTAAGAACGGATTTCTCTTTGTCATCGTGTTTCTCAAGATTCTTTGCATCATTGCTTAAAGTCGCCGCAACTTTGTCCTTGTGCTCCTTCTCCACAGTAGAGTGAATCTCGGCTAAATAAAACGTTGGTAAATTGAAAGATTTCCGAAACTTTAATTCAGCAGGTAACCAAGATCTCGCAAATTCTTCGAATTTGGTGATAGTAGTTTCCATAATGAAATGACCTTGACTAGCGAAATTATTCAAATCGGAGACAGTCTTGGTGTTGACATCAAATTTGGAGTTTTGCCTCAAGAGTCTTGTTAAATTTGCGATCAACACAGAGTTTTTCTTATTCCTGTTAAAAGATTCTTCCATATTAGTCAAAACAGTTGATCTAAAATAATTGACATTTGCAAAAGAGCTCATGAACTTTTGGTCTGTTAAATGTGCCAGATTCACAAGATAGATCTTTCTAGCAAATCTTCTGAGAACAATGTACATATCATTTAGCCTCAACGTGATTAGGAGAATTTGATGAAGGGATAGTTGCCAATTGTCAATAGTTCTTAAATTGGCTGGATTGGAATTAGGCTTGATGGATTTGTATGTCGCTATTAATCCCTTCAAGTGGTCTAAGCTCTTCTTGAAACTTTTAATAATCAAGAACATCATTTTTATGTCTATATCTATTAAAGTCGCCTCTTCGAAAGTAGAATCACCCAAAAGAGCTTTATCCGTGGGCAATTCAAGTAGAAATTCTCCAGAGCCGACCAAGTCTAAGTCATCTTTGAACACATTTTCTATAATTTGATCATACTTCAGGACATTTTGATCTTCAAGTTCGGTAATCGCATGTGCAAGTCGTTTTTCATAACCTTGACGACAATGAGTATATAGATTGAGAAGGAGTTTGGTACTTTTTGCACTAACTTCTGGTGATGGTAGATGGTCTAATGCAGTAACAACTGTATCATTTGTGTCATACGGGATATGACTGACTATGGGGGAAATGTTTATGGGGGAGATCTTGAATAGTTTATAATTAGAAATCGCTTCGATCTTCAGATTAAACATTCCTTCATTAATAGCGAAGATGTTGCTGGCCACAAGGGTGAGGTAATGACATATTCTGAGCAATTTAGGGTCTGCGGTGGATATTTCAGTTAGGAAAGGTATGAATTTGTTGATTTTGTAGATAGCATATTTATACTGAAGGATTTTGGATTCTACGGACGTGATTGATGAGGTCAGGACAGGAACTGAAACTTTCAGTCGGGGCACCACAGAGGCCGTGTGACTCATCGGGGTCAGTGAAACCGATATGGACGGAGGTTTGGACTGAGGTTTGGACTGGGGTTGCGGCTTGGAAGCCGAAGAATTCAGAGACATATAGCTCGCAAACTAAATGAAGGGTTCAGCAAACTTTGAAGTTGAATGGAAAGAAGTAGGAAACTCCGTGATTATCTCTAGTTGGAAACTCTGGTCAATTTTACTTTTACGCGTAACTGATAACTGAAACAAATTAAACAGACTAAAATCTCACACTTTTGAAAACTCAAAGTTTCAAGTCTCAAAATCTCAAACTAAAACAAAATACAAACAATAGTACCAATGTCTAATAACGACGAATCGGAGTATACACACCGCATTTCGTCCCTACTTACCGAACACTTTGGCTATCCACCATTGGCAGTAGTTGACGATGTGATTAACGCAGTAAATCATATTCTTTATAAATGCACACAAGCGATGGAAGCGTACCTTTCAGAGAGACAACAGGAACGAAAAAAGGAATTCGAAGAGGCATCATCCGACGCGACTAAACAACAAAACAAGCTGTTGGAAGTGTGGACTAATTTACCGAATGATGAAATAAGTATGGGTACTGCCAAACTTGAAACACTTTTAGAGAATCAAGTCGATAAGAACTTTGATAAGTTTGAATTGTATGCATTGAGAAACATATTTATGATTCCGCGTGAGTTAGTGGATAATGGCCATGTGAGACTCAAGCACCATGAACATCTTGACTTTAGTAAACTTGAGAAGGCGGATGACGAACAGATCAATAAGTTAATTAGAGACATAAAGCTTGAATTGAAATTACGAGAGATTCTCAAATTGCAAGTTGAAAAAGCTCATAAACTCGTGAGTGTTCTAAGGAAGTATAGTCTGAATTTGAAATATTTGAATGAGAAAGAGATTAACAAGAAATTGAGTGATAAAGGTAAGCAAATTTTGAAAGATTTGTCACCTATAGATGAGAATTTAAGATTTATCATAACTCAAGCCAATGTTTTGATAGAGCAAGTGAATAAGTTGTACACCAAGTTTGAAAAGAACAAGGTTGATATGAATTTCCAACCTGACCTCCGAGACTTGTATCTAAACGGAAAGTCGTATAAGCTTTTGCAAAGTATTGGGGTCACTATTGAGAATCGAGATGTGGATTTACTAGATCCAGGGAAGGTAGTAGGGGCTCAAGTAAATGGAGAGCCTTTGGACAAAGAGCAATTGAACAAAGAGCAAATAATTGAAGAGTGATCAGAAAGGCATTCAGAATAAGGGCCACAATTTAATGATTAACGTGTAGTGTAATATAGTACAGTAATACAAAGGAAATTTGAATTGTACCCAATTTCTCAATATTTATTATTTTTTCGAACGGATTTTCTTCATAATTTCGTTCTTCCCGCGCTCATCCAATAGATTTTATCGCATTACTATGGCCGGTACGTTAAGACCAGACAGAGAACTTCAAAGGTTCAACAAAGCCAAAGAAAACGCTGGAAACTACTTCAGATTCAAACCAAAATCAATCTTGTTCAACGTTGTGATGATGGGTTTAGTGCCTTTTGGTGTAGCTTACTATGCTTATGGAAATGAAGGACAAGTGAATTTCTACAGAAGGTTCAGAAAGGAGCCAGTGTTGAACAAAGAGTATGTTCCTAGACAAAAGGACTTATAAGCTAGCATAATATATAAAGAATCATTATCATTATTAAAATCTAAAAATTAAACCTAAGACTAATTTTATAATCTATCACTACTATCAACCCCTTGACCTCTAATCACATCTCTAGTATCTCTATTGAGCTGAAGGATCATTTTCTTTTGCCTAGTGCCAGTGTGCTATATTTTTTGCTCAACACTGGCTTATCTATTTTACGCAAATTAGTTTGAGACTGTGATCTCTTTAATGAGTCCTCCATAAAATCATCTTTCACAAAATTAAACATCTTTTGACGGTGGAAAGTTGAAGAACAGTCTTCAAAAGAGAATTGCTTGGACGAGAAACCTGTTTTCACTCCAAATCTATGTTTGGTAACAAGTTCTTTACCATTACCAATACTCACTTTAGTTGGACTAGATACCAGCCTTTTGACTTCATTAATTCTTGATACATTTGAATTTTTTATTCTCTTTTTACTCTTTGTTTCTGTTGTAGCAGTGAACTGTTCAAATGGATCTTCTTTCAACAATTCTTCTAACGATAGATTTTTATGACTTGTATCATAATCAAGCAGATCATCGATATCACTGAACAACAACTCCACTGGAGTCAAACTCTCGAGGGTCAACTCATTGTTTCGGGGAATGGAGTTGTTGCTATGATGAAAAACTGGTATCAGTGCTGTTGAAGAAGTAGGTTCTGTTTGTGGAGTTGGGATTGTTTGCGTTGCAGCTCTTGCGGGTGTTGAGGGATTAAGATCGCCAAAGTTTGGCAGACAAAGTGGTGATAGTGTTGACGTAGTATTAGGAGACGTCGAAACCAAAGAAGCAGACGTAACTGGAGGTGGCCAAGAGGGAGTTCTAAACTTAGGTGCTTGCTGAATTATAGGTGAAGTTTGATTAGACAGGGGAGGAAAGAGCATTGGATTTGAGGGGGCATTGAAAACAGGAACGATTTGGGGGTCTTTCCCTGTTCTTTGTGTCTTTGGAAGTTGAAATTCAATGAATTGGCCTGGTGTTTCGATAGGTGATACTTTAATTTGGGATTTTTGGACTTGAGCACCTGAGTACGGTATCTCTTGATAATAAGTACGGTCCTGTATTGGGGTCAGTAGTGGAGTTGATTGAATTGGGGCTGGGAGAGCAGGAGGCTTGAACCTTGGGGGTGTTTGTTGGGTAGCTCCGTTAAGAAAGGAGAACATCTCATTGCCAGGCACCTGATCATCGACAGATATTCCAAGCCCTATTGTTGGGACATTCAGTTCTGGTACTTCAAAAGGCATTGTTCTGTTTTGTAGAATATTGAATCTTCTGGACAATACCTCAATATTCTGTTTCAAGATTGAAATAGACTGTGGAATCGATGGAATTGGATTTATTTCGTACTGCTTTTGAAGCTGGAATATCTGTTGTCTGTATTGATTGATTAATACTGGGAGCTGTTGTTCAGCTGGGAGAGGCGGCGGTATGTGGACTTGCATTTGTGTTGGCACTGGATTTGAGTTGGGATATATGTTTTGTTGGTTTGGAAGATTAGCCAGACCAAATACGTGCATGGATTGGTATAAAGGGTCCGACATGATCAAAAACGGAAGATTGGGTATCTTGTTAGGTAACGAAAGTAAGAACGTATGGTCGATGGGAAGTGGAGTAATGTAAGAGAATGTTATTAAGGTTGTCGCTCAGGAAAGAATATTTAAAATAATTGGATAAGCGATGAAAAAGGAATTAAGATAAAGCAGGCTTAACGATTGCGAGGGAGCCAGCAGCCAGCCAGCCATACTCGCGTAATATATAGTGCTTGAACAATTATTGCAGATGAGAGTTGTATATAGGTTGGATGAGTAGGATCACTTAGATAATGTTGGTGCATTGTATACTGATTCTAAAAAGCTATTAGGGGGTATATTTACTGTTTCAGGAGGTTATCATTTAAGGTTGACCGGAGATATTTTTTCAAAGCAATTTTTGGTTCGCAACCTTATAATTTATGGAATGATATCAGAATTCAATTATGAACGGTTGTATAGGCTAGCATTACGTTGTGTATAGCACGTAGGTTCAATAAACCTGTCATGCTCAAGCCTTACAAGTCTTTCAATCTTCTCAAGGATATACTGTCTCCGCACATCGAACATTCAACAATAAAATATAGTCTCATTACATCCGAAAAGGGAATAGTAATTGTACGCCGCATGAGCAGGGTTTAGTTAGGGGAAGTGCAATGAACTGACAAAAAAATTCACGGGACAAGCACCATTATCCTATACGTATGGGAGGGTCAGTTTGTAGAAATCTCGTAGGTGTTCTAAGCACAGAAGGTAGAAAGAAAGCAGATGTGTAAGACAAGGAAAACAAACTAGAGAGGACCGGGAACTACAGCTTGACTAGCGGATCTCAAACAACAAAATGAATGGGCATTCCCAACATTTCCGAGTCAGGAGAATCATGACAAATAAACTGAAGCCAAACCCCAGTTATACTATCTGGCTTTCCCTTCTATCCCCCTCCCACCCTCACTCCAGTAATTCACTCAACGTCGTACTTGAACCAACCTTCCCCCCGCCTTCGCAATTAAGGTGTTGGCCGGCACACCCCAGACCCGCACTAGGGCACGATTCTAATCCCTCTCCCATCCTTCCCGCATTGATTAAACTAAACCCACCCACCCAATTGACTTGTACACCAGCTTATCTTTATCTAACAAATCTGTAAAACTGTATAGCCTTAACTCCGTAAACCTACTCGTACACTGCTCTTACCGTTGATTACACACACCCCCCTCACGTGGTAATTGCTTAACCGCCTCGCCCATTTTCCTGCTCAAATTTCCGCACTGATAAATGAACCCCTGATTCCAATCTTAATAAATCCATTCATTTTCGTTTTGTATCCGTTAAATTTGTTGCAACGTCAGCTGCACAATGTCTATCATAACTAATAGGAAAAGACCTCGTGGGTTCAGTGAATCCTTTGATCCGAACTTGACTCACTCAAAACCAGGAGATACCGCCCTGCTTTCACTGCTGCTGTCTTTTAGTGACCCAATTTTCAGTAATAACTCCAATGCAAGAGCAACCACCACCAGTAGCGGCCAACCCGGATCTGGTTTAAAATATTTGCAGAAAAATGACTATTATAATACTGTATTCGAAGAAACTGAACCAGTCGATGAGGATGAAAATTTCAACGACTTTACGAATTACCATGATTACGAGGATAATGATGAAGAAGGAGTGGAAGAAGAAGAAGAAGAAGAAAATGACGACGAAGATTTGATTATATTAGAAGAACGTAATATCAACACTTACAGAATCAGACCAAAACGGAATAACAGTGATCTGGTCATTTTCTTTGACAATGACCTGTTTAATGCTTTTAAAATGTTGAATGTTAATGCTGCTGATCATGAACAAGAACTATCTACTTGGCCCGATAGACGTACCACGGGAATGAGAAACGGATCTTTCAATGCTCCCATTATTCCGGGAAAGAAGCAAAGAACTCACTCACTTCCTCAGCTTCCTCAGGTTAAGTGTTTTTACGAAAAAGTCCCCTTTAATACTCAACTTAAAGTGGGGAATATTAGAGCAGATGTGGTCCCTCATACATCAAATAGTCCACCTTGTGATGATAAAGATGGACACTTCATTATCAATTTGAATTCACTTTTCGCCAATAGATTTATTATTCTCCAACTTCTTGGGCAAGGTACTTTTGGGAAAGTGGTCAAATGTTATGATAAAATCAATCGTGAACATGTGGCGATCAAGGTCATTAGAAATATCCCTAAGTATCGGGATGCAGCCAAAATTGAGCTTCGAGTTTTGGCTACCCTTAAAAGATTCGATAATGAGAATATGAATCATTGTATTCATCTTCGTGAGTGTTTTGATTATCGTGGACATATCTGTATAGTGACAGATTTATTGAAAATCTCATTGTATGATTATCTTGAGAATAACAAGTTTATACCCTTTCCAGGTTCTCAAGTTCAATCGATTCTGAAACAATTGATTAGGTCTGTCACTTTTCTACATGATTTAAATTTAATTCATACAGATTTGAAGCCTGAAAATATTCTTCTTTATGATGACTCTTTTGCCAAGAAGCTGCTTGTATCAAAAACGTTGGTACTGGCTTATGTGCATTTGTCGAATATTCGAGATTTAAAGAAGGTTCCTAAACATCTGAAAATTTTAAAGGACACCTCCATACAAATTATTGATTTTGGTAGTGCTATTTTTGATGATGAATATCACTCATCAATAGTTAGTACGAGGCATTATAGAGCACCTGAAATTGTTCTTGGTACCGGTTGGTCTTACCCATGTGACATGTGGCTGATTGGATGTATTTTGGTAGAACTAATTATAGGAGAACCATTGTTTAAAACCCACGATAATTTGGAGCATTTGGCAATGATTGAAAAATTTGTTGGTTATTCGATTGATAAATCAATGGTGCGTCGCCTGAAGCTCGCTGGTAACGAGTGTGGGTTAAATTTCTTCACTAACGAGAATATGGTAACGGTTGACGATAGTGATGATGATACCGATGACTTTATTGATGATGTAATAGATGACGATGAAGAAGAGGAGGAGGAAGATGAAGATAATAATAGTGAATTTCTAAAATTGATATTCCCGTCTTCGTCAACTTCTAAGCAATTTGTTCAGAATGTGCTGCAACTTTCAAGAATTGATGATTTTATCAGTAAAAGAATAGGATTAAAGATTGATTTTGATTTTTCTTTAAATTATAATTATGAACAAAACAAGAGTGTTATAAATTTTGGGAATTTTACCTTTTGGTGGTTTTTTATTGATTTATTGAAAAACTTGTTTATTGTAAACCCCAAAAATAGGTTAACGGCCCAGGAAGCAATGAATCATCCTTGGTTCAATTTGGGAATCGAGGATGAAGGTACATGCTGAGCCTGGAGGGCTAGGTTGGAAATTATGTGAGATGATTGTATATTAGAATAGGTAATGAATGTTAGAAATGGAATGGTAAGAGAAATTTCCGATTAGTTTCGAGTATTCTAGTTTACACAGAGGTGCCCATTGGATACGAGTGTTCGTTGGGTAGAATCATTCGATGTTAGAGGTTTCAGTTGTGTCAGAGATTTCAGTTGTAAGAACATCTTTCTGCCATCTTGACTACTACGAAACACTGTAGAAAAATGCAGAGGGGTTTCAACTTCGAACAGTTGCAAGTAGAAAGGACAGGGGTATCAAATCCTCATGACAAATGAATATCAGGAGATGGGCTTCTAGTCCTCATTTTTTTTCCGGCAGGTCTATGGGACATTAAGGCAACCAAAAGGTATAAAAAGTTCCAAATCTTTGAAGGAGATACAAAGTTGAAATGGGTTGTCCACCGAAAGGTTGAAGAGAACGTATTCAAGTTGGGCTTGATCCCTAGATGAGATCTACCTGCCCCTAACAACTTGTAGGGAATAGTTCATAGGGAGAATACATTATATAATGCAGTGTAAGCATATATCGGATTTTATAGTCATGTATGGCATTGATCTTGTTATGCCTAGATCTTATATCATGCAAAGGTTATGCAACTTCGCATATGACCGTTAGAGAGAGGTGGTAGTGAAATAAGAAAAAAGAAATCATGTGTGCTGCTAAGACCAGAGTAAGACCAAGTTTTTGCCGCATTACTTTTCAAAATCTTGATAATAGCCTGTACCGAAGATCTTGCAACTGTGCGGCGAGCGATGGATAAATAATTTTTTGAGATGCACAAAAGGGTATGCACTCAATTAATCCCAACACGGAATGTTCTCAATTCGGTCAGAGATAGGGATGCAATTCGGCCATTGAAGGAAGAGGTCAGTAACAATGGAGGAAGTGACCAGAGAAGGACCTGAAAGAGGAAGCGAGACCGGACAGTACAATAGTTCATGTAGCCTTGACAAAATATGTCAAAAAATTTCCAATAACGAACAAACAGAAAATAGAGAATGGAATTCGCAAAGTAAATACAGAGAGAGATCAGCGCTCGGGGCCTTTGAAAAAAAGTGAATCCGTGGGTTGAGCGCAGACGTAGCGACAAAATGTTTTGCGGTAAACTCACCACTAGGTTCTGGCATCGCACCGGCATCGCACTGGAACTTTGTTGACTACTGGCGCGCGCGGCCGTGCACACACTGCATACTCACACACAACCACCTCGTTACGCCTCGTTGCACCTTGTTTCACCGCGCGGTAACCTGGTATCGCCTGGAACCATCGTAGTAACAGCCGCTGAGGGTTTCCGTGCTACAAGAAAATTTGAATCTTTTTTCCAACACTACCGCGCGATGGTCTAGAACGTTTTTTCGGTTACATTCAGTCTCACACACAATTAAGAAACTCACTTGCCTAAAACAGCGAACTAATTATGAACCCTACGATTTCCTATTTACCGTTTAAAAAATACCTCTATCCAGAAAGATCAGCAATTATTGACTCAGGAACATATCACTTCAAGACATTTTGGTTCTGATTTCCCAGCTCGAACAAAACCGTACGATTCGCCTTCTCACTCTCACTTGCCTCACCGATGCCCATCCACTGAATTTTCGTCATCACCGTTGCGAGGGTCTTAAAGCACCCCTCTACAGTGATCCTCGTCTATCAAAGATCAGACAGAACAAATCCTAATCGACCTCCTCACGACCTCTGACGGCACGGATTTTGCGGGCCCGAAACCTCATGAGCCTCATTTTCCAGTTCTGTTTATATTATACAGGGGTGGGGACAGTATACAGTCTGCGCATATGAAATATATGCAGTTTTCAGCTTTGTGTCAAATTACATGAAAAAAAAATCTCACAGTCGCCATTTAAATGCCAAAAATCGCACATTTCAAATCGTCTTTTTTTTCTTCATATCAAAGTCGATACACATTCTTTTAGAGTAAACAGCCCTAACTTCAAGTCATTCCTTTTATACTTGTGTCCATTCCTTACACTACTTGCTGTACCTATAAGTTATAGTCTATCCTTTATATTATCACATTCGTTAGATTTCAGAAAATGAAGTTCTTATATTCCGCTGCCGCCATCCTTTCCCTTGCTGCTGCTGCCCCAGCTAACCACAACCATCAACACAACCATCTCCAAAAGAGAGCTGTTGTCACTACCGTTGTCTACGTTGATGGAACAGGTAACACTGTCCACGCTCCAGCTGCCTCCGCTGCTAGCTCCACTGCTGCTGCCGTTTCCAGTGCTGTTACTTCTGCCAGCTCCGTCCCAACTACTGCTTCTTCCTCTGCAGCTGAAGTTGCTTCCTCCACTTCCTCCCAAGCCACTTCTTCTTCCTCCTCTTCTTCCTCCTCCGGTGGTAACGGTGGTGTTTCTGGTGATTTATCTGCCTTTGCTGACCCATCTAAGAAGTTCGAAGACGGTGTTTACGACTGTGACAGTCTTCCAACTGGCCAAGGTGTTATTGCCCTTGACTGGATTAGTGACTTAAACGGTGGTTGGTCTTCTATCATGAACCAAAATGGTGACACCTCTTCTACTTGTAAAGATGGTTTCTACTGTTCTTACGCTTGTCAAGCCGGTATGTCCAAGACTCAATGGCCAAGTCAACAACCTTCCAACGGTATTTCTGTTGGTGGTTTGTTATGTAAAAACGGTAAGTTATACAGATCTAACAAAGACGAGGATTACTTATGTACTTGGGGAGCTCAAAAGGCCGATTTTGTTTCTAAAATCGGTAAAGATGTTGCTATTTGTAGAACCGATTACCCAGGTTCCGAAAACATGAACATTCCAACCCTTTTAGAAGCTGGTAGTTCTGCTCCAGTTGCCGTCGTTGACTCTGACAGCTACTACACTTGGAAGGGTGGTAAGACCTCTACTCAATACTATGTCAACAACGCTGGTGTGTCTGTTGAAAAGGGTTGTGTCTGGGGTACCTCTGGTTCCGGTGTTGGTAACTGGGCTCCAGTTGTTTTGGGTGCCGGTACTACTGACGGTAAAACTTACTTATCTTTGATTCCAAATCCTAACAATAAGGAAGCTCCAAACTACAATATTAAGATTGTTGGTGAAGATGATGCTACTGTTGTCGGTGACTGTAAATACGAAGATGGTAACTACAATGGAAGCTCTGGTTCTGACGGATGTACTGTCACCTTAACTTCCGGTAAGGCCAAATTTGTTTTCTATTAGATTGCTTTGTATAATACCAAATATATGTTTTGATTCTAAAAAGTATAAACGAAAAATAAAACCAAAAAAGTAAAATTAATTGATCCCTGGCCCCACACGGGTCCATCACCGGTACGGGTTCACATCCTTGCACCGTGCTGCCACGCGCGACACCGCGTACCTCGCAAAGAACCTTAATCAAGTTACATAGTACACGTAAGAGGGTAAGCGAGAGACGAAGAAAAGTGGGAACCGTCATTGAGACAGCCGAGTCTACTGTATTCAGAAATATATGTATGGGTCATTCCATCTGCTCAAATGTAGACCTTTTATTAGGGTGATTCTCTAATTAAAGGAGTTAATCTTTTGAACTATTTTTTTAAAAATGATTCTATTTTTCTGTCATATTTTCACCTTCCTAATCGGTGTAAATTGATAATGCTCAATCCAATCTATTTATACCGTGAATTGGGGAGTTGTGACCCGCCACTCCACCTCTTCTTTGTAGTGTTCAACGTGTGTGTGCAAAAATATGTTTGAATTTCACTGCTACACTGGGAACTAACCAGAAGGAACTAACCAGGAGTTCATTCCAGCAATTGTACCTGCTTAAAGGTCAGGCCCATGTCACATTGAACTCTACTTGGGCTTAACGAAGTAGTAGACCTAAAACCCAAGTCAGGGTGTAAGAGCATTGATTTTTAACTTACTACCAAACTACTCTACCATTAATGACATTAATGAGTCAATTCAAATTGGCATGAACGTTTTAATAGGTTGGCTGCAAATATTCCAGAGTATTTTGACAGTGAACAACAAAGTGATTAAGAATAGGAGTAAATTAGTGGTTGGTAACTCTGTGCGGGTGGCTAGTTCGGTTGAAATTGACTTCCTAAGGGCAGTGTCAAGTGACGTGAAAATTGCGTATTGGTATATTGTTCAAACGGTAGAGACATTGATCGGGGCTCTTTACAAAAGAGAGAGAGCTTGCTAGGAGTGTTTGAAATATTCCAAATTTGATTGAACCAGGTGATGGAACTTCAGGAGCATGAGCCATGGATTGAGCTGGTTCTGTAATTGGTTTGTGGCCTTCCCTATATGTGAGAAGACGTCATGAACAGGAGCAGCCATATGGTAACGTGAGACAGAAGCGAACACGTGAACTCGACCACCTATACTCCCTAGTTTTGCTTAACCCTTTCGAACACCCATACGACTTATATATGAGTCACTTATAGTTGATTTATATCCACTACTTATTTCTTGTTCATTAGTCATATTAACATAAAATTGCATGATTTCCATTGAACCTACCTCTATCCAAATGCAACTCCATTACAGTAATTCACTATCAATTCTCCATTAACCCCAAACATTCTATATAATTCCCCTAAATTCTCGTCAGGATTAGGCAGAAAAGAGCTGGAAATGTACAATTGAACACTCAGTAGCTTCAATTTTCCACACAAGAATTTTGTCAACACTCCAACACTACTACTTTCACTAACTTTAAATATACGGGGACTAATGGACTGAGTAGATCCTATTGGTTTGAACCGTATAGTAACTTTCCCCTGATCAATTAAAGAGTTTATGAATTCCGGCTTGCCCTTTTCTCTATTTAATACTACCGAAGTTGTCATATTATCGGACTGGAGATCAATGCTTGCATCCGAATCATCATCACTTTGTAATCCGGACATACTAAAATTAAACCTCCACTTTAAACCTCAAACTTTAAACTTCGCACTCGTTCTCTATCATTTAATTCTTCGCACATTTTCCACTACGCCGTTCATGTCTGACTCAGAAAGTATAGGAGACTCGTCCACTACAACCATTGAAGAACTTCCAGTGGATACGATTATTGCCAACATCAAGCTGGCTGCCTCGGAGTGCTTGGAGTCTGGTGACTTCCTCTCCTATTCCACCATTCTTGATATGTATCTCTCAGAATTCACCCGCTACACTCTTGATGAAAGAGAATCCTTATTGCAAACTTTGATTGATGTATTAGAGGAGAACCCTAAACTCACCTACGAGATTGGTTGGGATATTCCTGCGATTGTAGTCCATTATTTTGAACTGGGTGTTGACTTCAGCGGGATTTTGAGAGAGTCTCCTTGTAGTAAAAGAATTTTTAATATATTTGATTGCTTGGCTCGTTTAGGGAACCCAAAAGAATTGTTTCTCAAAGGATGTGAACTTCTTAGTGAACTTAGAATCTCGGATAGTACTGTCACTGATGATCCTGTCAAATTAGAGGGATTATTTGACTTGAAGTTTTATTGCCTTTTTGAGCTAGTCACCAGTAGTATGAAACGAATTGAAACGGTCTATCCGTCCAGATTTTTATCCATGTGCATATCATCCACGGTGAATTCTATATACATGAGTTTGAACTCTATTATTGATGTCCAATTTCTCTTGAAGAGAATATATGGATTTGTGAGGAACCACGATTCACTTCCTTTACCAAAGAATCATGGATTATCTGAGGAAGAATTGGAGAAAACTACGAATGATGAAAAGTATTTACAAAGAAAACTATTGACTGGGTTTATTACTAATATTATCGCTATCGTCGGAAGAACATGGACTCCTAATCATTCAGTTATTTATTTTGACAGTTTGAAGGAAGGTCTGAGTTATTCCACATACTTGACGGTTGTGGAGATGTTATATGAATTATGCATGTCCTTTGATATTGATACAGACAAGGTCTTCGAAGATCTCGTAGTTTCAAGTCACGAAGTCTTCCATAAATTCGATTTAAAGAAGGATGACGATGAGTTATTGGGTGATGTGTTTGAAGTGTTGGTTCACGATTATCAGAAGAATCTCCACCCTTCGATAGTATCTCCGGATGCTAAAGAAATACGGATTTCTAAATTAGGAGTAGCTATTTATCATATCCATAGTATTATTACTTATGGTAATTCTATTGCTGAAGGATATCCTATAAATCTTACATTCAATGACGCTTTGATCTTAACCTTAAGATTGATTGTCCCCATGATGGTAAGCCCTCAATTCAACAATACTACTGTTAAAGATACTGTTGTCTTTTGGGCTTGGTATGCCATTGAAAAACTGACTAGTGAAAAGAAGAATTTGAACATGGAGTTAAGTACAATCCCAAAGTCATACTTGACGACTTATTTTCAACTGTTGTTATTTATTTGCTCGTCTTGCTCTCTAGAAAGACATAGACAATTGAGATTCACTACTTTAACTCTATTGACCAAAGTGCTCACTTTGGCACCTGAGCAAGTCAGTTACGGCTTCCTCATTGATTGTCTCAATAATTGTCCTATGATGAATGTGAGAACTGCTTTGATTGGAGTGTTCAAGGAATTACTTACCAAGGATAAAACCACTGAAGAAGATCTATCTAATGAATTGCAAAAATTGACTGTCAACGAACCATTAAGCAATTCTAATCCTCCAGCTTTACCTGCTCGTGATGCTAAAAAATCTTCCAAGTACCTTTCGTTGACTAATGAAAGATTCAATGAAGTTTTAAGTTGTATCGATGCTACTGTAGCTACAAGTTTCAGCGAATTACAAGCAGAACCGGACTCAGAAACTGAAACTGAAACAGAGGAATATGTAAATAAGTCTTACAGAGTTAACTTTGGATCATTGTCCGTATTGTCCGCTTATATGAATTTATTGGTGGTGTTGAAAAATAATGATGCTTTGAAGCTTAATCAAGCCCGAGTGGATAAAATCACTAATGAATTAACTAAAACATTAGCTGACTTGAAGGTTCAATATAAAGATTCCGCTAATGAGATGAATGTATTCGACATGTTATCTTTGACTATAGATAGACTCAAAGCCTGATTGATCAATTAATTTTAATAATAGTAAATAGTACATAGTAAATACGATGTTATGTAAAAATGTTCCCACCTTTCTCTCAGCGTTTCTTAGTGCCCTTTTTAACATTTCTTTCTTCAATCAAAGGCCCCCAATAAACGAAGAATCCTTCCTTTGTAGAACTTATACTCTCTTCCCATTGTAATTCATCATCGTCTATGAATGGATCCTCGTAGTCATATTTACCAACTTTACGATTCATTTTAGCTTCATGTCTTCTAACAAGTTGTTCCTCCGTTAAGTTCTCTTCTTTTTTTCGTTTATCAACTTCCGGCTCTTCTTCATTATCTTCGTCATCGTTTTCATCGTCGTCTTCAATCATATCATCCATCGCATCCATTGCAGATTTAGCTTCAGGGTGTACTACAGACCAGCCGTATTTCTCTTCAGCAAGTTTTAATACATTCACCACGACTTCTGATTGACCTGCTTTGGGATTTTTAGGATCTAGTAAAGGGATATTTAATGCTATTATGGGGAGCTCTTTGGACTCTTTCTTTTCTGGCTCAAGTATTCCATTGATTCCATTAGACAGCTTTTCAGGAACGATTTTTTCATTTTTTCCTTTATCTGATGTAGCATTCTTTTCCTTTTGAGATTCCTTCTTTTCAGAGTCTTTCTTTTCAGGATCTTTCAAGTCTTTCTTCTCAGCGTCTTTCTTTTCGGATTGTTTCTTTTCGGAATCTTTTTTTTCTATTTCAATAATTTGTGGAGGTGGAAGTTTAATAGGCTCCTTGGGTTTCTGAATAGGATCCGGAGTCTTTTTCTTTTTATTAGCAGGTGCTGGTTGTTTTTTCTCTAACTTCCGCTTTTCAGCTACTCTTTTAGCTTCCTTCTTCATTTGTGGTTTACGGGATACAGTGGGTTTAACTTCTTTCGGTTCATCTACCAAAGGTTTGTCATAGTTCATGATCGAACTGATGGATGTCTTACTCGGTACCTCAATCTGAAAATTAGTCTTGAATTTGGATATCTGATCCGATAGACTATTGATTTTGTCGGCTGAATATACTTTAGACAATTGAGTAGATTGTGATCGAACATCCTTTTTAAGTTCGGGCCTTGGAGACACCAGCTCAGATGAGAACTTGGGTAAGGGCGATGGCTCTAGAGTTGGCACAGGCGACTCGTCTATTACCAATACACTATCACCGTTACCCATTTTTATTTCAGTTTGGTACCTCGAGACCAAATTGCGGATGTCTTGAGATTGGACGGTTAAAGGTGCAGTTTCCTTTGCTGGTTTAGGATTCCCTTGGACATTGGGTGATGTGTCATCCCCCCGATCCACCTCGGCTACTTGTTCATCAGATAGTAGCGACATTATTGATACGTTCTTCGACATGGGTAAAAATAATAAGTGCGAGGTGAGGCTGTAGAGACAAGTACTGAACTGATTTAGATTTTGATAGATTTGACAAAATTAGAATTACTCTGTTGGCAACAAAAGAAACAAGGGAGAGATTCAATCGGTTGCTAAACTTTTTATTATCAACTCTACGCTCTATCTAATTGGGTCTTGGTACTATACAAACCAAGCTTACTCAAAGTCAAACTAGTATCTGACCCGTATCCCTCTAAAGAATTCATCAGTAAATCACCATTCCAGTAATCAGCATATACTTTACACATCGGTAATCCTAATCCTAGTCTATATTCATGGGATCTGGTGATTAATCCCTCGAGTGTAGACAGCTTCGTCTTGGTTAAATTAGATTGAGAGTTAATATCCCCGAGAGCCGTGTTGTTGAGCAGTTCCTCATCAATGACTGAAGATCCGGCAGCAGTAACCTTGAGGTTGGAGTACAATTGCAACCCGGGAATACGATGGAAACTAGCCAATGATTTTCTGGCTAATTCTGGATTTTTACCAAATGACCAGATATTTGAAAGTTCTTCGTGTTTAACGCCTCCACCTTCATCGCTAAATCGGAAAATTACGTTCTGTGGAGTGTCTATAATCGTTATTTTAACTGGAGGTAATTTTTTAGACGTTTTAGTCCCATGTCTTTGAATAGTAGCTTGATAGCTATTTCTGAGTATTTCGCCGAAAAGGTAGTGAAGATGGGGTTTCATAAATGGAAATTTGACGTTTAAATCACCTTCAATAACTAAATCAGGCATATTGTCCTTGTTCTTATAGATAGAGAGCATACTCTCTTTAACTAAATTTGAAACTATGTTCAAGTGTTCCACAGCCCCACAATGATCAAACATTTCTCCAATATAATCAGGCGGTTTCACGTTTTGTGGTTTCGACATATAGTTTTCGGTCATAGACAAATGCTCTTCTACAATAACCCTTCTACTGATTCGTGATCGTATCATAGAACTCATAAATGCATCTAATTCCTTTTGTGGGAATTTTTGAAGGATCGATACTTCTAACGCTCCCATCATCAAATGAGATAAGTTAAAAACATGATCGTCTAGAAGCACAGAAAGCTGCTTACAGAACTTTTCATTCTCTGGTAGACTTGTAATCTTTGGCATTTTCCTAAAAGCATTGAATGAATGATAGTAACTTTCATAAATTTGTAGGAAATGGAAATTGTTTACAATTCCAAACGGAAGCCTTTGTAAGTCTCTGATGCGTATAGCTAATCTGATAGGCAATTCAAGTCTGACAAAGTTAGCACTGTGGAGAATTTTTTCTTTATTGAGTTTCTTTCCATATCCTGCCAACTGGCGTAAAGACACTGGATGTGGATGTTTTTTGGAGTACTGCATGAGAATTTCATTTTGATAGTAATGCTGAGGATTGAGGATACTGGAGTACGAAGGATACGGCCCGAGGTTAACCAAATGTTCGGCAATTTCTTGACGGTTAACAACAGAAAGAAAGTCATCATCAACGTACGAGAAGGGGGTGATGGAGGGATGTGATACTCCACCAGTGCCAGGGGAGTCACTAGGAGATGACGAATATAACCTCAGTGGTAATCGAAGCCTTCGACTTACTTTACCTGGTATGGGGAGAGGTAGCTTCATTAATGTGATATCTTGATAAGTGCAAAATTCCAAATATGCACACGACTAGTGAGACTTGGGATCGGACGATGCACAAACGGGTGATTGAAATTAGAAAGACGGGAAATCAGTGCAGATGTAATATGGCAAATATGTGTTGTGTGTTATGCTAATGAACTTATTTACATCTTTACACAAACTATGATCTTCTGTCTTATCTTTGCTCATTTACTCGGAAAGCACCCTCCCTTAGCGTCAAAGTTCATTAGTGAACTCCTGATTTTGTCATTCGTTTCAGTCCACAGTCCGTGAACAGTACCCTTGTACCTCTTTGTTCCTAAACCTTAGAGTCCTATCCTCTCCCTTCCAATGCTCCCATCCTCCCAATGCCAGTTTCCGCTCTCTACAGATTTACGCTACTCCAGTTTTTCGCAGCTAATGATTCCAAGATTATATACAGTACAACCAGCCATCTGTTGATCCTTGATCTATGAAATCAACAGCAAAGTTTCCCAAATCAATTATCTCTTACTCATGAACGTTACAGATAGAGGATACTTTACAAACACGTATCTTGACACGGTCAACAGGAAACCCGGCCGTCGGGGTGCTGGCGGTAGAGATAAATCTGAAAGAGATAAACGTAGACGAGACGACCAGAGTGAGAATCGTCAATCCGACTCAACACTGCTCCTTCAGACACCTGCAACTGTTCAAAAGTCACAGTTCACCGAAAGTCAAATGCCCACACCACATACCAGAGATGCTGAGCACCTGGAAATCACCCCCATTTCTCCTGAAACCCAAGCGTCCCCTGAAACACAGTACACTGCAGACACGATTAACACTGAAGGAGTTTCATTTGATCCTGACGAATTAGATGAAGAGATAACTCCAGCCCAGTTAAATGTCTTACAAAAAAGTCAACGTCCCCCCCCTCGCCAAAAACGTAAGGTAAGACGGGACTACGAAAGCTATGGTGGTGACAGTAGATACGATTATGATAGCAGATATGATTATGATAGCAGATATGATTATGACAGCAGATATGATGGTGGCAGTAGATACGACTACGACAGTCGGTATGATGATTCAATTTTCTACGATGACTACTACAACCATGATCATCGAGTTAGAGTCCCTAATCCTAATAGGAAACCACACCGTAGGGGACAAAAACCCCAACCCCCCAAGAAAGGAGACGAATACTACATCAAGCAGAAGAAACGTTTCGATGAAGCAGAATTTTACAAGCCCACTAACTACACTCACAAGACATTTAGAGAAGTTTTCAATGATAGGGATGAAGAGCTGGGGAAGTATAATCCAATGGAGTTTGTGTTTGATGATCCTGATAAAGCCAAAGAGTTAGAGCAAAATCAAAAGGTCAAGCGAGCATTTAAGAACATTCAAGTAAAACTAGGGAAGGATGATTATTCAAATTACGATTATTATGACCAAAAGAAGAAAGGAGCATCCAATGCAGCCAATGAGATCTTCGTTACCGGCAATGAAAGTGATGACTCAGAAGACGAGGAGAATAAGATTGTAGATATATCAGGTGAAAATGAGCCAGAGGCCAAGCCCAAAAAGAAGAGAAATTTCAAAAAATTGTGGAAAAGCAAAACTAAGCAAATTAAGAAAGAGTTAGGCAGAGACTATTTCAACAGTATGGAAAAGCATTGGGTGATGGAAGAGGAGCAAAAAAGGCAGAAGGAATTGGAAAGACTGAAAAAGGAAGCGGAATCTGCAGCTCGTGAATATGATGAAGATATCTCTCTAATAGAAGGCGACGCATATCATGACCATACAAAGGCAATGTCAGCTAATGATGCTTCAGCAAAAGGTTTCTATGCTGGACCTAACCCGAATTTCCATCCGGCTTGGAATTATGTTTTATCATGGCTTGCTTACGAACAGCCAAAAGTCGAAGCACCACCAGGTGATCCTCACGATGGAGGCGAATCATTGCACACCAAAGTGGAAGAAATAGTACCTGAGGTGGAGTCTGCAAAATTCAGTATGAAATCTGCCCGAAAGTCATTTGTCAGACCTCCAAAAAAGAAGAAACCTACCCAGAGAGTCAAAGTTACTCGGGAACAATTGAAGAATTTCAATAAGAATATGTCAAAATTAAAGAACATGTGGAACATGCCTGCATCGAATATGTTCGGCAATCAACAGGCTATTCAAGCTGCAGCCTCTGCTGCTCATATAAACACAGCACAGGTTCAAGGGATGGATCTTAGAACAATGAATGAGTCATTACCTCAATCTTCTGGGTTTGATTTCCCCTTTGAACAAGACTCACAAGAATTTGTCATTGAATTAGACGACGACGATGAAAGTATGGTGGAAGAGCTATTCTATAATCCTGCCACCGGAAGACTTGAACGAGAACCTCCCACTTCATTTTCATCAATGGACCATGATAAAAGTATTGGAACTAGATCGCCAAATCCAAACGCTAATGTGCCCAATAGGATGCTAATAGACACCACCAAGGGTGCACTGACAATAATTTCCAATATTAATCTGCTAATTAAGAGCATCAAATTGATGAAGATAATTTTTGCACCCATTGATATAATAGCTGAATCGTTCCCCCATTTGCAAACAGTTGTAATTATGATTGAGCTTTTGATATTTATGTGGATACTCTACGAATTAAGTCTTTTGGTAGATGCTTTATGTATGATGGTAAAAGCTATTTGTTCTCCAATGATAGCTATGGGTAGATTTATGAATAGAATTATGTAGATAATATATTTCTCTGTGGAGCTGCGAAAGGAAAAATTTCCAAAGTGATGCTTAGAGGTTCAACCTTAATTAGACGCCAAGTTCGTTTAAACAGATGGAGCTCTAATTCCTCTAACAAGAGCACAAATGAAGGGGAAAATAATCTCACCCCTGAAGAACAGCAACGTCGAAAAGAAGAGGCAGCAAAGCTTGCAATGCAATCTTTCAAAGATATTGGTACTATGTTTTCAAATGAATCTGGAGATAAAGACACTGAGCCAGTGGATACAAGACCTATATACGAAGAGCCCCAGAAATTTGGCACGTTAAGTTTATTACATCAGGGTCAAGTTTTACAGGAACTCCAAAAAAAGTATGACTCGAAATGGATAAAATTGACAGAAAAAGATAAAAAATTGGGTTACTACATAGCTTATGGAAATTGGGGAGCTAGAGAAAAGTTTGATAACTGGAACACCCAGGAGAAGCCTTATGACTTACCTTTTTCCCAGAATATTGAGTCTGGCAAGTCCAATCCTAAACCTAAGGATTTAATCAAAAAGTTACCGCCTTTGTACCTTGCAGAGACACCTATCAGAAAACCACAATTTGACACAAAGAAAATGGACCCGGTCACAAAATTTTTCATTTACTTGACGTTGTTTGTGAGCGTAGCTGCTCTTTATAGAGATAAAAAAATTGGGGAGGATGGAAAACCTCAAGAATTAGTGGTGAGAGATTTACACGAGGAAGAGAGACAAAGAAGAAACGAAGAGGCCCATAAAAAGTTGCAGAAGGAGTTAGAACAAAGTTCAAGGAAATGGTACTATCTTTGGCTAAGATGAACAAACCTTTTTCCTGTTCATTCCTTCGCTCTCACCCTATCGTAATACTGTAAATAATATACATATAGACTATCGACTATTTACTATCTATCGTCTCTATTCATCATATTCACCATCTTCCTCTTCGTCCTCTTCATCGTCATCGTCGTTCCAACTATTTTCAACCGATTCACGGACTCTTTTAATATATTGTGACCGGTGCTCTTTATACAAGTTTGCAGCTTCAGCATTAGCAGGAGAACTGATATTTGGATCGTTCAACAAGGACTGAATAGATGTTAAAATACTCGAAACATCATAAGTAGGTGACCACCTGTTTTGTAAGATATCCAAGCATAATTCTCCACTAGCATACACATTTGGGTGAAACATTTCACTAATAAATTTAACGGTTGGCGGTTTATTTGGGTATTGCTCATCGAACTGCATTACTAACTTGAATGTACCATCTTCGAATGGAGTATCTGCTGGGCCTATGATAACGGCATTCCATGTCATCACGTTGTCTGGTAGAGGAGATGCTGAAACCCCACTGGGTGCATCTTGTTGTATACGCTGGAAGTTAGTATGGCTTGCTAAAACGGGGTTGAGTGTGGAGGAATACATACCTTGAAATCACGCATGAGTCTTCTTTTAGCAGGCGTAGACATGGTGTTGAATGATTATTGATAGTCACAAGAGAGATTAATCAGCACTACTAGTGTGGGCGCGAGAGAGGACGCAGGACGTGCGAGAAGGTGCTAAACGCAGGACGTGCGAGATGGTACTAAACGCAGGAGCGTACGTGGCTGCCGAAGGTACTAGATGGCACCTCACGGGATTATATCGGGCCTACACAAACGCGAGACGGCATATAATATTGTAAGAATCAAATAGAGAGGATTGGCTTAATCATAATTTAATTCAAAAATCAATCATACGGTATAAATCTAAAGAATCTACTTAATTGTTGTAAACTTCATGAACGAGCTTGTCGACATCATCAAGAAGACCACCTGTAGATTGGGTGAATTTAGACATAAAGTCCAGAACCAACCCTTCAAGCTTATTAGATAATTTGGCTTCGGATTTAATGCTAGTTTTTAAGTCTTCACTGTTTACTCCAGCAACCCAGAAATCGGTCAAGTTGTGGCCAGCACCATTGAAAGCTAAGATGTTTGGAGTATCTGTTGGGACATCTGACAACAAATTCTTGGAACCATAAGCAATCAAATTCTTCTTTAATTGAGCTGGAGTAACTGAGTCACCAGCAGTAAAGAATTCGGAATCAGCAGATGGTTGCAAAGAAACAAAGTATGTCAATAATCCGGCAATGTGTGGAGACGCCATAGAAGTCCCGGATAAGGTAGCAGTAGCAGAATCACTACCAATGTACGTAGATAAGATATTTAAACCTGGAGCAAAAATATCAACACACTTACCATAGTTAGAGAAGTAAGCTCTTGCATCAGAAATGGTAGATGCACCAACCGTGATAGCATTTTCAGCAGCAGCTGGAGAAGTATTACATGCATCTTGGTTTTCATTACCAGCAGCCACAGCAAAGTTTAAACCAGCTTTGACAGCAGCGTTGACAGCCAAATCCAATGCAGGGGACTTACCACCACCTAAAGACATGTTGGCGGTAGAACCTTTGAAACCCTTTTTACCGGCCTTGACTTCTTCTTGATGGGATTTAGCAGCAAATTCAACACCCTTAACCACATCAGACATGGAACCAGAACCATTGGATCTTAAGACCTTAACGGCAACTATTTTAGCCTTCTTGGCAACACCATAAGTTTCAGATCCAATGGTACCAGCACAGTGAGTTCCGTGACCGTTACCATCGACATCTTCATCACCGGATGGAATAGTAGAACCCCAAGTGGCTCTACCGCCAAATTCTTTATGATCAATATTAACACCAGTGTCAATGACATATGCAGTAACACCGTCACCACCTTCAGTGTCATATAAGTATTGATTGAATGAATTCAAACTTAATGGTTGTCTATGAGAGACTCTAGCCAAACCCCAAGGAGCGCCCCTTTGAGTGTTAAATTCACTAGCACGAACAATACTATCACGTTCGACAAACTTGACAGCTGGGTGACGTCTGATCAAATCAATGGTTTCATCCAAGAAGTAACCAGCGTAACCATGTAAGAGACCAGCCACATTAAAGGAATCGGTGATACCACCTTCAGTTTGAACATCGGCAGTAGCAGCGAAAAAAGAGTGTTCTTTGTCATCGATATTAGCCAATGAATTGACGTGTTGCAATGCAACCCATTCCTTGTGGAAATTTGCGGCGTCATCAGATGTATTATCATTGAACACAATCATATATTTATGACGAATGATATCTCTGTCTCTGCTGATAGCGGTGATAGGAGCGGCGTCACTTAATGACTTCAACTCAATCTTGAGCTTGGCCAAGGAGTCTTGAGCAGCTTCAGATAAAGCTTGTTTGGCGGCGTTAATAGAACCTGCTACAGCAGTCTCAGCATTGCTGATAGCACCACCAACAGCGGCAGCAGTTTCTCCAAAGACGTCAATGACCTCGTTAGCTTGAGGGATAACGAGGGCGTTGGCACCCATGGCAGTCAAAATTGACAAAGCAATAGATTTAGTGATTAACATGATTTAACTCGAATAAAGAAAAGTGAGTTTAATTTGTAAAAAAGGGAGAGGCGATAAGATAAAATGTGTGAGCAGTATTTTCCCTGCATATCAGCCTGAGCCCAAGCCAGCATGAGAATTCGAGATCGGTTTTCGCATTCGGCTCTGGTTGGGTTGAACACTGAGTGCGTACGACTTGTTGTGCGTGAGGGAAGTGTGTATGATGAAAGTGCGTGTGAGTAGTGTGGCCATTGGTAGGGGAACACTGATAAGACTATTCTACCTGTTCTGGGTAAATTACACACTTGTTGGTGAGCGAGTGAGAGAGAGAGAGAGTGAGCACTATCAGTATATTTACTACATGGGAAAACTCTCGTTTGTCTATTGACTAAGTACAGCAGATCCAACTCGCTTCTTGATACAAGACTGTGTTCTTGTGACATTGGCGTTGATAACTTTTACTATGGATTAAAACTATATTGACGTCTGGGGTCTGTGCAGGAACACCACAGTTGCAAAAATGTAATTAAAAAAATAAGTCCTATGCATTTTCTGTAAGCCATGGATTCAACTCTTCCACCAGCTTCACTTCGTTCAACCCTTTCAAAACGCTCTCTGTGCCGTATTCGGTCTTTAATTCTTCAAAAAGTCTATACTTCGTACTCATTGACTCATTCACGCAAAAATAGAATTTGTTGACCCCATTCACTGATCTATTCTTATTGACTGGTAGTGATGGGTTAACTATCAAGCCAAGTAAATCATTCACGTGTTTCATTATCTCTTTGAATGTCATGGCCTCCAGATTCCTCTTGCATTTAGTGTTAGAGCAATTGGAATAGTCACATCCCTTGTTTAGCTGCAAAACATACCGTCTTTCTATTCTAGATTGTAACTTTATACTAGTGGGATCGTCTAGAGGACTGTAAAGTGGGCCGTAACACTGATCACATAAACCCATTACGTTATTAGATGACTGTTTTGCTATACAGTTTTCATTATAGCACATCTTATAACTAGCCTTGAACCCATTGAGCGTCGCTTGCTTGTCTAATTGATGTATCTTGAAATGTTTCTTGAAATCTTTACGCTTTATTAATCTATTGCATTTGGAGCATTCGTCAGTTTTATTGCCACAACTGCTTTCATGATGTGTTAAGTTTTCAAAGTTGTCCACGTAGTTAGCTTGCTCTTGTTCTAGTACTAGGTGACAGAATTTGCACTCATGAAGCTTATGAGGACAATCATTCGACTTGTGTTGAATCACAAGTTCATCAAAGGAGGAATATGTGGGACTATCATCACACTGAGTGCATTTGAAATCCTGGTGATGTAGCTTTTGATGTTTAATACGGAACAAACTACTATCGGAGTACTCGTCACAGTGCTGACAATGCCAATGAGAGGGTGGGATAGATTTATGAAAGATGGCATTACAGAGCTCACATCGGATGTTATTCTTGAGACAGAAAGCTTCATGTCTGGGGAACTGTTCTGGTGCAACGTACATCCTGCAGTTTGAACACTGAATTGAGCCTTCTGGAATATCTTCAGCATCTGTAGATACCCCATCCTGATCTACGAACTCCCACTTTTTCACCATAAGCTCTATATCTTCCGCCAATTCCCAAGTAAACGGAACAATATATAGCCACTTTCTAACATCATCTTCCTCGAATCCTTGATTGAGGTCGTGCTTGCAAGAGTCTATGAAAGGTAAAAGGTATTGATGGGAAATGCATATGCTCTTGTTGCCCCCGTTTTGTTGAACTGGAAAATCTTGATTCATGGTGGAGAACTTGAAATTTTCCAAGTTTACAAGTGAATCATGGCCCACAACGAGATCAACGTTCGCAGGATTACTAGCGGTGGATTTGATCTCCAATATTATATCGTCAGTAACACGCAATATATCTAGCTTAAATACTGAAATTTTAGCATTGGGGCTATTAAATGGAACCACCTGAAAAGTCTTTGATTCAAATCCAATTTGTTCAGAATTGTCTATACTAAATCGGAGCTGTTGATCAGCCATTATATCGTTTAGTGGTACGATATCTAGAACTATATCCGTGTCGATGATAGACACAGTTTCAGCACTTAGATCTTCCACCTGTAATTCATGCTCATTAACAATTACAATGTCACCTATTGAAAGTGCAGTATAGAATTCAGTTAATCGTGACTCAAGATAATACTTCCAATTATGAATATTAGGGTAGAATTGTAGTGGTTTGAGTTTTAAATATGTTCCCTTGGGAATGTCCGTGACTAAGGTAACAGTTATGTGGTCACCTGCTGTGGTATGAAGTCGATCATTAATTATAGCAGTGAGTTGAATGGTATTGTCGTCGGCAGTAAATTGTCTCACGCCTATGTAAGTCGAGGATTCAGCTGAAGTAGCCTGGAAAAGTAGAGGATGTGGGAGCTGTTCACCATACGTTTCTACAGCTTGTTCGAGGATATACTGAGGTAGCACAGCTTTATCAGAGTCCAAATTCAGAAAGTTGGGGGAAACTGTAAGGTCAAATTCCATTAATTTTGCAATTCAATTGCCACAACTGATGCGAAGATCTGATTAGGAATCATTTGCGTAAGAAGAGCATTATAAAGATGCATACAGGTTGAGAGGACTTTTGTAGAGTATCAGAAGAATAACATTGGGTAGAGATACACATGGGATTTATATTACGGTGACATCCAAGTTTTATTAGAACCAGCAGATAAAGGCTTTCACTCTTTGATCTCTAGTGCTAGTCATTGATACAGAAAAAGAGATAAGAATCATTCTGGGAAACAAAGAGCATAACACACTTTGGTTATTTCAGAGAGAGAGACACTGATATCTCTTCCTTGCTTTATTGTATACTTGCGCACACTCTTGGTTCAAAGATTGCAACCCACGAATACCCTGGTATTATTAGCACTCAAAACACCTTCAAGTCAACTTAAGATAGACGACTGTTCATAACACCACACCTTGTATATTACTCATATCATCTGCAAGCGCAATTCATACCGCTCTTGCTCTTCTCGCCGTAACGCTCTTTAACTTGTGGTTGCAAACATTGGTGCTTTTATAAACGCGATGGCTGGAGTGAAAAATCGTTTGATCACCATGACAAAAATAGAAAACTTCTTCAAAGTAATCGAGTCCTTTGAAGTGGATTTTGCCCCAGTGAAAATCACTAAATGGAGGTCTTCTAGAACTGGTTTACAACTTTGCTACGTTAATCAGCCTTCCCCCATTGTACAAGGGTACTTTGCAGTCGCAACAGAGATTCCCGATGACTCTGGTTGCCCTCATACTCTTGAACATTTAGTATTCATGGGTTCAAAGAAGTACCCATACAAGGGATACTTGGATACTTTGGGAAACAGATTTTTCTCCTCTACAAATGCATGGACGGGGGTAGATCAAACGGTTTACAATATGACCACAGCTGGGTGGGAAGGTTTTAAGACCTTGTTACCTATATACCTTGATCACGTCCTTAATCCCACTTTGACTGATGAAGCATGTTTGACGGAAGTGTACCATGTCGATGGAAAGGGTGATGAGAAAGGTGTAGTTTTTTGTGAGATGCAAGGGTACGAGACTCAACCATTTTTTCAAATGTTTTTGAAGATGCAAAGAACTTTGTATGGAGAGAACTCTGGTTACTCATCTGAAACTGGAGGTTTGATGAGCGAACTAAGAAAGTTGACCAATGAGCAAATAAGAGAGTTTCATTCTCGTTTGTATCGTCCAGATAACTTGAGTGTCATTGTGACTGGCTCTATCGATGAGGAAGACTTCATTGAAACAATGATAGAATATGACTCTGAATTACCAGCATTGCCAGAGAAGCCGAATAAGAGACCCTTTGTGGACTCAGTTCATGATGGTCCATTGAAAGAGATTATCGTGGAAGAGCTTGAGTTCCCAGACAAAGACGAATCTATGGGTGAAGTATTAATTTCTTGGATAGGCCCAAAATACGATGACAGTTTGGTTTATGAATCATTAGAAATGTTGGGATACTACTTCACCGAAAATCCAAACAGTTTGTTCAATAAGAATTTCGTCGAGGTTGAAAATCCTCTTGCTACAGAAGTCTACCATTCTTATGATAATTATTATACTACAGGTATTAATTATTCGTTCAGCGGTGTTCCAACTGCTAGATTGCATGAGTTAGATGAGAAAGTCAAGCAGCTTATTTTGGGTCAAACCAAGTCTGAAAATTTCAATCTCGAATTTATGAAACAAATAATCAAACAACAAAAATTGAATTTGATTTTTGATTGTGAAAAGAAGCCAAATCATTTTCAAAATTGTGCTGTGATTGACTTTTTGTATAGTCCTCTCGAAAGCAAGAACTTGCAAAAATGGGTTAACTGCACTTCTGAATATGAAACTTTGCTTACATGGACTTCTGAGCAGTGGTGTGAGATTGTAAAGAAGCACCTTGTAGAGAATAAATCAGCTACAATTTTGGGAAGACCGTCTGCAAAACTCAATAAGAGACTCAAATTAGAAAATAAAAAGTTCAAGCAGGATACAATTGCTAAGCATGGAGAAGATGGGTTGAAAAAGCTTGGTGAGCAATTAGAGAATGCCAAAACTCATAACGATAAACCAATTCCTGATGAGCTGTTGACTCAGTTTGGAAAACCAGACCCTTCCAAGATTCAATTCATCGAAACCAAATCTTATAAACAAGGCACTAATCTACTTGGATCAGGTTATGATAATTCTGGTCCTTTCAAAAAAATCATAGAGGCTGACAACTTCGAAGGAAATCCTCTCTTCTTCCACTTTGAAGACTTCAAATCTGAATTTATCACTGTTCATATAGTCATGTCCACCGAGAAAGTAAGCGAGGAATATTTGAGATACTTGTCAGTAATGGAAGAAATTTTCAATATGCCCATTGAAACACCAGACGGAAATTATATTCCTTACGATGAAGTTATCAACTTATTAAATGATGATTTGATCGAATTTGAACTAGATAACGGATTCGACGGTCAATTTTTGGAATTTATTCATATCAAAGTCAAGTGTGAAGTCGGTAAGTATCAAAAGGCCATTGATTGGATCAAAAAGATCATGACGATGAATGTTATGGAAAAAGATAGAATCAAAGTCATTATCGAAAAAATCATAAATGCTTTACCAGAGAAAAAGAGAAGCGGAGAACTCATGATGTACAGTAAACAGTTCAGAACTTTATTCACAGCAAAATCAGTCAGAAAAGCCCAAGATTCGATGTACAATGAACGATTCTTCAAACAGGCCCTTGAAGATATCAATAATGAGAAGTTCCATATAATCAAAGAAGCTTTGGATAGTTTCAAAAGTCAGTTGTTCACTCTTGACAACTTCAAGATTTTTGTTAATGGTGGATGTAGCAAGCTTGAAAAACCTGTATCTTCCTGGAGAGAGTTCGTGGAATCCTTTGCTAGCGTTGAAAGACCTTTACCTATTGAATCCTTGCCTAGATCCCATCAATTCAAGAGTGAGGTTGGGCGGAGATGTTCCAAAGAAGCTTTCGTTGTAGCTGTAGCTGCCATTGAATCTTCAACCCTCAGCACATCCACTCCCCTTGACCTCGGATATTTGGATGAAGATATATTCAAGATTGTTTTAGCTAGTGAATATCTTAACGCTGTTGAAGGTCCTTTCTGGAGAGGTGTAAGAGGTAATGGTTTAGCTTATGGTACAAGTTTATCCAGAAATGTCGAAACTGGGTTCCTTGATTACTCAATTTACAGCTCACTGGACGTGGAACAAGCTTGGGCTACTAGTAAAAAGATTGTATTAGACTTCTGTGATGGCGCAACTAAATTCGACAAATTCACAATCGAAAATTGCATCTCTGCAATAATGAATTCACTTGCCAATAACGAATCTAACTTATTTGATGCATCTTTGGCCAAAATATCCGATAATGTATTCAGAAGAAGGGGACCTGAATACAAGGCTAAATTGGTTGCAAAATTAAAGACGTATGACGAAAATGATTTAGTCTACATCATGAACAAATATTTCAAACAATTATTCGATCCCTCGAGTTGTATTGTTTTTACTAGTGTTCCTAGTGCAAAGAGCGCATCAGTCACCGATTTTTTGAAAACAGAAGGGTTCAATGTTGAAACTCAAGAGATAAGTACTGACGAAATTGAAGAATCAGACGGTGAGAGTGAAAGTGAGAGTGGAAGTGAAAGTGAAAGTGAAAGTGAAAGTGAAAGTGAAAGTGAAAGTGAAAGTGAAAGTGAAAGTGAAAGTGAAAGTGAAAGTGAAAGGGAAAGGGAAAGTGAAGGTTAAAGTGACAGTGATAGTTATGGTCAAAGTCAGTCAAATGAAGATAATTGATTAGTAGTAATATATGAAAACAAACACTTCTAACCCCTCTCATTATTGCTCAATGAAAACTGTAATTGAGTCCATGGTATTCTCTCCGGTCAAGTGGGAATCGTAGTTTTTTAGACTCCAAACTTCGGATCTAAAGCCAGCGAGATAAGGATTTTTGTTTTGTAGCCCTTAAACAATTGCGAAGTTGCGACATTGATCTCATGTCTTATCTACGAATTTAATATTGGGATAAATTATTCAAAAAATTACCCCGAAGAAATGACTGTCAAGAATACTCCAACGTACAAAGAAGTCGCTACAAAAAAGGTCAACCATAGGAATTCCAAATTCATTAAAGAGTGGCTTTTATCTGAATCTCACTTACCTGATAAATCCGTGAAAGATGTCACAAATTTTATTCAAGAATCCAACGCCTTGAGTCCTCTTGAAATTGAAATCACCGAGTCCAATGCTGTAACCATTTTGGATAAAGTTAGATCCAAGACCTGGAGAGCAACACAAGTTATGGAAGCCTTTGGTAAAAGAGCCACACTTGCCCACCAATTGACTAACTGTTTATCTGAGGTATTCTTTGAAGAAGGTTTAGCAACTGCAAAGGAATTGGACGAGTATCAGGACAGAACTGGACAGTTGAAAGGTCCACTCCATGGTTTGCCGATTTCTCTAAAGGACAATATCAACATCAAAGGTCATGCTACAACCATTGGTATGGTAAAGTACTGCTTTGAGCCGCAAGCTATGGAAGAAGATGCTGTTATAGTTACTATTTTAAGACGCCTTGGAGCATTGTTATATGTAAAAACCAACGTCCCAGTTGCAATGATGATGCCTGAAACAACAAACCATATCTATGGCACTACAACCAACCCTATGAACCGTTTACTCAGTGCTGGGGGCTCAAGCGGAGGTGAAGCTGCGTTGTTAAAATTGAAAGGCTCACCTCTCGGTATTGGATCTGATATTGGTGGTAGTATTAGAATACCTGCTACTTTTCAAAATCTTTACTCTATTAGACCATCATTCGGTAGATTTCCTACCTACGGAGGTAGGTCTGGTTTACCAGGTCTAGAGTCTGTCAATTCAGTCAATGGACCAATGACAACAAGTTTAGAGTCTTTAGAGTTATACTGTAAGACTATGGTCGAAGCCCAGCCTTGGGAACTCGATGCTAAAGTAGTACCTTTGCCGTGGAGATCCATTGAATTACCTGACAAACTAAATATCGCCGTAGTTATAGATGACAGGAACGTTAGACCAACCCCTCCAATCCGTAGAGGGATGCAGATTGTGATTGAAAAATTAAAACAAGTTGGACACACTGTTATTGACTGGAAAACAGATGACCATGCTAGAGCTAATGAGATAATCGGTGAGTTTTTCTTGAGTGATGGAGGAGAGCACATTAAAGATGTAACAGAACCCACAGGCGAACCATTTTTCGATTATATGCAAGCGTACGGTATAGCTGAGGAGTTGAAGGTTTCTAAATTATGGAAATTACAAGCTGAGAGAACAACTCTTATGAAGAAATTCTTGGACAGATGGAATGCTACCGTTGATCAAACAGGTAATGGAAGACCAATTGATGCGATTGTAATGCCGGCTTCACCCTATGCTGGGAGTCCTAATGGTAAATTTAGAGGCTATGTCGGTTATACCTCTGTGTTCAATTTAACAGATTATTCAGTCGGTACATTACCAGTAACCAAAGCCGATAAAGCTATCGACGTTAAAGATTCAGAGTCAACTAATTACTGTGAAGCAGATACTTTGGTTTGGCAAGACTACGATCCAGAAGAGTCACATGGTGGCGCTGTGGCTGTCCAAGTGGTAGGGAGGAGATTCGAGGAAGAAAAAGTTGTTGCAATGATGAAAGTGATTTCAGATGCAATTGCTGCAAAAGATATTTAGGTTGGCGACTTAGGAATAGACAAGAATAAATAATCCTCAATTTCAAATACTGACTATTCAAGGTCAAAACTGAGTAAAATTGTACATAGTAATTACCTGGTATACTTTGTCTATTTCTGGAATAAAGTTACCCTGCACTGTTCTTCGGTTTAGAATGCCTAAATAGTTACACCAAAAGAAATGTCGCGCACATCTATTGTTATCTCACCCATAAAAGTTGAAGATAAGGTGATTATAAGTTTCTATTGTGCAGTCTTAAACAAGAAGCTGCGGTACTGATAAGGGAAGAATCTTTTGAATCGTTTAAAAGTCTAGTAAATCTACTATTCGAACGCAGAGCAGCCATCTTTAGGCCAATTACCAAAGTTACTCGTCGCATAAAAATCTCATCGTACCGACTTCCTCGTACCAATGTTGGCTGCAAAAAAAAAACAGAAATCGGTACTTTCCAAGATAAGAGCTGTGGTGTGGGGAGAGGTTCCAAGTGATCCACTAGAGAACAATTTACTTTTCAAAATGGACTGGTTTATTCTTTCATTTGCATGCTTACTTTATTGGGTTAATTATCTTGATAGATTGAACTTGACAAATGCTTACGTTTCTGGAATGAAAGAAGAAATAGGACTCCACGGGAATCAATTCAATGTTATAAACACGTTGTTTACCGTGGGGTATGTTATAGGTTTGATCCCTCATAACTTGATTTTATTGAAGGTTAGGCCGAGTTGGTGGTTAAGTTTTTGTTGCTTTGCTTGGGGTTTACTCGTCCTTGGTATGTACAAAGTAGAACATTTTTACCAACTTTGTGTGATCAGATTTTTCCAAGCTCTTTTTGAAAGTTCCACATTCACTGGTGTACATCTTATTCTTCTGAGGTGGTACAAAGAAGAAGAGTTAACTAAGAGATCAGCTATCTTTACCCTGTCTGGGTTGATCGGAAATATATTTTCACTGACAATGCAGGCTGCTATTCACAAAAGTATGGAAGGAACAAATGGATTACTGGGGTGGAGATGGTTATTCATAATAGATTTTGTAATTACAGTCCCAATTGTAGTTTATGGGTTTTTCTTCTTCCCCGATACTCCTGATACTTGTAAAGTTTTCTACTTCAATGAAGCAGAGATTGAACTAGCTCAAAAAAGAGTTAAACATGCCGAAATCGACTCATTTGACTGGCTGATAATCAAAAGGGTTATAGGCTCGTGGCATTGGTGGCTCTTTTCGTTCTTATGGGTTCTTGGAGGTGAAAATGAAAGTTACGCCACTAATTCTCTTTTCGCCCTTTATTTGCAGTACTTTGATTACCCAATTTCTGAAAGAAATCATTTCCCCATGGGTGTTTATGCCATGGGTATCTTCTTTACTTTCATATTTGCGTTATATGTGGATGGAACCGGCGCTAGATACCACTATCGCGTAGCCATTGCAATAGCCATCATACTTATGGTAAGCACTATCATGTTCTTAGTGGCTCCCACCAATGATGCTGTTGTCTTTGCTGCTCATTACCTACTGGGAGTGTCGTATGCCGGACAAGCAACGTTCTTTGCGTGGGCGAATGTGGTATGTGCTAGTGATTTACAAGAAAGAGCGGTTGTCTTGGCGTCTATGAATATGTTTTCTAATGCTGTAAACGCATGGTGGTCTATTCTATTCTATTCTGCTGACACTGCTCCAAAGTTTCGCAAAGGTTGTTACGCCATGATTGCAACAGTGATAGTTAGTGCTCTTATTGCCGGCGTCATAAGAGTTTTACAACTACGAGAGGAACGGGATGGTCTAAAAGATATAGAATTCGTGCAAGGGGAGAAGCGTTCACTTTCAAAAGAGAATGTCAAGACTGAGATGGAATTAGTTAGTTCACATAGCCAACAATAATTTATTGAAAATACAAGCTTAATAAAGTTCTGATTTTATGGATGTGAATATCTGCCAAATGCAATGAACCCATGACAGAGTAACAGTCTGCTCATGTCTTCTTACATCGCGATACTTTGTAACAGTCATATCATAAGATTCTCGAGTATTCGTAACACCAGGTATCCTCAACGTTCTAAAAGTCAGATTTCCCACCTCTCCAGCAGTTCTTTCCATATCTTTTGGGCGACCCTTGAGCTCCTCTCTAACTTTTGATAAATTTTTTTTTGTATGCTGAATCTGGCTTTTTAGAACTTCTTGAGATTTTAGTAGATGAAATAATTGTTCTTCTAGACGAATTTCCTCCTTGTGTTGCTTTATGTACTCTGTCGATATGTATTGGAGGTTCCCCTTGGTCATTTCTTGAAAATTGTAATTACTCTGTGCTGCAAGGTGATATTTAAATAAATTTGGCCCATAACATAATTTTTGCAACCATTTGATTTCACAATTTAAAGAAATAACAGCAGAGCAAAAATCCCAAAAAGAAGGCTGTTCTCAAATGATCTCCATATTTATGAGAATCAATCCTTCCTCCAATCACTTTACTTTGTGAAGTTAAAAGTAGTTGGTTAGAGAGCCCGGGGTGGGTGTACAAGAAAATACGAACTTGAGGCTGTTACAAACTGCACTACTTTAAAAGTATGGTGCTAGAAGAAGGAATCTTTCCTCTTTACCGTAGAGGCGATGTTGATAATATTCTAAGTTACTTCATACACTCTAAATGTGCCACACTTTATTTTATTCTAGTCCGATAAATTAGCGTTCGTGGTATGGGTTTGTAGACCCTTCTGGAATCTATTCTGCGGGCTCCGAATCAAACGTTTCCCCTTCTTCGAAAACATAGAGGTTTTTTAGTTTCTTGGGTAAGGCGGGTTTGGTCGTATCTTCCAAAGATACGGGGCCCTCTTTCTTTTTAGAATGAGGTCATCCCAAACTTCGATACCGTGAAGTTACCGTAAATTACCGCGAAAGATCCATGGTCTGCCACGCGAAGAAATTGTTTTTCCTGCCTTCGGTTTTTTGACAGAGTACACACGTCCCCTCGATACCCCAGTTAGGACGACCCCGACCGAACAAGCCCGCTGCGAACCGGCGCAATTCGGTAAATTGCCACCCTTGCGGCTGCATAAAAGCGCTTAAGTCATATTAGTAATCAATTCTCATATAAAATATTCTCACTTCCCATTATCCCTAAAATTAATTAGTAAACATGGCTGAAGTCAAGAGACACTTTGAAGACGTAGACCCATCCTCTCCTCAGATATATGAGACAAGTCCGGATCCTTCTAGAAAGCACACAAAGCCGGGTCGTAAGCCTATTGATAGCGAGCCCAAGTCCAAGAGAACTGCTCAAAATAGGGCTGCTCAAAGAGCTTACAGAGAACGAAAAGAGAAGAAAATGAAGGATTTGGAAGACAAAGTTAAACTGTTGGAAGATGAGAATTTAAAAATCAACACAGAATCCGATTTCTTGAAAGCTCAAATTGATATGTTAAAGAATGAATTAGTTAAATTTAAGGGTAATACTTCTTTTGAAATGAATTTGCCTACGAGCGTTGGAAAGTTAAGTCATCCTAATCAACACGGAAGTAGCACAACGTTGCACCTGAAATCGTCGTCCGATTTCTCCGATTTCAGATCGGTGAATAGTGCAAGTAGTTCACTTAATGACTCCAGTCCTGAAACTGATGTTTCAGAGAATGCTCTCAAGAATGATTTTCCTTGGTCAAAGAATAACTTGCAAATACAGCACAATTCCATGAATAATGTTCCTGACTTGGTGAGTGGATCCTCAACCAGTGCTTCTCCCTTAAATGATCAAATATTATTTGAAGGACAAGAAAAATACGATGAGCAGTTAGATCCATTTTGTAAAAGTCTTAATGAGGCATGTGGTACTAAAGAGTGTCCTAACCCTAAGGCCAAACAGCAGCAGCAGCAGCAGCAGCAGCAGCAGCAACAACAACAACAACAGATAGAACCAGTACGCTCCCTTAAGAAAGATAGTTTTAGTCTGAACTCTCCTTTGAGTTTCTTCAACAACGATCAAATATTTACTGATTCTTTCAACTTTGATTTAACACCAAAATATGATGACTCTGATCCGTTATCGTTTTTGAATGATAACAATTTTGACGTTAATATGGCTTTTGACAAGCAAGATAAAGAAAAGGGCAATATTATCGAAGATCTTGTGACCGAAGAAAGTGTTTATGACGCGTTCAGAGACCCATCCAGCAATAAGTTCAACTTCAATGACTACATCAAATCATCAATACCATCAGAATCATCGCCTGCTACTTCATACTCGAGCGGACAAGCTAGTCACACTCAAGCTTCTGCTAAATCAGCACACCGCACGTCCGTTACGGATGACAGTGAAGTGGTGCCGGCACCTGAAAAGACTTTCAAATGTTCTGAAATATGGGATAGAATAACTTCCCATCCAAGGTACACTGAAATTGATATTGATGGATTGTGCAGCGAATTAAAGAATAAGGCAAAATGTAGCGAAGCTGGAGTGGTTGTGAATGCTAGTGATGTTAATACATTGTTAGAAAGATCTGCTACAAGAAGATAATCAAGCAACACGTCTTTTTTAATGAGTAATGTTTTTTTAATTTCTGATTGGTTACCCACTAGATTTTTAAGTTTGGTAGTCTTTAGTTAATAGCAACTAACAAAGGATATACAGAAAATCTCAATCCAGTAAAATTGTAGATACGTAAACATTAATTTTCAAAATTGCTGCGACAAGTTCTATAACGATGGTCAAAAGACTCTTAATTAAGGCTTCAAATAATTACTCGGATCTGTTCCAAATTGTACCCATCAATACTCTTATCCCATTAAAGATTACTCTGGATATTGGAGATTTTGAATTGATCATCAATATTCGTAATTTTGACGGGTCAAAGTCTCATTTATCTAACAGTTTATACAACTTGGGTGATAAGAAATATCTTGATAAGACTTCTTTTGATCTGGAATATTCTGGTTCTTCCGATGTGGAAGCCGACAAGATCCCCAATCTTACATTCGAAGTAAATTTCAAACCCAAATCTCCTTTGAACGGAAAGGATTTTTTGTTTGGGAATGATTTCACAACCCCAATAAAGGAGTATGTGCCCACTACCTTATTAGCGGCTGGGTTAAAATTCTTTAATTGGTTCATAAACAGTACTGTCAAAGGTGATATCTACTGTGATAAACCGTTTCTTTATGGGCCTATTCTCAACAGTTGTACGTATATGTCCATTGACGAGAATATTCCGTCCCAAATATCAGTCAAAGACACCTCTAGTACTAAATTTCCCGAAAATTTGAATGACAACATTGATAACATTTTGATGATTCCAGATCTTTCCTTAGAGAGAAAGAAATTCTTCAACAAGTTATCCAATTGTGAAAACTTTGTGTTTTTAGAGTCAAGTGGGTACAAATTAAAGTTTGATACGAACTTCATCAAGATGCTGGACTCAAAGTATTCAGTCAGTTTGCCCACGTATAATAGTAGAAGCTTCGATATTAATGTCCTGAACTATGCTAACGATAAGTTGGATAATTTCAACTGGGTGATCAAAGTTGGTGGACTTGAAGGTGTGGGTACCGGGAAGTTGGGATTAGTGGTGAACTTCCTGTTAGTAGAAGAGGAATAAGATTAGATGTTTTACAACAATATATTTATTTTATGGCTTACAGGAATCATCGACTACTAACGGGATTGAAGTCTCATACTAACATGATTAACTGATACTATAGGGTACTAGTACCTTACTAAAATTCGAGATTTCACGATTTTGGACCTTACATCCAAGCATCTAAATTGACGCATCTAATCCCACATTCTATCTCTAAGTAATCAACTCTACAAAACTGCTTACTCCACCACTCTCTGTACATAATTCCAACACCCCATCATCCATACCCTAATCTTGTTTTTCCCTCACACTACCCCCATCTACATTTCGCACTCCTCCAATCAATCTTCTTCCAATAACAATGTCTACGTCAATTATTCGTACCATCAAAAATGTATATTCCTCCGGTTTGAAGAGAGCTGCTTGGCAAGTAGCTTTTCTTAATGACACCAAACCAGGTGGTGTATTGGTTGGAACTGACGGTCACGGAAATAAGTATTACGAAACTGACTCAGAAGCCGAAATCCATATGAGAACCAGATGGGTGGAATATAACGACAACTTCATGAGTATTGATATCTCTAAATCAGAACCAGGTTGGCACTATTGGTTAGGTTACGGTACCAATACTCCTCCTAACAAATTACCAGAAGAATTGAAGGTTAAGAGAGCATACCCAGTGCCAGAAGTACATAAACCAAATTTGACCCTGACAAGAGGGGCTTATGTTCCGTACAATACAGCCAAGCCTAAGCATCTGGCCTGGAATCCTGTCGTCTCTGAAAGACAGTAGTGCATAGATAATACATATAACATAGTACCGAAGAGAGAACAGTAGCTTCAAGGTGGGACACTGATATGTTTCAATTTCATATGTATCATGGACAGTATCGAAATACCTTCATTTAGCTGTTTACAATGTTTTATCTCTATATTGACCTACACCTTTTTCGATTAATTGTCAAATCCTCCAAATTTCTGACTTCAATTATTTTTGCAGAAATCAAGGATCTTTCTCTCAATTTTTCAGTTCTCATCTCATGAGTGAAAATACGAATATCCCCGGATTAGCCTCCGATGCTGTGCTTAAACAGTCTATACCCGTCCCTGAAAACTTTCAAGAAGTCAAGGGGATTGATTACTCCAAGGAAAATGCTTACAACATGACAGCCACTGATTTAATCGCATCTATGAAAACTATGGGATTTCAAGGTTCTTCCGTCGCTGAGGCCTGCGATATCATTAACAAGATGAGACTGTGGAGAGGTAAAAACAAGAGTGAATTAGAGGAACATGAAATTAAGGGTGAATTTGATGGTGAAGGATTTCAAAAGTCTACAATTTTCTTAGGATACACCTCTAATTTAATCAGTAGTGGTATGAGAGATACTTTAAGATTTTTAGTTCAACATAAAATGGTGAGTGCAATTGTCTCCACTGCTGGAGGTATTGAAGAGGATATTATCAAATGTTTGGCTCCCACCTATATGGGAGAATACTCTTTACCTGGTAAAGGATTAAGAGATCAGGGAATGAACAGAATTGGTAACTTGTTGGTTCCTAATGATAACTATTGTAAATTCGAAGAATGGATGATTCCCATTTTAGATACTATGTTGGAAGAACAACAAAGAGAGTTGGAAAAGAATGGAAAGGATGCTTTTGATAACACCGCTGGTGTTTGGACACCTTCCAAGTTCATCGATAGAATAGGTAAGGAAATCAATGATGAGTCCTCTGTTTTGTACTGGGCTCATAAGAACCAAATCCCAGTTTTTTGTCCTGCTTTGACCGATGGTTCCATTGGTGATATGTTGTTTTTCCATACTTTTAAATCTTCTCCAAGACAATTACGTTTAGATATTGTAGCTGACATCAGAAAAATCAATTCCATGTCAATGGAAGCAAATCATGCCGGTATGCTTATTTTGGGTGGTGGCTTAGTCAAACATCATATTGCTAACGCTTGTCTTATGAGAAATGGTGCTGATTACGCTGTTTACATTAACACTGGTCAAGAATTCGATGGTTCAGACGCTGGTGCCAGACCCGACGAAGCCATCTCTTGGGGTAAAATCAAAGCTGATGCCAAGCTGGTAAAGGTGTATGCTGATGTAACCGTTGTGTTCCCATTAATAGTTGCTGCAACTTTTGCTGCTGAGAAACCAAAAGCTTAGTGTTTGAAGCCATTATATAGAATATAGACTTTGTACTTGTATTAAAGACATATGATGGTGAATATCACCTGAGGGGAGTATCATATATGTAGTAACTGGGTTATAGAGGTATACCTGATGTTTACCCTTCTACTCTTCAGCAACTATGGATGACGAACTGTTAGATGCATTCTTGTTTTTCGCTTCGTGAATTTTACATTTTGCAACCGTTGTTACTCATGATAGTGCACTTCAATTTGGAAGAGAAAAGATTCCTCAATAGCTATATAAACACATCACTACAGGCAAAATCCATGAAAACACGTACACTACTAATCATCCACACCTTGTAGTATGCTTGAACCCACAGAACCTCCACACTTCTTACCGAGCCAACATCAAAAAGTGCGGCTCATTATCTTATCGCGACAACCAGCAGCCATTCATTTATAAGGCTTCGTCACACTTGTTTCAAATTTAACTACCATGACTGAATTCAATGAAATGGTCCAGGCCTTAAAAGCTACATTAGAAAAGTTAGAAAACCAAAGTCAAACTGTTCAGTCAACTCAGACCCAACCTGTATCCTCAATTCAATCCCCCGTTGCCTCAAAAGAATTAGACCACCAAGCCATTTCCCAGGCTTACATCGACTTCACATACAAAAATCCAACAATCTATCATGTCGTCGACGATTTCAGCTCCAAGTTGAAGAAAGAAGGATTTTCTTACCTTTCCGAAAAAACCTCTTGGTCATCTCTTTCTCCTGGTAAATATTTTACCACCAGAAATGGTTCTTCATTAATCGCCTTTGTTGTTGGTGAAGATTGGACTCCAGAAAGAGGAGCTGGTGTCATTGGGGCCCACATTGATGCCCTTACTGTGGCATTGAAACCAAACTCCAATAAACAGAAGGTCGATGGATATGAATTATTGGGAGTCGCAAATTATGCTGGTACTTTACAAGATACTTGGTGGGACCGAGACTTGGGTCTCGGGGGAAGATTATTGATCAAGAAGGATGGAAAGTTAACGACCAAGTTGGTTGATTCAACTCCTCACCCAATTGCTCATATTCCTACTTTGGCACCACATTTTGGAGCTCCTGCCAGTGGACCTTTTAATAAGGAAACCCAGGCAGTTCCTGTGATTGGATTCTCAAGCGAAGAAGAAGAACCAGCAACTGAAGAGGAAAAGAGTGCCCCATTGTATGGCAAGCATTCTTTGACTGTTTTAAGATACATTTCTCATCTCAGTGGAATCCCTATTAAAGACATTTATCAAACAGATTTGCAGTTGTACGATGTTCAAAAAGGGACCTTTGGTGGATTAAACAAAGATTTTATTTTCAGTCCAAGAATCGATGACAGGATTTGTTCTTATGCTGGTATTCAAGCATTAATCGAGGCTTCTAAAGAAGGCACCATTCCAGAGGATGCCTTTTCTATTGTGGGTTTGTTTGATCACGAAGAGATTGGTAGTGCTACAAGAACCGGTATCAAGGGTGGATTAGTTGAAACTGTTGTTAATCGTGTTTTATCTTCAGACTACTATAACAAGTCTTCGAGTATTGAAGAAACCAGTAGATTGGCTTACGCCAATACTATCATTCTTTCAGCAGACGTTTCTCATTTACTCAACCCTAATTTCCTGAGTGTTTACTTGGAACACCACAAACCAGTTCCAAATACTGGTCTTGCTTTAGCTTTGGATCCTAACGGTCACATGGCCACAGACTCTACGGGTGTAGCTTTGGTGGAAGAATTGGCCAGACAAAATGGCGACGCCTTACAATACTTCCAGATTAGAAATGATTCAAGATCTGGAGGAACCATTGGACCAAGCATCTCTTTCCAAACGGGTGCACGTACTATTGACTTGGGTATTCCTCAATTATCAATGCATAGTATTAGAGCCGCAACTGGATCTAAAGATTTGGGATTGGGTATCAAATTCTTCAAAGGATTCTTTGCCAACTGGAGAAAAACTTACGATACTTTCCAAGATTTGTAGAAAAACAAAAAGTAAGTATCTTGCAATAAAAGTTGAATTCAACTTCGAACTTGACCATCTCATCCTTCTACTTCTAGTTTACTCTTGTCTCTAATCTCGCATGTATTTTTGCAATCTGTTTTCACTGGTGTACGCACGACACCGTCGCAGTTTTTGATGATGCGTGAGTGGTCTTAAATCGGTAACACCTCCGTAAACCAACACATCGATTAACAATTGAATCAATTTATCATGGGTATGTAATCTACCGTAATCTCCAAACTCAATCCCATCACCGGTCAACTTAATTTATAATTTAACATTCCCGGGAAGTGTGAAACATTATATTCATCAATACTAATACTCCTAGTTCCTCCAAAGAAACAATCGAAAATGTCGTTACTGGAATTCATCTTTGATGAAAGTACGTATGATATCACAAATTTCAGAAGAAGAAATACTAACTGTTAAGCTCTCGGTGGTTCTTGGGCCGATGACGATATAGACGTCGCATCGATCTCGGTACCAACCTATCGGTACCCAGACAACCAAAGGTCTAGCCATTTTGGTAGCAGCTCAACTGCTCATGACAGTGGACCACCATACAATGTCAAGCTTCTCAACTTACCAATTAATGTAGATGATGCATTTATCCAAGATTTGTTCAATAGCCGGTATACTGGATACGTCAAGTTTAAAATCGTCGTAGACCCTTCGTCTAACGTGTTGGAAACATTTATTGTAAAGAAAGTTGCATTTGTTGAATTGAAGAGTCATTCTGATTTGACCAAAGTCTTGAAATGGCAAGACCTTTATTATAGAGCAAGTAAACGAGTCCTCGTTGAAATGGCTAATTTCATTGACTTCCAAGATTGTATGAAATTTAATGAACAATACGGAGAAAAGATCCGTCAAATTGAAGATGATCTCGCTTCGGGAAAGATCAGACCTCAGGCAGAACAAAGAGGTCCAAGAAGAGGTCCTGGTTTTGATAGGCCTAGCCAGGGATTTGACAGGTCAGGTCCCAGTTTTGGTGCTGGTCATGAAAGGACTGGGGATAGAGGTTCGCGTAGAGACAGTCTTGATAAGACTCCTTTATTGGGCCAATCAAAGATTCAGCCTGCTCCTACAAAGCCTAAATCTAACCCGTTTGGTGGTGCAAAACCTGTCGATGTTCTTGCAAGACAGCATGAGATTGAAAAGAAATTAATTACGATCAATCACACAACTATCAAAACTCTTAAGCCTGAAGGGCAACCAAAATCACCACTGGAAAGACCACAAGATCCCAGTGGGGCTCCTTCTAGTCCGAGCAAGACTGCTTCCTCGACCGAATCAACTGGAACAGCTCCCAGTGCTTCGAAATATAAGCCGGCTCCAATTCCACAAATACAACATAATGGAATGAGTATGGCCCAGCTATTAAGCAACAAGCCAGAACCTGGCTCAAATAAAAATTCACCAAAACCAATCGTCTCCAAACCCGTGATTTTGAAGAAAAAGCAACCTACACCTGTTACTTTAGATAAAGAGGTTCACGATTCGAAAGTAGACAGCGAATCCAAGCTGGGCGACCCCGAAGTCTCTGATAGAATTGAACCAGTAACAAGTGGAATTGTACTGGATGAAACTATAGATTCAACGACAACTTCGCAATCATTGCAAGTTACTGAGAGTCCTTTGAAGCATCTGAGCAATAATGACGCAAATGCTAATACAAAAGTGGGTATGGATGTTGGTAAAACAATCGGTAAAAAAGAAACAGAGGATGTGTCCAAGTCCAAAAATGGAGAAAATGTTGGTCATCTTAAATCTGATGCAGAGGACAAAGTCTTCAAAAAAGGAAGTTGGAATCGTGAAAGAAGAGGAAGCTACGAAAAAAGGGGCAGTAATGAAAGAAGAGGAAGTCACGAAAGAAGGGGAAGTAACGAAAGAAGGGGAAGTAACGAAAGAAGGGGAAGTAACGAAAGAAGAGGAAATTACGAAAGAAGGGGATTTAGCGAAAGAAGAGGAGGTTATGAAAGGAGAAGCAGCTTTGAAAGAAGAGGCGGTACTGATTTTGAGGAAGATAGAAAAACCGAGAGAAGGGGAATTAATGGAAGAGGTGATACAAGAGGTGGAAGAGGAGCAAATGAAAATGACCCAAGGATTATTGATTCTGATAAAAAAGGGTTTAATACCACTGAGAAAAGGGGCTACGCACCTAAAAGTGGATCTACAAGATCCGTGCTTAACCGTTCGTCTCGTGGTAGAACAAGAGGGTTGAATGGGTTCGATTCAAGAGAGCTGAAAGAATTGAAGGATCTGAAAGAGTCTAAGGAATCAAGAGAGTCCAAAGAGGTAAAGAAACCATATGAAAAAAAGGAATCAAAGGAATCAAACGAGCCAAAGGAACTGAAGGAATTCAATGAATTAAGAGATCCAGACGAGTCAAGAATAGACAAATCGATCAAGCTTGACACTGACAAGTCAAAGTATCTTGAGGCTCAGGTGAATATCGCGAAATCACAAGAAGCACAAAAGGTCAAGGGTTCAACTCTTAAGGATTCTCTGAAGCCAACCGAACCTAGTCCAAATGGTGAAAAACTTATTGATTTGAAGGTTTCAGATGTAAAGAGTATCGAGAGCAGTCCTGAAGAATATATCTTGAGTGCTGATAAAAACGACATTGAATTATCAAGTGATGATAAAGTTGCCAGAGCTATTGAAAACAGCTCTAAGGAGCGTTTAAAGCAGGTCAGAAACCGTAATCCTAGATTTCCTACTAGAGGAAGAGGAAGAGGAAGGGCAAGGGGAAGAGGAAATGGTCCCTTTATGGGTGACAGGAGCCATAGGAATGGAAGTCTGGAACCTGGTGATAAAACTGCAATGATCCCCCCAATTACAGAACTAGAGAATTTACACGTAGAATCTCAACCAACTACTCACGATAGTGGAGCAGTTGAATCTAAGACTTCTACCGAGACTGAAATTGTCACAACGGTCAACCACGCTGACATTAATGGCAGTTCCTCGAAATTTGATGGCCTCAATCCAAGAAAGGAAGATACTGAAACGGAGCTTGACTCTTCTGAGCCTAGCCATGATTTGATTAGAGGGGACTCGACTAGAGGTAGAGGAAGGGTACGCGGTCGTGGACGAGGACGAGGTAGAGGACGTGCCAGGGGTAGAGGAAGGGAACGGGGACAATCTGAAGCCCCTTAACCTGCTGCATCTTAATAATTCTCTCAAGACTCTGTTTTGTGGTATAGCATAGCTAGCATTAATGTAATATAGATAAAAAATACCGAGAAAACACTGAAATTTAAGATGCTTTTTGCATTAACCCTAAATTAAATATAAATACCATTATTGAACTTGAACTGAAATGTAACTTTTTAAGTTTGAAGAATCCTACAACAATCCACTGTCTTTCAAAGAATTTTCCAAGATTGTCTCTTTAACTGCCGCAAAAACCAACTCAATATTTGAAGTATCGGTTGCTTGAGTCACATGAGGATAAATGTTTAAACCAGAACGATTAACTTGAGTGAACCTCCATAAAATATATTTTGCTGCTTTATTGATTTGATCACCTCCAGTATAATCCGGAAAATAATTTTCTAATGGAGAATATGGTAATTTTTTAGCAAATACATCAATTTTGTTCAAGAATAAAACAATTGAAGTCCTAGCGAACCAGCGCGAATTAACAACACTATCAAATAATGCCAAAGACTCCTCCAACCGGTTTTGGCTATTTTCTTCCAACAAAACCTGGTCGTACTCCGATAATGCTACACAAAAGATAATTAAGGTGACATTATCGAAACAATGGATCCATTTTTTACGTTCACTTCTTTGTCCTCCTACATCAAACATATGAATGTTCAAACCAGGTCCCATTTGGAATCTGAAATCATAAATACCACTGGTTTTCTTTCTCGTATGTAAAATATCTTCTGTTGTTGGCATATAATCATTTTCACAAATTCTGGTAAGATCAGTTAAAAAATAATCGCTTGAATCCACCAAATAAAAGTCACCTTGATGATATTTAATAAAATCTTTGACACTTTGGTGGGAGTAAACCTGAGTGATTTTTTGTGCAACACTGTTATCAAATGAATCGGCGGAATTAATATTAACTTCATAATCAAGGATTGCATTCAAATCTTCATAATTTAATAAATCTTTATTATGTTCTCCATCTTTGTTGATGAGTTCTGGCAGTAAATCAACCATAGCATTAATGATCAGTTTGATACACTCGATTACATTTTTGTAGACAAAGGGTTTGTACTCCATTAACTCTTCGTTTGAATATCCATTTTGATGTAATATTTTCATTTGCTTTACAATAGTAGATTTTCCACTTTCTCCAGATCCTAACAATAAGACTTTCACTTCTTTATTACTAGAATTACTATTAGCACCGAAATTTACATTTGATGAGTTACCAGATGTGCTAGTTGCTACATTGGTACCGTTGGCTCCGGTGGTATTGTTGGCTCCACTGCCATTAAGGGCCAGAGCATTTGCAGCAGCACTATTAACATTGGAGTTGTTGGGTTTTGTTCCAGTGCCAGCTCCATTAGAAGACGTATCCTTCTCGTTGAATTTTGTGGCATCGTCGTTACTGCTATCACTACTATTATTGTGTTCTTTATTGATGGTAGTGGATGAAGTATGATTAGCGGTAAGTGCCGATTTATTGAGGCCGGGATTAATGGATTCTTTTTTCGCAGAATTGGATTGATTGACTCTTGAAGATGTCGGTTTAGTCGCCGGAGTAGCCGGGTCATCAACAGGTTTAGAGAAACATGAACCCATATTTGAAAAGTACAAGCTGAAAAGGATTTATGAATTTTTCTTCACCTCAAGAAATTACACGCCCTCTACGAGAATATATACTAAACCCGCGCATATGCTGAGCACGAAGGGCTTCGATGCAGTAACTACAGTAAAGTGGGGAGTAACGCGGGCTGCTCACGCAGAAAAGGTGAGCGGCTCACGCCTTATGCTTAGTTGGACATCTTAAGTCACGCTCGCATACTCATGCCCATTTGCTGACGAAATTCGGGAAAATAGAAATCTGCTGTAGTGCGGTACCCCGGTAAACTCAAAAAAAGGTAGAACCAATGGCCGCGGTGATAATTACAAAGCATTGCTGGGACAGATGAGCCCGCCCGATACCGGTGCATTTGACAGGTCAAGAAAAAATTTACAGCAAATAACATTGTAGCAAATAAATTTACACTACATATACGATACGAAACTAAGTTTATCAGCCAATAGGGAATATTGAAATAATCTGGATATAAGAATACATTAGTCTATTAACTGGCCCAAATGTTTTCCCCACCAGCGCCAACAGATTTTTAATTAATTATGCTTATATTTTCTTGATGTCATTTGCTGCTATACAAGTGAAATCAAGGTGAAATTTTGGCACCCGCATCTCGGCGTTTGGTCAGTGCTTACAGGTCTCTGAGCTTGCAGAGGTGCGGTGCAAATCTGGAAGCGAGGTGTATTATTTTCGGTCATGGAATCGTTACGTATGGTCACTTTGTTAGTAGAAAAATGATAATTAGCTATTTAAAGAATATCGTAAGATTTTTGTGGTTTGTGGTGTATGAGAAAACAGCCAGAGGAAAATTTTCTGCCTCCGTGTTGTTGACTTTGTGTCATAAATTGTAACACTCCTTGATCTGTTGCCGTACGACTCCACAGGAAGATCCTTATCAGTGTGGAACTGTAGCTTAATTAGCTTTTAAGTTTCAGACAAATTGAACAATGCTACTGCGACGTCTGCTAAAATAGTGTAATCGTCAAAAAATCTGACACATTTTAGAGGAACAGCTGAGGGAAAAAAAAACAAGCTAGCGCCGCCCGGTTTCGATCCGGGGACATCAGGGTTATGAGCCCTGCGCGCTTCCACTGCGCCACGGCGCTTGTTGTTTCAAATATTCTTGACGAGGAATATAAGAGCAATAGAGGTGATGCTCGTATGGTGTTTTGACTTATTTCGGTTTGTCGGTAAAGCAAATTTGTCCGTTTGGTATAGGAGTTTTTTAGACATTGGAGTATCAAAGTTATTTTTCATTTAGCTGGTCTTTGAAGAGTTGGAGTGTAGACAAGCAGTTCGGTACTTCATTAGCGTATTAAATGTATAAAGTCTGATTTCCAATTTCATTTCGTAATTTGAATGGCGAGCTAGTGTACCACCGGCACACTCGGCTTTTTGTCCCATAAGGTTTTTCTTCAAGGCTAGACTGCAAGGCTTGCAATGTAAAAGGTTTTGCAGCCTATTTATTTTCTAGAGCATCACAAATATGCGAGTATTGTATATAATTTTATAATGCGATTTAGTAATAGATAACTAACACGGAGATGGTATCAGCTTTTCCGAAATAGTGCTATGCATGCTAGAATTGTCCCGTGAAAGTTCGAAATTGTTAATCAAGTCTAGATTAATGATTACCGAGGTCATTTCCGCCGATTTTTGGATAATTTTGTACCTAATAATGCGTGCCAAATATTTGTTTGCAATGTCTATATCACTAAAATTAGTAAGCGTCGCGCCATATATGAGAGAGTAGCACTGCTGTAACAGTGCTGAAATCTTAAAAAATTTATCAATAATGTCCTCACTGATCATTCAGGAAGACGCGATTGAGAAGTTGGAAGATGAATCTAATCGTCCTTCTCCATCTCATGAAGAGATTGGCACTGTGAGAGAAATCATTTTCTTATTTTTACTTGTTTTTACTCAATTTTTAACCCAAGCGACCTCATCTCAGACCTTCATAACCAACCCTACGATAAGTAAAACTTTTGGTGTTGAAGACCTGCCGGGAGAACAATCATGGTTTGCTGCCGCTTTTTCTCTCACGGTTGGTACGTTTATTCTAATAGCTGGGAGATTAGGTGATATGTTCGGGTATAAGACCCTTTATGTAACTGCATTATTCATGATTTCTTTATCCAGTTTGATTACTGGATTTACTGCATATGCTAAATCGGCTGTTTTCTTTGATGTGATGAGAGGACTACAAGGTTTGGGATTTTCTTTAGCATTCCCAAATGCAGTAGCTATCATTGGGCATTACTATCCTATGGGCTTAAAACGTATAATCGGAATGTGCCTTTTCGGTGCTGCTGCTCCTACGGGGTTTGTGGTAGGGGCCCTAATTGGTGTGCCTATAACCACCAATGCGTGGTGGCCTTGGACCTTTTGGGTATTATCCATAACAGCTTTTCTTACAGCCATTGCCGGGTACTTCGTTATTCCTCATAATATTTCTAATCACGACACCGGCAGAGGATCATTCGATTACTTAGGGTCTATTACTGGTATGCCGGGCCTAATATTGATCAACTTTGCTTTCAATCAAGGTCCTAATGTCGGGTGGGAAAAACCTTACGTGTACGTGCTTTTCATTATAGGGTTAATCCTGTTGGCTGCTTTCTTTTACATCGAACGCAGGGTTGCTAATCCGTTGGTGCCTAAAGAGGCTATGAAAGGTGTAACTGGGTTTGTGTTAGCTTGTATCGCTGCTGGTTGGTCTAGTTTTGGCATCTGGTTATTTTACACTACCAGATTCATGGAGCAATTAGACCATTTAGATTATATTCATGTAGCCGTTGGATATATTCCAGCTTGTGTTACGGGTGCTTTAGCTGCCTGCGTAACCGCTTTAACTCTTCCGAGAGTCAGGCTGTCGTATGTTATGGCTGGTGCAATGTGTGCGTTTTTTACAGCCAATGTTCTTATGGGTACAAGGCCCGTTAAACAAATTTACTGGGCCCAATTTTTTGTATCTATGCTAGTTGGTCCTTTTGGGATGGATATGAGTTTTCCAGCCGCCAGTCTTATTTTATCGAATAGTTTTCCAAAGCATCAACAAGGTGTTGCAGCTTCATTGGTTGCGACAGTCGTAAATTATTCTATTTCCATAGGCTTAGGTTTTGCAGGCCTTGTTGAGTACTATACTACTAAGGGAAAACCTGAAAGCTTCAAAACCACGGAGACTGGTATCAGGAATGCATTCTATATGTCGATGGGATTGGCTGGAATGGGTATCGTAGTAGGTGTGTTATATGTTTTGTATGAGCACCAGGTTGAGGCAAGGCAGAAGAGGAAAGAGGCAGATTCCGTATCGATTGAATAAAATTTACAGCCAATAATAATTGCTAGGCATAGAATATTGATATATAATTAATTAATTTTCAAATAATAGACACTTCTTTGGAGAACTTGATAATATGCTCCGCAACGGAACTGGGCTGAGTACACCCGACAAAGTGCCCACCATCCAACTTTACAAGTTTCACATTGTCACTGTCTTTTTTGAAAGCGTCTTGTCCTTCGACTGGGAAGATAACATCATTGACACCCCAAATTGCCAATATGGGAACGTTGGAAGTTTTGAAATAGTTTTGAAATTCTGGGTATTTCTTGACGTTGTTTCTGTAATCCAAGAATAATGACACTTGAGTGTCAACACTATTTGGAAGAGACAGCAATAGCTTGAAATCAATTAAGGGGTCCTCTGGGTTAACCACACTGGCATTTGGCTCTCCTGTGTAGTACTGGTCACGATAAGGCTGGAGGTTTGTAACAAGATTAGATAATGTGCTTTTAACCTCAGATAGCTTGTGCTCTTCCTTCTGAGTCAAGGAATCTTTATCAACTAGCTCCCAACCCACTTTCAATGGGTCCCAGAAGCTCTGAAGACCTTCAGTGTATGCATTACCATTTTGGCTGATAATACTGGAAATTTCAAATTTGGGATTCAATGCTAGTCTAAGACCAGTAGGTGCCCCGTAGTCAAAAATGTAGACACTGAACTTGGTAATGTTCAAATGATCTAATAAAGATTCAACCGCTTTAGCAATATTATCAAAGGAAACTCCAAAATTAGCTGAAACCTTGGTTTCTCCGAAAAAAGGTAAATCTGGTGCTATGATATGGAAGTGTTTATTCAACAACGGAATAAGGTTACCGAATTGCCTGGAAGAAGTAGGGAAGCCATGCAAAAGTAATATAGTGGGTTTTGAAGGATCACCACTTTCACGGTAGAAGATTTCTATCTCGTTGGGAAGCTTGACTGTGTTGTAAGTGGTGCTGGACATGGAATTGAGTCTAGTGCAAGAATGTTCAAGCACACCATGTCTATTTATACCCCATTATGTGATTACTAAACACATCAAGCGTACTTGTTTAGGCAAGCACACCCTCTTTCCGGACTTAAAACTCAGGTTTGTCCGCGATTTCAAGTATGTGGCTGCGAATACACGGCTGCAAGTGGGCGAGTGCCTGTAACCTGGGAAATACTGCGAGACAGGTGCTTTATGAGCTAGTCCGCGATATCAATACAACGATGAAGTAGAGTCTATAGAATAGGGTGCGAGAGATGGATTCCAGGATTGCATGCCTTGATTTGATGTCTTGGTGTTTACGGCTTAGCCTTTTCAATTAGTAAGAAATTTTGTGCCTTACGTCCGTAATTACACAAACAAAGGGAATCCTCCTAAGTTTGTAGTTTGTACTTTTATTGGCTTAGTAAGAGGAGCAAAACCACCCTCTGAATTTCTAATCTATCTATAGACTAGACCCGTATCATTACAAATCTGTTGATGCGAGTAGCATGACAAGATGACGTTGACAATGTTCATCACAGTGAATGGAGTTGACGTAGTACCTTTCAGACAATGCTTGTTGAAACGAGTCAAATCAGTTAGACATTCATTAAATCGATTCATGCGGGGAGACATTGGAGTAGTTAGACTTATAAGGTGGCTCCAAGGAATTCTACTGCTTCTGGCGGGTCATTGTCACGAGAATCAATGTGCCAATTACACTCACTCTATATCTGGCCAAAATGTTGTACTGAATACGTGTAATTGCAACTGTTCCAGAAAGCTTCTGCTGTTTGATACGAGAACTCTATTTCATCCGTATATTCACTCTACCTGCTCTCTTCTCTTCATGGTTATGTCCATATTCTCGCGTCATGGTGGCTGGTATTTGCAACCATTTTCCCGCGAAGACACATTCCATTCAGTAGTATGCTTTCGAGAATCTACAGTTTTGTTCGACAAGACTCAGAGAAAGAATCCAAAGGACCTCGGGTTGAATCCTTGATGGATGTGGTTGTCATAGAAGACGAGTCCAGCTCTGATGATTCTCTCGAAGGAATCATTCACAACTTTGAAGGCGATTCTCTTATAATAGATGAGCTGAAATCTGGCCCAGTAAAGTCTCAGTCTTACGACTTTATCGAGTCTGATAATAAGATCCAGAAAGTTCCTCAGTATGGAACGTCATTCTCCAATACGATAGATTTCCAAGCAAACTCTAGTTTGAAAATTCTTAAATTCAACTCGGATGTTGACTTTCTCCGTAACATTCAACAGAGTACGAAAGATTACGTGACGAAGATCAATCGTTATTACTTGCCAGAGATAAGTAGGCCAGAGATTCAACGTGAAGACGAACCTATCCCCAAGGAAAGAACAAAATATGCGGTGGATTACTTGATCCAGGAGATAGAGAAGGAAAAGAAACTCAAGTCAAGTAAAATTGGTCCGCTACCCCCTGAAGCATTGTCAGAAATAAAAAAAGTCTTATCCGACAGGAACTCTTCTAAGGTTGTAGCAAAGAAATTTGACGAAGTAACGATAAAAGATATACAGACGCTAAAGCCAGGCAAATGGTTAAACGATATCGTGATAGATTATTATTTGAGCTTGGTGTCAGACCAGAGTGATAAATTTTTTAGTTGGACCAGTCACTTCTTCACCACATTGCAAGACAGAGGATATACCGGTGTCAAAAGATGGGGCAAAAGAAAGAAATTAAATTTATTCGAAAAAGATATAATATTTATACCTATAAATATTAGCTCTACGCACTGGGCATTATCTACAATCGACAACAGATCGAAAACGATACAGTATTATGACTCATTAAGCTTATACGGTGGGGAGTTTTCTGGATTGTATTTAATTAAATCCTATATTGAAGGTGAAAAAGACAGATTAGGACTTCAGGTAGACACCGATGTTTATCGGATTTTGCCCAACATGGAGGTACCCCAGCAGAAAAATGGGTATGATTGTGGAGTTTTTACTTGTGTATGTGCATACTATATTTCAAAGTTTAGGGACTTGGAGTATAGTCAAAAAGATATGACCATTTTCAGACAGAGAATGATATATGAGATTTTAAAGGGAAGTTTATTATAAGCCATGTAATTTACTGTATAATAAATCGAAAACGCAAATTCTGATCGATGTCTTTTTTTTGTAATATAAACCGTGAGTTTGGAACCCCTTCCTCTTTGTGTACCAATTCTTTATCTATAATGCCTGAACACCTGCATAGACCAAAAAACTCTGAACAAGCTCACAATCAGTGCACTTGTCTTATGTCTTAGTAAATTATTGCATTTTGTTCGCTCTGTGTAACATAATAGCTTGCAAGTACGTACAACTAACAATTATTGGTCGTCCATTTGCTCATCTCGAAGAAGAACCACGAACCATATTCGCTTTGCTAGAATATTTCCTATTTGGGTTTTTCTGTGAATTGGTTTTCAGCATCAACAGTTTTCAGCATACGCATGAAGTCTAGATTAGATTAAAAAATTAAGTTATCTCCAAACCAGCTGGTATGAGGAACTAGAGACAATGCCCATAATTCGAACATTCATGGATACTATTACGACCTGTTGTTTTGTGGAGTGCAAGCGGTAATGCTGTTTAGCTCTAGTTGTTTCGGATATATTTTTGCAATGCTTCAGCATGTATCAATCCTTTAGCGTGACGAGGTCACTCAATGATTCAGCATAACATAAAACCTCTCTATACATTTATATAGTTGGTCCTTACACAGTAATCCAGTTCTACATTAGACAGCTAGTTATTATGGAGGCTCTACACCTACATTCACAATTCCCACGCCAGCTTTTCTCTGGTTATTTCCCAAGTCCGGAAGACACACCTGCACTTTCTGTGATTAGTCCGGAGCCATTTTACCTGTTACCAAGCAGTGAGTCAATAATTCCGCCTCGTAAACCTACAAAAATCAGAAGAGTTTATACCAGACTGAAAAATGCCACCAAGGCAGTAGGAAGAGGCATGTACAAAGTTGGAAAAGGTACTTTCAAAGGCACGAGAGTAGCAGGGCACGCTGTTGCCATTCCAGTTCGTTTTGTAGGCCATTGTGTTCATCGTTGTGCTGGTGGGGTGTGGTATGCCCTTGGAACTAGTTACCAATATATTTCAGTTAAGATAGAACAAGAATACGATAGCCTGAAACGAAGAATGACTCGATCGAATAAGATGAAAAACAAAAGTTCATATACTTCTAACCCTTTGAACGAACAAGCTGACGCAGAAGTTGGTCTATTAAATGAAAGCAACATCGAAACAGAAGCCGAAAGAAATTATAGATTGTCCGAGAAAGATTCGAAAGGAGGAATTATTCCATGCCAAAGATGCACCAAGGTGTGGTATCTTCAATATGTTCATGACTTGGTAGTTTATAACATCTTCTCCAAGACCCCTAAGCCAGAATACGCAGACTACAAGATTACCCACACTAAGTACCAGTGTCCTCATTCAAAACTTCAAGAAGCAGAGAATTGGGAAAATGATTTTAGAGAATATTCTACAAGATGCATGAGAAGTTGGGACAAAGCTTTAAAGGCACATGCAGCTAAACAGAAGAGATTCAAGTATCCGGATATTGATTTTGAAAGTTGCAGACCTTGTACGCCTATTCAAATGGTGAACAACGATGGAACCATGCCATCTCGTGCCGTTGATCCACAAGCTAATGATGTGGAGGGTGCTCCTTTCTTTGCTGATAATTATTCAAGTGGTGCAGACTGTAGTACATGTATGGAGAGACTGAATGTGGTGGATATAAATAAAGAAACTGACCAAGATAACAACGCATGCGATAGCTTTCAGCCCTTAAATCGGAGTTTAGTCGATCGTCCTACATTTATTGTTCCAGCTCCTCCAGTAGGTTTCATGTGGTGTGCCGCTTGTCAGTGTTATATTAGAGTGAACGATAATTATGTACCCAACCCAGATCCACAGGAGCCTACTTTCTGTTACTCCTGTACAGCACCTCCAGGTTACGGTAATATTAACAAATTTCATCGGAACAATATCCCATATGATCAGACTTACGGTAATGCTCATGCCTACAATCCAATTGAAATGCATCAGCATGGATTCGTTCCACCACTACACCCCGTGGAACGTCAACACAACTGTCATTATATTCCAGGAGGGGTGAGGAAGTCGTAGAGGAATCGGTGTGTACGAGGTGAGAAATTACCCCACGATAGTATTCACCTGTCACTTTAGAGCGAGTTTTTCACAATCAATTTTTGTTTTTCACGTTCACAGATTTCCCCATCTGAGAAATTTGTTATTAAATCCGCAATTCCCCCAGATTAATCCTTATCAATTTTCCAGACATATTTTTCAAAAATGGAAGTAACCGAACAAATTCAATTCAAAAGTGACTTTAAGACACCAACTACCAACTATATTACAGTTAACAATACCACTGGTACACCATTGGCCTTCAAAGTGAAGACTAATGCTGCTAAGGTTTACTCTGTTAAACCCAATATTAGTGTAGTAGGTCCTCAAGAATCTGTAAAAATTGCAGTGACCTTGCCAGTGTTGAAGCAAAACTTGCCAGCTAACTATAGATCTAAGCACAAATTTTTGATCATTTCTTTGCCAGCTGATGGAGTAACTTCTTCTGAACTTGCTGCTAATTGGCCTGAATTGCAAAAGAAATATACAGACTCCTTGACTTTATCTAAAATCAAAGTCGACTACGTCAATCTCAATGAGTCCGGAGGTGCTGCTGTTGGCTCTAATGAAGCTGCTGGATCACCAACTAAGTTGAATGGGAAGTCTAAGCGTATTTCCAAGTTTGTTCCTAATGGTACTGTTCAACAAGGTGGAAATGAACTTGGAGGTGACAATTACAAGGGCCCCGCTGCTTCAGCTGCTGCTATGGGTGGTGCTTTGACTGGTGCTGGTGCTGGTGCTGCTGGTGGTGCGGCTCTTGCCTCGTCCAGAGGTAGAAATGAGCCCCCTTCGAATCGGTCAGTTGAAGCTGCTTCCAATGACTCAGCTAGACATGTCACTCAATCATCCCAACCAAAGAGTAATGGCTATCAATACCAAGGAGCTGGTGGTAATGTAGCTGCGGCTGATTATAGTAAAGAGTTGGAAGCCCTCTCTGATCTGAATGAAAGACTAACGAAAAAGTTAGACAGCATTGAACGTTTGATTATCATCGCTTTGATGCTTCTTTCCTTTATTCTTGGTAAATTGATGGTTTAGTTTATATATGTATTATTTAGACTTTGAAAGAAACAAACATCAAAATCAAAAAAAAAAAGTATTGTAGATCTTAATAGACATTTATTTACAGTTTAATGAAGTTAGATAACTATAACGATTACTTGAAAATTCCTAGTATACCAGATGATGATGACTTCTCGCGTTTCTTGATATCTCCAACCAACCCTTCATATTCCACAACCTTCAGGTTAGAACTCTCGATTTTCTCAGTTAAATACTTCAAACGGTTATCCAACTTGAAGTCTTGAAATCTGACCTTGGCTAATTCATCTTCTAAATCATTGATCTTCGTTGTTTCCAATTTGATGAGATTGTTGTAATGATTGATTTCAAAATTCTTGAAAATCTCATTGTCAGTTACCAAAGTCCTGAAGGCTGCTTTATAAATTGGTCTACCCGTAGAGATTTCACTGAGTACCCCTTTTTCACGTCTGAGTGCAATCAAATCATTCTTTTCCAAAGCCGAAAGAACAGCAGCCGTGTTATCGTTCGGTTTGAATAAAGGACTCTTGGTTAAATCATTATACTTGATGGTATCAGATTTTGACAACTGTTTAATGAGTTCCCAAACTTGGAGAGGGTCCCAGTTCTTGAAGTCATGGTCTCCTGATTTGGTAGTATTCACCAAGAAGAAAGTGGTTATCTGTTCTGCAGCTTGGGAAACCATTTCGTTCAAAGATTGGTGAGGAGTTTCTCCGGATCTTATACGTCTAAGGAAGGATTGTAAATCTAACATTCTTCCACCCAAAGGTTTCAGAGCTTCCTTTATTGTTTCGGGGTCAATCTTCTCATACCTCAAATTTTTCAATTGATTCATCACATAATAGAAACTTCCGGTTTCACTTGCATCATTCAATGAGATAGATTTGAAAATTTGATTCGGTAATGAGGTGTTCAATTGTTGAATAGATCCCACGTCATTAGTTATGAAGATAACATGCGCTGCATTGCTTTGAATTACAGAAGCAGCCCAATCACTTAACATTTTATAGAGGAAATCGTGAGACTCATTCTGGGATCTTGTAGCAAACTTGTTAATAACAATCACAGGTTTTACTTCTGGCCTCTGTTGCAAGTATTCGTCAATCTTCATAACCTCTTCTAATTTTATATCAGCAGTTGGATTCTGTCTTTGTTTGTATTGTTGTCTCCGTCTTTTAGCCTTCACCTCTCTTTCGTATTGAGGGTACTCTTTTAGGGCCACAGCACGAAGCGCTTGCGAGGTCAACAGGAGGATATTCTTTATTTGTGTTTCTTTTGATTCACTCAATCCACTCTTTTGTCCGGTGATACTCTGAACACCCAAGTCAACAAATTGCGTGATTGATCCGAGCCAAGAAAATATAGGATAATAACCTACTTGTTTAGCAATGGAATCTATAAGCTTTGGATCCGATCTTGCCTTCATGATTTCATCACAATCCAAGTACAATACCTTCTTACGGAGTTGCTCATCGCTCATCAAAGTATCTTCAACTACTAACTCCCTTTTTCCAGAACCTTTAGGACCTCTAACAATGATAAAAGTATTCACATTTTCGTAGATCCAAAGTTTGATTTGCTTGATCCTCTCAATTCTTTCATTCCATAGAACGTTCTGATCGACCAGATCATCGCTAGTGTCCAAGTCAGATTCGTTGCTCACAGCATCCTGGTGACATTCGGTGTGTAAAGTTTCGCCGATGTAATCATAGCTTGAAGTGAACCAAGCCTTAACGCCAATAATTGGACGCAAGATGAGCTTAACATATCTGTTGTCTGCATACCCTTGAAGCGAGAGCTTGTGTTCGATCTTGTCTTCAATGAAGAATTGTCTAATTGGGTCGAAAATAAGCACTGCAACAGTGGCAAGGATGGCCAATATCATGGGAACCGTTATTCTCTGATGGTTTGAAATAAAATTTGCAATGTGATTCACACGTTCAACAGGGGTGTACAGTAAATGCAAAGAAGTTTTACCATTGTCTACCTGAATACCAGTAATACAGTTCTTGGCACAAATACTGGATCTAATATACTTGAAATATATGACAGCATAAGGTGTCGTACTATTTGCAGGAATTATATCATAAATCACCCCATATCTCCTAAAAAGCACATACAATTCTTCTTCTGTTAAAGCCGGTCCTTCAAATTTGACTTTAAGTTTAGGACTAGGGTACCGTCTCAAGTCCTCAATCCAAGGAATTCCCTTTACTTGATACACAGAAGGATGTCCTTGAAAGATCTTATTTACATAGTACCTGAACCAATCGTTATCATTTTCCCGTTTATATTCAATGTTAGCTGTAATGATTTTGAGGAAGTCTTTTGGTGTCACCCCTTGAGGAAGAGCAAATTTAACAAAAGCTCCCGAATCTCTCTTCAAAGGAACAAATTCAACAATCCTTGAACCCTCAGGAATCGGGCTCTCTTCTCGTTGTATCAAATCAATGGCTAGTTTCTTTAAACTCTCATGATCTTCTTTACTTGAAAAGAGTAATTGCAAGTACTGGGTAATTTTGAACTGAGAAACTCGTCTGCTATAAATATGGTCAAAGTATAGAAGTACCTCATGTGATTTGTCTACATCTACTACACCAGTCGAGGCAGCCGAACTAGAGTCGTAAACATCACTTTCTTTCTTAATCCTCTCTATATCCGTAGCGTAAAATCTCTGAAAACGACCATATTGCGGGCGTTTGGTTAAATTAGCAAATTTTGCAACAATCCGAAGATTGGAACTATAACGATTAAAGGGGGACACTTGACTTCTAATTGATCTTGGAAGCATGGCCCTTTAATTGCACTTATCTTATTACAAGGTAGTTAATTGCTAATTAATAGAGTTGCGAAAAAAACTTATCTAGTGCATGATCCTTACCAGTGTTCGAGTGCGGTGAGTACTTAACATTACCTATATACATTAATCCGTCTACGAATATATACTCTATAACCTAATCTACTAGGGAAGTAGGAATATAGTTGGGAATATTCCCCAAGAAGTCATTAGTCTTTAGGGGCCTCACTTTGCCATCTCCCGCTACTTTCTTACCATCTTTATAACTAGAGCGGATTAGTTCTCTCATTGAAGTTAAAGCAGCCTCTCTACATAATTCTTTCAAATCACTTCCACTGTAGCCCTTGGTGTTGGAAACAATTGAATCAATATCAAAATCGATTTGATCGATTTGACTGTCTTTCAAAATCTTGGTCAAAATAGATCTTCTTTGACTTGCGTTAGGCTTACCAATTGCAAATTGTTTTGGCATTCTACGCATAAAAGCAGCATCAATATCAGTTTGACGATTAGTAGCACCCATTACCATAATACGTCCATTACTTACAAGACCATCCCAAAGAGTCATGAATTCAGCCTTCAACATAGCACTAACCTCATGATCAGTGCTACTTCTATCACGTAAAAATGAGTCGATTTCATCAATAAAGATGATGCAGGGTTGTAATTTGTTTGCCAACGAAAAGATAGCATCCACAATCTTGTTACTCTCTCCATACCATTTATCCATTATAGTGGACATTCTGATCAGGAGAAAATAAGCTCCACTTTCTCTTGCAATGGCCTTGGCCAACATTGTCTTCCCACAGCCAGGAGGTCCGTAGAAGAGTACCCCCTTGGGTGACTGAATCAACGACAGGTGAACTTGGAAAAGGTCTGGCTCAGTCAATGGTAAGATTACTGACTCCCTAAGGTCATCGATGATATCGTTGAACCCGCCAACATCTTCAAATCCTACTTGCAAGTCATCTGGCATGATCAAGGAACTGAGTAACAGTCTCTCGTAGTCTGAAAAATCTATGTTTTTCAACAGAGGTTCAGCTTGCTGAATCCTTTTCAAGACACTCTGACTCTTCTTTTTAGATTCTTTCGATTTACTGTTGGTTGGATCGTTGAGGATGTGCGTAAGAAGGTAATACATGGACAATCCTGCCCCAGTGAGGAAGAATAAATCCCCTACAAGCTTGAGATCGATTTTAAATTTTCCCAAATCAAGTTTTAATCTATTCATATGATGTCGATAAACTAGAATATCAGCTGCTGCGAAGGTGTCTATTTAGATTTGAATCACTCCCTCTGCTCTCTGCGATATGGACTGACTTCGCGCCCGCGCAAACGATTGCCAGGCTTGCTACGAGAAATACCGCCATATCCTCCCGCGACCCTTCATTGGAATCTGCGATCTAAAGCTCACTCTCGGTATCAATTTCTGAAACCTCGCGATGAGCTCTACGGAAAGACATGGGATTAGAATTCCTGGAGTCTTACTCGATTCTATACGTAACAAAGAGGATAAAGGAGAATACAAAGATGACAGATATGACTTCTTTGACAAAAGTGTGAAGAAAAGAAAGGGTTCCACAAAATCTAGAAAAGAGATGAGGCAGGAAGAGAGAAAGTTAAAGAAACAAAAAAGACACCAACCAAACCAAAAATCTCAAATTGGTAAAGTTCATTCGAAGTCAAACAAAAAGCTTGATAAAAGTCAAAAGAACAAGATCGGAAAAGCTCATAATTCAGAAAGAGATTCGGATGATCCACTAGAGACATTAAGAAAACTCAAGAAAGGAACTACTCTGGCAGTAAGAGTTGTGAAAGAAGATGAACTCGAGGATGATAGCATATCCGAATTTGAGGAAGACGTCTCTCTTAGTGAAGAGGCCGATGAAGAAATTCACTCGGACGAAGAAAGTACTAAAGACTTGGATCCATTGGCAGCACTAAAACAACTAAAAGAAAAGCAAAAGGGAAGGAAAGTAACAGATATAAAAATCGTCCAAGAGGATGAACTAGAAGATGAAAGTTTTTCTGAGGGTTTTGACTCTGAAAGTGAAGTTATTGGAGAAGTCCCCACCGCAGATCCTATGGAAGCATTGAAGAAACTAAAGAAAGGTAAGGTACTGGACTCTCTGGTGAGAATGGTAAAAGAGGAGGAATTGACCGATGATTTTGGCGAAGAAGATTTAGGGTCTGAGTCAGAAGCCTATGACAGTAGTACCTCTCAAAACATTGTTTACAACGAAGAAGAGGATGATCCTATAGCAGAACTAAAAGCTAAAAAAGCTGCTAGGAAAGAGAAGGAGCTACACAAAGATAATAGAAGGAAGAATAGAGACAAGAAATCTCAACAAGCTGAAACGGAATATCCCAGATCCCGAAACGTTTCAAACTCTGTTCGTGAACAAATGAGAAAGGATGAGGAGGAAATGGCCTATTATGCTAAGAAATTGGGATTGAAAAATGGCAAGATGAGTAAGCTTTCCAAAGCTGGTGACGATGATATGATTGGTGGTTTATTGGATGGCTTAGATTTGGATTTCGGTAGTGATGAAGAATCTTTTGGTATGGGTAGTATCGACCAAGAGGCGCTGGCTGACGACGAGTCTGGGGAAGTGGTTGAAACAAGTGAAAAACCGACTTCTAAAGCTGACCCTAACCACTCAGACGGATCTGATGATAGTATTAGTGATGGCGATTTTGATAGCGACTTACAAAGTGAACTCGAAGAACTTTATGGTGCTGAGGGTGACCTCGTAAGTGATGGTGAGGATGTTAATGATGTTCATACTATTCCTAGTAAAGAAAACCCTTTCGTAGCACCCTCACAAGGTGACAGTGACTCCAGTAAGTACATTCCTCCTGCGTTACGTCGTAAGATGGCTCTCGCAGCTGGTGATGTTTCTCCTGAGGTTCTTGCTCTTCAAAGAGCAGTCAAGAGTTCCATTAACAAGCTATCTGAGACGAATATTGGTGCAATTGTCAATGATATCAACAACTTATACACCAACAATCCCAGACATGTTGTGAATGAAACACTAACAAATGCTATAATTGACGGAGTAGTTCTGTCAGGAAGATTATTAGAAACTTTTGTCTACTTGCAATCATGTCTTACAGTAGCCATTTACAGAATTCAAGGGGTTGAGTTCGGTGCACATTTCATACAAACTTTGATTGAAAGATTTGATACACATTACAAAAACCCGTCTATGACAAAGGAAGTTTCCAATTTGATCTCCTTGTTATCCACCGTGTATACTTTCCAATTGATTTCATCCAGATTGATTTATGACATTATCAAAGTTTTGATAAATGAGTTTGACGAATCTAAAGCTGAAATATTATTAAGATTAATAAGAAACTCTGGTAATCAAATCAGAACTGACGATCCAACCGCGTTGAAGGAAATCGTTCTTTCGACTAATAGAACTCTTGCATCCATGAAGGACACCAATCCTAGAACTGAGTTTTTGGTTGACACCATTAATTCTTTAAAGAACAATAAGTTAAAGGCTGAGAATAATTTCACGCATGAGTTGGGTGTTAGGCTAAAGAAATTCCTAGGCGGTCTTGGAGGCAAACTCAATGACCCAATTCAAGTGAGCCTTGATGATATTCGTAACGTTGAAAGTAAGGGGAAATGGTGGCTTGTTGGTTCAGCTTGGAAGGGAAACGAAACAGAGGAGCAAGAGAACTTCAATGCCTTAGCTATGAATGATATATTGGATAGTGCTGAACCAAATTGGAAGCAATTGGCTCGTGAGCAAAGAATGAACACAGATATCAGAAGAGCAATATTTATTAGTATCATGTCTGCTGAAGATTATGTTGATGCTGCAACAAGGTTAGACAAATTACAATTGAAAAAATCCCAAGAAAGAGAGATTCCCAGAATCTTGATTCATTGTGTAGGGGTAGAACAGACATGGAATCCGTATTATGGTCTACTTGCACATAAATTATCGGAATCACATTCTCACAGAAAGACATTCCAATTCATGTTCTGGGATATATTAAGAGAGTTCGAGAAGGGCAATAATTTAGAGGATGAGGACGAAGACGA